>CM024755.1:4397196-4997196 GCA_014218235.1 Colocasia esculenta | reverse complement strand
TTCTTGAAATTTGAACGTTAAGAGAGCCGTTGTCTCTCATCCAGGTGTACGTTAGACTGGTCACCAAGGAAGCTTCTGATCTTCAGTCTTTTATCCTTTAGTACATGCCAGAGAAATGTTTTAGAATCTTGTATCTTGTATCCAACGTTGTACAGATGAGTCTTGTCAGATATCTGCAAGCATATCAACAATAAATAGTGGACAGCTAGGACTGTCGTCGATTGTTAGTTGCAGATGGAACAGATATTGCAATATATAGCAAAGCTCCTTTCTGTCTAAAAAGTACATAGACAGAGTAGCATAAAAATGGAAGATATTGTCTGCATGCATGGGAGATACGATCAGAGAGCATTTAATGCGTAGCAGTCAACAACGAGATATGACTTTGACTTTTCAACGCTATTAAAAAGCATTATACTGATACAGCATGAAATTCGATATAAACAATCCCGATGCCTTCATGACTTATGAAATCGTTATGCGATAATAGACAAATCGTTATGACGGAGCATTATCAAATTATAATGATGAAATCGTTATGAGTTATAGCAAGTCGATATAAACACTTATCAAGTCGTTATGAAATGTAAAGAAATCGTTATAAACCCTAAAGAAATCGTTACATCTATCAAGTCGTTATGAACTGTAAAGAAATCGTTACAGCTATCAAGTCGTTACGAGTTTCAAAGAAATCGTTACGAGAAGTCTTAACAAATCGTTGCACAAAGTAAATTGTTATGAGATCTGAAGAAATCGTTATGCCTTAGAAAGTCGTTGCGAGTTCTAAAGAAATCGTTACGAGGTCTAAAGAAATCGTTACGGCTAGAGAGTCATTGCGAGTTCTAAAGAAATCGTTACGAGGTCTAAAGAAATCGTTACGGCTAGAGAGTCGTTGCGAGTTCTAAAGAAATCGTTACGAGGTCTAAAGAAATCGTTACGGCTAGAGAGTCGTTGCGAGTTCTAAAGAAATCATTACGAGGTCTAAAGAAATCGTTACGGCTAGAGAGTCGTTGCGAGTTCTAAGAAATCGTTACGAGATCTAAAGAAATCGTTACGACATCAAGTCGTTACGGTTTTAAAGAAATCGTTACGAGGTCTAAAGAAATCGTTACGACAGTCAAGTCGTTACGGTTCTAAAGAAATCGTTGCGATGTCTTAAAGAATCGTTGCGACATCGATTTGTTTTGAATTTTCCGGTCAGAGAGGAAATCGTTCTGCTTATCAAAGAAGTCGATACAAAAACTTGGACGGAATGTGAGATGAGACTTACCTGATTGTCTTGAACTTTCATTTTTCTTTTATTTCCTGTTTTCAAGGCTCAAGTAATCCATTAGTACTATTTTGTTAATCATCAAAATAATATATAAATAAATGAATTATTTATTATGGGGACAGTTTGGTCATCATTCTGTAGGTTATAGGGTCACCCAAGAGTAGGTTTTTCCCCGGTTCTCTCTCCCTCTTGCCCTAGCTTCACGTTCCAGTGTTTCTAGAGCTTCCAACTGGTACTGAAGGATGCTTGGAGGACCGTGGAACGTGTGGCGGTGACGAATCGCGCGAGGAAACGCCGTGGCGTGGTGCAATTCTCGTGGGAGCTCGCGGAGGGTTCGGTGTGAACCAGGAGATTGCGGGAGGTTTGAGCGTGTTCTGAGGTAGGGGACGAACCCTGTTAGCTTGTTAGAAATATTAAAACACGACTTAACCACTTGAATCAGTGTTTTTAATGTATTTTCGGATTAAATTGCACCGTGTGGGGATAAGGGGTGGTTTGATGATTTTATGTAGTAAAGCATGTTGTTTTAGTTTAATTATAATGCATGGGAGTTAAAGGAACTGTTTCCTCTTATTTTCTTAATGGTTTCGGGATCAGGAATGCATGTGGGATCGATTAGGGTTTCTGCAGGGAAAGAGCTGAAGAACTTGGCGTCAACATCGCTTGTCGCCAAGCTCATCAGCCGAGATATAAACGGCTAGATCGCTTGCTGTCTACTTTTTATAAGCGGCAGTCGATGTTGCCGCCAACTTGTGCATGTATTCATCCAGTGTGGTTTACGTAGCTTTTCTGATTATGAATATTGCGTGTTTGTGTGTGCATGGCGATGACCGGTGTGAGCCAGTGCACTTGATATGCTCTTGGAGCATACTGCTCATGTAATGGGCATGTTTTACGTGAATGATGTGTGATGTACGTAATCGCTTTACGTAGTATGTGTGGTGCGTTGGCACCCGTGGCACTCTTGGAGTGCGATGTCCATGTGTTGGACATGTGGTTTATGTGGTAGACGTGTGGTACACCAACCAGGGTGTAATATACACGTGTCGTTTACGTGGTTTGAGTGTGTGTGTACTACACACTTTGTTGTAATGTAATTCTTATGATTCGTTGTAGTAACTGGGCAGTGAGGTTCCTGTGTGAGCCTAGCCATGACTTTGTGGTGTTTGGGCAGTGAAGGTCCATATCGACCTAGCCCTGGTTCGTTGTTGTCTTTCGAATAATATTATATTGATTTATGTATTAAGTGGTGTGTGTTGCCACGGTGGTCATGAGATGACCAATAATAAGCAAGTTTGTGGTTCAGTTGTGTGTTGGTGTGGGATAGCTTTGGGGTCACATGGTGACCGATGTTAAGCTAATCCTAACACTTGTATATCGTAAATCATAAGTAAAAGCTATATGTGTAAATATCGTGGTTTATGCTAGCCGAGTGTGGTGGTCCGGCGCCTATTCCGGAATGCCTCTCTAGTCGGGTACCCCAGGTTCTTTGTGAGCCAGGCACGTGTGTTTGTTGTGCTCGGGGTTTTGTCCCGGTACTTGTGTTGTACCGTTGAGGTCTGTGTCGTCTTCCTGGACACCCTCACTCCTGAGTTTGAGTTGTACGTCCGGCTGAGGGAAAGACGGCAGTGGGACAGCGACTTCCCAGAGTTTGTTCTTGTGTCGCTTGTAGCGCGCTCGTAGCTGGGGGTACGGACACCAGTAGACGTCACTGGTCCCCAGCTAGTCCTGTTTTCCAGTGCCTCACTTTAGAGTGCTCCGGCCAGAGACTCTAGAGGTGCCAGGCATGGGCCTGCAGCTGTGTGCCTGCAGGTGTGGTGTTGGTTGGTCTCCACAGTTGTTTGACTTCTTCCTTGTGGAGCGGCAGTTGGACCTTTCGTCCGTGACTGCGAGGCTGAGAGGTAGTTCTTGTGTTGTGTTGTCCGGGTTGGATATTGGCTTGATCAGCCAGTAGTCCGTTCCCGTGTGGTGGCGTCGTTCCCTTCCGACTCGTGCTTTGCTACTTGTCGTGAGTTTGTGGTTTGTAACTCGTGGTCGAGGTTTGACTCGTTTGAGGTGTGCCCTGGTGTTGGCACAGTTGTGACTGAGTTGTGGTTTGTGTGACTTGCCGGTTGAGGTTTTACCTGTAATGTTGTGCCTAAATGATAGTATAATATAATTGTGGTTCAGTGTGGTGTTTATCACCTACTTGTACCTTTGATCGGGTATTTGTGTTGTGGTACCTCAGAGTAGCAGGTACCTATTTCCCTTCGAGGGTTACTTTGTAGTTTTGTGGTGGTACATTGTGTACCAACCTTTCCGGGTACTTGTGTGTTGTGGAGGTCTTGTGGTTTGACCTGCCACTTGTTGTATCCTAACTGTTTTAAGTAGATCTTTGTTTATATTTTATTGTGGATTAGTTTGTGATTATTAATTATGTTACCTTTGTGGGTATTTTGCCGATGAGGCTTATGGCTTAGGCATATTGTGGTTTAGTTGAGCTGTGCTCAGTGGAGGCCGTGTGAGACCTTCCACTTGTTGAGTTTTACTCTTCATGAGTATGATTCCAATTATAGTTTTAGTGTGTTATGGATTGACTTCGTGGTAGCCAGTTTTGTTACCTTGTATGTAATATTCGACGTAGTGTGATTTGGAGTATAAAGGACCAGCTCTTTGTTAGCAGTCCTGTTATTCAAGTGCTTGAGGTTTGCCTGTGAAGCTTGCAGCCTAGGCAGTGACTTGCATGTGTGGCTTAAAGCGTAGGCGACCAGTTGTTATTATGATTTGCCTGTGTGGCTTATAGTTTAGGCAACCAGTTGTTGTAGCAGTGTGCCAGTGAGACTGTGGTTTAGGCACTTTAGTAGTTGGGCTGACTAATGATATTATGTTAGTCCTGTAGTCCTACTTTCCTTCTGAGGACTTTGTGTTTATAATCATGATTATGTTTAATTATTATTATTGTCATGATGTGAGCATGAAATGGTTTGGCTATTGGTGTTGCCAGTGAGACCCATTGGGGTTGAGGTGTCTGTGGTTACATTGTTGTTTTGGGTAGCCCCTACTGAGCCAGTGACTTGTTGAGGCTCACTCCCCTACAGTTCTTTTCAGGGCTTGTCGTGTGTTTGACTTGCAGTGGCGTTGCGTCAGACTTGTACCACCAGCAGTAGTTTAGTAGTTAGTGTTGTGTGAACTTGTGCTCCCTCGGGGTATGCCCCAGGTAGTTGTACTCTTTTAATTGGACATGTATTAATGTAATGGGACAGTTGTACAAATAATTGAGCAGATATGAGCACATGTACTTTCTTGTGTCTTATATTCTTATGGTTTATCTTTTATACTCTTACTGGACACGTGTGTGAGATATCCCTTGTGAGACTTCGGTCCGTTCGCGGGAGGCGGATCTGGATATGGAGCCTTATTGGGCATAAATACCCTGGTCCGTCACATGATCCCTCCGCCGCCGAGCAGTAGGCAGAATCATCTCGTCGACGGTCCTGCGCCCCTCCGGCGCCGCAGGACCAGCATGCAGAATCGCCCCCGCGATCGCGCCGGGCACCTTCGGCACGACAGACACCGGAACAGCAAGATAATTCACCTCGCCATTCTGCTGTGGTCCCGCCTGCCCCTCGTTCTGTCGTCGGGGCTAACTCCCACAGGTTCCGGTGTGAGGAGTACGCCCACTCCGACCAGGAGTTGGCCAGACGCCTCTGTCGCGTCGTCGACATCGAGCGCCGCGTTGGCGCGATGGTCTAGCGGGCAGAGGGCAAGGCTCCAGGGGATGAAGACCTGGACTTCCGCTCCCCGTTCACGATGGAGATCCTGGAAGCTCGGGTCTCCCCCAAGCTCCCTCTGCCCACCATTGCGCCCTACGATGGCACCACCGACCCAGCGAATCATATCCATGCTTTGAGTCGCACATGGTGTTCCACGGAGCATCAGACGCGGCCAAATGCCGGCCCTTCCCGGCCGCCTTGAAGGAGACTGCTCGGGCATGGTTTGAAGCCCTCCCAGCGGGATCCATCTCCTCCTTCCACCAATTGAAGAAGTCTTTTCGGGACAACTTCTTAGGAGGAAGGTCTCAGCGGCGCACAACGACATCTCTTCTGTCAGTTCGGCAGAAGAAAGGCGAGGCGCTCTGGGACTACATCAAGCGGTTTCAGACCGAAGTGCTCCGCATCCCCCGCCTGGACGTCCCTCTGGCCACCAGTGCCCTCATCCAGGGCACGCGAGATGGCTTCCTGTAAAGAACGTTGGGGGTACAACAGCCATCCACCCTTGTCGAGCTTCTCTCTACTGTACAGCGCCACGCCGCGTGCGAGGAGAGCCTAGCAGCCGGCCGAGCAGAGCAGGGAGAGCAATCAGACAAGAAGAGGCCTTCCAACAATGGTTCCGACAGTGACAGGAAAAAAGGCTGGCGCAACGGAGATTCGCCGCGCCGACCACGCCCCACACTCCCCTGACGGTGGCCCCCGAGCAGATCCTGGCTGAAATTCGGGATGAACCGTATGTTTGGTGGCCGCCAAGGATGCGCTCTGATCCCCGCAGGGGCAACCAGGACAAGTACTGTCGCTTCCACCACAGCCACGACACCTCCGAGTGCCGCCTGGCTGAAATTCGGGATGAACCGTATGTTCGGTGGCCGCCAAGGATGCGCTCTGATCCCCGCAGGGGCAACCAAGACAAGTACTGTCGCTTCCACCACGGCCACGACACCTCCGAGTGCCGCCAGATCAAGGATGAGATCGAGTCCTTAATTAAACGCGGCTATCTTGGACGGTATGTGCGCCGCAATGAAGACCGCCAAAGGCGCCGAGAGCGTACTCCCGAGCAGCCCATCAACAACGAGCCCAATGGGCAAGAGGTCAACGTGATCGCAGGAGGCTTCGGCACAGGCGGAGAAAGCAATCAAAGCCGGCGCGACTATGCTCAGTGGGTGCACGTGGTGGACAGGCCCCCAGTGCCTCGCCCAGGTCCTTATCCCCCCAATCCTTCACGCGCACGGTCTGAGGAGGCTATAACCTTCTCGGATGAAGATCTTGTAGGAGTCTCCACTCCACACACTGATGCGTTGGTCGTTTCGACCACCATCAATCACTGTACCGTGCGCCGGATTTTAGTGGATAATGGAAGCGCCCCAGATGTGTTAGCTTACGATTGCTTCTTAATGATGGGATTGAAAACCGACTAGCTTGCCCCTGTAGAGTAGCCTCTGTTCGGCTTCTCTGGGGTTTCGGTTCAACCCATGGGACGAGCGCGCCTCCCAATTACTCTTGGGATGGCCCCAAAGAGCGTGACCAAGATGGTGGATTTCTTGGTTATTCGAAGCATGCCCGGCTATAACGCCATCCTCGGTAGGGGCTTGATCGGTCGAATTAAGGTTGTTCCTTCATCCCTCCATCAGAAGATGAAGTTTCCCACTCCATGCGGGATTGGCGAGGTGCTCGGCAGTCAGTGCGAGTCTCGACAGTGCTATGTCCCCTCCTTGAGAGGCAAACAGCCCCTCGCAGCACCAGCAATTACTGCCCCACCCGTCGATCAGCCTTCCACCAGCAGAGGCACACCTGCCGAAGACCTGCTTCCTGTTCGGGTGGATGACGACCCCAAACACGTCCTCTATGTTGGCGCGCTATTGCCGGAAGCCGAACAGCAACGTTACAAGGGTTTCCTGCTAGCTAATTTAGACGTATTCGCGTGGTCAGATGACGAACTGCCTAGCAAAGAAGGCGACCCGTCAACCGTGAACGGCAGGCCGTGATCCAAGATCACGTTGTCAAAAGCCGAGCTATTGGGCTCTTCCGGAAAGCCCAATACCCAAGGTGGATCTTCAATGTGGTCCTTGTGCGCAAAGCCAATGGCAAATGGCACGTGTACGTGGACTACAATCTCAACAAAGCCACGCCCAAGGACAACTTTCCTTTGTCGCGCATCGACCAGCTGGTGGACGCCACGTCTGGACACGAGCTTCTCAGCTTTTTGGACGCCTACTCTGGTTATCTCCAGATCAGCATGCATCCTCCAGACTAGGATGCCACCACGTTCGTCACCGACCTGGGCTTGTATTGTTTCACCAGGATGCCCTTTGGCATGAAGAACGCTGGCGCGACGTACCAGCGGCTGGTCAACAAGATGTTCGAGACGCAGATTGGGCGAAACATGGAGGTCTACGTTGATGACATGCTGGTCAAGACGCTTTCGAGCGCCGACCACATCTCCGACCTCAAAGAGACTTTCGCAACTCTGCGAAGGTATAACATGAAGCTCAACCCAGCCAAGTGCGCGTTTGGAGTTCGCTCAGGTAAGTTCCACAGCTTCCTCGTCTCAAACAGAGGAATAGAGGCCAACCCTGAGAAGATCCAAACCATACTTGAGATGGGCAGTCCCAAGATGGTGCGCGACGTCCAGCGCCTCACTGGACGTCTTGCTGCACTGAACCGGTTCATGTCCCGAACAGCAGAGAGGAGCTTCAACTTCTTCAAGTTGCTGCGAGGCCCTAAAGGCACCTCACAGCAAGGGGGACATGTACGGTGGACTGAAGACTGTGAAGCTGCCTTCACCGAGTTGAAGGCGTACCTGGCATCCCCACCTATCCTTCAAAGCCTGTGGTCGGAGAACCCTTGTTCGTTTACCTTTCGGTCACCGAACACTCCATCAGCGCAGTGCTGATCAAAGAAGAGGCGGCGGCACAACATCCAGTCTACTATATCAGCAGGGTCCTTCAGGAGGCTGAAAGAAGGTACCCTCTGTAGACACGCGAATTTGGCTCTACTGCGGGGCAAATTTCATATTGCGACATAATGCCACAAATGGCCTTCTTTTTGCCTTGCAAGAATAGTTTCCCAATATTTTTGGATCTCACCCATTCTTTCTCGGTGCTTCCCCTTCATTTCAAATGCAGTTCGGTCGCAGATCGACCTGCGCGGTCAGGTCGCGGGGGTCCAGGGGGCAGCACCCCCGGACGCTAACTTTGGTTTAGGCCCATGGACAACTTCATTTATTCGCGTCCGCTACAGTGGACGCCTTTTATAAAGCAACTGAAATGCGTTGGACATGGTGGACGCATTTAGGCCCTTAACGCGGCGGTCAAAGATGACGCATTTAAGAGCCTTTTCCGTCACATGCCCTAATTGCAAACGCGTCCGCCTGATGCAACGCGATTCAAATTCAAACCCTAAGTCTGGCTCTACAGCCGGCGCATTTAAAGAGATCTCCCGTCGGCAATCATGATGTTTGTTGGAATCGCGTCCGTGTCAGACGCCGCGTTTTATAAGAAGTCAAATCAAAATCAATTTCGTCAGAGATTTAATTCTCCTAAGAAAACGCAGCTATAGACACGCGAATTTGGCTCCACCGCGGGCAAATTTCATGTTGCGCCATAATGCCACAAATGGCCTTCATTTTGCCTTGCAAGATGGACAACTTCATTAATTCACGTCCACTACAGTGGACGCCTTTTAGGAAGACCGTATCGCATCCTGCCGCCCCGACGCGTTTCAAATCAAGACGCATCGGCCTGAGCCGCCGCGATTAGGTGAGACCTCGAAAGTCGTCGCACTCAAGTGCCTGCCCCTCAGAACCATGCAAAATCTCTGAATCTCATCCCGTCGCCCAGACGCGATTAGGTCGTAGGCCTGACACGCCAGACCTCGGAAGTCGTCCCATGTGCCTAACTCGTAATCGCGGCGAGGTAGGCCGACGCGTTTCAAAAACACGGCGGCCATCCCCGACACTATTCCAAAAGTGGTCATCATTGCCAAATGTCAAATCAAGTTGACTTCTTAATCACGGCCTGCCACCCAGACGCAATTCAATCCTGGTCGCGGCCTGCCACCCAGATGCGATTCAAGTCGCGGCCTGCCGTCCGGACGCAATTCAATTCATAATTGTGGCTTCCTGTTTGGACGCGATTCAAGAATCTGATGCTTATAAATTGGACCCGAGGGTTAGTTGGTCAGAGGGGGATTCCAGAAGCAACGAAGCCCTGTCAGATCCTCGCCTCGACTCTGAGCCATTCCTCACCGAGTCATCCTTCTTCCCCGGAGTTCGGCGCCGTCGTCTCCTTCCATTCCACGCGCGAGGCAGGGAGCATCTTCCTCCACGTCCTCCCTTCAACCGACAACGGCCCGTCACGCCGCACTAGGGGTGTAAACGGAACCCGATAATCCGATATTCCGACCCGATATCGATAAAAAATATCGGTTTTGGAATCGAAAAATGATACCGATAGCTTATCGGAATCGGTATCGGATATTCCGATAAGTTATCGAAATCGGAATCGGAATCGAAAAAATAATCGGTATCGGTTATTCTGATAAATTATCATAAACTCAAGGTAAAATTATGATAAACATCTTACCTTATCGGAATTTCAGTTCCGGTAATGTTATCGGAATCGGAACGGAATCGGAATTAACTATTCTTATCGGAATCGGAATTGGAACCATATTTCGGTTATCGGAATCGGTATCGGAATCTGTACCGGTTCCGAACCCGACCCGTTTACAGCCCTACGCCGCACCATCACTTGGGGAAGCACCCCCCCCCCTTCCCCTCTCTTTATTTGCATTTCTACTCCCTCTGGGCCCCACGTGGCTCTTTGTATTCCATCTCCTCCGGGCCCCACGCGGCCCTCATTTAATCTTTTTTACACACATGCATGCATACACACACACACCTAACATTTTAGGGGTTTAAAACCACCATCCGGTGAGTCCTCCCCGTTTTTATTTCATTTCATTCATTCATTTGGGATTCGGTGCTACACTTCTTATTTGACTAATCCCTATTTTACTTGTCTTTTTTGCAAGGGTAATCAAATAGAAAACGCCCTCTACCGCGGCCGGCCGTGTTCGTAGAGGAAGAGAGGACCCACATCATCCCCGCGCAATCTCCTCTCTAAAAGATACGTACGCGATCAACTTCTTCCATCTCGCACCCCTCGTCGTGCATCTCCATTCGGTGCCCACGTGTACCTGGCGATCACGATCCATCTCTCACCACGCATTATTCCTCTTTGTGGACTGTTTGGGGCTCCCGAATGAGCTCGAAGCGTCGTCTACAGCGGTGAGCCGTCCAGACGCGATTTACAACGTAGCTGTAAGCTATAATCATCATTCAAATGTCAAATCAAGCGAAAATCGAGGGATCTTCTGAATCGCGGCGCGTTAGGCGAACGCGTTTCATGCATAATAGGCGTCCGCTGTAGCGACGCGATTTAATGAAGTTTTGCCTATAAATTGACCCCCCGAGGGTAACCATTTGGGCATCCCTCTCCCACCCCGGCGGAGCCCTGCCGGATTCTTCCCGCGACATTCCCCCACTACGGCGAAGCCCTGCTGGACCGGCGACTCGACGCCCTCCTTCCTCAAAGCTCGGAGTCAGAGCGCTATCTTCTTCACGTGAACCGGAGCGAGGCGGGAGTTTCTTCCTCCTCTTCCTCCGTACCTTCCGGCAACGCCGCCGCGCCATCCACCATTTGGGGAAGCATCCCCGTTATCCGTCTTTATCTTCTCTGAGCCCCACGTGGCTCTTCTATACTTCCTTTTTTTTATTCACACACATGCATGCATACACACACACACCAGTATTTTTAGAGGTTTAAAAGCCACCCAAACGGTAAGTCGTTACCTATGTTATTTATTCTTTTCATGTCACTTTTTTAGAATTTATACTACACACGTGGCTAATCCCCTTTTCATTTTTTTGTCTTTTTCTTTGTCAGGGTAATCAACACGAAAAACGCCCTCTACCACGGCCGACCGTGCTCGTAGAGGAAGAGAGGACCCACATCATCCCCGCGCAATTTCCCGGCTAAAAAGGTACTCATCCACGATCACTCTTCCATCCCGCACCCCTCGCGTGTGCACCTCCATTCGGCACCCTCGATCATGTTTCCTTTTTCTTTTCTTTTTGTCACTTATTCCATCTCACACATTCCACTATTTCACACGTTCCTCATCCCCCTCTTTGTGGGCATCACGTGAAAGCGTCGTCTACACCCTCGAGCAGAGAAGCTCGCCCTGACACTTGTTACGGCCGCACAGAAGCTTAGGCCCTACTTCCAAGCCCACTCAATTACGGTCCTTACCGACCAGCCACTGAGGCTTATCCTTTAGCGGCCAGAGGCTTCCAGCAGGCTCATCAAATGGGCCATTGAGCTAGGCGAGTTTGACATTAGCTACATGTAGATACTATTTTCCGCTCTCCCGTTTTACGGGGAGGACGAAGAACGATCCCCAGACCAATAACGTGTACGGATACACGTGAAAAAATGGCGATAAAACAAACAGTGGCCCTTCGGGCGATTAAAAGACAATAAAAGTAATAAAGACAAACTGTGATCGCCAGGTACTTTTCCTAAAAAGTACCAAAAGTAGGGACGGGTAGGAAAGGGGTTACCTTTCACCCGTAGAAAGCGCGAGATGTGTGGGCGTGGGTTCTTTCCTCCTCCTTCCACCGGCCGGTCCGGCAAAGGAGATTCAGCTCGGTACCTGGGACAAAAGACAACAAAAGGGACAACGAGATTAGCCCGGAATGTGCAGTAAATGAATCTAGACAAATAAAATAACAAAGATGAAAAAAGGGGAGAACACACCTTTTGGGTGGTCTTTAAAACCCCTAACTAAAAGGTATGATGTGTGTGCATGCATGTAATGTGTAAAAATGCAAAAAAAGGGCAACATAGGGCCCAAAAGGAAAATGGAAAAGGACCACGAGGGGTCCGGAGGGAAGAAAAGGGGGTGCTTCCCCGAGGTAGCCGGACGGCGTAACGGTGCTGTGGAGGGCAACGAGAGGAGGAAGACGACGATGGCGGCGATGGAGAGCTCGCGAGAGACGGAGACGAGGACGGGGATGGCGAGGAAGCAGACGGCGTCGAGCAGGGCTCCGCCGGAAGAACTCCCTTCCCTCTCTCTCTAAAATCTCTCCCTTTCTCTCTCTAAAACCTCACTCTCTCTCTCTCTCTCTCTAAAACCATCTCCCTCAAAGCAAAATGACCAACCTCTTTGGAAAAGAAGCGATGCTGCGCTTTTAGAGTTCTGGATGCAAATTGCATCAGGAACAGCCGCCGCAATTAAAGGGATAAATCGTGTCGACTCGGCTGGTTGCGAATCAAGAAGGTCGGTTTGATGGCGCAGAAATCGCTGCACCGCCTCTATGAATCGCGTCGGGGCAGGCCAAAGCGAATTGAATCGCGGCGGGACACCTGGACGCGATTAAGACTTGGCGTACCGACTCACCTGCGCGCTGTCAGCCGACGCGACACTCGGATTTGACATCTCTGAATCGCGTCGACTGACACGGACGCGATTCAGGGATTTTGTCATGATTACGGGCCTACGTGCGACGACTTTTCAGGCCGCTGTCAGAGTCTGAATCGTGGCAGGGATTTCGGACGCGATTTGATAAGCGGTTCGAAGAATCACGACGGGGATGTTGGACGCGATTAGAAGGGCGGTTCAGAGACGCGTCCACCGTTTTGGATGCGATTATCAAGGCGATTCAAGATCCGCGACCAGACCCCCTGGGAAAGCACCGAGGAAGAAAGGGCGAAATCTAGAAATATGGGAAACAACTCTTTCAGGGCAAAATAAAGGTCATTTTTGGGCATTACAGCGCAACTCGGAAATTTACCCGCGATGGGAAAATTCGCGTGTCTACACTACCGTCCGAGGACGGCCATCAAGGTGCAAGCGTTGGCAAATTTCGTCGCGGAATGTACCCTTCCGGCCGAGCAGGACCCTCCATTGGCTGACGAACCCCATGGGAGCTCTACGTGGACGGATCCTCTTATGTCACGGAGAGTGGAGCAGGCTTGGTTCTCACCTCCCCAGAAGGTTTAGAGTTCCAGTACGCCCTGAGGTTCCATTTTTCCGCCTCCAACAACGTTGCCGAATATGAAGCACTGCTGTCCGGAATCCGAATGGCTAGACACCTTGGAGCACTTCGACTACAGGTCTTCAGTGACTCGCAATTGGTCGCCAGCCAGGTGAGCGGACACTTCGAAGCAAGGGAGCCCCGCATGGCACAATACCTTCAGCAGGTCAAGAGCTGAGCAGAGGACCTCCTCTACTTCGAAGTCATACATGTCCCACGGGAGCAGAACGTGCGAGCTGATGCACTTGCCAAGCTGGCATCTTCAGGTGACGTCGTCCCTTCTCGCTCCGTGTTCATAGAAGAGCTAGCCTCGCCGAGCATTGAGGTAGATGTAGCTGCCATCGAGGCTGGCCCTCCAGCTCCGAGCTGGATAGACCCCCTCATGGCCTATCTGCTTAGAAGTGAGCTTCCGTCTGATCAAGGCGAAGCCCGCAAGATCAGGTTGCACTCCCATAGGTTCACCCTCATAGAAGGCCAACTGTACCGGCGATCCCTCTCGAGACCTCTTCTGCGGTGCCTCAGTCCCACTGAGGCAGCATCGGCTGTTGAGGAGGTTCACGAAGGACTGTGCGGAAGCCACTTGGGGGGCAAAACACTGGCGCATAGCATTATTCGAGCAGGATTTTGGTGGCCTTCTCTGCCAAAGGACTGCATGTCCTTCGTCAAAAGGTGTCCAGAGTGTCAGAAGTTTGGGCAGCTCATTAAACAGCCAGCCGAACAACTTCACACCCTGTTCGAACCACGCCCTTTCGCCAGATGGGGGATTGACAGCCTGGGTCCGTTCCCAGAGGCTCAAGGGCGAAAGAAGTTTCTGTTCGTGACCATCGACTACTTTACAAAATGGATCGAAGCAGAGCCCTTTGCCGCTATCACTGACCAAGCCGCATGGAAGTTCGTGTGGAAGAACATCTTCTGCCGGTTCGGCGTCCCAAGGGTGATTACTTCCGACAACAGGAAATAGTTTAACAACATGTTCTTCAAGCAGAAGTGCTCTGAGCTCGTATCTACAACCACTTCACCTCAGTGGCACATCCTCAAGCAAACGATCTGGTCGAAAATGCCAACCGAACGTTGCTGCACGGGATACGCACAAGGTTTGAAGCTGCGGGAGGTTTGTGGATTGAAGAGCTCCCCAACGTGCTATGGTGCCACCAGACGACTGCTCAGGTGGCTATTGAAGAGACTCCCTTCCATTTGGCCTACGACGCTAAAGCGGTTGTGCCCCTGGAAGTAGCTCTTCCCACCATCCGAACCACTCACTTCGACGAAGCTGCCAACAACCAAGCACTTCGTGAGAACCTAGACATGCTCGGCGAACGCCAGAACGACGCCAACATTAGATTGGTTTCTTACCAACAACGACTCGCGCAATACTATAACTCTCGAGTTCGGGAGCGGCGCTTCTTTGAAGGTGATCTTGTTCTTCGCCGTTGCTTAGCATCGGATCCCCGAAGGGCAATTGGCAAAGTCGCCCCTAAATGGGAAGGGCCTTATCAGGTCACCCAGGTTCTAGGAAAAGGCTCATATAAGCTGACTACTCCTAGCGGCGAGGTCATACCCCGAACCTGGCATGTATCTAACCTAAAGGCTTATTGTCTATAAAAGCCTCTCGTTCGGCATTTAACCTCCCTTCCTCCCATTCTTTCAGTCTGCACAAGAGGTTGTTCGGCCCATCTTCAGTCTAAGCTTTTCAACTTGGAAAATCAGTATGGCGCCTAAGAAGCCTCAAAACTAAGGCGAGCCCCTAGTCGGGACTTTTTAGTCCTTAAAGACCTGCGCGGTGTCTACAAGCCTTTAAAAACCGGTGAATTTTGATTCAAACAGAACAGGGCAAGGGAAGAAGGTAGAGAGCCAATTATCCTAAAAGGTATGTTTCATTCCTTTAAGGTAATTCACAAAAAGGGCCTGATCGACCAGGTAAAGGAAAAAGGAGAGGGGGCATAGGTTAAGGGGCCTGCTCCGTTGTTCCCGGGGGTCATTCCCCCTGATTAGAAGTGCGCGAACCGCACTCCGTCTAGGCGAGCATCCTGAGTCCGTCGCTGGCATTCCAGGAGGGCAGCTTCAAAGGCCTCACGTGTGTACTCGGTGGTGGCCAGTGACCGTCCGCGCTCCTCTCCAGCGCCAAGGCCTATCTTGTAACAAAGCGTGCCGTATTGCTCCAAGTCTTCCTTGAAGCCTGGCCCCGTCTTGTATTCAGTGACACCACACGCCTTGGCTTCGACCAGCACCTTGGAGAGCACCTCTTTCTCCGCCCGAGCAACCTCCCGATCCAGCTCGGAGGCACGCAACGCCGTTCGCAAGTCTTCCACTTCCTTCTGTAGCGCTGCTTGCTGGGCTTGGTGCTGCGCTTCAAGCTCCTTGCAGAATGCGTATTCAGCCTCCCACATCTGCTTGTGGTTTCGACCTTGCATGGCAAGCTGCTTCAGCACGACCATCGATTTTAAAACGCTAGCTGATAGCGCTTCCACGTCGATGTCCTCTTCGGTCTCCTCCTCAGTGTGGCTTCTCGCCCGGTAGACCTCCCCTGAGCCTTCGAAAGTATCCTCCGGACTCAATTCCTGGCATCGCGCCAGCACTTCCAGATGCGACGCGGAGAGACGCGGGGGGAGGTCCCTGGCTGTACTTCCCTGAAAGCGCTCCAGGGCTGCCTCCAGTGCTGACACCGAAGGCGGCAACGGGGCCTTCGCCTTCAGTGATTGCGACAGCGGGAGGCGATCATCTTCGGAGGCGGTTCGGGCCTCCACGACAGCGTTGGTCTGCCTGGTGGCAGGCTCCTCCCCTCCGACCACCTCAAAGGCGCCCACTGTAGTCGCCCTCTCCGCGCTTTTCGTGGGGGCAGGGGGCCCTTTAGGTCTTCCCTCCTCGGTCTCGGCCGTCTCCTCAGCCTCATGAGAACCCACAGCAGCTGTCTGTGTTAGGACCTCAACCGATGCTGCGGTGGGGGGATTATGGGTCGTACTCTCCTCAGGCACGCCCACTTCATGGGCCACCTCGTCGGCCCCTCCGTAGGCTGACCCTTGGGTGGCGACGACTTCGCCTTCCGTCACGGTCTACTCGGTGGCTGCAGTGTTTGAAGCCCTCGCCGTAGCTTCCTCTTCTATTCGCCCCTCAGCGAGGCCTCGGGGCATTGATGCCCTCGCTCGCTCCCCAGCGGAGCTCTCGGACCCGTCGCTCACCATGACGAGTCCGAACTCAGAGTAGACCCCTTCCCTTGATTGGGGCCTTGTCTGTACCATAATTTGCGGCCTGGCCTGCTCGGCCGTTCTTTCGGCCTTACGCCTCTTCCGCATCGCAAGGGGGGGGGGGGGGGGAGGGAGGGGGGAACTTCCTCTTCGGCATCCTCCTCTTCGGCCTCATCTTCGGCCGCTTGCTGCACGATCTTCTTCAGCTTCCTCTTCTTCTTGGCCTGAGGCTGGCCTGCTGCTTCCCCTTCTTCGATCAGGGGTTGCACCGCCACCTTTGCGGCCTTCTTCTTCAACTGGATCTTTTTGGGCCTCTCCCCGGGGACCTGCAGGCTAGTCATGGGGTGCCCCATGGCGAGGGTTGGCGCCACGGTTGCGGTTGTCACCGCAGTAGGAATCCTCACCGCAGTGGGAATCCTAACAACGACGGCAATGTCATCACCCTCGAACACCATGTGGGAGGTGACTGCGATCTTCTCCGCGTAGTCCTCCATAGACTCCTGGTCCCGACCAGTGGCTATCTCCTCGGCACCTGCAAGAAGAAGAAGAGAGATACTGCAGTCAAAAATCAGTCACCCAACAAACTTACAAACAAGGCTTGTTCGGGTACTTACTCCATGGTCGGCTCAAACCATGCTTAACAAGCCCGAACTCCGTCAGATAGCTGTCTCCATTCTGCACGAAAGCACGGTTCAAGCTGTCCGAAGCTTTCGCCTCGTCCTGGATCAGAAATGGATAAGCATCCTTCTTCGGCGTCTGGACTCTGGTCGGAAACCCGAACTCCGGCGCGCCGTCGCGACGCCTGACGAAGAAGAGTCGGTGCACCCAACCCTTGTTGTTGGAGTGCTTCTTCGACAGTGTGATCTGCATCCTGTCTGCGCGATGCTTGGTGTAGTAGACGTTGACCCCTGTTGGCGAGGCCGTGAGGCTGAACTGAGCCCGGAAGACCTCCGCCGAGCTGCGAACTTGCCGAAGTCTACAGACGATGCAGAAGATGCATATTGTCCTCCACGAGTTGGGCGTGAGCTGGATGGGTGCGATCCCACATCTGTTCAGCAATGCCTTCGCCACTTCCGGCAACGGCAGCCGGAACCCTGCTTCCATATGGTCAACGGAGAGGGCGAAGCAACCTGGTTTGTTCACCAGGTATGACTCCTCCTCCCTCTCCATGACGATTTCGTAATCGTCGCTGATCCAAAAGCATTCCCGGAGGCCTTCGTAGTGGCAGCATGTAGCAACCTGAATTTTTGCAAAAATAAAAATTTAAATAAAGAATTTAAAACCTAGCTAAATGGATATTTAAATAGAGCATTGAATAAAACCCATTAATGGAAAAGAGTAATGGGCTTTGCTTAATGGATCTTCTAAATTTATTGGGTCAAAAATATGAATTTACAAAGAGAGAATAATAGGAAAATACCCTAAATTCGTAACTAAATTATTACCTAAATAGAAAAGGGGTATTTAATGCATTAAATAGGAAGTTAGAGTTGGAATTGGATTCCTAAACCTACCCCATATGGGTTAGCACGAATTTGGATCTTTTCCAAGTCTAATAGAGATTGGAAAGCAAGAGAGGAAATGTGGAGTTAGGAAATCTCGGAATTAATGGGAATTTGAGTAGTAATAGAATAGGAACTTGTGTTTACTTAAATACACCTCTTAAACCCTCTTGGCCGACCCAAGCTCGTGCCAAGGGATTCCTGGACCAGGAGAGAGCCAAGGAGGAGGAGATTTCGTGAGAAGAAGAACCTTTCAAGCTCTCAACCCTGTTCTTCAAGTTCTAGCCCTAGAAGAGGAAATCGAGTCAAGGTAGGCATTCTCACAAGCACAAATCCTAAAATTTCGTCTGTAGGTTGTTCCATACATCAGAAACAAAACCTCAAATTTCATAATTTTCCATCAAGCCAATATTTTTCTTCTTGAATTTAGAAGTTCTGCAACTCTCTTGACCCCGAGCCCTCTTCTTAACTCTTGATCTCTATGTAGACTTGATCCCATGCTACGAAGTTTTACTGTAGATACTTCATGTTGTTAGGGATCATTTGCCCCTAAAAAGCCTAAATTTCATTGAGCATGTTGCTCGAATTAAATCAGTCTTGCTCTCTATGTCATGTTCTATGTTACTCGTCCTTGTTCGTTCTCAAACCATGTTCAAACCATGCTCTCTCTCTAATTCCGATTTACTGGAAGTACCCTTACATGTCTAGTTTAATTTGCAACTGATTTCATGATTTTTCATCGCGTATATAATTAGTTATAGATTCTGAACAACCCTCTGTCAAAAATTGAAATCCTAGTCCGCAATCCAATGTCTGGTCTGACTTCTGTCAGAGTCAGGCGCAGGCAACCAGAAGGCGACACCTCGTCTCGTTTTGTCGGATTTGACAGCCTCCCTGTCGCGACCGACAGGCAGGTGAGCCGTCGCTTTCCCAGTACCCGATTTGCAAGCCCTGTCGCGACCCGTACAGGACCCTGTCGCGTTCACCAGCCGTCGCGACAGTACCCATGTCGCGATCTGCCTACCCTGTCGCCAATCATCATTGGGCTATGTCGCCTTCACAGGTTTTTGCATGAAAGTCCATAAAAATATTTTTGTCGCTTTCTAAATAATCCTTACGCCTTCTTACCGTTATACCCCCAGTAAAAACCCTACTTAAAGATGGTGCTATATTGAATGATTTAAAATACATGTTCACGACTTATTTCTATCTATGATTTCTCTTGCACTTGCACACACTTGAACCATCCATTTATGGCTGAAATCTTGCAGAAAATATCTCATAATGTATATGGTAATTTATTGCAATAAAACATATTAATTGTCCTATTTTTAAAGGACTTGTATTCGTTTCTTACGTTGTTTATAATACCGATATCGACGCTTCACTGTCATAGAATTCCTCTAGAACGTCGAGCACCTGTTTTATATACACACTTTTCTTGGCTTGTGGTGAACTCTCCGTCGGATATTCCTTTCGCCGGACTAGTGAACTCTTGCACAAGGCCTCCGTAAGTCTCCTCTGATCATGGATTCCCACATGGTCGACGAGCCGGTTGTACCCTAATACCTATGATACCCTTTAGGGATCTATATGATCCATCTGGCTATTAGAGATTCACTCTCGTCTTAAATCACGCCGGACCTCTGGACCTGTACATAACAAGGCTAGTGGTAGGGTCGTGAGTTCCACCGGACTGCCAACACCAAGTGCGCGTGTTGTGCAACTGCTACTATCGCCCGTTTACTCGACGTATTACATGCAATGTCCATTAGCTCTCATCTATACTCTACTCGCTCATCTATTCACGTTCACTCTACTTTCTCATCTACTTCTTGGTACTCCACTTGGCCATTAAATGATTGATTGTCTAAGATAAAAACATGACTATGCTAGGCAACATTATAGGGCCCGATCTGGTCCTTGGGAGGAGCACCTGAAAGGCTATAACTCGCGGGGGTCTAATGATCAGGGTGATGGCATACACCTAACGCATGACACGCAAGATTTGATCTATGGCAATCAATTAATCAAACAGTCAATTATTGGTTTACTTGAATCTCGTGGTTGAAAGAATATCGACCAACACTTGCTATCGTGACTTGTGCACTGTTGTGCAACTTTACTTGTTAACTTGTTATACGGCCAATCCGATATCAACACTTGTCGTGCTATACTCTTGTGCATTGTGCTATTGTTTCGCGTTATCATGTACCAGCACTTGCTATACGCTCTCGTTATTCTCTCTAGTTATCCTGCTTTATAAGACATTAATCACTTGAAGCATGCTTGATCCTGAGATTTAAGTCCTACTGGGCGTTATCGCTCACCCTGCGTTATTTGTCGTTGTGTTCTCAGGTGAGACCGAGGATGAACCATACACTCAAGAGGACGAGACGACCTGGAGTGATGTCTTGAGCACCCTAGCATCCTATTTAGCGTTGTAGTAGTTAGGTTTGAAGTTTAGTCTTTTGCTTTTATTTCAATGTAATCGGGCCCTATAGATCGGCTCTGATATTAGTGGTTGTAACTAGGCATCAGAATGTATTAATGAAATGAATTTGCTTTAGTATATTCATTGTGCAATGGTTTGATGTCTAGCACTCGCTCTATACCCGTTCACTTGCAACTGCCTTCGCACTCCAATATTCCGCGTCGGGGCGTGACATAGCACCTTGGCCCTCGAGCTCCCGCCGGCGTCACACCGCTCACTTCGGCGACCACGACAGCTTTTCCCTTGGACGCCATCGCCGGAAGACGAGAACGGCAAACAGAGGAGACAACGGGAGAACGCGGGGAAGAAGATGTAACGTTGCGTGTTTTTCGGATCCTCGTGGATCCTGTGTTTAGTGGTTGTGATGGCTATCGTGAGGCCAATGTGGTTTGTGTGAGGTACGTGTGCGTATTTTAGGGGCTTATTGGGCCGATAGTCCGGGCCTGCAGCACCCCAGTGTCCTCAGCCTGTCATCGCGACAGGGAGGAGTGTCGCATTCTGAACGCGACAGAGGTGGCCGTCGCGTTCCGGTGACTACCTTGGGGCGTTGGTCATCTGCATGTGCGCCACGTGTAGCGCGCAGAGCGGCATGCAGGAAGGCGACGCCTAGGTCCGTCGCGATCAGGTCGCGACGTGACGATATGTCACGTTCCCAACCGCTGGGTGTTTTTAAGAAACCCCAGCCGGACAGAACTGCAGTGAGTTCTGCTCGGCCAGGGGAAGGGGAGCTGCGGCGATTTTAGCGGGAATTCGTGATTTCGGCGTGATCGTGTAGTGTGAAGCTCACGTGGAGCGAGTGAAACGCCGGGGGAGCGTTGTATCGCGTGTTCTTCGCGAGGTAGGGTGACTCTTCCCGTTTCTGGGGCGAGAATCGTGTGGAATGCAGGGTTTGATCAGTTTAATGCTTTCTACACAATAGATATCATGCCCAGGAACCCATTAAAGCATGAAAAACACTAATTAAGGGTGGTTTGCATGGTGTGGGTTGGTAATCCGTGGAGGGGATCCCGGATTAGGGTTTCCGTCTGCTAAGGCGACGGATACCCCTGTCGCGATCAGGTGGCGACAAGCCGACCCGTTGCGTTTAGGTGAGGAACGCGACATGGTTATGTGTCGCGTTCATATGATGAACGCGCCCCATCGGGTCGTCGCGTTCTGAAGGCGACATAGATCCATGTCGCGACCACAACCGAGTGGTCTGAACATGCATGACTTATGTGACGTGATTACTCGATTGTTATTATTCGGTGTATTTGGTAATACCGTGTGGTGCATTGGCACTTGTGGCACTCTGAGAGTGCATGGTTCTTGAAGCTAGCACTTCGGCTGTGTAGCTAGCTGGTTCTTTGTGTAGTTGCGTGGTGTTCACGCAAGCAATGTTGTGTTCACGTGTTGTGGACAGTTGTTACTTGAGGTTTACGTGACGTTTCACGTGGTTTGTATCTGACGCGTACGTGGTTCGGTGTGCATGGCAAGTAGTACGACGCCTACCGTGGTTACCTCTCTAGTTGGGTGCCCCAGGTTCTCTATGAGCCAGGCTGTTAGCTCGGAGCTTTTGTCCCGGTACTTGTGTTGTACCGTTGAGGTCTGTGTCGTCTGACCTGGACACCTGTGGAAATGGAAATTTTAAATCTTTAAAATTTCTTTTATCATGTTGCTCTTTTTTCTCATGGTTGCGCATTGTAAATTCAAATCCCGTCGAATGCTACTTGAACAAGGGTGACGAGAGATGACCCTATAATTGCAAAGCGCGGGCGTGCCAGTCACCAAGGTGACAACAAATGGTTTGCCTCCGAGAGTCGGAGGGCTTTAGGTCTATTGTGTGCACCGTTTGACTTTGTCAAACGAAAGTGAGTGTCGGGTCCTGGACCAAAATCCCGCTGTTGCCTAAACGCAACGACGTTAATTACATCTCTCTGGGAGGGAAAACCCTTGATTAATCGCTAGAATTAGAAAGCCTTGTGGCCTAAAGTGGAGACATCCGATGAAAGTGCAAAACACAACTTAAATTTAGGATGAAATGCTAATAAGCAAGATGTCTATTTAATGTTGTTTGGTCTTTTAATTAGTCAATTATTGGATCTCTTGGCCTATTTATCCATTTGTTTTCTTTTATTATGAAATGGTTTCAATTTGTTCTTTTGTTCTATTTGAAACATGTAAAACATGAAACAAAACATTTGACCTTTTATTTCTTTTATCATTGGATATTTTTAATTTGCACTTTTGTTCTATTTAAAACATGCAAGTTGTGGTTCTGTTCGCGATTCGGCACTGCTGGGTCATTGGGTGGCCAATCGGCAGCGCAGGCACATTTGATTCAGCAGGATGCATTCGATTCGGCGAGGCGGACCCATTCGGCAGGGTATGCACAACCTATTCGATTCGGTGAGGCATGCAAACAACAATGCAGATAACGAATCAGTAGAGCATGGCCGAATCGGCAGCCTGGGTTGAGTCGGCAACCAGGACCGAATCGGCAGGGTAACACTGAATCGGCAGGGTGTGACCGAATCGACAGCGCAGGTTGAATCAGAAGCCAGGACTGGATTGGCACCTTGTTGAAATACCTTTGAAACCATTAAACCTTGTGGACTTCTTTTAAGAGTCTCTTGCCGATTCGAAGCGCACGGAGAAAATTCGGCAGCATCTCCCCTTATCTGGTTGATAGGGGGGAAGCACATACCATCCACCATAAATGGAGACGGCACCAAAAGAGGAAGTGTACGTCAAACAACGACGTCACTCCGATGGCACATGACACCGATCCCCGAGGCAAGCCTATGAGGAGACCGGCTATGTCATGACCCCCAACCAATCCAAGCGGCGAAAGGAGTATATGTAAACCCACATATCCGAGCATAGACATTGTGTTGTCTAATTCGGGGTTTAGATGGGTCTCTTATTGGTTTATTATCTCTTCCCTTGGCTGAAATCACATGGAGCACGACTTAGCTCATGTGATTCGGCCAAGGGCGGGTCACTGCCTGTCGAATCGGCAGACCTCTCCAGGCTTGCCGAATCGACAGGATTGCACCCAGATCGTCTGAATCGGCAGCAGGCCTCCCCTCTTTGTGGGCAGTGAACCAGCACTGTTCAAGCTGGTCTTACCCATGGGGGTGGGGCGATTTTGGGCCAGAAATGGACTTAATGGGCTTTTGCAAGGGATGCTAAGCATGGGGGAATGAACATTGATTGTTCAACCCTTGGCTAGCAAAGGGGACATGCCCCAAAACCGATGGACTCACAAAGGGGTTGTTTAACCATGCAAACACATATTAAAAGGGATTAAAATAGTGATAAAACACACCTCAAAGAGGATCTATGCAAAGTCTAATGGATTCTAATCATGGGGGAATGCTAAAACCCATGGGAAAGAGAAGCTCCATCTCTTCCAAGCCTCATTTGTTGGAGCATGGAATTTAATGGGGGTCTCATGCATGGTCCATTGGAATGAGAGAAAGCCCACTATACAAAGAGTGGCTTCTCCCCATCCCGTGACATTTCCATCTCATGCAAAAATAAAAAAAAAACTTGAAACCTCACACATGAAGAAGTAAGGCATGCATTAAATGCAAAGGATAGGACACTTGCATCATGGGGAAGGACAAAAGATGAGAACATTCTCTTGAAAAGGGGAATAGAGAGAGAAGTACAAAACTTAGAAAAGGGAGGGGGTTTGTAGGTCTCATAAATGTTGTTGGGAGGAGAAAACACCCCTCCACAAGGAGGGGCTCTCTCTCCCCGTGACCTTTCTTCTCACCAAAATACAAAGAAGGGGGCAAACCTTAAACAAATGCTAAAAGGACATGCATGGTAAGAAAGAAAAGATACATTAAATGCCAAGAGGAGAATGTTCACATCATGGGGAAGAGGGAGTACATGGATTGGACATTTCCTTGAAGAGGGGGATAGATGGAGAAGTACAAAAACTTAAAGAAAGGAGAGGAGAAGCTCTCCTCCCATCGCCACCTACCCACTCACTCTCTCTTCTCTTCTCTTTTCCTTTGATGAGACAAGACAAGAAAGGACCCTCTCTCTCTCTCTCCCTCTTCCCTTTCTCTTCTCCTATTCTTCTCTCTTTTCTCTTGGTCCTTTTTCTTCTCTTTTCTGCAGCAAGCACCCACGGGAGCTCTTCTTGGGAGGGGAAGAAAAAAATGCAGCAACAACAACCCTTTGTAGAAGAAGATGGCTTGCTCTCCAAACTTTTCCCTCTCCTTTTTCTCTTCCAAAACCCCCTTTTCAGATCTGTCCCGTAGCCCTCTCTTCTCCCTTGGCCAAAAACTTCTAGAAGACCCCAAAAAGGCCCCCACACACCCTCTTTTGCAGGGATAACTTTTTCCTTTTTGGGAACACCTTTTTAGGAGGTGTCACATTCTCTTATGATCACCTCCCTGCATGGGAGATGTGGGCCTCTTGGTAGTGGACTTCTTGGGCCTTTTGCATGGGCTTCAACATTTTACCCTCCTCATTTTTGAGCTATTAATTTTACTGTCCACAACACCCTCACTCCTTTGTTTGAGTTGTACGTCCGACTGAGGGAAAGACGACAGTGGGACAGTGACTCTTGAGTTTGTTTTTAGTCACTTGTAGCGCGCTCTTAGTTGGGGGTACAGACACCGGTAGTCGACACTGGTCCCCTACTAGTCCTTTCCAGTGCCTCACTCTAGAGTACTCCGGCCAGAGACCCTAGAGGTGCCAGGCATGGGCATGCGGCTGTGTGTCCGCGGGAGTGGTTTTTAGTTGGTCTCCACAGTTGTTTGGTTTTTTCCACGTGGAGCGGCAGCTGGACCTTTCGTCTGTGGCTGCGAGATTGAGAGGTAGACCTGTGTTAGTTTGTCCGAGTCAGTCACTGGTGTCGCGAACCAGTTCACGTGGCTCATGTGTGGCGGTCTCTACTGTAGCTCATACACCTGTCTGGGTTTGCGTTTATTTATTATAGTTGCTTTACGTAATCGACAAACGGTGAGCACATTTATAGCTTTAATATCCTGTTTAGTTGTTCTATAAATTACTAGTGTGGTTTACTGTCTCCGTACTTGTGTTTTTGGTTTTCTCGGTGTTGGGGGAGTTCCCTACTGAGCTAGTGACTAGAGAGGCTCACCCCTACCCCCCACAGGTGAGGGCGAGGAGGACGTTTCGTTACCGTCTACCAGTTCGGGTCCGCATCGTAGCGGTGTTGGGCCAGCGCCTCCAGCAGTGTAGTTTCTTTCTTCAGTTGTACTAGTTACCTCGGGGTATACCCCAGGCTCTTGTACTTTCTTGTACTTTTGTTGAAATTTGGCTATGTAAATCTTGTACATTATATGAAATGATGAATCATATATGTGATCAAGTGTGTTCCTTCTCTATTTTTCACGGACACGTGTTTAGTATCCCTTGCGAGGCTACGGCCCGTTCGCGGGAGACGGACGCGGATCTAGTTCGTTAATGGTTTAACGAGCTAGAGCGAGGCGTTCCGTCACAGAAGATGATGAGAAGGTTTGGGGGGCGAGCAAGCTTTTCGAATTAGGTTAAAGGTGTGGTCTCCCGCCTTCACCCCTCATCTTCCTTATAAGAAAAAGGTGGCATAAAATTCGAAGAGCCAAAATGACGCTCCCCCCGCTCCAAGTGAACGTTCGGGTGTACCGCGTGAAGCCCCTGACTTGACACGTCGCCCTTTCATCATGAGATTTCCTCTGACCTCGAGGAGGAGCATCGAGCGACATCGCCCTACCGCCGTTCACACGTCCGAGGTCAGCATCGCATTAAATGCAGGAAAAGCGTTCGAGCAGATTTTCGCCCTCAAGCACTTTGGTTCCCGAGCCAACTCGATGGCGTGGGGGGCAAGTGTGGTGGCTAGTTTTAGCCACCTAGGCCCGCGAGGCGCATCATGGCCCATCGTCATCCTACAGACGGGCGCGGCCCTTCGACGAGGCGCCACGTGTCCCCAGAAGAGGCCTAAGGATCCCGAGAACGGTCTCCGCGCCCGAACACCTCCAGGATCTCGGGGATAGTCTCCGGACACCCCCCAGCCTGTTCGGTCTAGGCACCGCCCACCGAACAGGCCCCGCTCGAAGCGTGCCATAGACTCGCAGACATAAGCTGCGCCTAGGCAACATGCACCGAACAGCGGGCTTAGCTGCCGAACAGCTGGTCTAGCCCACCGAACAGGCTACCTGCTCGGTATCTTCTGCCCAGGAGCCTCCAAGCAGCTCTTCGTCTCCTTGCGACGGTTACAACGGCTTCATGGCACGCGCCCCACGTTCGAGGGACTTTAACTGCAAGGGCCCCCAACGGGCGCCTCAATGCATAACTCCCCCGTTATGGGCGCCAACCGGCGTGCCCTTTCCGGTGCCATCAAGGGATGACATATTCGCCTCCCTCAGGGCCTTCGCCTATAAGAGGCACAGACGATTCCTGGACACAGGTACGCACCCTTGCGCACAGTACAACATACTACTAAAACCTTCCTTCCTCAAGCCTCTCTACAGTTCACTAACTTAAGCATCGGAGGGTTCTCCCCGGTTCTTCAACCGGGTCCTCCTGATCCCGTTCTGGTTTTGCAGACATTCGTCCGCTATCGGCGACCGTCTTCCCTCTTCTCAGTGGAAGTCCGTTTGGTCCAGGCCCAAACAGGAACACACCACCACATTTTATTATCAATTAAAATTACATTCTAATGGAAGTTGGAAAATACTTAAAAATCACTCAAGATATGTCTCTCCACTATATTAGGGTAGGTATCAGACGGATATATCTCTCAAATGAGTAATAAGTAAATAGTCTCTTTGTCTACCTATATATTAAGGAAGAAGACTAGGACTAGTAATTGACTATAAGAGAAAATATATAAGGCTATATTTGGTCCTTAGAAATTGAATCCCCAACTTTTTGCCTAAGCCTTGTACATTTACATTACAAGCATAATAAATACATTATTGATTCAATATTTGCATTTACTATTATTATGCTTATTAAAGTATTGAACTTATTTGTGTTAAATATAATAATCAAGTTTCTTATATGTTTGCAAATCATCACACCTTAGTAAATGGAAAATAGTTTTCGAAGACTCATAAGACCTGTCCATACTAGACTTTGAACAATGTATTTCGATTTATGAAAAATAAAGAAAGAAAAAGACCAACCGCAGTAAAAAAACAACAACTCATTGTTCATAAAAGAAGGGAATATATATATATCCCTAAAATTTTGTATATTCAATTATATACCCCTCGATTCTAATTATTAAATTATATATCTCTCAAATCGAAAGAAAATATCATATATACTTTTATCATTTCATTCTATTTATTTAACTCAACCACAGTTGAGTTGAGTTAACACAGGGAAAAAAAGAATTTGCCCTCTAAAAAGTTATTTTTTAATTATTTTTTCACTTGGAGTCCCTCTCACTTATTCCTTCTCTAGAGTTATTTTAGTTGTATTATATTTAATTTTAACGATATTCTTACATTCTCTCAGCCAATTAATCTTAAAGATATAATTGATGATTTTTTTTTTGATTTGAAAGATATACAATTTAATAATTGTGACGTATGTAACTGAATATGAAAAATTTTATGAATATATATACGTGTAACTTTTTCTAAAAGAAAAGTAATATTTTAAAAATTTTACTATAAAATGAAGGTTAAATGGATCGATGATCTAGACCGTACAATACGAACTGCATCTATATGCTTTAATTCAGTCCGGTTCACTCTTAAACCCACTACCATGATGCAAACAAGGAAAAAAGGAAAAAAAATAATCAAATAACCTTTGAATCGACCGTTCTTGAGTACCGAGTTATCCAACCATGCTCTTCAAGACCAAACTTTGTATTCTTCGTCATTAGGGTGTAAACGAACCGAGTTATACCCTGTTCAAATTCGAACTCGTTTATGTTTGTCAAGCTCGAATTCGGCTCGAAACTCGCCGAGTTTCTCTAATTGTTGTTCGAACTCAGCTCATTACAAAATTTTGAAACTCGAACTCGACTCATTAAACAGCTCGTTTATATAATCGAACTTCATAACGAGTTTAAAATTTTAAAACTCGAACCCAACTCGTTTACATGATCGAGTTGAATCCGAGTAAGAACTCGGAATAAAAATTATAATTAAATAATTAAATATTTATTAATTTTTTAAAGAAAACTTTAAATGACCTACTGATAGCCAAGAAAACTTATTTTATTAGAAGGCCAAAAGACCCAATCGCAAAGATCTCTGGTGGTGAAGGGAGCACTTTATAGACCCCCAATCCTGGCAACACTTTGGCACATCCGATATGGGACTAAACATGAAACAAGGTTACAAGGCACTGATTCCACTGAAGCAGGGTCCAGCCATGTGTGAGCGGGGTTTGCAGGGGTGGGCACCAACAGCCGGACGTCGGAGAACGCCACAGCTAGCACCGCGGTGGCATCTGGCATCGCCGGGAAGCACCAGAGAGCCAAGGCACCGTGTCCGCCGTCGGGGAGGTAAGCTCCTAGGCCGCGGTGTCCACCGTCGGGGAGGAAGCTCCAAGGCCACCATCGCCGTCACTGGAAGCTCCGTCCGACATTGGCAGAGTGTCCGCGGCGGTCACCGGCGACTCCGGGGACCGACGACCGCGCCGCACCGGCGCCCTGCACAAGCACTCTGCCACGCCGCCATCGCCGGGAGCTCCGTCCAGTACTGGCGGAGGGTCCACCGTAATAGCCAAGGACTCCGGGAAGGTCCCCCCTCCTGTCGAAACACCCCCCCCTCCTTCGCGCCCTTCCGAGTCCCACCTGCGCAGGGATGTCGGGAGGAAGAAGATGAAGCCCTTGTTGCCTGCGACCCATCCTAAACCCCATTTTGTGCATATGCCCTTTCTCTATTGATTTTATTAAAGTCATATTATCTATATATACATTATTTATGTGATTTGTGTATGTAACCTCTAATATTTAGTCTTTTATATTTAAGTCCTCTTAAATATTACATTCTTTAATAACAATTAACTCTATAAAATAACAAGTTAACACTTATTTTAATAACACATATTTAAATAAATAGTTAAAGAGTATTTAAACGAAATTTTAACGAGTATTTAATCGAACTCTTAACGAGTACTTAAACAAGTTGTTCGCGAGTCCAATCGTGTCGAGCTCACATGTGTTCAGACTCGGCTCGTTTATGAACCGAGTTTTTTTTTTTGTTCGAACTCGGCTCGTTTATCTAATAAACGAGTTGAGTCAAGTTTTTATCGAGTCGAATGTCGAATTACTCGTCGAACGTATCGGCTCGTTTACACCCCTATTCGTCGTATGATACGCATTAGAATGTACTGCACCAATATACTCCGATTCTATTAGATTTATTTCACATTTAATAATAAAAATATTAAAAGAAGAATAAACTATCATACCTAACCAGTCCTACCTACAAACCATATTCCACCAAATATTATAAAGTACAAATATACCGTATCAATATAGTACGGTACGTCGTCCAACCGTGTTCAAGACCCAAGTAACCACAACAATTACCATAAGTTAGTTGTTTTTTTTTTGCAAAGATGACCTTTTTTTTATAGATAACTGCAGAAATAAGCATTCTTACATGCATATTGCAATTGATATAAATATATACACAATCTCACAAAGTAGAGATGTATAAAATGTTCCTGTCATCTTCAACCTTCACTTGGTACGGCGAAAGCAATCCTGTTATCTTACAAAAAATATAGAAAATTACCTTACTCATACACATAAGTACAAAAACACCCCTCTGTTAATATATATTATATACACGTCATCTGTTCAGTGATATGTTTGCAATTATGCATGTAAGAAGGCTATTTTTTTTTCAATTATACCTTAAACTTATGCACACAAAACTATCACGTCTAAGTCCAACACATTAAATAGTTGTAGTTGAATCTAAGACTGTCCATTATTCAGTTCAAACGGAAAAATCGAACCGACCTGTTCGGGTCAGTTCGGGTTGCTGTTGTAAATTCGAATAAATCGAATATATATTTTATATGTGTGAATATTCACCAAACACTTCATAACGCAGTTGGTTAACTCAATTTTATCGCGAGATTGTGCCCTCCAATCTCGCCTACGACTTTTGGGTATGCATTTTAATGAAATTTTTTGTTAAAATTGAAATGACATTGTAGAGTTAAAAGACATTCATTTTCTGTTTAAACCGAACCAGTTCGGTTCGGTTTGAATTGATAAAAAAAATAGATCAAACCGAACCGAACTGACCCGTGTTCAACCCCAGTTGAATCCACTCAACCTTTTTTCCAATCTCACAAAAACCCTAAATCCCTTGAGAAAAGCTTGTTACCCGGACAAAATGACTGGCTGTTTGCGCCCGTAGACACAAATAGGTGTGAGATCCTCTGCCAACATAGCAGCGGGCCCCACTTGCGTGTGGGGCTTTTTTTTTACCCGGACAAGTGTTTCTCAAATCCTTCTGAGCGTACAGGCATATACCCCTAACACTGTGTTGTTCAACATTCAAGTCGACCTCACCATGGAAGAGCATGTCATGTAGTCGTGAAGGCCCACATCGGTCTTAAAAGTTCTGTTAACTGACCTGAACACAACTCTCTGTGATTCCAATCGTATTAGTGCTCAGACGAATGCCTTATAGCAGACAAGTCAATTTTAGCGCCTTTCCTCATCCATAACCATGCCTATAAACTAGACTCTTCCATCAACCAAAAGAAACTAAAGATATAGATGAGATAAAGTTAGCACTGACATGATTATGTCACATCTCAAACTTTGTTTCTGTAATTGTACCAAGGAATGTACTAAAGAGGAGGATTCAATTGTCCTCTTCCAACACTATTTGTGGGGGAAATGTGTGATCTGGAGAAGGGCACAATGAAAAAGTTGGAACCTCATGGAGCAAAACAATTCTCACTTGCCAGAGGTGGAAAGAACACCTAGGGTGCAGAGAATGTTGAGAAATACATGATCAGACAAAAATGAGAGGTAATCTAACTCATGAGTGGATTAAAGGGGGAGAGAAAAGAGCAAAAGCCAGAACGATTTCGAAGTCGGGGCAATGGATACATTTTTCAACTTTGCCCAAAGCTTCCAGCAGATTAATATGTGATATTCTTCAGTGACAACTGTGTGTGGGAAACATGAATTTCATTCAGAACGAGAAAATTTGATAATATAAAAGAGTTCAGACGGAGGTTACAGGTTCATATTAGGGAGAAAGATCGGAATTTTGAAAGGCCCTCACTTGGGACTCACCTCAGGTCCTCAAGCCCATCCTCCGACATAAAGTGGCCAAGGAATCACAGGCATCAGATTGGTAAAGGTTCCTCCTTTAGAATCCCTCCCATTTCCATCCTCCAAGATATATCAACTAAACTTGATAACTCCCTGACAAAGCAAAGATACATTAATGAAATTCAAAGCAGAGAATGGTATTTGGATGTAGGGCCTACATACTACCTGTGGGCAATTTGGAGGAAAGCAGAGATGCATTTGGATCTACAGCTGATATCATGTTCGTCAAAATTAAGGTAATGTTCTCTTAGATGCTGAAAATCACATCTTCTCTACAAGCTTGTTGAATTGAATGTGCCTAACATGTCATCAATGTGGAAGAAGTTGATCATTGGCTAATTTTTGCAAACAGTGTTCTTTTGTTGTTAGCTCGTGAAATGATAGCTTTACCCACCTTCAGAAAAAAAAAATGATGAAGAACTAGATAATTTCTAACAGAGCTAGAGGGTGGCTCAGTTTGCATAAGATTTGTGTTTTGCACTCATGAACCTGGGGAGAACATCACGTAGTTTTGCATGGACAATGCTATGCCAGTGTAATGTAGAGGCTAGCAAACTTGCTGCATGGAGGTGTAGCCAGAATCACCTGGACGGGCATGATATTTTCTCCAATTTAATCAAAATAAGTGAATGCATGGACAGATATGATAGGCATGTATAGTTTCCTAAAGATGCGCTCAAGCTGAAATATAATATACACATAATGACCTGGTACTGCTAGAAAATTGTCTTACTTTAGATCGTGACTGACAACAAGTAAGGTAACTTTGTTCTTTAGATGCCTTAGCAGCTTTACAATGTCAGCCCGTGCTTTCCAATCTAAAGACAGAGGATATAAGAAAATGTACAAGAAATCGAATAATATATCCTAATCTTGCAAAAATAAGAACAAGAATCAAAGAATGATCTCTAATGGAACCATTACACAATTAAAAAGGTAACAAAAGGATAAGAAATGAAAGAATCTAGATATGTGGTAGGAAATATTACTTACAAGACAATGGATAGTAGAAATTCAGTAAGCAGCATGAACAGAGCTCTCTAACTTAGAGTTGTCTAAAAAGGAAATAAAAGAATGTAGGTGGATTTGGAGAACCATATCATACCAAGACCCGCGAGAGGCTCATCTAGTAACAACAAGTCTGGTGTTTGCACCTGATAACAAAGACAAGAGTCAACCATTGCGAGATAATAAGTTCCAAGCAGCTTCAATCTTCAGCATATTCAATGGAGACACTTGAATGTATTCTTTTATTTTTTTCTTTTTGAAGGTGAGGTGTTCGAATCTTATGGTGGATCTTACTAATTGAATTGCAAGTGCAAGACGCCGCTTGAAACCACCACTTAGAGCATGTGGGTCTTCTTCAAGAGAAATCCTATTCAATCCAACCTGAGTTAATGTTTGCATACATCAAATGATGACTCGAAGTATGTTAACGGAGAACAAGTTTAAGTGTCACCTAAACTCCAAAAGCCATTTCACTATGTTACCAGGAAATGGCAATAAACAACGACAGACCACTCAAAGGAAAATGGTTGTCAAAAATATGAGTGGATGGTGCATTCATTAGAAGATTTAGATACCGAATTAATAGCCATTTGAAGCCTTATAGCTAGCTCCTCTCTCAGAGCAATGTCTGCCTTCTGCCTTGGCAATCCAAATGTGATTTCCTCGAGGACAGTATCTGCCAAAAAGTACCTAAAGCACAAAATAAAGCAAGCATAAGATGTATGAGTCTTCTGACAAAATAGACAAATGAAATAATAATAAAGTGAAAGAGTAAAAAAATAAGCATGGGAGATTATGCTCAAATAATCGGAGACAGAAAAATCTAAAAGAAAAGAGACCACCATGATACTGAAAAGTTAACAAGAAGGTGAAAACGTCTATCGGATTTTGAGAATAGTATGGAAATTTTTATCATCGAGATTATCTTGATTTTTTATTCAAATACCATTTCCAGAGTGAAAGACAAGTCGGCCCTTAATAAAATACAGTCTCCCTAAAGGGAACAGGACCAAGCATAAGCATAGAAAACATAAACAGAACTGTCGTTCAACATTCTGTCAAAAAAGTGAATTCCTGAGGCTAAAATCATGATTGAATCTTGACAAAAGCATAAAATTTTGGATTGGCTACATAGCACCCCAGATACATTCTCCCGAAGTATACTTCTTTTTCGTTGTTCATACAGATAGTGTTGCATGGATACCACTTACCAGTCATTCATACATACTAGTGTCCTGGCTTTACACAGATCCACAATCTGCCGAGGTTTGAGAAAATTGCATATAGTAATATTCTAAAAGAGAACGGATATGCCAAATATATGAAAACCCACCCCATCTTAACTTCGAGTAAGAAACTAAGATGAGAAATACTTAGTGCCCTCCAAAGAGGACAATAAAGGTGATGTGGATTGACCTTCGAGCAATCTTATTGGTTGAAAATCCGACAAGACCTCTCTCTCTTTCTCTCTCTCTCTCTCTCTCTCTCTCTCTCTCTCTTTTTCAACCAATAGGATTGCTTGGCGGGCAATCTACATCACCTTTATTGCCCTCGCTGGAGGGCACTAAGCATTTCTCAACTAAGATATATACATTCAATCACTAGCATTTCTCAACTAAGATATATACATTCAATCAATAATTTTTTTGGTTAGTAGCCCAGTGGCTAAAGCCACTGGGGAAAGAGGGCCCCCCCCCCCCCCCACCGGTGTCCACTCGATCACTCGTTTACAAAGTGAAAGCATAAATAACAATATCGTTTGCTTCATGTCCAAACGATTGGTATCAGAAAAAACTGATAGCCCAAACAATAAAATAGCATGTTGCACCTCTCAGGAAACTGAAACACGATGCCAACCCTTTTGGAAGACAACATTTCAGGGGGTTGAATTGGCTCTCCATCATTACCGTATCTCTGGATAGAAATAGACCCTGAGGTCGGTTTGGAGAATCCAGAGAGAAGCTGCAGAAATTAAATGAAGTAAACATCAGTTGATATAACAGGATGCGGAACCCGCGCCATGTGGGCTGCCCACTCAAATACGAGTCGAGGAGCAACCTGTAAGAGGGTTGTTTTCCCGCTTCCACTTCGTCCAAATATCAAGCCGAAGCTGCGAGAAGAACAGGACCAAGGTTATCCATGGATGGCCGTCTCCAATCTGATGTTATAGAAGTGGAAAATTTGAACAGATTTTTGACCAACGACAAACGCAAAATCAAATGGCTGTCCAATTTTACCTTCTCTCGGGTAGCGAGAAAGTAACTTCATTCAGCAGGTTGTGCTCTGTCCCTGGAGGGCGAAAACTAACCCTCCTCACCTTTAGACAAACCAAATAGCAGGATCAGAATTTGACAAGAAGATAGGACAGATAAAGACAGCACCTTTAGGCAGCATTTCTAAATTCTTTACAGATCAAATGCTCAACTGGGACCTGGGCAATTCACCACTACATTGCTTCACAAAGATCCCAGAATCCTTTGTCGATACCTGATATACAAGAAACCCAGGGGGCACGGACTATTAACTGTGCATAACTACAACTACAACACTCAGGAGAAGACGCAATCCCTAGGGTTTCCCGACCTGATGCGCAATTGCAGACCCCAAGTTGCTTCGAAGTCGAACATAAGTAGGGAAGAAGGAAGCGACGACCTTCAGGGGATGATCTTACCTCGAAACGGGAGTGCTCCGAGGAGACCCTCAGCGCCGTCCCCTTCCGACACTTCTCGTGGACTCCACGATTAAGCGGAGGCGGAAGAAGGCGCAGCGGCTGCGGCGAGGGCATCAGCCGCAGCCCTAGCTTCGGCGCTGGCGCGGCCGCGGATGTGGCCCTCATCTCTCTCTCTCTCTCTGTGCCCACGAGCGCCGTCTGGTTCGTCTCTGCTACGGCGAGGAGGATTACCGTTGCCATGAGTTGAAAACGTCTGGATTTAGCTGACCCTCTGAATCGGCAACGTTTTAAAACACAGTCCTCTTATTGGTAGAGACTGATATTGCTGATGTAAGAACCCTGGAGCCGACGTCAATGGCGCTCGTTAGATTTTTTTTGGGTGGACGTGTAAACGGATCCAGATAATATTCGAATCCGATTCGAATTCGTATCCGATTAAACATATCCATATCTGTTTAAAAGATATTCGGCGGAGCGGATTCGGATACGGATATTGTCCGAATAATAAACGGAGCGGACGTGGAAACAAGAGATCCGCTCCGTTTAAGATCCGATCCGAAACTGAATTAGTTTTGGCCATTGGATCTTAATCTAATGACTCATATTTAATATATAAATATTATATACATCTAAAACCCTAACTCCCCTCCCCCAAATCCCATCAACCCAGGGCAATCTCAAATCCCGCAACGGCGCAACTGTTGCCCTCCTCCCCTCGTCGTCCTCGCCATCGGTCGCCGGCAGTCCCCGCCCTCGCCCCCTCACCCCTCGTCGTCCTCGGCATCGGCCGCCAGCGCCGACAGTCCCCACTGCCGAAGCTTGCCTAGCCCACCTTCTCTTCTTTCCTCCTCCACCACCATCGCCGCGACCGCCACGACAACACCGGCAGCATCCTGCGGCAGCGCAACAGCAGCAGAGTAAGAAGCGGGCAGGGCGAAGGAGGAGATCTCGATTTGCCTGGGGGAGATGGTGCAACCGCCGCCTTTGGACCGGGAGTTGCTGGCGTCGACACCCAACTTCCGGAAGTCCCCGGACGAGTGGCCTGGGCTTGAGGAGATCACCGGGAGCGTCGACTCCCTCGCGCTGGATGAGCCGGTGGTGGAAGTGGGCGAGGACGATGGCAGCGAGGAATTCGAGTTCTCCGTGTTCTCGAGGGACTCGTCCTTCGAGGGGCTCGAGCCCATCTCCGCCGATGAGATCTTCTCCGACGGCCGGATTCTTCCCATCTACCCACTGTTCAACCCCCCCCCCCCCCACCTGGCCTTCGCTCTCTCTCTATTCTCTCCTCCTCCGGCGGCACCCCCCATCTGCCCCCCCCCCCCCCCTCCCCGTCCGACGGCACCCCTCCCCTCAATCCTCACTGTTTTCATATTTTCGAATCAGATAATATCCGGATCCGCTTCGAATCCGATCATTATCCGACTAAAATATCCGCTCTGTATCCGAATTTTATTCGGAGCGGATACGGATTATCCGATTAAATATTCGGAACGGACACAAAAAACCCATATCTGCTCCGTATCCGCTCCGTTTACAGCCCTAGACGCCACGCGGGTGAGACTTGGCGTCAGCTTCCAAGAGCTGTCACGAACACATGGAGATTATTGCATCACAAAGTTTTAATTATTAGCGTTTTTTTCTCGTGGAGATAAATAGTGCAATTTTTACGTTTAAATTTATTATATTAATAGATTTAGATAAAAATTATTACATAGTTTTCAAAAATAATTAATACTAAGATTTACTTCTACTTGTGCAAATCACACCATAAAATGACTAAATAAAAAAGCAAAGAGCAAGAGTATGCTGACAACTTTTGACCCATTAAAAATATTTAAAATTTATTTTATCTAATCATTAACTAAATATGTACTTCGAGTCACTTTAGAAAAATCAAAAAATATATATTAACATGCAACTGAAAAATTAGAGACTTCACCGCCACTATGTAAAAAGTTTTATTTACATGTTATAAACAAATATTTAAATTACCGGGGCAAATAAAAATTTCTTCTCTTTTTCTGGGTCTTTCTGACTTCTGCCCGGTTCGTCTGCCCCGCGCGCGCGCGGGCGCGCACACGCAGAGCGCCCACTGCGATGCCCCGCCAAGGTAAGATACTTGGAAGGCAAGGAGCTCGCGGGAGCAGGCCGCCATTGCCGTAGGTCCATGTGCTCCTCTTCTCTGAGGACCATCCTGTCCAAATCCAACCCCGTCTCTCTTCTGGACTCCGCCGCCAGCCTCGCGGAGCTCAAGCAGGTCCACGCCCAGCTCCTCGTCGGCGGCCTCCTCGACGAACCCCGCCTCCTGGGCAAGCTCGTCGCCTCGTTGGCGCTCTCCCAGAGCGACCCTGGCGCCCTCGCCTACGCCGAACAGGTCCTCTCCCACTCCCGCCATGACCCCACCATCTTCGCCTTCAACTCTCTCATCAGGGCCTACTCCAAGAGCGCCATGCCGCACCAGGGGTTCCAGTTCTACCGTCGGATCCTTCGGTCTGGCCACCTGCCACCGGACAACTACACCTTCACTTTCTTGGTGCGCTCCTCCGCGCAGATTCCATCAGTGGAGGCCGGCGCCGCCACTCACGGGGCTGCGTTGAGGTGGGGGTTTGGCGGAGACGCCCACGTACAGAGTGGGCTCATCCACATGTACGCCGAGCTGGGCATGCCTGAATGCTTCCGGAGGGTGTACGAGGAGGTAAAAGATCCCGACTTGGTGTCCCAGACTGCGATGGTGACGGCATGTGCGAGGTGTGGGGAGATTGATCTGGCGCGACAGCTGTTCGACGCAATGCCCATGAGGGACTCTGTGGCCTGGAATGCAATGATCGCGGGGTATGAGCACCTGGGTCGGGCGAGGGAGGCACTGCGCCTCTTCCATCTGATGCAGTTGGAGGGCATGAAGGTGAACGAGGCGACAATGGTTTCCGTTCTATCTGCTTGCGCCCACATGGGTGCTCTAGACCAAGGCAGATGGGCTCATGTTTACATAGAGAGGAACAGGCTGTACATGACTGTCACACTGGGCACTTCACTTATAGACATGTATGCGAAATGTGGTGACATGAAAAGAGCCATGGAGGTGTTCTGGACGATGAGGGAAAGGAACATCTACACATGGAGTACTGCGATGAATGGTCTGACCATGAACGGGGCAGGAGAAAGCTGCCTAGAGCTTTTCAGACTTATGCAGGAGGAAGGAGTGTTGCCAAATGAAATCACATTTGTGTCAGTTCTCCGCGGATGTAGTGTAGCTGGGTTGGTGGAGAAGGGTTGCGAGTACTTCGATATGATGATAAGCATTTACAGACTGGAGCCTTGGCTGGAGCACTACGGGTGCATGGTTGACTTGTATGGTCGAGCTGGACGCTTGGATGATGCACTTGGTTTTATCCATGCAATGCCAATTGAACCCCATGTCGGGGCTTGGGGCGCTTTGCTTAGTGCATGCCGGATTTACAAGAATACAGAATTGGGTGAGTATGCATTGAAAAAGATTGTGGAGCTGGAATCAAGAAATGATGGTGCATATGTGCTCTTGTCTAACATTTATGCCGACTCCAAGAACTGGGATGGGGCCAATAATGTGAGAGAACTGATGAAGGCAAAGGGAGTGAGGAAGGAACCAGGATGTAGTGCCATTGAGGTTGGTGGCGAGGTGCATGAGTTCTTCGTAGGGGATAAGTCTCATCCTAGGTATGGAGAGATTGAGGTAATGCTTGGAGAAATGGCAAGGCGGCTGAGGGTGGCAGGATATGTGGCCAAGACTAACCAAGTGCTCTTTGACATAGAAGAAGAGGAAAAGGAGGATGCCTTGTGTTGGCACAGTGAGAAGTTGGCCATTGCCTTTGGGCTCATCAGCTTGCAGGAGGGTGTGACGATCAGGATTGTGAAGAACCTTCGTGTTTGCCACGACTGCCATGATGCTACAAAGTTCATATCTAAGATCTTTAACAGGGAGATTGTAGTGAGGGATAGGAATAGATTCCATCATTTTCGTGATGGAAAGTGCTCTTGTATGGATTACTGGTGATGCTTACATAATTTTATTATCAATTTTTTAAATTCGACAGCAAAGTCATTTTTGAAATTGTTATTTCTCCATGGTAATTGCAGTAAATTTACGGATGATGCAAGTATGGAGGTTCTATTAGCTGTTTTGCAACCCATCCTTAGTTTTTCTTCTTTTTCCTTTTGGTTGGGGAAGAAAACCAGTATATCACATTGGTCCATTGAAGAACATCCAGCGAACAGGAATAATGCAAAAGCTCATGCCCAGTGTGGAGATAACATGGACAGTATCTCTATAAAGTCTTTACAAGCTTACACCACACAAAAAGCCAAAATTTCACACATGCCACACCAAGGGTGAATGCAATACTTGACCCTGTCTTCATCTGTATTTGTGTAAGGTAGCCCTAGAGAGTTACTACTAGTTTGCAACACAACAGCTGGAGATCTGCAGTGTGAAGAAGCGTGTAGGAGGACTGTTATTCTGTGCTTCTATAGCTCCAGCACCAGATCTGCAGTGGGAGATGCCAGAAGTAAGGGTTAAGGAAAGATACATCATAAAGAGGCATTCCACCTGGGAATAAGTTTCATGTAATCCTTCTCAAGAATCTATAACTGGATAAATATTCTCTATTTTGGGGAAGAGCACTTACAATCCCTATCTGTCTTGATCCAGTGCTCCCCGCTGCCATTGGAGTCACCTCCACAAGAAGAAGAGGACTCTCGCGACGCCAACTCCGGAAGGTGGGTCCAGTGCCAGAAGCGGCAGAAATCACCTTCCTTCCTGGTGGCTCCCCTGGAAAATCCAATGGCTTCGTCATCACCGCCGCCACTGCCACCGGAGTAGGCAACGCCAACTGGTATGTTGAACGCAGGTGACTTGTGTTTCTTCTGAGCAATGGAGCCCTCGGGATGGACCTTCTTGTGAAAGATCTTCAAGAGCTGCAGCACCAGATTAGTCACACATCAAAAGAAGTGCAAAGGCAATCAAACAGAGAACTCAAGTCCTAGTCCTAGAACAATGCATGAAGGAGGGAAATGCAGGGTATGCATTTTAATACAAAGCCTTTGTTGCAGGTATTGGTCAAGATTTTCTATGTACTAGAAGGAAAGGAGATTATAGTCTGATATAAAGTACTATACTCTTGTACAAGTAGGCCATTGCCTTTGGGCTTGAAACTATCACAGAAGTTTAAGATACTATAATCTTGTACAAGTAGGCCATTGCCTTTGGGCTTGAAACTCTCACAGAAGTTTAAGATACTATAATCTTGTACAAGTTGGCCATTGCCTTTGGGCTTTAAACTATCACAGAAGTTCAAAAAACTCACTTTTTAATCTGAATGAAAACAATTGGATTAGGAAATTTCCTTGCTTGATATGTAGATAGACATCACATAAGTGCCCCCACCTCTCTCTCTCTCTCTCTCTTCCATCCAGTCCCTACCCCTTCCAAGGCTGAAGGGGATACCTCTGGCACTGAAATCTCCATTGTCCTGCCACCACCCTCCATATCATTAGATGGGCAAGACTGGAAGGACCTTTGACATTGACATACTCCCTTTCTCCATTGTTAGAAGAGAGTGGGGTTGTGGAAGAAGAAGAGAGGGGACACCCATCACCAAGAAACATCACTCTCATTCTTCCTGTCCTCCCCCTCACCAGCTCCCTCGTTAGCAAGGGCGTCCCTCAATGCCCTCCTCCATTGCTAATAGGGAGGAATTAGGGGGAGAGAGAGAGAGAGAGAGAGAGAGAGAGAGAGAGATCCTTAATGTGAAAACAGAGTTAGGTGCACTACAAGGGATTGGTGCCAAAAGAAGAAAGGGGCTGTTGAAATTACATCACTCAGATGGTGTATCACCACCTAAAAAAGAGTAATCTTTTTTTTTAGTGACAGAAAACGCAGTGCATTGGTGGTAAAGTCTACATGGAATGTGAGAGATATAAATTCAAGCACAAAAAAACATTTAACTTATGACACCTCTTCTTCTCAATACTACCAAACTCTAGGCTCAAAATAAGGTTTGAAAAAGTTGGATGGGGGAGATATTATAAGAGAACAACTTGGTGCAAATCATTGGTTTGCAACAAGTGTTGCAAACTCAATAAGGGTTTGTCACCTCATGACATGGGGTATTATAATAATACCCCACGTCATGGTTAGTTAACCCTAAGAGGTTAGGTGGCAAACTCCTATTGGATTTGCAACACTTGTTGCAAACTTTTGATTTGCAACAAGACCTTTCCATATTATAATCTCCGAAAGATAAATGGCACACCCCTAGTGGGTGTGCCATGCTTAGTGCACACCAAGGTGTGCACTAAATATTTCTCCAAAATAAGTGTAATTGTATCACCAAGATGTATCACCGCCTCTTTCACTAGGATCCCCAGACGTTAAAAGCTATAAAGATGGGAGGGTGAGAGATTTATTGGTGAGGGAATTCTACCCATTGAAAGGATGGAGGCTTACATGGGAAGTAGGGAAGTGAAAGGAGCCATGAGATAACTATATGTACATGCATCTTAAATGGTAGATCATGAATAAGAATGGGGAAAGTATTTTTACCCGGCCACTGAGATAATAGATTTTGCAACTATTAAAATATTGTTGGATCAATCTCTTATGTTTGAGACGGATATTTGTGATCGAATAGTAAATTGTTCTTGTAAGAATGAAAGATATCATCCCGTCTATTTTTTTCTACATGTTATGTTCTCTAATTCAAACCATTTGTCTACACATGTCTATTTAATCCTCATGACAAAATATATTTTTTTTAAAAAATAAAATTTAATGCCCATGCATGATTGGGATGAAACGGCGAGGGGACGAGGGATATGGGATCAGATGTCGGTCGGAAGACCCCCAACGGCGGCGGGCGTCACCCACGACACTCCACCATCAGATCAGCATCCGACGGCAAGGGTGCGATCAGACAAAGATCGCGACTTGTCAACGGTGCTCGGCTTGTCGTTTACCTTGTAGAGGTTGGACTCCTTTGTGGGAGTGCCTCCCCGGCAGCCGCCGGCGGTGGGCGCTGCCGCAGTCCCGCCGTCGCTCGCGACGGCTCCGGCTCCGGCCTTGGAGCCTCGCCGCTTCAGCACCTTCTTCACCACCCCCGTCAACGTCCTCTCCTTCTTCTTGCCCGGGTTTTCTCTTCCTCCGCCGCCGCCGCCGCCTGCCTCCTCCACCTTCTGATGGGACTGCGGCTCCGGAGGAGAGAAGCTGGCGTAGCCATTCTTGTCGCCGGTCTCCCGCAGGAGAACCTCCTCCGGCTCCGAGTCGTCCCGTTCTGCTGCCTCCGACGTCGTCTGCTCCTTCTGGACGAGGAGTACTATGGAGTCGAAGAGGAAGCGCAGATGCGGCGGCGGGAGGCCCTCGAGGCAGCTGGGGTCCAACCCGAGGGTGCCGATGGCGAGGAGACCCTGGAGCAGCAGGTGGTCGTCATCCATGGAACCGCGGGGCTGGTCCTCGTCTGGCAAGGAGGTCTCGCGGTAGCCGCCATCGTCGGGGAAGCTGCGGCGCCGGTGGAGAGAAGGCCTGGGATGGTTGAGGCGGCAGCAGGTGCGGAGCTCGTCCAGTGATGGCTGCGGGCAAGGGTAGTCTCCTGCATCGTCCCCACGTTGAGGTATATATCGGTGTAGGAAGAAGAGGAAGGAACACACATGCGCGCACGCAGAGAGAGAGAGAGAGAGAGAGAGAATGGAAGACATGCACATGCACAGATGGACAGATAGGTAGATGTGTGTGTGTGAGAGAGAGAGAGAGATCAGAGAGAAGAGAATGGAAGACATGCACATACACAGATGGACAGGTAGGTAGATGTGTGTGTGTGTGTGTGAGAGGTGAGAGAGAGAGAGAGAGACCATCATATCGTCCAGCTGCAGCTCGCTACATGGATCATACACAGATGGATAGATTGGTAGATATGTGTGTGTGTGTGTGTGTGTGTGAGAGAGAGAGAGAGAGAGAGCACCATCGTCCATGTGCAGCTTGTTGCGTGGATCCCCAGCAGCAGCCTCCCGCCGGAACTTGCGGTGCACCCAACCCAGTAACTGATCATGGGAAATTAAGAGAGAGAGAGAGCAGATGAGACATGTCAGAAGAAGCTAAGCCGGGCAGTTCGTGCGATCAGTACTGAGAACATGAACAAGCATATACATCACGACCAAATTAACAGAAGCTGCCGATCGACTTGATCGATCGCTGCCTGCAGCTAATTACCTTCATCTTTTATGTTGTTCCTTCTTAATTTGGTCGTCGATCTAGGAGAGCAAGCAGCTGGTTATGGTGGTGGTGGGGATCTGAAGATCTCTGCAAGAGATCGATGGGGGGAGTACTGGAGCAACAACACAACAACAACAACTGTGATCCAGTGCGGATAGGATCCGCAAGTAATCGATATGTACATATTATTGATACTTAGTGTGTTGATATCTTGCAGTAACAGCACCACGTGCATGGGTGGGCCTGCTGCAACGCTTTTATTGTTGGTGGGTGGAATTCCTCAACTTGTGATCATTTGTGTTGGAGTGGGAAAAAAAAAAAAAATATATATATATATATATATATAGTCAAATTAATTAGAAGTTCTTATCAAATTTTTGACTTATTTATTAGTCTCTAATAAAATTATAATTTATTATAGTAAATATTATCATTTATTACAATGTCCGTTAAGTTCTATTATAATATGGATCTCGTTGTTATAGTCAGAAATTTCTAATTAATATATTATATATAAGACAGAAACATCCTAGAAGCTGCCCGTCCACCTCAGTTGACGAGTTCGAATTCTCTTACTACATGAGAGAACAGCCTCCATCACTATTTGAGGGGTTTGTGATGAGACCGTCTCTATTTTACAAAAAAAAAAAAAATTGAAATGTGAAAACTTTTTGAAGAACTAATGCTTTGTAAAAATCTCACAAATACTAATAGAGAGTCCGATCCTCCCACTTATTAATTAAGAAAAGCCGAACTCCAGTTGAGACGATATATATATAGCTAGCGAGCTAGAACTTAAGGTGGTCGTCGAGTGATGTGTGTTCTTGATGACCAAGTTTGGTTCGTTTGCATTAGGGTATGATCGATAAAAAGAAAATTTTGACCCTAACAGTGCTATAGCTAGCTTATGATCCGGCTTTTTTTTATAAAAGGGTTTATATATGTTGCGAATAATTAATCCTTTATATATGTTCACTCTTATTAGGGCTGTCAATGGATCTCCAATTTCCGCTTAACCGACCCGTTTTTGTATTTTTTATAAGATGCAGAACTCCGAAAAGAACTTTCAGATAGTTTAGCGGAAACGAAAATGGATATCCGAATTCTTATAGGATGCGGAAGCGGAAACACCCAATTCCGCATCCACTTTTTCATTTTCGATAACTTTAATATATATATATAATATTGTTATAATAAAATCTTTTCAAACTCAAAGTTTTGGCTCTTAAATTTTTAACTCGATATCTCTCACCTCCCATCTATATGTAAATGTCATATATTCTTGTCCCAATTATTGGTTAGTGGTCACTCTCTCATATCATCATATATGGTAGTTTTCTTTCTCTAATAATATTTATATGGGAAAATAATTGAGGGTCTTTGTCAAAGGGTGTTATTTTTTTCCTCATCCCTCCCAGAATACTGAAAGACATAGAGTCCTTACTTTTTTGCCTGGTTTAATTTAGAGTCCCTATATACTTTTGAGACGTCACAATTTACGACCTTCGATTCGCGAGTTCCATCTCTTTTGCATCTGTCTCTTTTTCTCATTCTCGTCTTACCCTTCCGTCCTTTCGAATACGTATAATATTTATTGAAGGTGCAAACAAATAGGTCACAACAGAAGAACTTGTAACAACCTGCCCCACAATCCTGAATGAATTAAAATCTTTTATAATTATTTTTTATCTACAATGTGTAAGTGATGTCAATGGTTGTTGTAAGTGCGAAACACACGTTATGTAAGTGCGATACACACGTTATGTAAGTGAGATACACGTTATGTAAGTCCAACTTCCATGGATGGATGAGGAGGCGGACATGTCATTTCATGGCATCATAAATGGTGATGTCTCAAAATTAGGGACTACAAATTAAACCAGGCGAAAAAGTAAGGATAAAAGTAAGGACTCTACGTCTTCCAGTATTCTGACAAAGATGAGGACAAAAAGTAACATTCTCTGACAAGGACCCCCAATTAATTTTCTCTATTTATATCTACATATATTGATTATCTATTACTCAACCATTATATATAACTATATGATTTTATCATACTAATTTGATCTTGTTATATTTCATTTAGTAAGGGTCATTATAATGTACATGATGGAGAAGATATGGTAGAAAAGATTATTAAATTTATATTTGAAATTATTTATAAATTTAATAATTAATGTACATATAAATTTATAAATAAATTCTAATTGTATAAATATTGTTACATTCGAAGTTTTCGTTTTCGATTTTCAGATATAAAGCGGAATGGATGCGGAAGCGGAAACACCCTTTTTCATTTCCGTTTCCGACTCCGAAATTTCTTATAGAAAATGGAAGCGAAAACATCTATTTCCGATTTCGACTCTGATCCGTTGGCGGCCCTAACTCTTATCATTGATGGCCAACGTTCTATTTTATAGAAATTATTGGATTAGTGGTGGGTGGTGTATGCGGGCTACGTGATGACAGACCAGGCAACAGCAAGTAGTCTCAGTCCTCTGTAGTCAGCTGAAGGTGATAAAAAGAAAGTTTCCAATAACAGGGTAGCCGATGTGGATTTTCACGATTTTGGTAACCCATTTTTTGTGAGTACTATTTACTGCATAAATATTTGCTGCGCACTCATATGTATGTGCTATTAGATTTGATGTGGCAAGTATATATATATATATACATTCATATGATTTCTCTGATAAGATATGTGGCAAAACAGAAAATTGTCATTTTATGTTAATTTTGTTATTTTCATGTAAATTGTGAGATTATCACATATTCCTTAGTTTGAGAATGAGCTTGTTTTTATATAGTGTTATTTTTGTTCTCTCAATGTGTATAAATTTTGAGGGTGACTTTATATTTACATATGATAACATAATAGATTTCATTCTTCCAATTATAAATCTCACATTATCTCATTAAAATTCACGTGATTTTTACCCTATGTGGAACCAACATGTGTGGGGGCGTATGAGATTGTTCCATATCGTTTAATTTGATGTTAATGAACTCATCCTTATATAGTGTTGTCTTTATCCTCTCAATATACCTAAAGTTTAAAGATGACTTTACATTTGCACATAAGCCAATCTATAATGGTATACTTAAATAGAACGTTCTAATTTTCATTGTCGATATTATTTAGGCCTTAAAAAATAAGGAGTTTTTCTCTTTTCTTTCCCCTTCGTTTACGATAGCCCTACACGAGGCAACTAAATTGAAGGAAAAGAGCTTCACCGTTTCAAATGCGTTCCAATAGAACTTTTGAATTCCAACAATTCCACAGCACTCCAAATTAAGGTTCGTCGTGCCACACTGATCCACTAGGGCACAGCATATATGAACAGTGCTATTTTCTAATTTCTTCTTAGACAGAGACTTCTTAAATATGAGTGGAGATCATCTCGGCCTCCGTAGGGGGGGGGGGGGGGTTCGATTAGTACATAGATGGGGTGGATTTTTTTATTTTTAACCTCTTATCTTAAAATATCTATGTGCTGACAGAACCTTCCTCCCGCCGAGAGCCAAATGGATCTCCACTTCTTAAATATCGGTTTCGCTACAGTACGGCAATCGAGTCTCACGGTACATGCACCAACCCTACTCCAAACATGAGAAAACACGAGAAATAAAAACGCCATTAAGATTGCCCAACCAACGGTATTAAACAACAAATCCCGGACGGTTTCATCGACCAAAGCCTCCACCATGACGTTTATGGTACCAAACCTAGACACGAGTCCGCAGGGGTTCGCCGAGATATGGCGTCTGCAGCAACGACCAGCTAGCTAGCCACCTCGACACACAACCACAACACTCCCTCCCGGCAAACATGTCGCCCCCAAGAGGACAGGTCTCTGTCTCCATGGCCACTCGATCTGTGTTGCTCCGGTGCCATTAACGCGGCTGCTGGAGCTCCCACTCGCACAGTTCTGCCCGCACCACAGCAGCTACTTACCAGTGATGGCCAAGTTTAATGATGGAGAATGGTTTGGTCATACACTTTCTTGACATAACTTTGAACGCACCAATTAAAACACACCCACAACCCTCTTTTTTCACGAGGTGTTTCCGACTTCCTTGCGACAAATAATGACGTGACACATTTTTATTGGTTGGAGTCAGAAAATAGTGTTAATAAACCAGTTTCCATGATGCTGTTTGATCCAATTGGCTTCCTGCCACCTGGCGGGCCCATGGTCACACGCTGAACGCGCCATGAGACCGGTGCTTTTGCTGACATGCATTGCATACACCATCACACCACAGATCACACGAGTAGGGTATTTTTGAGAAATATTTATTGTAAGATTGGTCTTGCACGCGCTGATGTTCTTGCAAGATGTGGTTTGTAAGAAAACAAATTTATTAGTTAAGAGGATCTAACAAGACCCTTTTCTCTCTTTTTTTTCAACTAATACAATTATTTTTCTTACGACTTACATCAATATTATTATAAAAAAAACAGTCTTACAATTAGCATTTCTCGATATTATTATATGCATGCCCGTGCATGGAGGATGGCTGGGTTTAGAAATGGGTACAACTAGCATCATTTGGCAAAGTCCATGGTGATACCTTTGGTCATTCGAATCAGCCGACAGGCCTGCCGCAGCGTTCAACGAATGGCAAAACTTTGCAGGGGAGACGTGACACAGCAAGAAGCTGACCCTGTGCTTTGTCGTTGCAGATGTAGTCCATGCATGCAGAGAGCTGCAAAGAAATGCATATATATATATATATATATATATGAGTAATGTTCAGTACTCGCCTAAAGCAGACATTAAGCATGTCCATGCCTCAGCAGGAGGGCATCGGGGGCCATCAGATGCACATGGGACCCACCTTTTTGTGAGGGTGTGCATATATATATGTTTAATATCTGTTCAAGACGGGTACCAAATATTACTCTATGAGAAAGGTTTATTATACTTGCATATTACATTTTAAGTGTAATATGACTAGGCAATAATCTATGTGACACCTCTCTCATATAAGGAGTGATAAAATGGCAATTCAATTGTTGGATATCACATGAACTTGTTACTTAGTCATATTGCACTTATGCAAGTGCAATAAATCCTTCTCTTACTCTATATATATAAAAAAGAACATCTCATCATGTCAGGGGTAATCCGATTTGGGCTGTGTGTTCACCGGAGTCCGGAGGTGCAGATCCATGCTTGCCTTTTTTCTACAGGCTGGATGAGGAACCTGAAACAAATTAATCTCCACTGATGTTGTAAGGAATGATTCATAAATCAACATGAGACAGCTAAATACTAACACTATAGCCTGATCCCAGAGGGTCAAAAAAGAGCATTTTATATCGTCCCAAATATGAAATCAGATCAAGATATATAGGGAGCCAGACAGCAGGTTGCTCCTTGAAGCATGATATAGGACCACAGGGGGGGGGGGGGGGGTGGGGGCATGGTGGTGTCCATGTGACAGTTACCCTCCTTGGCTCATCCACATTGGAACTACTGATTGCAGTGGCCTGTTCACACCATCGTGTATAGAAGGATCCATTCACCAGGGTAATGTTACACAAGTATCGGGCAGCGAGGGTAATGATAGATCGATTGATGGGTGACGACTGACGAGACTCATTCTGGTCAAGTTTGCAATTGATTGGAAGAACATGATCACCAAAAACCTTGGAATTACTCGATGATAGCTTGTCATCCTATTGTGGCAACAAATTCCAATTCGTGGATTTTCTGCCTAAAAAATGTTAGTTGAACCTACGTAACCAACTATTACACAGTGTTTCAGTGATACATACACCTGAACCCCATTCAGCTGGCTAGTCTGGCTTACACCTGAGAATCAGTGCACAGACTACAAGAAGTATTTCATCCGGTCATCTCTCTTCATAGCATTGTATATAGCTTGAACCTGAAACAAAAAAAAAAGAACAGTTCAAACAAGATATGAATATGGATTTATATCAATCACTATGTAGCTGATAAAGAACTGTGTGCTAATGACAGTGAAACAGGACCTGCTCACTGGAGATGACTCGAATGGGTCCAATATTGACAGAGACGTACTTGCCCCCTGAAGACAATTTGTGCGTAACATGACCCTGTTTGGGAACAACAAAAATAGATCGTGTTAATTTCCACAGCAAGATAAATGTAGGGTTGCAAATGTCTTCATCTCTCCTCTCTGACTGACAAATATTGGATAACTTTCCAAATGATCAGTTTTTATGGAGAAAGGACTTGGAAAGTTATATGTAGATACATAAATATACTTTTTTAAAATGTGGATTTTTTTTTAATGTGGATAGTACCATTGATATTATAAAAGAAAAAGTATATATGAGAAGGTGGGAGAACTCCCAAATAACTCCACCAGACAAAAGAGGGCAAGTCACAGCATGTCTCAAGAGCAAAGAAAGAAGACAGCAGAACACCTACTCACTAAGCCCTCCTCCAAGCACAACCCAGCAGCCCCAAAAAACAATCCGCCTCTCAGAGTCACACTCACAACATACAACTTCCAAAAAAATCTCATAAAAAGAACAACAGTCGACCCACCAAAAACTCTCCTCACTCCAACTACCACCTATACTACAGTTTGCCGCAAAACTTCTTTCTTGACAGCCTCATCAGTCTTCGCTTTTTTAGCAATGTCCACCAGCCACCTACATTTGATCAAACATAGGATGGACTTCAAACCTTTATCCACACCTGCATCAAAGACATCAATCAACCTAGCAATTTCAATCGCCTGTGTCTCTATGAAATTCTCAACCTTGGACAAAATATCCATCATCTCCCCCTTGGAGAGATTCCCATTTTTGCTAGCTAACTCATCCCATTGGAGGGCTTCCTCAACTTGCTCCTCTGATGCGCGCAAATCTTCCGACACCAAAGGCGGAGCAAGAATGGCTAAGAACTCTAGGTGGGTGTCTACTACCTCCCTCCCGACCCGACAACCATCTGCTAGAGGGTCAGACATAGGCAGGCGAAGCACCAAGGCTTCCCAGAGTTGCTCATCGAATAGAAAGGTCCAATAGCACACCCACCTCCTCCTTACTGGCCCACCTACTCCCACCTCCATCTCCCTCGTTGAAACTGGAGCCACCACCTCTATCGACGTGGCCATCCTCCAATAAGAGCCTTCCCAGCTGCTTCAAAGGGATCGCAGAGGTCTCTAAAGATGGGTTTGACACCATAGCTGTGCCTGTGCAAGAGACATCTTACGATGCCTCAACTACTTCCTCGAGCGGGCCCTCCACTGACGACCAAACACCTTCCACACTCTAGCCTCGCCTACAAACGAAGAAGACTCCAATGACAAGGATCGAAGAAGGGGAAGAATATGGCCTCAACCACACCTAAGCCTCCCAAAGATGCCTAGGAGAAGGAGGAAGCACTAAACTAGCGCCAACACCCTATGTCTTTGCCAATGAGACCACCCAACTATAGCCCGCTGGCTATGGAAGAGACGAAGGAGCATGGTCTTGGACGGAGGGGGATGGAAGCTGGGCCACCTAGCATCCCTGAGCCTCCGCCCAAATTGTACAAGGTGTCCACTCCACCGCCACCGGTACCGCTGTCGGCCATGGCGGGCAAGGGTCGTCGAATATCAGAGGTTTCAACTAGAAAGGCCCAACAACGCAACAACTTAGGCGGGGAAGACAAGTCCTCTCGGGTCTCCAAGACCCACAATCCTATTAGTCTCGGATCCGCCAGTTAAGTCTGTGTCTTAGGCATGACTATAAGAACACCAACCTACCCCCGGATGGCCCACAAGTCCCAACCTCGGCCCCCATTCCGCGTAACCAACCCACCATAAGACTCAACCGCCTGCCGACCCCTAAATCGGGTAGATAGTGGGCCTCCTTTGGTTCAACAACCCGCTCACCCGTCGCTTCAGACCGCACCCTGCTCCCCTGGGCGAGACAATTCAAAATTGAATTGTCCGTCCATTGTTCATCTTCCACCTCCAGTTGCGATCCACGAAACCCTAGCCCATTAGCAGTCGCCCTCTGTTGCTGCCCTGTCGACCTGCTCGACGCCCTCACAGCAAAGTCGTCCGCCTCCCCCCCCCCCAACATCGACAAGGAGGACCGAAGGAATTGGATTGGGAGACTCTACCACCACAGTCGCCTCCAAGCAATTCAGTTGCCCTTCTGGGACCAAGCGCTCGCCTTCACCTTACCAAATCCCTGAACAAGGAAGGCGAATCTGGCTTCATCGCATAACGGGCGACATCCCCACTCATGAAAGGCAAAATCGGCCGATCCGGATCGGGATCGACCAATTTTCAGATCGGATTGGCCGATTTGATTCAGGGGGGTAACCCCTTACTTAGTCAAAATCCCAGTTGAATCGGCTAAAATCGGGCAGAATCGGCTAATTCTGCCATACAAAATTTGCTGGTTCATTTCTTTGTTGAACAAGGTGGGATGGCCTATGCCCTATAATGCATGGATTAGTAACTTATTTACCTGAACATCATTTAAGTAAATGTTAATATTTGTAGTTTCATTTATTTAAAATATTACATGTAAATAAAGAAGTATCCCCTATTTGAATCTAATAAAAATATATAAAAAATATCTCTTATCAAGAAAAAGTCAACTCTCCCATACAAGAAGAAAATTGTGATTTTGGTGATTCCATCAAAATAATGTTTTTCTAATCCCTCATAAGGTCTATCTAAAAATTTCATAATTCAAATAAACTCAATAGAATACTAAAAATTCAAAGTCCGATGAAAAAAAACAAACGTACATGTGACTTCTCCAAGAGAGTCACTCTCCTACTGATTATGACTTAGTTGCTGCCAATAGGAGAGTGGCTCCATTGGAGAAGTCATATACACGTTTGACTTTTTTCACTAAACTTCTGATTTTTAGTATTCTATTAGGTTTATTTGAATTATGAAATTTTTAGATAAGTCAAATTATGAGGGATTAGAAAGACACTATTTTAATTAAATCATCAAAATAGCGATCTTCTTCTTGGATGGGAGAGTTGACTTTTTATTAGTAAGAGATATGATTTCTTTGATATTTTTATTGGATTCAAATGGGGGATACTTCCTTATTTACATGTAACATCTTAAGTGTTTCATTTACTTAAATGATGTTCAGGTAAATAAGTTACTAATCCATGCATCATAGGGCATAGGCCTAAGGCCACCCCACCCTATTCAACATTGCCACCCCGCCCTATTCAACATTAACACACAAACATTGTAATTTGTGATTTTTACAAAAATGCGAAGTTCTTGAATTTACTGATTTTTCTGCATTTTTCCTTATTTTTTCCTGATATTTTCTTATTTTTTGACATTCAACCACGGCAGAATCTTCAGGATGGTGGGGATGCGGCTTCATCGCATAATGTGGATGGTCACATAGATACACATATGATGTAAATTTTCGCTCTTCTCTCGACCCATGTAACAAAAAAAAAATCCACAAATTGACAAGCCTTAATCTGTCATTTAGCCATTTTGCAGGTGTCAGAGTATAAGTGGGTCAGATTAGAACCTGGACCTTGTAAGAAGTCTGGTCCTATAAAGACTAGAAAGTGGACCAAACCTTAACCCATGTAAACCATGGGACTGTCTTGCAAGAATATGAAAAACTATCCTTCAAAACTGATTGGTCTTATAATCCACATAATGTATGTACAAACAGCAACTTGCAACAAAAGACAATCCATGTAAATAATGAGAGAGAATAGTACAACTCGCCAATATCAAGAGCACATACACATATGTTCCATCAAGATGACAGAAATCATAGAATAAGACCTGAGAAAACAGAACAAAACTATCTGGGACTAAAAACGAATACCATAATGTATTTCCCCAAACTAAAGTTGAATTCTTCGTGTCCCCCAATTCCATTGCCACTAACCAGTCCTGTGAAAGCTTTATAGTCCTCTTCAAGATATCATAGATATTTTGTTTCTCATACCTACTCCTCCTCAATATGATATTTTCGTTCTTCTTTTATTAGTGTTAGGCCTGTCAAATTGGATAGAGATAGATGACATTCCATGGAAATAACAGATTCAACCACAATTTCTTTATTTAGAGATCAGGCATCCTCTTTTGTTTTTATATGATCAGCTAATATGATAACTTGTGCTTATCATTTTCTGCTTTCCCACATTATTAAACTTTTCTGATCTTTGCACCCAAAAAAAAAAACAATACGTAGTGGTGGAATTTGAAAAGTAAAAATTTGAAAATATTTAAAAATCATCTAGTCAAAGAAAATATTTGGAATTTAAAACAAGAAATTAACGTAATATGGAATAATGCTACAAATTGTATAAAGAATGCAGCAAAATGACTTTTAAGTGAATTTAAAAGTAAAAGAAATATAGAAAGAGAGACTTGGCGGTGGAGCAAGGAAATCCAAAATACCATAGAGCAAAAAAAGAATGCTTTAAAGCTTGGCAAACTAACAAAAATAACCAAACCCTAGAAACATACAAAATAGCTAAAAAGAGGGCTAAGAAAATAGTTAGTGAAGTTAAATCCAAAGCGTTTTAAGAATTGTATAATAAATTAGGAATCCAAGAAAGTGGAAATGACATATTTAAACTCGCTAAATTAAGAGAAAGAAAAAGTAGAGATTTAGATCATGTTCGTTTCATTAAGGGTGAAAACCAAAGGATTTTAGTGTAAGATCTTCAAGTTAAAGAGAGATGGCATAGCTATTTTCAAAAATTCTTAATGGAGATTGCTTCAAGGTTGTCTCTTTAGAAGTGGAGCAAGAGTCAGCACTATCAATATTTTAGACGTATTAAGACGTCAAAAGTGGGTGATGCTTTAAGAAAAATGAAAGTGGGCAAGACCTTAGAACCAGATGACATATTTATTGAAATATGGAAAGGCCTAGGAGACATTGGTATAGGTAGCTACATACTTTTCAATAAAAATTTTGAAGGAATAAAGGATGTTAGAAGAATGGAGAAAAAATGTTGTGATTCCTTTCTATAAAAACAAAAGGGATTTAAAGTTGCAATAACTATTATAGAATTAACTTATGAGTTATACTATGAAACTTTATGAAAGGATAATCGAGAAATGTATTCGATGTATGACTACTATATTAGAAAATCAATTTGGTTTAATGCTGAGCAGATCTACTACAAAAATTATTTTCTTACTACAACAGTCAACGGAGAAGTATAGAGAGATGAGAAGAGATTTATATATAATTTCCTCTTGATTTTAAGAAGGCATATGATCGAGTATCGAGAGAATTGATTTGGTGCACATTAAAAAAGAAGGGACTCTCTAGAGGATATGTTGTTTTGGTTCAGGATATATACGAATGTGCTATTATTAGTACGAGAATTATTGCTAGAGAGACTTGTCAATTTCCAGTAACTATAGATTTGCATCAAGGTTCTAGTGTTCTACACTAAATCCATATCTCTTTGCTCTGGTTATAGATGAAGTAACAAAGTAATTGCATGATGATTGTTGAACGAAAATTTTTCCCTTATATTAAAAAAACACTTGTTTTAAATATTTAGAGTAAGTGTATATAGAGGAAAATATTTGTCCGGACTTCCGGATAAAAAAAAAACAACTTCCAAACTCATTTATTCAGAATTTTCAGAATGAATAAATGAAATGAAATCATTTATTCTGGAATTTCAGAATAAATTAATGCAGAAAAGGAAATATTTCCGCATATTCCGGAATGCCGAAGAAAATTCAAATCAGTCAACCCCATGTTCTGGGATCAAATCCGAGGACGGACAAATGAAATTCAATGTCCCGAATTATTCCGCGGAGGCCGTCATATGACGTGTTTATGTCAAAACCATATGCAAAGATTGGTCAAATACCCATGTCAGCAGAAAATGACTGACAGAGGCCTGTTCTTGCATCGGAAGGAAAGCTCCACGTGGTGAAAAGGACACGGGCCGGGGTTTATAAAAAATTCCCACTGCCCAACAAGAAGGCATACCTGGTGGGATCCCCACCGGAGCGCAGCAGGGGCCCGCGCCCGGTGGGAGCCCCACCGGGGCTGCGCGCACCCGGTGGGAGTCCCACCGAGGCCGCGCGCACCCGGTGGGCCTCCCACCGGTGCTGCGCACCCGATGGGAGTCCCACCGGGGCCCAGCGCACCCGGTGGGCTTCCCACCGGTGCCGCGCGCCGGTGGGAGTCCCACCGGGGCCGCGCGCACCCGGTGGGCCTCCCACCGGTGCTGCGCAGCGATGGGAGCCCCACCGGGGCCCACCCGCGGGTCAGGCACTCTCGGTGGGACTCCCACCGGTGCCCCCTGTTTACTGTCCCGACAGAAAAGAAAGAAAAAAAAAGAAAAAGGGAGAAGCAGTAAATGTCATACCCGGTGGGATATGTCTCCGGTGGGGCGCGTCCCGGTGGGATCCGTCTCCGGTGGGATGCTCACCTCCCCCCCAATCTCCTATAAAAGGTGACCAAGGCCAAGGAAAGAAAGAGGGCAGAAAATGCCAAGTTTGGGAGAGATCTGCCAAGTTTGGGGGGGATAAAAAAAAATCTGCAAGTCTGGAAGGCTTGGGAAACTTGGAGAAGTGCTGCCTCTCCGTTGTTCTGCTGCTCCCATGCTTCAAAGAAGAAGCCAAAAGGCTGTGGATGCTGGATTTTAAAAGAGTTTAAAAGGCAGTTTTGGAAGCCGTGTTCTGCTGCTCCCGTGCTCCAAAGAAGAAGCCAGAAACTTCCTATAGCACGTCAACAAAAAGAGGCAATGGCGCTGGATTCTTAAAAGAGTTTAGCAAGGGTTTTGGAAGCTCTCGTACAAGTCCAAAATAGAAACCTTGTTGGAGTTTTGGAAACCAACGGTCTTTTATAGGAAGACCCCCATCATAGCACATATTTGTCCATTTACATGTTTTAATGGACTTATATTAGATTGCAAATTGTAATTATATCCAAAACCCTTGTATAATTACATAAAGATCTACAGAAGTTACAAAAAGGAACCAGAAAAGTGACATGTTATGAAAGGCAATGTTCCACATATGTGGAGAATTGCAAACCAGTCCCTGTCTAAGGGAGGATTGCATGTAAACCTTGTTCAAAGGGTCAATGACACATCAACCCTTGAAGAGCAGAAAATTACAGAAATATCTTCCAAAGGGTGGAAAATTATGGAAATATCTTTGAAAGGTGAAAATTGCATAAAGGTCACTAAAAAGGTGGAAATTGTAACAAAAATCTCTCTAAATAGAGAAATTGCACATATGTCATTGAAAGGCACAAATTGCAGAAATACCTTGTTTAAGGGAAAGTTGCAGAAATACCCTGATCAAAGGAAATTTACAGAAATGTCCTTGTCAAGGTAAAATTCCAGAAATCTCCCTGTTTGAAGGGAAAATTGCAGAAATACCCTCATGTCAGGGAAAATTACAGAAATACCCTCATGTCATGGAAAATTGCAGAAATACCCTCATGTCAGGGAAAATTGCAGAATCACCCCCATGACTGGGAAAATTGCAGAAATGTCCCTGTTTGAGGGAAAATTGCAGAAATGCCCCCATGTTAAGAGAAATCCCAGAAATACCCCATGTTGAGGGGAAATTCCAGAAACACCCCCATGTTAAGGGAAATTCCAAAAATACCCCCATGTTAAGGGAAAATTCCAAAATGTCTCCGCTTGAGGGGAAATTCCAGAAATGCTCCCGGAGAGTAGAAATTTGCAAATCAGTCATGTTGCTATCTGAAAATTGCAGGAAAATCCTTATGCCAGGGGAAATTACTAATATATCCCTGGATTAAGGAAAATTGTGGAAATACCATCTGAAAGGACAGAATTATAGAAATATCCTCCAAAGGGTGAAAAGTGCAAAAAAATGTTCTCAAAAAGACAGAAGTCACCAAAATATTTTCGAGAGGGAAAATTGCAGAAATACCCCTGGAGAATAGAAATTGCATAAATGTCCCCAGAAAGGTCCCAAATCTAAAGACCTTGAGGGGGGGGAAATTGCACAAGTGCTCCCGCTTGTGAGAAAGTCCTTCAAGCTATGTTCGAGCTTCACGGAAGGCAACAAAATGCCATCGAAGTTTAGAAATTGCAAGAAAATCCCTACGAAGCAAGAAACTATACAAGGTCCATGCCGTTCACATGACTCGGTGGAGCGGGACATACGTCATTTCCTTGAAGTGGGGTGCGCTCTCCTGAGTCCGGTTTACGGTTGGCGAAGTTTTGGGATCGTCAAGAAATGACAAATATACCCATGGAAGTCATGAAATGATTGAAAAGCCCCAAGAAGTCGAGAACCGACATAAGATACTCGGGGAAGTCAATCAATGACGAAAATATCCGGAACTGCTCGGAAAAGTCAAGAAATGGCGGAAATGTCCGAGCATGTCAATCAATGGCAAAGACACCTGAGAACGTCAATAAATGACTGAAACACTCAGGAATGCCAAGAAATGACGGAAGCATCTGGGGAAGTCAATCAATGACGGAAATATCCAGAACAGCTTGGAAAAACCAAGAAATGACGGAAATGTCCGAGCATCCCAATCAATGGCAAAGACACCTGAGAACGTCAATAAATGACCGAAACACTCCGGAATGCCAAGAAAAGGCAGAAACATCCGAGGAAGTCAATCAATGACAGAAATACCCGAGACTGCTCGAAAAAGTCAAAATATGACAGAAATGTCCGAAAAGGTCAAGAAATGACAGAACAGACATAGCATGCCAAGAAATGGCAGAAGCGTCCGGGCAAGTCAACAAATGCTCGAAAAAGCCAAGAAATGGTGGAAATGTCTGAGAATGTCAAGAAATGACGGAAATCGCTCGAAGATATCAACTGATGTCAGGAGGTCTAAAAAGGCCAAGGAATGACAGAGGTGCCTGAAAATGTCAAGAAATGGCAAGGAGCTCTTGAACAGTTATAGATACAATGCTGTCCAAATCTCCTCCAGGTTTCTTCTTCAAAATACAATATTGGCCAGGTGTTCAGTTCTATGATCATAGTGGCTGATACTCATAGAAATACCCCGATACGGGAGAGCTGCAAAATTTCCAGAAAGGGTAAAAGATTGCAGCGAAATCCCAAAAGGGGTATAAACTTGTAGAAACCTGACATGACCACTTAAGGGTCTCATCGCTATCAAAGGGTGATGGTCACCACAAAGCAAATACAATGGGCCGACAGTGATCATCTTGGCGATCCAACGATCTGATCGTGATGATATTCAAATCCAACGGTCTGATCGTGATGATATTCAAATCCAACGGTCTAATCGTGATGATATTCAAACCCAACGGTCTAATCGTGATGATATTCAAATCCAACGATCTGATCGTGATGATATTCAAATCCAACGGTTGATCGTGATGATATTCAAATCCAACGGTCTGATCGTGATGATATTCAAATCCAACGGCCTGATCGTGATGATATTCAAATCCAGTGGTCCGATCGTGATGAAGATGCAAATCGACGATCAGATCGTGACAGAAGCAAGTCCAAAAAGGGTCGATTGCAACCGAATGTAATTCTGAAGACCGATTATATAATCGACACCATTGGTGAAGGTCTTGAAAGACCAGTTGTATTTCGAATTACACGTGTATGAGCAATGAATGCTTCAAATATCTATGCAAGAGTACGTATTCAGGAAGGATGATCATCAAGATCAATGTTGTCACAACGAATAGAGACAAAAGGCGTTCTTTGACAGAGAATCAAAGGTGTTCGAGGTCACCTCGATGTAAATTAACATCGACTTCGGTCGGTGGGGAAATGTATAGTACTCGACACCCAAATCGCCTGATAAATGAAATTTGTCTGTTTTAACAGACTGGCACGCCCGCAAAATAGATAAACATCAACAATTTATCTTTTTATTCTAAAAGATAAAAAGATTTTGAAAGTATATTTTCGCGTGTTAAACAATGATATTCCTTGGTGTATGTTATTTGCAGATGATGTTGTCTTAATTGATGAGAGTATTGATGGTTTAAATATTAAGTTAGAAAGTTGGAGGCAATACTTGAGAATCTAAAGGTTTTAAACTCAATACGAGTAAGTCATAGTTTATGCATTGTAATTATAATAATAAGAGGGTGTTATAGAAAAATATTATTCTAATTGATAGACAAAACATTCCTAAGAGTAGTAGCTTTCGATACTTAGGGTCTATCATTCAAGAGAATGGAGAGATTTATGACGATGTTGCACATAAGACTAAGACAAGCTAGTTAAAATGGAGAAATATATCGAGTCCTCTGTGGTCGTTGTATACCCGTAAAACTTAAAGGAAAGCTTTATATAACGGCTGTGAGACCTGCTTTGTTATAAGGTACCGAATGTTGGGTAGTACAAAATGTGTAACAGAAATGAGGATGCTGAGATGGATGTGTGGTAAGACTAAGAAATATAAGATTAGGAATAAGCGCTTTTGTGAGGACTTGGGGATCACTTCAATTGATAGTAAAATGAGAGAAAATAAACTCAGGTGGTTTGGACACGTGCAATATCCCCTAACTTGGCACTGGTTAAAAAATGTGGCCAAATCTTAATGGATGCTAGTAAAAGAGCTCGGGGAAGGTCTAAAATGAAATGGCACAATGTTATTAGGAAGAACATTGGCTTCTTGGGCCTAAACACGAATATAGAACTTGATAGAAATCTTTGGGAATATGATTCATGTAGCCGACCCTAAATAATGGGATAGGGCTCTGATAATGATGATGAGGAGGAGGAGGAGTATTATGCTTCTCTCCCTCAACCATTTTAGGCTTTTAAGTTTTGATTTTCACTGTTACCGCCAGCATCCATTTGTTACAACTTTTTGTAATACATTCCTTGTAAGGTTTCCTACTCAAGCCTTGATACTCAATTCCTCCCCATAAAAGATCTGAATGCTTCAACTTATGCCTTTTGACTTCTTTAAAAGTTGGTTCTAGATGCTCATGACACTTAGGTAAGAGATCATTTCTTCAGTGAACATTTAGGAAATGAGCATTTTAAGTAAGATATTACCAATCAGGTGAAAGGAAGTTGACTACATGGCATAACCCAAAACTACAATCTTTTGTCTAGATTTTCAGAAGGTGATGTTAAATCAAGGATTGAATAAACATACGCAGAAACCACAAGGAAAATTTGGGGAAAAACATCATTCATATGACAAGACTTGTCTTATGTTGATACAGTGTTATGATACAAATCAACAAGGATGATATGAAAACATGTCCAATACAGTCTTGGAGTATAACCAAATGTTTGATAAAAACATCCTAACAACAAAACACAACACTGACCTCTGGAATTGGTTGCTCCAGTACTGATTCTACTGCAACAACCATGGAGTGGACAAAATCATCACCTCCAGTTCCTATTGCAGTAAATCCTCTGACCGTTGGATATGAGTTTACCTATGTAGTCAACATGTGAAAAGAGAATCTCAATCAAAACCTATGAATGTCACTGTTCTTTACGCACATGGTGGTCGGTAAAGTTCTACATGCAAATACATTAGATAACTAAAGATCCTGCAAACATCCCATTCTTACGAGAGATGTTCACGTGCTAGCATAGACATTGAGGCACAGCAAGCCATGTATTGCCTCTTTTGTCCCAATTACCCATCTTTGTAAATATCAAGATGCCCTTCACTGCTTTTAAACATGTTGTCTTTTATTCAGTGAATGCCTTTTGATTACCATACACTTTCTTTTTCACTAGTACATAAATAATCACGTCCGTGTTTCCTTTTTCCTAAAAAATATATTGTATGTTGCATATGACTTCTTTTAATTATTGCTTTTAAGCTGTAGCCTCCTGCTGGAGATGATGTAATGCTTCTAAGCTATAGTTGATTTTTAAAGAAATACTCCTTCCGTAACCCTATCAATGGCAAAGAGCTTTCTTTCTTGACTATTGTATATTGATCCACTTTCTTATAAGTTATAACTACATCATATTTCTCGTTCTTGTTCTTCATGATTCCTAGGAGCAACAATTAGTTAATTGAATAACTTCTACCAGTTAGTCTTTCATGTCTTGGCCACGACTCATGATCCTTGGATCTTCAAAATCCTTATTTGTGCATGCTTTACTTTCCTCCTCCTGTGATCACATTTGATGCCTCCTGATTCATGATTTTTAGGATGACTTGACAGAATTGTTGCCTAAAAAAGAATAGGAAAATGTCTTCAAGACATCAAAGTAAGCACGTGGAGCAAAAGTTCCTACTTATGGAATGATATAAGCTGATGTTCAGGATCCTCTATATGCAAGGGATGGGCGGTGCAGGGAGCAATCTTTCAGAGGTACCTCTCTAGGATCTCCTCAGAGTCTCATACTTATTGGCACCTGCAATCTAGATGTTTGATCAAACATTTGGAGGCAGATGCTTCTCCATCCAAGGGGAACCTATATTCAAGGTGGAGACTATGCAGCAAGGGATTTGTTATTCTGACAAGAAATAATAATTTTGAGGGTAGAGATAGCATAACATGACAGATTCTCCATGGGATCAATTTAGAGCTATATTGTGAATAGAGAGAGTTATCTTTAGTCAGCAACCCAGTTCACCGTTGAAGGAAAAGATCTTGGTCTTGAATATCTTTTAAGACTCTTATAGTTGGCCCTCAAGTTGTAATCAATTTTGTCAATTCCCAGAGGACATCAGGATGGTGTGTATTTGTGTGAGAGGAGGTCCCGAGGAGAACTTAGATCACTTGTCTAGAGGCATGTTCATCTGGGGGCAGATTTTTCACAAGACAGGAAGAAACATGGTGAATTAACTTATCTAGGATGACGTTGAAAATGGTTATTGAAGGAAGACCACAAATATTGTGGCTGATTTTGCCTGCAACATCACGTACATTTCAATGTAAATACTATCTGAATGTTGAACATTCTTGTGAAGCCTAGGATCAACAAAATACTTGTTTCATTGCATTGTTTTTAAGGTGTCGTCTAGGCGACAAGGCGCAACAAGTGTCTAGGAATGTTGGCGCCTAGGAGAGCAGCCCCAAAGAGGTGCTCGCCTTGGTTGCCTAGGCCCGTGCACCCAACTAGAGGCCACCTTGTTCATCATGGCAAGAAAATCCATCCCCTTTTTTAACATGTGATTTTGTTGTAAAAAGGTCTAAAACATTTTTAGAGGAATTATTTGTAAAAGGAGGGAGTTATTATAGAAAGGAAGTCAAGAGACCATAAGACTACAAGATTTACATTGTTATTTCTATTTCATCATGTTCTGTTTTTTTAGAACTACTTTGATGCAATGACTATGTTTGACAATTGACAAGTGATTGTTTAATAATACAAAACTATATTAGTGTATTTTATTTGCTTAGTAATATTTCGGGTTAATAAACATGTTGTTTTCAACCCTAAGCACAAGCACATACTATATATATATATATATATATATATATATGTATATTGTTTTGAGTAGCTCATTTAATGAATGGGTGAATATAAAATAGAGTATGAACAACGATAAACTAGGCTTTGCTTAAGCACCTAAGCAGTAAGGCGCTAGGCCACCATCTCAACAACCATGTGTTATTGTCAGAGAAACCATCAAGTTACATTATACCACATTGATTTCATATAACTGTTCACTGCTGTACATACATGAAAAAAAACATTAAAGAGTTGGAAATCACTTAAGATTTTGTTCCTAACTTTCAACCTCAAAGCATCATATCTCTACTTTCTTCTCTCCTTGAACAATTCAGTGAATTGGTTAACAAGGAGATAGTGACATAAGATTTTTCCACTGCCATATTTAAGAACGGCTTAACCTTAGCATGTGCATACAAAGTGTATAGACAAAAGATAAAGGAAAAAAAAACATGGCAAACAACTGACCTTTTGGTCTAAAGCAAGCCATTCATTAGTAGAGTCATCTGTCACGGTTCCTCCCATCACAACATTTGTTGTCTGTGAAACTCTTCCTTCAGACTTTGATACTTCTGGATCAAACATCAAGAATCATAAAGAGGACCGAAACAGATAGGCTAAGGGGAAGAAATGAACATTATATAACAATTTTTTGTGTCAACATTGTGCAAACAACTGGCACGGAACCAAATGCAAGTCCCAACTAAACATTTATTCTTAACCAGTAAAGCAACTTATAACCCCCATCCGCGTTCGTAATGCAATTAATTATGCATCTAAACAAAATGAGTTTAGCTATTTCTTCTATAATGACGACCATTTTGCATGAAATTTATTCTTTGGTCATCTAAACAAACTCTTCTACCAGTACGACCTATTTTAAGAAACGACTAGATTGGACATCAAATTTTTTTAAGATGAACCAGCAGATATATAAAAATTGGATGCCAGCAACATTCCCAGGCAAAACAGAAGGCGAATAAAACTCCAATAACAACCAAGTCAAAATGGCGCGCGGTAACGTGCTTACGGCCCGAAGCCCGACGAATCGGAGGAAAACGAGACACTTACCAGAGATGGCCTTGAGCACGGCCTCTTGTGGCGGATCGAGATCCCCGGGAGAATATAACGAAGACGAATCCGGCCCTCCCTCGCCATGGGAGCACCGCAGGGGGGCTCCCAGGAGGCCCCAGGGAGACCTCGACCTCAGGCTAAGCCTCGGCAGCGATCGCAGGAATGAAGAGGAAGAGGGTGTCGCTGCGGCGGCGGCGGCGGCGGAGGAGGAGGAACAGGAGAGGCCGGCGCCGGAGGAGGCGGGGCGCCACTGCTCCGACAGGAACACAGAGCGCAGGACCGTCCGGCACGCCATGGCTTTGGTCGGATATTTCTTCTTCTCCCTCTCCTCTTCGCCCTCGTCTTTATAGTTTGCTCTCTCATTGAGCCACGTGGCGACTACCTGAGTTCCACCGCTATCCGACGGACGATCGGAAGATCACGGCCGTTGGATTGGTGGAACCTGAACCGTCGCCGATGATCTCGGAGATGGGGCTAACGACTCAGTTGTGTCTACACATTTTTTCCCTTTTTATTTTCATATAATATTATTTTTTATATTTTATATAATTTAAATATCAATATTTAAAAATAAATTACAATGGGTAGACACATCTTTGAGAGCTTCGATTTTTACTTGAAAGTTAAATTTGAAAATTCTCTGTATGAGATTTAGATATCGTTGGAAGTATCTAGTACTGTGACTTTTACTTTTAAGATATCTAAAATACAGTTGGATTTTTTTTTAATGATTTGCATATGTAAAAATCAACACTTATGATTGTTTATAAATGTACATTATTTATTTTACTTTTTCCTAATTATGAATCCACCCAAAAATAATGTCAATATTGACAACACCTCTTTAATGTCATTTTTTGTCTATCTATCTTTTCCCACTACAGAAACTACTTTTGTAAATTCAAATGTCATTTTTATATTTGAAAAAAAGAGTGAAGAGATAAATGATTTTTAATCGTTGAAATCTAAAACACCTTTTCATGTATTGACTTTATGCAAAAGTTAAAATTAAGTTTAACACATCTAAGAATAAGAGTATGGGAAAATAGATTTCAATGTTTTTAAAATTTTAATCACATTTTTGAAGTGTGATCTCAAACGTGATTTTGGGAGATAATTTTAAAGGACAATCATAATTTAAAAATATATATATAGTATTTTAAATAATGAGAATAAATGAGTGTGATTCTTTTAAGGTCAAAGTTTGAGGATGAAGTTCAACCTAAAATAGATTTAAATTATTATAACTTACAAAAAATAAATTTTAAAATATATATATATTTTATGTCAACTTACTTCTCAAATTTATGGAAGAAAATCATTAATTTGTTTGTTTAATTTATGTAAGCCGTTAAAAAAACAAATTTATAATTGATAATACGATGAGTTGTGGTTGTTTTCTTTTTTTTTCTCTTATACTCTTCCAAATCTATTATATTTCATCTAAACTAGTAAGTAAAATACATTTTTAGATGAATATACAATAAATAATATCACTAGCTAATTTTATAATATTCTACTCTTGGTGACATTAGAATATGTTAAAATTATATACAAATTTTTTATCATGTGAATATATCGTAATGTGAAGTACACATAACATGTATTTAAGATGGTACTTATAAATAGTGATAATTGACGACTGCTTAAAAATATTAATTTTAGATAATTGATTAGTTGAAAAGTAAGTGAACTAATATAATTACTTGTCGAGCAACTCTCATCACCTTTATTACCCTCATTTGAAGGTAGTAAAATTTTTTTTCTTAATTTTGAGCTAATAAATATTCACTTTAGACGTTTGGAACCCACATTTCTATATTTAATTTTTATTAATGCTATGCTCACAGCTAGTCGGGAGCAAACCTTCGGTGGATTCATTTATTTTTTTAGGAGGTGCATTTAATGGTTACGTTTAATAAGTTCGCACTATTTTATGTGCATAAAATAGTACACACAAATATTGATATAATGGGTACAAATAGTTAAACAATGTACATATGTGAAGTGCATAACATTTGCAATGTGATTCTAATTATTTGAATAAAGAAATCTCAAATTCCTACCATATTTCCAAACAATGCATAGATTGATAAATAATCATTTTATGATTTAAAAAAATACTTATTATACTTTTAATAGTTGTTGGCTCATAATTAGTTATGTAGGATTTAAAAATGCTCTTGAAATTTGGATATATAAATATAAATATTTGACTTATAAATATAAATTTCAGTTGTTACTAATTATTGTCACGACCACATCAATTAATCACCTCATATGTCAGTTTAAATTTTGTAGCAACTAATGAAAAAAAAACTCTTGTAGTTATTATTACTCGTACACTGATAATTAGAACAATATGTATACAAATATAGCATCTATGAGAATTTTTAATAGGTTGACCAATAAATTTTTTTCATTATGATATGGTGGTTCTAAATTCATTTTGATAAATGTTGGGTGGTCGGACAAATGATTTGTCCGACCAACCGTGCACCCAACATTACTCATTCGTTTTAGAAGTGAGTTACATGTATATATATATTACATTTAATCCCCAAGAGATATGTGACCTCAGAGTTTGATAAATTTAGGAAAAAAATAATGTTGTCAGTGGGACTTGAGATTTGAATTCGAGTCTCTCAAAATTTTGCATAGACTTCAGTATCATTGTGTTATGTTTATAGTTATTAGAACAATGTGATTATGACGAACTTAACCAATAAAATCTTACAAGCTCCAACACTAACCATAAAGATTTTAGAATATATCAAGTTAGCCCGTAATTTAAATTTTTTATTTTAAGCTCCATGAGTTGTATTATGTTAATTAGTTTCGCTGATTCAATTGATATAGTCCTCATATTTTATACACTATCTATTTTTACCTATATATTTTAATATTTATATATCAATTACATGTAATATATATTCTTCAAGTTATATCCCCCTAATATGCATATTATCATATGTGGGCATCCATATGAATTTCATATGTCTCAAAGCAAATGTAATATTTCATATATCAATAAATACTTATTATTTGACCGGACAAGTAGTAAAACTATGATCCACCGAAGTGGTTTATCAGACTGAACTAGATTATCATTAGATGATACGATACTGAACATATTTTACCAATCTAGTTCAACCACTTAAAAAACTAAACTTACTTATTAAAATAAATAATAAAAATATGATCAGTATTTGTGCTAATTTTTTCGAATATCATAATGTCTCATATACAGTACCATGTGGCACGATGAACTATGAGTACAACTAATGTGAAATTATCAACTGAATATTAATTGATTTAGACTATCATACGGAAAGGTTGAGAGGCTCGAATATTTTTTGGAGAAAAAAATAAGTGCAACATTTTTTATGTAAATACAATTACCAGCACTCGAGGAGCGAGTCTCACACCATCAAATACAAAAATATTACTTTTTTAAGGACATAACACATCATATGAGAGTGGTGTGCACACACACCATCATTTGATTGGGTGTCCAGTCACATTGATGTGATGGACACTCAATGTTAGGATCACATTTTTTTCTTTTTCTAATTGATTTCTTGTAAATAAAAAAAAGAAATACAAACAAATAAATAAATAATAGAAAAAAAAGTATAGTATGTAGTTTAAGATAAATTTTCTTTTATTTTATTACTTATGGCTGCACATGCTTAGTGAAAGGATGTCATCACCGCCACCTTATCCCTTTACAACCCAAGCCTCATCCACTGGACCTTATCCACTCACCTCACCGTCCATATCCCCCCTGCCATCCTTATCTCCATCTGCCATCTTTATCTCTACCCACGCCATCTCACCTGAGGTTATATAAGAAGAGGAGGAGGAGTGAAGGAGTGGAGGGAAGTAAGAAGAGGTAGCAAAAATTTAGCTGCTTACGAGTGTTAAGAAGAAAGAAGGAGAAGAGGGAGGCCTTTTAAATAAGGGAAAAGAAAGAGAGAGAGAGAGAGAGAGAGAGAGAGAGGAGTGTGTACTAGTAAGATAGGTAGATGATGTGTTAGACCTATAATTATATTATATTATTTTGTTGTCTTACTTCATTTTTATTCGTTCATGTTATCAATTATGTTATTGTACTATGTTATCTAAGTGCCCCACTTTACTTTATGATTATCCGGTTTAATTTTAGTTGATACTCCCAATCAATTTATTTGAATTCTTTTACTATTTAATTTTATTCATAAGACTCCTCGTTTCGGCTTCTACACTACAATTAACATGATACATAAACATTTTATTTTATCTATAAATTATGAGTCAAATATATATATCATGGACATTGTCACCCTGAGGATCTTGTGGACCGAAACCCTTATAGGCATCTATTTGGGTAAAGTCATTTTTGGACTCGAGGACAACGAGTTTTTTTTGTAAAATCCTAATGTATCATCCGACTTGGATGAAGTTAGGTGGGGATCCGTCCTCCGGTATTGCGTTTTGCCAAGACTTGGTACTTTTGTCCAGACACCAGATAAATATGTGTGTGTTTTGGGCCTCAGTGGGGGGTGGGCTACATATGTCCAAAAATGGTATAAGTGAATTCTTTTTTTTTCTAGAGTAAAAAAATAAGAAATTTAAAGTATTGTTACCTAAACTATAATTTTATGTTGTTTGACTCAATTACTTATTATTAGATGTCTTCATTTTTTTTCTACGATATTCCGGATACGATTGTTATATATATTTTGCTTAATAACAAAATTTTATACTTATGTATACGTATATACTTATACTGTTTTACTGTGTTTCTTTAAGGTCCTGATATCTACTGAGTCTTTGACTCATTATATATATATGTTTATTTTTCTTTTTCAGGAAATCCAGAAGAAGGTCCAGAACTAGCCCCGGAAGAGGAATAGTTTTTCTTTTTTCGCTACGATATATTATTACTTCTTTTTTTATAAAATAGCATGTATTATGTAAAGACGGTCTGTACGTGATGGTTGGGACAATATAAATGTCCCGTAATTTAGAACTTGCAAACTCTCATTATGTATGTATGCTTATGGATCCGACACTGTAGCCTTCCCAAAATTCTTTTTAGAAGCTATTTTAAGAAGAACTTTTGGGGGCATTACACTCAATGATAAGAGGGTGTACATACACACTCTCTTGTAATGATGTGCTCCAAACTTTTTTTTTTAGTTGTCTTTTATAGCAATTAATATTCTCTATTAGGTTTAAATATAGTTTAAGTAAACACTTTTAGTTTTATCTAGATTTTCCTTCTCCAATGCCATTATAGAGATGATTTTTAGTTTTTTTATTGATGACTCTTGATAATTATTGTCTCAAGATCCTTCGTGTAATATATGATATACATCTTTTATGTGATATAGATTTTTCATGTGTCTAGATCTTTCATCAATATAGATTGTTCATTTCAATATCATCATAGATATTATAGACATTATTAAGCAGAATATCAAATAGTGCGACGATTAGTGGAAAATGGTGAGGTGATTGGTAATAATAGTAGCAATATGATTGTAATATCTCATAAAATAAATAAAATATGGTGAGCAGCCCAAAAAAAATTGTTATTCACTATTGGGCCCCACCAAAGTTAGGATGACCCATTTAAAAAACCTAAATCACCTCTCACATAAGGGGGCTCAAGATGTCCCATGCTGGGGGTGATTCTAAGAGACTTGTCACCACCCTCCCCACCTTAAAAAGGTGGCTGCGGCAGAGAGAAAGGGAGAGGCCTTTTGGGAGAGCAGAAGGGGGTTGAGGGAAGAAGCTTGGAGCAGAAGAAAGCTTCATGACTGTTGTTGCTGAGTTTCTTCCTCCTAGGAGGGCCACCTGCTGCTGAAGAAGAGAAGAAAAGAGGGAGAGAAGAGGGCCACCTTGACCTTTTATCATGTCTTGGGGTCTTAAAATGAGGGGGTGAGTGGGTGACGAAATGGGGAGGGAGCTTTTTTCATTTCTTTAAAGTTCTTGTACTCACATTTCCTTCTTCCCAATAGATGTCTCATCCATGTATTTCTATCTTTATTTTATCATGTAAAAGTTTTCTTTACATTTAAGATGCACTTTGTTTGATTCCAAGTACATTCTTTTTTTAAGATTTTTGGTTTTTTATTATGCATGCATAGATGTGTCTTGTTTAATATTTACTTTTTTATATTACTTGAGAGAGCTACGGGATGGAGGATCCCTCCACATAGAGAGATAATTCTCTCATCCCAACTCCTTGCATGGGAGTACACAAGCCTCCACACCTCAATAAATGAGGCTTGGGAACCGTGGGGCTCTATCATCCTCCCATTAGTTCTTTAGCATTTCTTTATGTTTTATGTCTTTTGGGCCCTACTTACATGATTACATCAAGTTTTGGGGCAGATTTCTCTTGCTCTCTTTGCCATGAATGTTTCTTTTTTTACTGTTTAAAACAGCATCCCCTTAGGCACATTTGGGTTTTGGGGAACATGCCCCCTCTTGCTAACAATGGGTTGAGTAATTAATACTCATGCCCAAAGTTTAGTGGTCATACTGTAGTACCCAAAAAAATTTATTAATTTAAAAATATAGATAAATTAAAATTTTATCAATTAATAAATTCAAACTAGTTAAAAGGTACGCATCATTATTGCATGCGTATAAACTCATATAAAAATTTCGTAAAAATAATAGTTATACTTTAAATAATGTTCTCTAATGATCCATCAAGAAATTTGGGCATAGAAAAATCATTTGGACCAAGTTTAAGAATTTATGCGACTTAATATCGTAATTAAAGGATAAGTCAGAGAACTCATTATCATATGTACCCAAAGTGAATTATAAATCAAAATAAATATATGAGTAGACTTTAAACAATATGGGTTGATAGCCCATTATGATAATTAGACCAATAAGCAATTTTGGCCATAAATAAATTTTCTAATAAAAGGGATAATTAAAACTCATTAAGTAAATTAAGTAATGGGTTTCCTAAATGGTCCATACATGAAGTAATGAGACCAAAAACTAAATCTCATTGTTGGATGGGAGATATTAAATGATAAATTCGTACCTAAAATATTAATAAATAAAAAAAGATTAAGATAATAACTATTTTAACTCTTACTTATCTTAAAAAGAGTCTTAACCCTAGTCTAACTTAATAGCAATGAAATAGGACTATATCCTAATCTAAAAAGGAGATTTAGATAAGAGACAATTAGGTTAAATATAGGAGACCCATATTAAATAGGGAAATTCGTAACTATATTATATCCTAATTAAAAAGGGGTAATTAAAGCACTACTATAACTCATATATATCTAGAAAAGAGACCTAGACTTATCCCAATCCCTTACCCACAAAATTAGACCTCTTCCCAACCCTATTAGATAGATAAATGCTAGAAAAGGGGGAGATAAAATGAGAAATCATTGAATAAATGTGATAAATAGATTTAAATGGTGAATAAAACTGAATAAATGAAATTAAACTAAAACCCATTAAGCTAAAATAGAAGATGAGTTAAACTAATAGTCCAAACATGAATTAATGGGCCAAAAAGCCAAGAGTCCATCTTGGGATGAGAGATAATTAAACTAAATTCATACCAAAAATAGTAATAATTAGAAAAGGGTTAAAATAATTACTAATTAGCCCATACTGATCCTAAAAAGGAGTCATTATCCCATCTTAACCCCTTGGCCATGAGATTAGACTCCTTCCCTATCCTATTAGGTGGATAAATACAAGAAAATAGGAAGATATACATGAAATTTGTAGCTAAGAGGAGAAGGAAGAGTTGGAGAAAGGTAGAACTCTTAAACTAGCTAATACATCCCTCAATTTGTCCCTACCAACCCATAGTTTGTTGCTGGAGCTTTGGGGGATGAAGAGAGGAGTTGTGGACGTGAGGAGCAAGGAGAAGGAGCTTGGAGAAGAAGGGGTTTCATCATCTTCCTCATCATAAACCCTAGGATTCTTTACAGTGTGAAAAGGTAGGCAATCTCTCAAGTTAAATCAAATTAAACTCGATCCTAGGGAGAGCTTGATCCCCTCTATCAAAGCCCTATATTTTTCCTAATTTTCGTTGTGCCATAAAGGAGTATTTAATGCTCTAATCCTTGTCATCATCATGTACCCGAACCTACTTGATTGTCTTCAATCCATGTGTATACTTGATCTCATGCCTTGAAAATATTCTCATAAATACTGCATGATGTTAGGCTTCGAATGATTCTATTTCCCCCAAATTCCATCGTGCATCCTATGCGAATTAATTCATTTTCCATTACTATGCATGTTTTATGTCACCAAAATGTAACCTAATTAAAACATGCTTATTACTTGTCTATTTTCAAATTACTTGTGCATGTTGATACATCTACATGTCTAGTTTCGTTTAAAATTAGTTTCATGATTTTTGGACATTCTGACAATTTTATACGGATTTTTGAATGACCCTGTAATAAGCCATGGAAGGATGGACCGAGACCTAATTAGGTTGTTTTGCCTTTTTGGGGTTAGCCCGCCCTTCTGAAATCACGATGGCCCGACCCGTTACGGTCTTAGAAGGGTCGCGACAGGCCGGACCGTCGCGTCATGAACGCAACGGCACAAGCCGTCGCGGTTCCTCCCGGCTCACGCCAGCCCAGCCGGTTCAGCAGAACGCGACTGGACCGTTTGTTGCGACATGAAACCCAACGGGAACCCCCGTCGCGATTTTAGTATTTTGGTCAGAACCTGTAATTACTCACATACCCTTGTTATTTATGCCATTTAAACCCTATTTAGCCTTAATTATGCACTATCATGAACTTTTACGACCTGTTAATTATTAATGGGTAATATTTACATAAATTCAATTAATTAAAAGTCATGTGCACGATTAATCATACTCTCATTATTTCTTTACACTTGCACCCACTAAACATTAATATTTGTCATGAGACCCTATTAAATTACTCAATAATCTATCTGGTAATTAAGTGTAATTATTCACTTAAATTTCTCTATTATCTTAATAACACTTGTTTTCATTTTATTCGTGTGCTTTGTACACCGTTATCGCGTCCCTCTGCCTTCGAGCACTCGAGGCAAGACGTACACTTGTTTTTTCACACTTCTTTCTTGACTTGGACCACCTCTCCATTGGGATACTCCTAACAGGATCAGAGACTCTTTGTCAATGCCTCCGTAAGTCTTCTTGGCTTTGGCGGACGTACATTGCCGACAAGTGGGTTGTACCATTAAAACCCTTTACACCCCTAGGGATCAACATGATCCAACGGCTTTAGTGTGTTCTTTCTTACCTTGAGATCACGTCAGACCTCTGGTCTGTGTTATGACACGACTAGTGGGTGGTTGTGACTTCTACCGGACTGCCGGCACACGACCATGTGCTGTGCAACTGTTACTATCGTCTGTTATCGTTGTTTTACGAATACGTCCCTGTTCTCATCTACTGTCTCTATACTCTCATATGTTTACGTTCTCTCTGTACCCTCGTCTATTCGTCTACTACTCTCATCTATTCTTGGTACTCTATTTGGCCATCAAATTGATTATCTAAGATAACAAACATGACTATGCTAGGCAACATTATAAGGGGCTTGATCTAGTCATGGGAGGAGCACCCGAAAGGCTGTTAACTCACCGGGGTTTAATGATCTGGGTGTTTGGCATGCACCTAACGCAGGACTATCAAGATTTAATCTATGACAATCAATCAATTATCATTTACATGTTACTATATTCTCTCGGTTGATAAAATGATCGACCAAACACACGTTACTTGCTATCGCGACTAGTGCACTTTTGTGCAACCATACACGCTATCTTGTTATATGGCCAATCCTTTATTATGCTAGTTTTGTAATATTCTTTTTGAATGTATTATCACTCTCTTGCTATCGTGTGACATTACTCTCTTGTCTATACTTGATCGTTCTCTCTAGTTAGCCTGCTTTACAAGACATTAATCACTTAAAGCATGCATGTTTACACGAGATATTAAGTCCTACTGAGTGTTATCGCTCACCCTGCACTATTTGTTATATGTGTTTCAGGTAAGCCAGATGATGACTTTACGCACACCAACGGGAATGTACTAGAGTGATGAGCGACCTGGAATCATAGCGACAGAATGACCTTAGTATCGTAGAGTCTAGTTAGATATTTGCTTAGTTATACTTTCCAATGTAATGAAGTCTTTGAGCCCTATATTTTGGCTCTGAATTAGTGGTTGTAATAGTTTAGGTGATTTATCAATAAAATGAGGAGTTATTGCAATTATTGTTCATTAGCTGCTCTGATTTTTGCAACTGTATGCGCAATTTATGTTACCATGTACACTTTGCTCACGTTCCCCCCGATTTATTCCGCTGCTAAATTGGAGGGGCGTGACACATACCCAGTAGCCTTTTAAGCCCATTTTCAGCTCCTTTCTACTGTGTCTGCTCAGAATGGAGGGGTTTTAATCTTTTGTTCATGAAGTATGAAGGTCTGCGATCGATTCAGATGAACAAGAGACAGCTCTGCAGACCCATTCAGCCAGGAGGCTGACCTGCCGATTCGACCAGACAGAAACATGACCATGGCTGAATCACATGCGCAGAATCGTGCTCAACGTTGTTTCAGCTAAAAAGAGAGATAATAAACATATAAGAAATCCATTTAACTCCGGGTTAGACAATATGGTGTCTATGTCCGGATACATGGACTCAAACATCGTTCGTTTGCCGCTCGGATTCTTTTATGGTCTCGACATTAACCGGTCCCCTTGTAGGCATGCCTCGGGGATCGACGTCGTGTGCCATTGGGGTGATGTTGTTTTTCGACATACACCTCACCTTTTGGTGCCGTCTCCATTGTGATAGACGTGTATCACGTTCTTCCCCCCATTAACCAAGATAAGGGGATATACTGTCGAAATTTTCCCGCACATGTCGAACCGGCAAAATACTTTAAAATCCTCATTGTTTGAGTGATTCAACAGCATTTTAGCAGGGTGCCGATTCAGTCCTGATTGCTGATTCAGTTACATCTTATCGATTCAGTTTTACCTTGCATATTTGCTATCTGCCTTGCTGCATGCATGCCTTGCCGAATGGACTGTGCCTACGCTGCCGACTGGGCATACAAGGGTCAAGTAGTGCCGAATCGCGAACAGAATCATGACTTACATGTCTCAAATGGAACAAAAGAGTACATTGGAACTATTTCACAATAAGAGAAACAAATGACTAAATAGACAAAGAGATCCAATAATTAATGAATGAAATATCAAACAATGTTGAATAGACATCTTGCTCATTATCACTTCGGCCTAAATTTAAGATGTATTTCGTACTTTCATCGGATGTCTCCGCTTTATGCCACAAGACTTTCTACTCTGGCGATTAATCAAGGATTTTCTCTCTTAGAGAGTTGTAATTAACGCCGTTGCGCTTAGGCAACGACGGGATATTGGTCCAGACCCGGTACCCATCTTCGTTTGACAAAGTCAAACAGTGCGCAAAAGAGACCTAAAGCCCTTCGACTCTCGGAGGCAGAACACTTGTTGTCACTCACGTGACTGACACGTCCGCGCTATGCGATTATAGGTTCATCTCTCGTCACCATCGCTCGAGTAGTATTCAACATGACTTGAATTTGCAATATGCAGCCATGAGAATATGAGAAAAATATGATAAATAGAAATGTTAAAATTTTAAAATAAATTTGTGATGGATCATAAATCCATTTCCACACGTATATACACAATTTTGAAAAAAAATAGTGAATGACATATCTACAAAATTTAAAAGTTTAAGATTATTATTTTTTAAAAAATAATGTGTTAAAAAAATAAGTTTACTTATCCCATAAGCAACCTATAATTACTTAGCTGATAAGTTGATTTAGGATGACTAACCTCTATAAATACCACCTAACCCCTTGTCTCGTTTTCACCATTATGGTCTCAAGAGATGACTCCCATAATATAACACTTTATCATACGTGCACTTAGCTCCTTCTGGATGTAAAAAAAAATCCATGCAAAAAATGGAGCCCAAGTGGCAAGTCCACGAGTGCCCCACAACTGGCTGGCCCATCGAGAGAAAGGGGAATCTGAACAGCCTAGCACCCAAAGGGTAAAATGGGAAAGTAGATCTCCAATGAGGAATATAAAAAAAGAGACTTGCACAGCAAGCAAAGAAAAGAGGGAGGGGAGAAGGCTCTTTTTCGAAGAAAAATGTAGGAGAGACTGGAAAGAGGTTCAGAAAGGTGGTACGATGAGAGAAGCACCATCTCCTTCCTTCAGACGACTGGTAGGAGGAGCAAAATGAAGCAAGAAAACTCGAAGCTTTAGCTTCTTCGGAGGTGGTGCAACAGAAGAAAAGAAAAAACAAAAGAAGAAGAGGGTGAGAGAGCATAGAAAGAGAGACAGAGAGAGCTTCTTTTCTCCTTGGTCTTCCAATTGTACCGTATCTTGCCTCCCCCTCCTTTTTGTTTATGTATGTGTTGGGCATTGATGACCTCTCTTAGATGTCACGAGACTCTTTTATATTCATAAAGAAGTACATATCTTCCTTTCATACAATAGGATATATGAATACACTATTCTTTCGTTTCACCTATCTTGGCTTACTTGTACAATTTGGAAACTTCTCCCCCCATTTTCCATTTGTGTAACAGATTGTGCTCTTTGAATTGAGGATTGGGTAATTCTAATGTCCAATCTCCTTTTGTGAAAAGATGGTGTAGCTTTTTGTGCACAACCGTGGGAGTCTTCCGCCTTCTTTGTCTTTTGTTTTATTTATTTTTATTCATGTACCCACATGATTTGCCCATCTGAAACTTGATTTTGGTGTTATGGGTGCTCATTTTATCTTTGAACAAATGATATCGACTCACAGCAATGAGGGTCTTTAGGCATTAAAGAGTAGAAAATTTGATATCTACATATTATGTAAGCCGAAGGTGATTTCATATACAACAGATCATCACTTTTCCGTGTTGTTTTCTTACCTACTGTAGATATTCCTCTTTCAATCATGAGTTTTATGCTTTGAATGATCCCTACCGACTCATGACAGCAGTAAGTTCCAGCGCTAAAGGGTTGGATGATATGATATCCATACTCTATTTGAAACTTAAATATGGTTCAATCATGTTCAAAATTGTATTGGTGCAAGGGTGGTTATATACACTGCTAAAATTACATTCGGGGTGAAAATTTGTCTTAAATTTATATTTACTTGTACACCCCTGATACATATATACAAATCTGCACCAAAAACTTTGCCATAAGTTGTCATGATGGATGAGAGAAATATATCTTGGGTATTCCTTTAGGGTCTTCTTGAATGGCCGTTTGACCTGAGTGACTAGAACTCAAAGTGATTAGGAAACAGCGACTCTATAGGATGGCCTCTAGACCTCCAGGTCAATTTGAAATTCTTAGAAACACATCAGCATGTTTCTTTTTTGTCTCTTCTAATTAGGGAGACAGGGACCTTATAAGATCAAGGATGGCAGAGTCGGGTCGGGTGGCTGGGTCGGCCCCAGCCGATCCCGACCCTGAGTCGGGCCAGACTCGGCCTGAGTCGGGCCGAGTCGGGACAGTGAACTGCCGTGGGTGGGTGGGGGGAACACTGCCGTGGGTGGGTCGGTGTCCCCCCCCAGAGTCGGGTCGCCAGGGGCCGACCCGACTCAGAGTCGGCCGACTCCGCTCCGAGTCGGCCGACTCTGCCATCCATGTATAAGATACCCTCCAGAACACTAGGTCAATTTGAGTTTTGAAATTCTTCAAAACACATCGCTGTGGTATTTCCTTTTTAATACGTGGTTCCTACATGTTCTCCCTTTTTGCAGTAGTTCTTGTTTTTATCAGAGTGGGAAATCTAGCTTCACAACTTACATGTTATTTTCTTTTTTTTTCTTCTCTCTCATGAATTAGACATCTGAAACAAGTGTTACAAAACAATATTGTCAAATTAAATTATCAACACCAATTTCCAGCCACTTTGCTACTTGGAATGAACAAGAAAATACTTGTGTATATGTATGTTTGGTGACTTGCTCCAACCATTAAGTTTAGTAATTCAACAATAAGGATATGCTGATATGCATAAATTTGTTTATCAGGTTCTGAATCTGTTTATTGTTGTTGACATGAGATTTGAGACTTTTGAGTGTTGGCATCACTAGGCAGTCTGATGGGGTGCAAGGAAATCTCCAATAACTTATCCACACTTTGAATTGCCTTATAATTGATTTCCCTAGTATTTCCAGGATTATAAAGAAACTTATCATTTTTGCAGCATCACTTGTGGCTTACATGATTATGATCATTTCTGTTGCAGGATTTTAGGTGGTAGGACTATGAGAGTTAATGCTGCTGACAAAGGCCAATCCGCGGGGCATTCTGAGACGTATTCGCTGTGTGCCATGTCATAGACGGACTCAGAAAAATTTTCAGTGGTGTCACTCTCTTTAGAAAAAATTCCAACCAAGTTAATGTAATAGAAAAATTTAAACTCATTAATAGGGTTTTAAAATCCAGTGGGGTCACATGACATGCGCGCCTAGGCGGGCAGCAAGTCTTTCCCATTTAAGAATGTGCTTCGTTTAGGAGCTGTACATTGAGAACCAAGAGTTATTAGATTGTAGCATTTGGTACCATTTGTACGTTGCAATAATGTAATCAATACAAGGGATCTTATCGGGAGTTTTAATAAGTGAACACATTGATATTACAGAGCAGCTTCACATGTACATCCATTAGGTTCACATGGGCTGTTCTTGGTATTTTTGTATTCAGTGTTCTTATATGCTTACTTAACATCTGTCAAGGTCAGTTAATATCTTTCAAAGAGAAAAGAATGATTTTACCATTAGTAACATGTGGTTATCTTAGCATCTAGTTATGAATTTGGATGATCGAATCAGCACAGACAGAGTCTATTTTGATTTTTTTGTAGATATTTTATTATATTTAAGCAGACAACTATGATGTGTTATATGACCGGGAATTTGGATGAGAAATGTGCTCTAAATTTGGATTCGGGTGGGATATGGATCCTGTGAATTCGGATTCGGGTTTGGATCACCAAGGATCCGACCTGGATCCAATCCATTAACAGGGCTAATTTGGACCATTCCCGTCTCCAGTCTGCCGTCCAGTGTCGCACCTAGACCTAGGGTTTTCCATCTCCCTCATGTGCTCCACGACAGCATTCCTCTCTCCTCATCGGAGATGCAGCGGCATCACCTTTCTGATTGGTGGCAGTGGCTTCCTCTTCTGCCTCCACCATTGTCCTCTTCCCTTGTGCTCTGCCTTAGGGTTTTGTAGGAGAGTTTGGTGTGGGGGAGGGGGGAGGGCTGAAGGGCGGCGTGCAGGGAGCAGATAGGGATGCTCTTGAACAGGTTTATTTTCTGTAAGTGAGTTTTGTTTTTATTTCCTTTCCCACTTATAGTTCATTGTGCCTTGTAGAGAATTGAAGATCCTCCCTCTACTTGCCTTGTTGGGAGAAAAAAGAAAAAAATCCTCCCACTACTTGCCTTGAAATTATCAAACACAATTGCTCCATTTCTGGAACCCAGAATACACCCACAGGGCCACACTAAAACTTGCTTTAGATCTTGGACTTGATTGACTGGACTAACTATGATTTTGTATCCTCCGGGCAAGGATCCTCTTTCGTACAGAGAAAATGCATTCTACTCTTGTTGAGTCCTGTTATTCATGGGTCTTCATGTCTAATGCTGCTGTAACTGTTGGTGTCCTATGGCAGCATAGACATTGTTCCTTTATAAGACAAAGCAGGGGGTGCCTTTCTTTACTATTGTCAATTAATGGTTATGTGCTTTTACAATTGTGACATAAGTGAGGGTTTCACAAGTGGGAAGCAAAGCTGATCTCTGAATAAAATTGTCGTTTGGCCTGTCAGGAAATTATAAACTTGCTACTTTGTGGGGAGGCCGTCGACAATATATTTGATGGTAATACAAGTGTTGATGGCATGCTCCTGAGGGGCATACGTGGTGCGGAGATTGGCTTTCTTACCTTGTTGGAGGTCAATGGTCACTGTAAAGTTGGCAAGTTTCTAAAAGGTCCAAGGTGCCCAATGTGGGTTGTAGGAAGTGGGAACCACTACATGGTCCTCCCTCCTGATACCTTGAACTCTGAAGGTGCTTAAGTCAGCAAAAATGTGAAATTTATCATACGCCATGTTTTTGAGTATATCTTGTCAAATGTTTGCTACATAGATAATCTTATTTACTGTAAAGCCTTGTGCAGACCTGCAGGTGCCATGGCCATCCACTTAGAAATACAGCTGGAAAGAGGGGAAATAATGTTTTTTGTCCAGTTTTGAATTGTGAACTTGGGGCAAGTGAATTGATTGAAAATGTTGTGAAGGTTGGGGAATAAACAGTCCTGTTTATGCCCTCCTTTTGAGAGTCACCAATCCCATAAATTTCAATGTCATTGATTGTGCAATTCCATTGTTAAACTCAGGTTTCATTGTGTGCATTTTAATGTCTTTACTAGAATTGATTGTGCAATTCCATTGTTAAACACTGGTGGCCAGTGATCATGCACTGCACAGTTCTTCCGTGGGACTTGAAAGTATTTTTTTACATACAATATGAGAGTAGAGTTTTGGACCTGGGTTTGATTTATAAGTAATCTTATATATATTTTTATGAAATTACTCATCATTTTTAGGAAATTAGCATGCCGGACATCCATCAGAAAATCATGTGTCTGTTCTAGCTATAGCCAGCACAGACAGAGTCTATTTGATTTTTTTATTATATGTAAAAAGGCAACTAAGATACAATATGACAGGAATTCGGATCTTGACTCAGATCTGAAACTAAGTTTGAATATTGATCCGAATCCAGATCCGAAATGTGATCTTTTAAATTTGGATCCAGGTCGGATCTGGATCTTGTGAATTTGGATCCGGGTTTGGATCACCAAGGATCTGACCCAATGGGATCTCTTCAGATCCGTCTGATTTGCAAGCCAACACCCCCGATGAAGTTGCAAAGGTCAATGCAATGGGTCGTGGCAGCCGAGTTGACACGGCATCACTGATTTGGGGAGTCTCAACCAGCCAATCGGTCTTTCCTCCATTGGTGCCGCCTGCTATGAGGTCCGGTCCGCCCCTCCCCCCCCCTCTCTCTTCTCTCTAGATTTCTGTCTTTCTTTTGACCACCTTGTTCCCCCGACCTTCCTCGCCTGGGCTCCCTCTCAACCCTCGGAGAAGCCTAGGTGCTGCCTTCTTATCCTTCTGCTTCTGCAGTTCAGAACTTCGGATCGAGGGAATGCTTGCTTCAAGGAATCCTATTGGGTTCCTTCAGAGAGCAAGAGAGCAATCGGCCTACAATCCAAATACTGGATTCGGTATATCTCGCTACTCTCTTTTCCATGGCCTCGCCCTGCAGGTGGGCGGGACCACAGTTTAGAGACCGGTGGAGAAATAGAAGTTTATAGTGTCGCATATGTGTTGTGCTATGTGGTCTCCGCAGGCAGGTGCGGCAGTGCAGTAGCTAATATACTGGGCTCATAGTTTGACATAGAATGAACGCCAAGAGAACTCCTTTTGGTGTTTGTTCTTGGGATTTGCTTTGCAGTTTTGGTATAGCGGTGATAATATCTTTAGTAATGTTCAAATAAGTTTACTATAATTAATCTTCAGAGAGAGTTTTCTTCTATAATTAATCTTCAGATAGATTTGGTAGTAGGGACATAGGATGTGATAGTCTATCTTCTCTAATTTAGTACTCTTTCATTCTTCATTCACTTTGATTTAAAAAAACCAAATATTTTTCTGGAGGTCAGAGATTTTCACTCAAAGATATATGAACATCTGCATGGCAAGACCAAATGCTTAAATTCAATTTGGAGTACTAACATGCAACTTTTTGTCCATGATTATTATTGAATTTGAAAAGAAAGGAGCATGCATTCACTGCGAATGCATGGTATGATAATGCACATTCTTTTTTCTGAATTGACTCATATGCTTGTGTTGATATATATATGCATCTCTGACCAAGCTAGTCGCATAAATGAAGGATAATATGGAAGAGTTGCTTATTCATTCAACTGCAGAATTTTGGTGTTCTCAATCGGTGAAAGTAATTATGTATTTGTGATACCAATGCCTTCTACCAATTCCATTTAAATTGAATCTACCATTTTGTTTTGTCCTTTGTTAGACAATCAATCATTGTCTCTAAATTAACAACTATGCAGTTCTATGTTTTCAATGTTTACATTTTCTCACCTTGCATTTGAATCTGCTTCCTAGGAGTTATACCATAGTCAATCATTGCACCTGGACAATGTGGAGAGGTGCTGCATTGAATTTCTCTTCCAAGCTCCTGTCTACTTCCTGTGCAACATGTCTTCATCCCTCTGCTACTATTTTCTGCTCCCATGCCTCCAATGCCCTACCGTTCTCTATCTTTGATATACTTCCCAGGGGAGCGCTGTTCTCCAGTCACCTCCATTCATCATCTATTGATGGCTCCTGGAAAAGCTGTACAGTCACCTCCCCCCAACTTGCTGTTGGGTCACCAGTGGTGACGACAAATCTCAGGCAGTCCGCTGCCACCTCATTAATATCCAAGAAGGTATTAGAGGCTACTGTAGCTGCCCGGCATTATGCCCGCTGTTATTGGGAGCTTTCCAAGGCCAAGCTCAGGTTTTGCCGTGTAACCCGTGACCTTGCTATTATTGTAAATGTTTATGACTGTGACCTTGCTATTATTGTAATTGTTTGTGTATTATTTGAAGTCAACTATTTGCATTTTCTCACAGTATGCTCGTGGTGGCAACATCTGGAGCAGGTTTTGTCCTCGGTAGTGGCAGAGCCATAGACTTGGTGGGGCTTTCCTGTACCTGTGTTGGAACCATGATGGTTGCAGCTGCAGCTAACTCCTTAAACCAGGTGGAGTCCTTTGGGCTAATCTTCAAATAGAACATTGTTTCTTCTGCCTTTTTTTTTCCTGTTCATTTTGATTTATTCAAATCTGTAGTAGCATTTTCTGGTTTTATTTCTGTGATCATTCTGCAGCTAACCATGATGATATTATGTTATTGCTTTACTAACTTTGATTCTTGCTATCAGTATTAGGATATTGTTACTTGTCGTTGTTATATGAAACTCATTCGTAAGGGCATGACTTCTCTTGCCTTTTTCTTATCTAAAGCTTGTCCTTGAAAAACTAGCATATGGGAACTCAAGTTAGTTCTCAGAAAATTTCCTGGGTCAAGAGTTAGCAACTCAGAATGCACCTTTATTTGAGCTTAGAGCAGCAGGGATTAAAACCTTGCAAAGGATTTAGGCAATAGTGCTTGGCTTACATCGAACTTGGAGAAAAAGAGAAAATAAAGGGGAAAAAATGTAAAACATAAAATTTGGAGAGAACAGGCCTCAATTATACATTCTGTCAAAGCCAAAGAAGTTTGTGATCTCATTGGACAATGTATTCAGCAGCATATTCCCACTTTTGTCAAGGTTAATCTTCTTCTTCGGGCCTGGAAAGAACGTGGTGCTTTGGCGGCTTATTCTTCATGCCACCCTTTGGACCTTGTGGAGTGAGAGAAATAATAGAATATTTAGGAGAGAACCAAGGTCGGAGGATCTCATTTTCCAATTTATTAGAAACAAAGTTTGTTTGTGGGCTAAGCTTTTGGGGAAAGCAGATACCTCTAACTCACAATTTTTTTTTTGTCTTTGGGGAGCTGAGATGACAGTTTTTGCATAGTTCTTTGTGTGGGAGTGGGCCTTCTGTGTATAGACTATAGAGGTTTTTGTTTACTTATACCTCCACATTTGTACATTCTTTCCCCTTTTAATATATTCTGTGGTACCATCCACATTTAAAAAAAATCATACATTCTGTCGAAAAGTATATCAAACTTGCTCTGGACTAGCAATAAGTCCGTAAAATGCTAACTAGGACATTTGAGCCATATGCCTTGAGCCACATGTGCCAATTGGAACATTCTATTCATATGCCTCAAACCACATGAGCCAGCGAGGGATTTGAAGTTCTTCATTATTCATTACGAGGTGTGATTTAAAGCTTTAGACCTACACTGGGTGTTGGAAACCACCCAGTGAGGACGTGCAAGCTACCCAATTGGCCCCACACCTGCACAAGGTGGGATTGTGTTGATGTGGATATGGGGGGCCTCCTGTGGGTCCAACTCTGGCATTATCCTCCCAGGGTGGGTGTGTGGGAGTCTGGAGGCTCTGGTTGACCTTGCACCTGGAGTGGGTGGAGTCATCCACCTGGTGGTGGTGGATTTATTCGTTGCTAAGTGGGGTTTAAGCTTTACACCTACTCTGGGTGTTGGGGACCACCTAGTGAGGATGTAGAAGCCACCCAATTGGGATCGTTCTGATGAGAGTTTGAAGACAGAGAAGGGCCTGCAGCCTGGTAGGGAGATGCTCCCAATAGAAGATGGTGCACAGGATGGTCACCGCTCTGATACCATGATAGAATACATATTGATGGAGAAAAGAAACAGAGAAAGAGAGGCTGATGCCAGTTCTGTGCAGTCCAACCCAATCCTCTCTATATATTAATTCATTTAGAGTGGGAAAATTACATAATAGCCCTTACTAAAGTGGGAGACCAGAAGAAACACAAGTGAAAGACAAAAAGAGACAACTAAATTGCATATCTATCACTATCTTCCTACAGGATTGACTTCAAAAGTTCAAATAATATTTTAAACAGGTAACAGCAGTTTCTTAATTTTTATGTATTTTTTTTACAAGTATATGGCCCTCATTTTATACTGTAGTTTCTTAATCAGAAGATTCTTTCATTGTAAAGGTAATGCATGCATTAATTAGTACAGGACATATTTTTGACATGATTCTCTACCTACAGATAAGAAATTCAGAATTATGGCTGCATGAGGAAAACACTGTATAGGTGATATAAGCTGAACTTTTGGACACAGCTTTTTGCCGTATGGATAATCCATCATTCTCTTCATGGTTTCAGATCTTTACAGAGAGTCTTTTATATTCTCCAGGTTTTTGAGGTACAAAATGATGCTAAAATGAAGAGAACAAGGCAGAGGCCCCTGCCCTCGGGGCGCCTTTCGGTTCCTCATGCAGTCTTATGGGCATCAAGTGTTGGGATTGGTGGAACTATGTTGTTGGCATCAAAGGTTTGATAGTTATTCTTTGTTTTATTCCATCATACGTTAATAAGAGTTATCTTTATAGATACCGTTAAAGATTATACTGCCTTGGATTCATGAGTTCACTGATTATTGTGGAACCATCATTGCAAGGTTTTTGCAGGCTAATTTATTGGCAGCAGGACTTGCTGCATCCAATTTGGCTCTTTATGCATTTGTGTACACCCCGCTGAAACAAATACATCCAGTAAATACATGGATTGGGGCTATTGTTGGTGCCATCCCTCCACTGCTTGGGTAGGTTCTCCTTGTCTTCTACCTGTCTATGGCTGAAGGGTTTCATCATTGAAAGTAAAACACACTTAGCTAGTTAGCTTGGGGTATCGTTAGATTTGGTGGGGGTGCATTTGCAGCAGCATTTCGTGGCACATCTGGATATTAGTGTATTCAGGGCTTCAATTTATCACATGTTAGTGGATCTAGAAGCCTTAGTAGCTTGTGATCACTACAACTAATACGCCTTTTAGTCTTGATGAACAGTATAGTGCCTTGATTATTTCATGGCTACATTATTGATCATTTTATCTTCCACTAAACAGTCATTGTCTTTTACTATTCTTAATTCACATTAATTATTGTTAACTACCATCAATTATGAGAGAAATAAAGTAGGTAAATCTTGAACATCTGCAAAGGCCATTCTGTTGGAAAATAGCATGACTACTTTTACTTGATCTGTTGGAAATTGGTATCTTAGATTCTGAAAGTATCTTAGATTCATGAATGGAAATTTAGGCATATGGGCTGCAAGTGTCTACTCTTATGTCCAGGCTTTGTAAAATGGTAAACCTTCATTTGATAAGGTTCTTTACAGTGTAAGGGCCATTTTCCACTTTACCTTCTTGGTTGTGTTTGTTTGTTTGTTTTTTTTTTCCTTTAAGTTTTGTACTCTCTTTATTTTATTCAATGAAGTGTGGCCTCTTGATCACCTTAAAATAAAGGAAATATTAGAAGTGATATAATTGATTTCAACTACATTTTTTTGGAAGCTGCTCCTTTTGGTGTAAAATGGTCAATTATCATAATTTGAATCAATTTGTTGGGATAATTTATCTCAAAATGCCAATCAAAATAGAATCATAAGTTACTAAATTCATTTAGTCTTGTGCTAGGCATGTGAATAATCTCATTCTCAACATACTTCTAGGCAACTTCCTGGGGGAGGAAAAGTGTCAACCCTGCAAAGCAGTGAAATACATGAATCTCAGGACATTATGGATGCTGTAGTCTTTTATGAGCTAATTGACTGAGTATGTGGAGAATAATATGTGACTGAAACATTTGCAATCAATTCCTGTCTTTAGTTCTGTTGTTATTTCACCATTTGACTCAACAATTAAGAAATTCAGGTCTAACATTAGTGATGCTAACCTCTGTGATAGAAAAGCAGAATTTCAGTTAATGGACAAGAAATGGAGATATAGGTCTGCCTCCTTCTTCAGCATGATTGAAGCTAAAATATTTAAGATTTTTTCCCCAAGAATGTGATTTCTTAGATTCATGTGTCAGCCTGTCTAACAATTGTGGTACTATCCACTTAAAAAAAAAAGGTGTCTGCCTGTCTAAGTTTAAGTTGCTCGTTTCCTATGGGCTATGCACTTAATTTGCTATGCTCTTTCAAGTGCATTCATTTGGGTAGTTTGGCGATATGCTTCAGCCACATAGTGGGAATTTACATAACTATACTTGTGATGCTGGTGAAATGCATGATCTTGATGTAAATTCATGTAATTGGTATGTGCTTTCAGGTGGGCCGCAGCTACTGGTGAGGTTTCACTCAAGGGAATGATTCTTCCTGTTGCCCTGTATTTTTGGCAGATACCTCATTTCATGGCCCTTGCTTACTTGTGTCGCAATGATTATGCTACTGGAGGGTAAAAACAAATTTCTGGTAATGTTGAAGGAAAAAATTCAGTACATACTCTGATTATCACTCTTCATTTTTATTCAGGTTTCAAATGTTCTCACTTACTGATGCTTCTGGCAAGAGAACAGCCTTGGTTTCTTTACGAAACTGCCTCTATCTTCTTCCCTTGGGATACCTTGCATATGATTGTGAGTTTCAAGCATATTTATACAACACATATTTAGTTTATTTATCCATTTTTTCTAGTCGTTCTTTTACTCTTCTTTTCTTTTATACATATTAAGTCACTCAAGCATTCTGTCATTGACTTCAAGCTGAAGAACATTTACATTTTTATTCTGATTAAACATGTAGTATGGACTGATACAGATTATGCTTTGATGTGCCAGTGAGCTGTAGTGAACGGTTTAGAACCCTCTGGTCCATCTCAGACATGGAACTACTGTATTAGATCAGTTACCTGTATTGAATATTCCCAATCCTGTTCCACATTTGATCGGATCAAGCTGACTGACCAATCTGATGAGGCCAATCTGATCCCTGGCAAGGACTGACCTGATTGAAAATGCCCTGAAACACTTGTCATCCAAGTTCCAATTGCTGTCATCTTACTTCCTAATCTTCTTTCTCCTGCTGCAGGGGTGATATTATGCTGCCCCCTCCATCATGCACTTGAGAGTTGAGACTACTGCAACCGTTATGTTTATAGCCTGTGCTGGGACTTTGCATACTTGCATATTTGTCGGAACCTATGATATTTTGCTTTTACATATTCGCATAAGAACCCAAGAGAATGAAGCTGAAAAGGCAATAACAAGCATGAAGAAAAATCAGATGTGCTGGATGATAATGTTAGTATGTCTCGGTTAACAGGATGTAGATGTTTAACCAATGGAGTAGAGACATAATCGTAAGTTTATATGATTACAAAAGTTTGCTCGAATTATAAATGCATCAACTTGATAGTATATCACAAGGTTATGGAAGAAGAGTGGTAACTAGATTAAGACAAATAATGAAAGACATCATGGAATAAGTGTTTTATGCCAGGGAGTTTATTTATTGAAGTAATTTTCCTGCTAAACAATGGATGAAATTTAAAATTGGAGGTCAGACATTCTTCTTTGAAAAAAGGAATGCATGGAACAGTTTCATAAAAGAAAAAGGACTTGTACACATTTTACATCAATTTGGAGTAAGCATGTGGTAGAAAAATTGGGGATACTTTTTGATGAACACTTGAAAAGATGGGGATTCCAAGAAGTTCTTTAGTGATGATTAAGGTTACCATGAGGAAGCAATGACTATTTGAGGACAGCTGATAGGAAAGTAAAGATTCTTGGTCATAGTTGATTTATTTGAAGGGTTACTTTTATGTGTGTTACAGGCCCGAACTCTTACCCAAAACCTAGGCATTGAGTTGAGGGAATTCTCTACACATATATAGATGAAACACCCATAGATTTCCGATATTGGACTAAACCACAACACCCCCCTCGGGCAGAACCAACCGGTTTGGGGCATAACATAGGTAGGAACAAGTGTCCACACACGGGGAGAAGTTCCAATGGGTACACCTGCTCTGATACCATATTAAAGGCCCGAACTCTAACCCAAAACCTAGGCGTTCAGTTGAGGGAATCATCTACATATATAGAGATGAAACACCCACAGATTTTTGAGATGGGACTAAACCACAACGGGGTGCATACTTTTTCTACCATTATTATGGACAAGCTAAGTGTGCATATTGAAGGAAAAGTGCCTATGCTATTGAAGAGGATTGCCTTGCTTACCTAGTTGATGAGGCAAGGAAGGTGAGACACAAGTACTTTGCCTTGCCTCATGTTCATCTTACTAACCGAGCTTGTGTCTATTCAAATTCTTCTTTAGTCACATGGCATTGCATTTTCTTTTTCTTAATATTCTGGATGGCTAATATCCCTTTTGATAATGTCTATTGCCCTTTCTCTTTTCCATACTGCCATGACCATCCTCCATATATGTGAGTGCTTCTTACTAAGCAATTTTCCCATATTGGATGTATCAGCAAAGGCTAAACCCTTGCATATCATTTTTGGGTGTTTTCTTTATTCTCCCCTCCTATTTCCATTTCCTCCTCGATTTATGAAAAAGAGCACATTTTCCTCAAATGCCCAGGCAAGATGGTTGCCTTGCTTTGCTCTTGGGAAAAGTGCTATTAGTGTATGTTACATGCGATTTGTTTTTGGGTTTTTTGCTTCTATACCCCTCTTAGAGGATTAATTGCGTGAGAATCCTTCTTAGTTTTGTATTTGCATGTATACTCCTCTTATGGATATAAAATACCTTCAAAGACCCTATCATAACATGCCGTGACGGACATAAAAAAGATGCTTGGAATATTCTGTTCACTTTCATATATACCCCTTCTAAAAATGACGACGAAAGAATGTATAAAGCATATTCTTGACTTCCAGCTATCCACTTTCAAAAAAAGAAAAAAAATTGTTGACTTCCATCACAGAAGGTTACAATAAGGTCTGTGAAGACATTTTATATACATAAGAGAAGGGTACATGTGTAAGAGGGGTATATATGCAAAAGCCCTTCTTTTTTGTGACTACCCCACTGGCTAAAGCCAACACCACCCCCCCCCCCCCCCCCCAAAAAAAAAAAAAAAAAAGAGAGAGAGAGAAAAAAGGGGAAAAAAAAAACTCAGGACCCCTCCCCGCCCCTTCCTGTGTCCCACTTCCCCGCAGGCTGGGGATGTATGTTACTTGCAGATGATGTGGTTTCAATAGAAAAAACCATGCAGAATTAGAGCATAATCTTAAGACTACAGAAGAATGCCTTTGAATATGAGTTTTTTAACATACACAGTGTAAAGGCAGTTTTAGAGAAAAGCATGTTGATAAGCTGAGTGCTACTGAAGTGAGAATGCTTAGGTGGGTATGACCAGAGATGGAGGCAATGGAGAATAGAATCCGTTATCCTTCAAAATTGTATGACATGTGTAGTAGTGACTGGCAGAAGTACATATTAGGAGAGATGATCGCTATCTTTCTTATCGTCTTATGTCTTGGAGAAGGAAGAGGAAAATAAGGTTTTAGATGGGGTCGTGGGAAAAGTGATACTAGAGTACCATGCTTGGCATCCTGCATGTATATATGATTAGGTGGAATGATGGAATATGTGTCATCTCCTTGACACTGTTGGGTGTGGGACCATGTGGTTGATGTCTTGATAATAAAAAAGGCAGGCTGGCATCACAAATCTCCTGCCCGCCCACCCTAAACCCTAACCCTTCCCACCCCCAGTTCAAGGCATGCCAAGTGCCAACAGTCTGCATCTTTACTTTTTGCTGTTGATGATGAACATTGTGTCAAACATCCTGCTAGGCAGGGCTTTGTTCGCCCAGTGGCTCAGCCACTGGGCTATCCACAAAAAAAAAAGGCATGTATTTCTGATCAAGTTTTAACTGAAGATAGGCAATAATGCAAAATTAGGTTGCCGATTTTTCACAAATAACCTTGAAAATGGTTCACTTCAATTACAATTCCTCAAACTATAATTACATGGATACCTTCTTAGAAGGAATAAACAGTCTAAGGTTACATTTTCTGACATCGTTGAAAAGGATAAGAGGTGTATTCGAGCCCTGAAAAAGGACACTCATGACATGTTTATTTAAGGAGGTATCCATGCAATTATCATGCTAAGAGGATATGAGCAAATGTGAGAATTAGAAGGGATTGCAGAAAGCATTAAGGAAGGTTTAGGAGGGATACAGCCAAAAATTACAAAAGGAAGTTAAATAGTCTCTTGATCTTGGAAAACCTTCCTAGAATTTTGGAATAAGTCTGTTCTGTGTAAACAACTCTGACCAACGTACTTATGCAGGAAACTGTGATCTGTGTCAAATGGCACTCCACTTAACGATTCGGGTTGGGCACTTGGTTGTCACAAATTTTGAATGCTGAAATTTGCCTTTTATTTTATTATTCATTGCTTTGTTTGACACTGCGACTCATTTTGTTGCACATACTGTCAACAAATTTTGTTCCCTTTAATTAATATGTGACTATGTGAATCGCTGATGTAGTGGGCTTGATTGCTGTCTTTGCCATGTTTGTCCGTGGATATTCAACATCCATGTCTGTGTCACCTGATATGATTAGGATCTTACTCACTGCCGATGTTGCTTCATATTCAAGTAGGATTTACTAGGAAACAATCCTTATGCAATGAATGGGAATTTGCTTGGACAAAGTTTAGCTCATTTCAGACTACAGTTACACAGATTGTTTGCTTAGGAACTTTATGAGCAGCCACTTCCAAGAGTTGTTAATAAACACCACTCAAAATGGCTCCGTAGACGTTCTCTTGTTAAATAGTACCATCTCACCTTCTTGCTATAACAGGAAAACAAAAAGACAAGCCACCATTAACACTTGGACAAATATGCTTGAACAGTAACAGTCATTTGTTGCCATATATCCCAACTGCTGAAATCCCTGAATGTTGACAATTGCAGGGGGTGTCACTTCTGGGTGGTTTTCCATCGAATCATCACTCCTCACTCTGTGCCTGAGCGCTGCCGCAATGTCATTTGTTCTTGACAGAACACCGAAGAAAGCCAGACGAATGTTCCATGCCAGCCTCCTCTATCTTCCCGTCTTCATGACGGGGTTGATGTTGCATCGACTTCCAAATGATGCCGAGGAATCTATGATGATGGAGTTGAGTGAGCTTGATGAGACAACATCTGAAGTTCCGGCATGGGAGGGCAAGAGCTATAATTCCACCACCCCAAGCATGTCGATGAGCAGGGGTCATCAGCTTGGTGTGCAGGCTCGGCCACCTGCTGCATATGCCTCGGTTGCTCCTTTTCCTTTCCTGCCTGCTCCATTGTATACCTCTTCCGACTCCCATGTTGTGTATTGATATAAATATTTTTAATCCACTGGGAAACCTGCTCTTCTTGTTTTTTTTTAATTCTTATCTTTTTAGAAGTTTTCCGGGCTGTCCATATGAGGATAAGTCAGATGGCAGAGTGTAATAATTGAGTACAATCTTCAGACAAGTTTAAAAAGGAGTTCAGCTGTTTTGTTTATGTTCACATCGCCACAACATATATCATCATCATCATCAGAGTTTTATCCCATTATTTGGGGTCAGCTACATGAATTTTTTTCCACCAAAGATTTTTTATTTAAGTGCTATATTTGTGTTTAAACTCAAGTAATCCAATATATATATATATATATATATATTACAAGATTAATCTTGTAATAATAGTGAGGGGGATTGCTAAAAGCAATTCTATTAGTCATAAGTAGATATTTTCTCGCTTCCCAATTAATAAGATTGTGTTCTTGCAATCCAAGTTGTCATTATTACAAGATTGGTCTTATAATAAGTATTTGTCTTATTCCTGAAAATTTGATGGGGCAGCCAGCTACTGATCAACTGTGCGCTTCTGTTATACAAGAAAGGAAGGGAACTACAACATGTAAAACTCATGTGATCAGTGACCCTTGAGATTAATATACGAAAAAATAGGAACTATCCGAACCTGAACCAAATATGGAAAATATTTTTAATGTAATTTGAGTGTATGATTTTTATTTTTATTTTCTTTTATTCGATCAGTGATCAAAATCGTATGAACACTATGACCTAGTAATTAAGTGCGTCTAAAAAGTAAATTGTTTTTTGAAGTACAGCTCAAATTAAGAATGTGGGCCGGATCCATTAGGCCTACAAAATCGCATGAGCACTAACCCATGATGAGATAGTTAATTAGAAAGTGTCGTCCAAAAAAGTAAAAAAAATTGAAGTAAAACTCAAATAAAAAATGTGGGCTGGGCCCAGGCCTAACGGTAATTAAAAGGAAATCTGGGCCGTGTCTAATGGGCCTAGTTAACCCCAAGACAGTCCAGTTCATCTGGACCGTTTGATCGATAGTGCTTGATGGCTTCACAACGTCCCCGGAGGGGGGGGGGGGGGTGTGGCGCGTAGCTCGCCGAAGTCGACGCCGCCGCTCGCACCGAATTCTCCGGGCAGGCGGCGCCCAGGCGCCGGCACCGACCACCGCCGCCAGAGGAACCGGCGACTCCTCCGGCGCCGGCCTACGGGGGCGATGTACGGCGCCGCCGACGACGACCAGGAGGCGGGGGACCACGAGAGGACCGCATTCAGGAAGGCGGAGAAGGTGTACAAGCTCTACAAGTCCGCGCCGTCACGCAGGTCCTCCGCAAGGGGCAGGTGCGAGCTCCGCCGTCCCTTTCCTCCTCCCCTTCCGCCTCCGGAACCCTGGTTTCCTAACCGTTGCTCTCCGTCGGACGTTTCTTCCCCCGCCTCGCAGGCAGAAGCAGAGTGACGTTCGGCCGACGGACCTGTCGGACGTCGTCGACTTCGCCGCCGTGCTCGATGGTTACCGCCGTGGAGAAGAGCTTCCGCCGGGGATCTTCCGGCCCGACTGCCCTGGCTTCGACCTTCCCGTGTTTTGCTTCCGGGACCGCCCTGGTATGGAGAAGGGGTGGCACCCGTGATCCCGTGTTATTTGAGACGGCCGATTGGGGTGGGGGAGGGAATTATGGTGTTTTGCACTTGATGTGTTTTCCATACTAGCTGGCATCTCTTGAACCTGTCTTTGATGTAGTAACCTGAAAGCATGTTTTGAAGGATTCTATTTCATTCCTGGAGCGTTGAGTGTGGAGGAGCAATGCCGCTGGGTGATGGACAGCCTGACGGACTTCCCTCAGCCTCCAAACAGGACCAATCACACTGCAATCTACGGCCCCATTTATGACCTTTTTGATGCAGTTCGGAGAAACAAAGTGTTGGTTGCCATCGAAGACTCCGAAGCAAAAGATATCCATCCTCCTCGATATCGTTTTGTTGAGAATAGTGAAGGAAGGTCCTGCAAATCTTTTCCAGCACTTGCCATCTTGCGGAAGCTGCGCTGGAGCACGCTTGGACTTCAGTTCGATTGGTCCAAGGTACCACTTTGTGCGGTTCAGTTTTTTAGACATCTGAGCTTTTAATCAAAAGATTATGGAATTTCTTTGTTCATTCCTTCAAAATGCGCCAAGTTTTTGTCCAAAGGTCGCTATTTAGACTGTACATTAGCGCGAAGCAATGTTTTGTACTCATTTATTAGCATTAATATCTGTTTCATAAAGAGTCAAATGATATGAAAACTCTCACTACATGCTTGGTTATGACAAAAGTGACGAGAAGCTTGGTAAATGGAGGTCTACAATTTCAGTTACTTTTTAGCTGACATGAAATTTGTTATTTCCTATTGGAAAGCATCTTTAATGTATCCCATGGAACTTCGCTGGCTCAGATGGGTTCACTTTCCAGAGAGGTTTGGCTTGCCCATGGCTTGGCTCGGGCTACTGGTGATTTGGGCTTCATCCAGGGCCCTGGGTTTTACTCTTGGTATTCTGAAGAATCAATATCTAGGTATCACATAGATGAAGAGAAGGAAGTGCAGGAGAGGGCAATCTGAGGACTTCTTCTGAATCTAGTCATGTGGCAGACTTAGAGCAATGCATCCACATTTTTACGCTTTTCTAAACCCGACTTTTTCTTGTTGAATGGGGATTACATAATTTCATTATATATCAAACATGAAAGGATGAAAATGTACAATCTTAGAATGCACTAAAAGCTACATCTATGCTAAAAAATACAACACTCAACATGCAAAAAGTTAACCTTACAAAGGTGTATAATCAACTAGGAGGCGGTCATCTGGATTCTGTTCTTTTTTGCTTCATCTGCTGTATAGTGCCCAGTCATTTGCTTCTGCATGGTATATTTACTTTTAAATAACTTTTCGTTTGTCGATCTTTTCAGCGTAATTATGATACCTCTCTTCCACACAACAGGATTCCAGATGCACTCAGTCAACTTGCCAAGAAAATGGCAAAACCTGCTATGTCATTCAAGGAAGAGTTCCAGCCTGAAGCTGCCATTGTTAACTACTTTGGTCCAAGTATGTTTGAATACGTTGCTTCTGCCTTCTAGCATTTGGGATATCTCTATATTGCTGATTTTTGGAACAACAGCCACTACTGCCACTATTCTAAGTTAATTATCATGGTTATTAAGATTTACTTGTATTCTTTTTAGGTGACATGCTTGGTGGTCACCTTGATGATATGGAAGCAGATTGGAGTAAGCCTATAGTAAGCCTTAGGTAATATCATAAATTCATGATTCATGTTATTGTGTTCATCTTGTTAATTTCTACTGATCTACTCTGACATTTAGGACATATTTATATTTCCCCTTTTACAGCCTTGGTTGCAAGGCTATCTTTCTTCTAGGAGGAAAATTTAGAGAGGATTCACCTCTGGCGATGTTCCTACGGAGTGGTGATATTGTGCTTATGGCAGGGGAAGCAAGAAAATGTTTTCATGGTTTGCAAACATTCAGCCCATTTACTTTGTTTCTAGCTTTCCTTTCTTTCTGAAGTAGACAGTTATGCCTTTATCATAGAGGTGCTCTGGATTTTAATGTCTGATGTTATAAAGTGCTTAAGAATACCTGATGTTTATGCTACACCTCCCATAGTAATCAGAAGCATGCACCTCATATCAATATATTTGCAAACACTCATCCAAGAATTTCTGTACCTCTCAACTAGCAGATTTACAATGTTTTTTCAAAGAGATGCCCTCCACCCCCCACCCCCCCAACCGGTTGTGTAACAGAGGCTTTTATGACAAGTGGGCGGCATATATTTGATGCAACTTGGTTATGTGAACTTGAAGCCGATTTAATATCCTAGATTATTAAGTGGGGGCATCACAAAGATCTTAAAACCTTCTATTTGGTAATATCTTTTTTTTTATAAATCCATGGTTACAGAAACAGGAAGAATTATAGTCTAACCATACTCTCAATTGTCTGCTTCAGTGTAAATGTGTGATGTGTCACCTGAGAAAAATGTTTCAAATTTATATAAACCAGATTTGTAAGCTTTCACTTGCAGAGAGTAATAACTCTTTGAGAAACAGACATGAGACTACATTCCAGGATAAACAAACTTTGGGACATGCTTAAGCTTGTTTTAACCAGTTCCATCAGCTGGAACACCCATTCTGCACGATTTAATACGAGCCAAGTTCTGACTGAGATTAAAACAACGACACTGGAAGAGGAATGTCCCACCCACAGGTTTAGACTAGACTCCAAAAGACAGATGGTATAAAAAGCAACTTTTGCTACATATTTTGATAAGCACCTAAAAATGTGTTCTCTTACATGCTTTTCAGGTTCATTTAAATACACCCAGAGTATATAAACCACTAAAGCTCTTATGAGGAGAATATTTTCAACTACTTTGCTAAATTCCTTGTCATTCAGACCCAAAAACCATCACCCTGACATTTCCCACAAGGAGAATATAAACCACTAAAGTCCTTTACACTTTTTGCCTATTGCCACTCCATTCTGACACAAGCAACTCTGTCTCTGAAACTTTGATTTTCTTTCCCCCCATTTCTGAACGAGGATCAAGTTGCTGCAACTTCCTGTCGAATGATTTACCGGGTGAACTCAATCCAAAAGAGGAGCACTTGGTATTCGCTTTCTATGTGTATGTTCATATACACATGTACATATATTTAATACCCATAATCAAATGCTGCATTATGAATGTTGGCAGTGAATTCTAATAAAGCCTCCTGATCACGAATGGGCATGTAATTGGATGGCAAGGGGAGAAGTTCTCCAGCGTAATTCCCACTGACAAACGGAGTCACTGTGGTGAGTGGAGCTTTTATCCTCAAGCGTCCAATGAGGGCCCCGATGTCACCTGGGAGAGAGGGGAAGGGTTGTGACCTGTGTGATCCCTGAAGGGGTAGGGGTGGGAATGCCCCATGAGCTGTGCTGCTCAATCTTGCCTGGGAAGAATGGATGAGCGCACTAGTGCACAAAGGGCAAAGGGGGCACTGAACTCACTGTGCCCATGCTGCTGTGCTGATTGCGGCAGCATTTAATGACATATGCACGATTTGTGCACAAGGGCAGACTCATTTATCTGCACTTTACTTTTCCATTCCATTTTTCAGACAGGCTGTGGAAGAAGACTTGTCTGCTCGGTAAATGTGCTTATGGAAAGAGGATGTAAGATAACAGAAATTTGAAAACGGGACTGTACGTGCCTTCATGAAAATAAGGCTTTGAGCATAACATAAGTATGATCCTTATTTGTCAGGAAGAAATCCTCTGCATTGTGGAACCTTTTATCATTTTATGACTTAGAGAAAATGCCTGGCTGTCAGATCCATATCTTACTTTCACTGGTTTTATTTTATGATTTTACTTTCACTGTCACTAGTGAACCTCATAATGTGACTACAATAGCATTCACTTGAATCCTAAATGATCTTCCATTCTGACTGCAGGGGTTCCACGAATTTTCACAGATGAAGAAAATGCAGATATTTTTTCTCTAGTATCACAGCTTTCTGATGAAGGCAATCTTAATTTCTTGGAATACATTCAAACTTCAAGGATCAATATCAACATCAGACAAGTGTTTTGATCAAGTTTATCATAATTCCAGAATCATAGTGTCAATTTATTGTGATAATGTAAACCAGCAGCCTTATTTTTTCTGGTTATCAACAATATTGCATATTTTTCGTGTTATTTTGCTTGGCATTCCTCCAGCTTCTCCATGTGAATGTGCGCATGTGCCTGATTTTCTGTGTGCATGCATGTGCGTGTGTGCCTGCCTGCTGTGCATAGAGAGAGAGAGAGAGAGAGAGAGAGAGAGAGAGACTACTTGATGTGTCTTGGCTTGTGAATGAAGTTACACTATCACACTTTATTCTTTATTTTCTGAAGAGAATATGTTTTGAATTTTCCAGAGGAGACTAACTGATTCAGCTTATCTTTGGTTGTGGCGATGGTTAGAAAGAAGGCAAGTGGATCAGCTTGATACTATGATGGATATCACGCAACCTGGGCATGAGTGAACCTGTTTTTCTTCTACCAGGGACTATCATGGCCTGAACCGTTGCCGACAAGACTGGCAAGTGACCTCTGTGCATGTTGAATTGATCTTCCGGGTGGCCAATTCCTTCATTCTCTCAGCCTTGTCCACCTCTTCTCGAGCACGCTCCCATACCAGCCTTGCACGTGCAAATTCCTTCTCTGCTGACTCCATCTCCCTCCTGGTGAGCTCCCTTACTTGCTCTGCATAGGCCTTCTCCACAGCAGCGAGCCGAATTTGTTCTGCAGCATGCCATTTCAAAGCCTGGATGCGTCTCATGCTGTTCTTGCTGTCCTCATCTGATGGTGGCTTGGGTGGTGGCAGGACACTGATGGACAGGTTCAGGTCAAGATGGGAATGATCGGGAAGATCTGGTGTCTTCCCTGGGCTGCTTGTCCACAGTGAGAAATGGGAAGAATGCCTAGGGAGCAACTGCAGTTCTCTTTCACACTCTCCTCCCTTCATAACTTTTCTTAGGAGAAGAAAGGAAGGTATACGGGAAGTAGAACAAGGTTGGTGAAGTGATGGAAGACTTGAGGGTGGCAGGTTTTGGTCCCCCTGCTATATACAAATAGTTCAACAGCGGAGTTACCATAGTGCCCCTTCTGTGGACAGTAGCATGGCATCCAAGTTGGAAGCATCAGCAAATCCCGGATCACTTGTGTGCAACCTGTAGATGCTACCCTGTTTCCCTTTTGTGTTGGCTGTGCGAAGGTACAGCGGAGTGGGAGGGGCTTGCTATGATAATAATTGCTTCAGCATGTGATGGGGATCAGCATCTTCTCTTTTCCCCCCTCCTCTGGGGAAGAAGCTATGCGGTAGCTCAGGGTTGCCTATGGGCCCCACTTCTCTCAAAATCTTTTATCTCCCAGAGTCTTAATCATGTTAGATGTGTTGCTTTTGACAAACATGAATGTGATACTGATAGGGATGCACATGGGAAGAAACTAGAGGGGCATTGTGGGGTGCCCATGGGGAGTTGTCCAACCTTTTAAATGAGAAGTTTGCATTCATGTTTAATTGATTGGTTCAATTTGTCAGGATCCTCTATTCCTCTGAGCGTCACCTCCTATTTCTTCTCTTGTTTCTCCTTGGCAATAATTTAGCACAGAATAAAAAAAGCTTGAAAAGTCTTTAAATGTGCTTAGGCATTGTGATGGCACCATTTTTAATAATAAATGTGTTTGCATGCTGCAGAGGTTCATCAAGAAACTATGAAAAATATGGATCGCTTTTATGGGTAAATTTATGTTTCTTGAATGAGGCCTCGTACCTGGTATTCTTTTGTTCCTCTTTGGATAATAATGGGAAGGAAACAAAACCAGCCTTATAAATTTGTGTGAACAAATGTCGTTGACTCTTTTTTTTCATGATAAATGTGTATTCTTTTAAGAGATGGAATCTTTGGAAACACACGAATTTGTTCAATATTTTTGTGAGTAATGTCATGTTTCTTCCACTGCGGCTTCTATTATATATGTTCTCTCTCTCTCTCTCTCTCTCTCTCTCTCTCTCCGTACACAAACTTAGCACTTGTTTGCAATGATAAACATGCATGCAAATCAGAATCCTGGATATCTATGAAAACATTATCCTGATGATGAACATTTCATAATCTCCTGCTTTCTTTGACTTACTGTATTTGTCATTTCTTCCTCCCCATTCTACCTTCTACTCATCCATTTCTTTGTTAAACAGTAATATTCTAACAAATACAAGATAAAGAGAAACAATAAAAGATCTTAAAGAGTCTGTGGACATGGTGTAACAACTTCTCTCTCTCTCTCTCTCTCTCTACTTCCGATGAAAGATGTGTCACAGATCATGGAGCGAACCCAGAGCATGGAAAACGCCGGCCTGTTAGTAGCAATTTGGCTCTATTCTTATCTCAAGTGCCATGTAAATTGCACGAGAAAAACTTGCTTGAGAGAATAAAAGAAAGTACCATATTCTCTGGTTGAGAAATTTCCATGCCTCCCATTCTATGATGATTCATCATGCTCATGCCTGTCCCATATCATCCCATGTCGCATGCCTTTCCGTGGCTAGCAACTTTAAACATGGGGAAACAAATCTCAAGTACTTAATAAAAAGAACTTTATCCATAACCCATAATAAACTTTATTAGGGATCCATTACCCATAGACTCCTTTATCTGCTTCTCATGTCAATTCTCATTTTTTTCCTTTTTAGACTTTCATAGAATACAAGAGTTTCTGAAAAGCACCTACACAAATGTGTGAACACCCCAATATCTTAATACCCCAAAGTTCCCTTTGGAGAACTTCCCTAGCATAGCTCCATATCACATGCTGCAATCATATATGTAGGTGTTATATATATACATATGCATATGTGGATTCTACAAAGTGCCTTCCACGTACACAAGATTCCCTCCGAGGGGTTATTTGCAAAGTGCCTTTTTCATTTCATAGCTAGTACTCACTCACTTGAGAGAGGGTTGTGAATGCCAACTCCCATTAATATGAAGAGATTTGAGGCATGAGACACATTAGACACATCAAAGTATTCTCCCCACTAGAGGAGGGAATCATGAAGAACATGTGCATCCATGGCCTCCCAAACTCCCAAGTCTTGTACAGCACACTCCATGGGTGGGGAGAGATTCCCACGCCCATGTATCTTTGTGTGCCCATGAAAGAGAAAAGAAAGTAGGGAACAGATAAAGGTGGCTTGCTCAGGGAGGGGCAGGAGGCATGTGAATTGTGAAAGCTGCCCATTCCCAACAACTCATCTTGTCTACCTTTTAGTTCATGCTTTCAAATGCCAAATGGAGGGAGTTCTTTTTCCTTCAGGGTTTTTTTTTTTTTTTTTTGTTTTTTTACGGGCGTTAGGAATGAGGGGTGTGGAGTTGTATAATGTAATGAAGATTATAATATACCCAAATTAGGTAAAAAATCTCTCCATTTTTTTTTTCACTAATTGTTAAATTCATTTTATTCTGAGCAAGAGTATTTGTGTTTGTAGGGGGATGTGGAGGAACCTTTTTTGTTTTTTTTCCTCAAGTTATTATTGGTATGGATCAGTACCAAACTAGTTCTTTTTGCTCTTCCATGTCCTCAACTCATGACAGGCCTGAGTGGGGCATGCATGGCACTGGAACCCATTTCATGTGTACTGAGCAGATCTCTTGGATCAAGTGAAAAAATAAGGATTTTATTTGGTGCTTACCACTATCAAGACATGGGTGATTATTAAATTTCTTGCACAGATTTTTGGAAACAGGCTTCTCGTCAGTCTCCTTCAGGAAAAAAAAAACTAGTAATAACAGTGGGCGTGCTTCTGAACAGGATGCCAACAACTATAGGACACACCACACGTTGGGGTTGGTGGTGGAGATGAATGGCACAATCTGCTATGTTCATTGTTCACAATTATGGAGAACCCTTTGAACTTAATCGTGTTTGCAAGGACCAGGAAAAAGATATTCCCCTCTCCCAAAACCCTAACATGGTCCAAACTCCAAAGTGGTGTTCCTTGTGGGATTCACAGGCTTGCACCTTTGAGTGGTGTCAAGAGAGTACCATCCCCAGTCAAGGAACTCATCATATGTTGCCCCCCAGAGTGAGGGCTTCAGTGCAGAGAGCAGTGAGGAGCAAAGTGGGGTCAACTTCTGTGAGAGATCTACAGTGGTTGATGGTGATCTCTCACAGGCAGAAAGGCAGCCATCAACCAACCCACAAAACACCCACCTCATTTGGCTGTCAAAACAACCAAAAAGCCTGTGGGTGGAGGCAGGCGTTATGTCCTTCCCTTTCATGTAGAATTGGCTGCATCATGAAAGAAAGCTGCATAAAGATCCCCTGGGGGATCAAGTGAATGTGATGTGTTACCAAACCCAGAACTGAGTTATCCATGTCTTTTTTCTACCGTTTGCACAGGTGTGTGAGCTAATATAGATCAGGAGTCCACTTTAAGCAACCTGGGGGACCATCTGAATAGATAAACGTAGAGGTGCATGGAGGCATGGAGCCATCGACCCGGACAAGTCGGTATTCAAAAGGTTCATTGAATTCACTGGAAAGGAGAAAGCAAAGCGCTTGCTTTTTCTAGGATGGTGATTGGCATATTCAAGTGATTAGTGTCACTAAAACCCTAAACAAAGTAGAGAGAGAGAGGAGGGGGGGGGGGGGCTTCACCAGGCCACCCTGAGTAGGTAAATGGAGAGAGAGAGAGAGAGAGAGAGAGAGTGTAAACAGTAGGACTGCAAAAGGAACCCGATATTTTGATAGTCTGATCCGATTTTAATAACAATTATCAATTTCGGAATTGAAAAATAATATCGATAACTTATCGAAATCGGTATCGGATATTCTGATAAATTATCAAAATCAAAATTGAAAAACAATCGGAATCGATTATTCCGATAATTATTTATAAATTTAAAAAGTAAAATCATAGTAAATATCTTAGTTTATCAAAATTTCGGTTTTGATAATGTCATCAAAATCGAAACGGAATCAGAATTTAACTATTCCAATTTTATCAAAATCAAAATTAGAATCGAAATTTATGTTTTCGGTTCCAAACCCGACCCGATTGCAGTCCTAAAAAACAGCAATGCTTGAAGGGTGGCAATGGCTTTTAAGATTATAAATAGATTGGGCAGGTACTGGTAGTGATCACTAGTCGTATGGTAAGCATTTCTCAGTGAAATTTTATGTGAGATATTTTGTTTGGTTCAAGTTCACATACAAGTGAAATAGCTGAAATTTTAAAAATTTTAATGACAACGAATCTAGCGTGATGATTCATAGATGTTTATCACCATTGGGGGCTATCGCTTAATAGAATCTCACGAATACATATATAGGAATAGGAGGCATCCTAAAACAAACTTTATACTTCTGCGTAATTTTTAAAAATTTGACCCATAATTTGTCTCTGAGTCGAAGTAGGATTTGACTTGGACTTGGCTGAGCTCATGCGAAGTCTTATATTCAGGTTAAAAGTTCCCTATACTTACACGGATATCGACTTGAGCCAACCTGACTTGAGTGGCAGCTCTCCTATATATATGTACACAAACATGAGTATATTGAATGGTAACCCATCAAGACCAAAAAGGAGATATTAACCTATCAAAACCCTGAAAGAGAAAAACCTGACAAACTTTGCTTTCTTTGACGTTGTCGCTTTATTGAAGAATCCCTGCATCTAAACTAATTATAATCGATCCGTAGACACTCCTAGCACAGATAAAAAAAGGGTTTGAGGACTCAAGTCAAAGAGATCTGTAGACACCCCTGACACTAGGGCTGCAAACGGGTCGGATTTGGAATCGAAAATACAGATTCTGATTCCGATAACCGAAATATAGTTCCGATTCTGATAAAATCGAAATGACTAATTCCGATTTCGATAACATTACCGGAACCGAAATTCCGATAAACTAAGATGTTTACTATGATTTTACCTTTTGAGTTTATAGATAATTTATCAGAATAACCGATATCAATTCCGATTCCGATTATTTTTCAATTACGATTACGATTCCGATAACTTATCGGAATATCCGATACCGATTCCGATAAGCTATCGGTATCATTTTTCAATTCTGAAACTGATAATTTTTATCGAAATCGAGTCGAAATATCAAGTTCCGTTTACACCCCTACCTGGCACTGATAAAAGGAAGGTTTGAGGGCTCTGTAGCTTGAGCTGAATACTAGCTGGACTCCGACCGACCTGGTCCATTAACAACCCTATTTCATGGTCTTCCTAATAACTCTCCCCATGCCTCATTCTGTAAAGATAAACTCGTGTCTTCTTAACAAGACATCCTTTGTACAAGAGTGGCTCAATGGTTAAGTCCTTCCGACATACATCTAAGAATCTAAGAGTTAAATTCCCACCCCGACAGTTCCCTACCAAAAAGAAATACAAGACTTCCATTGGGAACATGATATGACAACTCCAAACATAAATCCTAAGATCGGGCCGTCGTCAAGAAAAGCATGTTTTAACTGTCTAAATGGAGGCCTACTGGCATTTGTGCACTAGGTAGGATTCGTTTATCTGTTGATATAGATAGATAGGCAAGTTACATTCACAGAGAGAACGACTGTAGTAGACCCGATCCGTTTATTACCAGTTTCCTCGCATGTAAGGAGGACAACTTTATTACTGGCATCACTTGCAAATTAAATGGTGTAAGTAGCAACATCCTAAGGAGCTTCCCCTTACCTGAATGCAGGACACGGGGAGAAAAACTGATCCTGCAGAGTGAAAAATTTCACCTGGGGTCAGTTGGATACCCTACAAAACTTGGGGAGTTGGACATGTTCGATCCCACTCAAGATGAGTTAATTGCTTCCAATTGCTTCATGAGGTCCTCAAGATCATCAGCATCGGTGGTTAGATCCTCTACATTTGCTGGCTTTTGGTAACCATCAGCTGTTGGAAGCTCGTGGACGAGGCCTTCCGGGAGTGCACCTGTCATGAATGGAGGGGGATAGATTTAGAAGGAAAGAATGCGCATAGGACGCACTGGAAGAGAACAAAGGCAACAAGAGACATCAGGCCGGAAAGAATCAAAGAACTGTGACACTGACAGCAAAATTTGAAATTACGACAGTGGTAATCAGAAATATGATGCTGCTAGCTGTGTTAGATTCCAACTTGTTGCATCATCCACACCATCGTTGGCTGACAGCAGTTACATATGATTTCTTGGAGCAGTAGACGATGAAAAACAAACGAGGAAGCACGAACAAAGGCAGAGAATTCCCCAATCCTTGAAAGTTACCACAGATGGTGCAACCTCCCATACATTGAATTTGTAAACAAGCATGTTTTTTTATGAAAAAGTTGCACTTGTAGCAGGTGGGTGGCTTCAGGCATAGAGTAAGATGAAGGGTAAATGACAGAACAAATAAACAAACTGACATGACACAATAAATAAACAAACTGACATCAAGGCCGGAAGTCCTCCAATCAAAGCAAATAAAGTGATCAACACAAAAAAAAACTTTGGGGTAGGAGATTCACTATTAGAGTAATCATACTTTCTGCAAATGAAAGGGATGTGCCATGCAAAAGTTAACCAGCATGTGCGATTGCTGACAATCCTTCAGAGACTACAACATTGTCTTCTCATCATTGGTTTTAAGTAGATGGGATGAGCAGGAGCAACCTAAAAATCACATTATTTAGCGACTCTGGGAACTTCATTTGTCATGTTCCCAGCTGCTGTAACATGATACTTATTTTACCTATGCTTCTTAATTAGTGTTTGCTGTTTGATTTTCTCCTCCTGAATCTGTTCAAGGAAAACACTAGGATAGGTTAGTCTATCTCACACCTTTGTGGTCGTTTACAAGGTAACAAGATTAATCCTGCCTCTAGAGCTAACCGACCTATTAGAATGGGGAGTTTCCTCTTACAACCCCAAACCCAAAATGTGAGTAAAAGAGGCTTTAGTCATGGCAACTTATTAAATGGAGGATTGGAGTCAGTGATTTAAACATCGTAGTAAGGAAATAGTTTGCATAAAAGGCAAAAGCAGGAAAAATGCAATCATAAAATAGAACAAAGAGGACAGCATGCTGCTTATGTAACAAGGCATCAGAGACATGTGAGGCTACAAATTTCCAAGAAAATACTGGTAGGGACATGGACAATTGAGGAATAAAGATTGACCTGAACTATCACCCGTACTTGATTGTCCCATATCGCTATCATCGATAACACTGCAACAAACACATGAGACATATTATCAGTGGAAAAATGGAAATTAACCCAAACTTATTGTTTAATTATTCTCCCGGTTTCCCCAGGCAGTGCAAAATCAATAAAAGCTTTGAAATATCCAAGAACAGAGTCCCTTGCAAAAAAATGCAAAGGAAAATGACAGAAGCACCAAGAAAGTTTTCCATAGTTTTCCTTTCAAATAACCTATAACAAAGACCCATACGGGAAAGACCTAAACCATATAGCTAATGCAATATTTCTTTGTTTCTTCTATGTTCTCCATCAATGTCAATAATTTTGCTTCCTATCCTATTGCATCGAATCAATAAGAGGCAAAAAAGTTAATTTCTAAGCAGGAAACGACACCTGATATTCCACTCATTGTCAATGTGAATGGGACCTTCAATTTCTGAGGATGTCTCAGCCACCATCTTTGCCTTTGTTGCAGCATCTCTAGCAGGTTTTGCGAGAATATACTCTCTCTGCACAGACAACTGCACCCATTATTATTTGTGAAAAGCAACAGTAAAAAAAAGGATGTTTACGGCCACACGATGCTACCTGTCTTTCAAGACATGCCAAGTTTGAGCATTGTGGGTTTGGTTTCATCTCCATTGTTGGAAAGTAGTCCTTGAGCGAATTATATCCCTGAAATTCATTTCTAAAGCCGTCAGAAAGATCAGTAACTATCAAAGATGCAGAGAAATAGGATGAGACAAACAGCTTGAAATAATTCAGTTTCCAATCAAATATATAGGTTTAAATGTCATCTGAAGCCTATAAGAATTCATTGAACTAATCAGTCACATGCTAATGCTTTGTCCAAGAGTTAATTAGCTTTCAGTCAAACTTTAAAATTTGAACCAAGTTCAATTGGTTGAACAGCAAATGCCTATTATATGCTAAACAGGATAAGAAAACTAGACCTGGCCTTCAGAAAAGTGGCATACGAATCTAAAAGGAGATGACAGGTAATTTTTTAAAATTTATTCTGCAGATACAGCCAATACACATTGAATTATCACATGCAGATTGGCTTGTGTAAAGTTCTTCATATAAATAATTGTAGTCACTGAGTGAAACGTGTGTGCATATGTATGGAGTCAATTAACTTCAACCTAAGAGTTAAAGAACCTAATATAATATTGTAACAAGAATCAAACACTAACTAGGAAAATGCTGAAGTAGTTTCATTTATCAAAAAATCTGTAGGAAGCCACTGATATAATTTCATTTAGTCCACAATAGCAACTTTCTCCACTTGCAATATCTGTTGCACAATTCCTTATAATTGTAGATGGAATGTATTGGGAAGAAAAACATTAGAGAAGTGTGAGAGACTTACCAAGTACGGAGACACATCCCCAAACTTCAGCAGGAACTTCAGCGCATTTTGAACTAGAAGTCCAGCTACAACTCCCTAAAAGATTAGTGCAAATAGCTTTTCATCAAAAAAAGTTTAAAGAAAGCTCTCATTGCAAGCAGCGAAACGAAATAAGTCTGTTTTAAGTTTTAACCAAGATCCGGATCGGCTGATTCCGGGTAGGATCGGCCATGGGGGGAACCCCCTAGCCTTCATAGAATTCAGGCCGGATCGGCTAGAATCGGACCGGATCGGCCCATCTGAATCAGGATCGGCCGATTCCAGAAATGAGATTTTAAATTTAAATAGATCTGGCTTGAATTGGCCAGATCGGCTTAGTATCGGACCAGATCGACCGATTAAGGCCGATCTGGAACCAATTAACTCTGATCCGGACTTAATCCTGGGTTTTAATGGCTATCCCCAAAAGGGATGGCCATTTCGCAGGTTTCGGGAGAATCCACCTGTAACGACCCTGGATACTTATACCTAAATAGGCCCGTACCTAATATATCGTCTTGCTGTACTTTGCTGTGATCCCTCTCCAGTAACTCGAAATCCACGTCCATACTGTGACTTCCCACTTCCTTTAGGTCCAAGCAACTTCTTTATCTTTCAACCCAATTTGGAGAATCCTGATCCAGAACCTGAAGAAGTAGTGGCCCTGGATAAAGCTTTCCCCTTGCCAGGCCATGGTCGCTGCTGAGCAGACCCAGAACTGCTAGTTTCTTTCCCTTGACCAGACTGAAGTGTCTTCTCTAACGCTACTGCTCTCTGTGCTGCCCAGCCACTATAGTACATGTAACTTCCATGTGTTTCTTATACACAAATTGGGGTTCATAGTTTGACTCTGTATTGGCTCATGTCAAGCATGATTGCTTTAGGTAACCTTCTATGCTAACTCTGAATTCCATGTAGTATACAGCTTGGTAAGTTTATAGAACTTGAATTTGAACCTATTGGCTGATAATTCCGGTGCATGTGGCAGTGCATTTAGTAGCCTGAGCACCACTACTGACGTAAGAAGATCCCCATGCAACTGGCCCTATAACATTCCATCATCAAAAGGATACTAAAGTCTAGGTATTCTTTGTGTCATGTCATCATCGTCGCATAAAACCTTAATCTTTCTCCATACTTCTCAAATCCTTATTGGCTTTGCATTTTCAAATATGGGTTTCCAATTTACAAATGCATGCATGGCTTTCTGTCTAATGCCAACACATTAAAAAATAAAACATGCTAGCAAGTGGATGACAGATTATATGCGATGTTGATACTTGATACTATATATGTGGCATGTCACAGAGAAAATAGCAAATAGTTAGGCTGACAAAGCAGTCAGTGAATCAAGAAATGTCAAGCCTACACAGCCGGTCATCCATTGATCTAATGACTAACGTATCAAACAAGAACAGTATTTACCTCCACCAACAAACATAAATATATGCATGCTAGTGACATAATCCAAATATATGTTCAAGCTGCAAATTCAGATCAAACTTATCCGTCACTCTCCCAATCTTTTCAGTAGGGCAAATGAGATCTTTTAATCTCAAGCAAGAACAAAATAGCATTTGTACTCTCGGACGACACCAAACCAGCAACTAACACGATGGCACCCCAAACCTCAGATTCCGAGCCGGATGTTGTTTAAACCTACTGATGGACAGCCTAACAGAAACACAAAAAAGAATTCGTACCATGTTTTGTCATGACAAAATTTAAAGTTCAAAACCCATATCTAACATTTGAAGGTAAAGCCTCCGTCTCCCAAATGGAGTTTAGTGGGGTCCTGTGACCCTACAGGATTTCCAAAATACTCTAATATACTTCAAAGTCCAGGCCCAAAACTCTTTTTAAGGTCTAAACACTCAGATTGGGTGCTCTGAAACGCAAACTGCCGAGGGTGGCCACTATGAGATTCTAACAATATGAGAAGAATAAAGAAAGATAAAGAGCAAGAGTAGCACATTACCATCTGTAGCCCCACACTCCCCCTCCCACGCCAGAAACACACGGGAATAGTCCCACATCTTCTCAGAACTTGATGTGAACAAGAACAGTCTTTCCAGCTTCCAGGTGTGGAGGAATGGAAGACCGTTCTTCACACCAACCTCTGCCACAAATCCAAGGCAAAAGAAAAAGACTTAAGCTTTAAGTCAAAAGAGGGAGAAAACGTTCAGAAGATGACAGATGGAGGTAAGAAATGAATAGGAGGACAAGGAAAGAACTGCACACCATCACTGGACATCTTGGCTTCAGGCCAGAAGCAGCCCTCTCTGCAGACAGGTATCAGAGGGAAGAACGGGGTTCGAACGTGCAAGAGAAGAGACATAGAAGAAGAGCGAGGCCAGAAGAAAGAAGCCGCAGGAACAAAGGAGTTACCAGTTGCCCACCCTCTGCAAGGAGGCTGGTGCGTGTCTGGGTTTTGTAAGAGAACGTCAAGGGAGACGAGAAGGCACATTTCTTGGAAGTGCAATAAATATCTTTATGGTAAAAAGTTTGAAATCTTCACAGATCATAAAAGTTTGAAATATATCTTTTCTCAGATCTGAATCTCAGGCAGCGTTAATGAATAGAGTATCTGAAGGACTATGATTTTACACTGTCTTACCAACTTGAGAAGGCTAATGTGGTAGCTGATGCCTTAAGTAGAAAGATAATTCTGAATCATATTATGATTAAAGAGTGGAAACTATATGAGGATATAGTAGAGAGTTCTTTGTGATTACAAGCACCAAAGGAAGAGTAGTACTAGCCAGCATTAGCATGGAACCCTCCTTGTATTATCAAATAGTAGAGGCCTGGAAAAAGCAGATGATGATTGTGTAGTCAGATTTCAAGGTCGACTTTATGTACCTAATGATGTCTAGTTGAAACAACAATTGTTAAGTGAAACTCATAAATCTAAGTATACCATTCATCCAAGACACGCTAAGATGTATCATGCCCTAAAGAGACACTTTTGATGACTTGGGTTAAAGAAAGCGATAGCATAATTCATAGCAAAATGTTTAACATGTCAGCAGATCAGGATTGAACATCAGAGGCCTAGTGGTCTACTGCAACCTGATGCAGGACAGAGAGAGAAAAGAGGGTAAAGATGGGAGAGAAAGGGGAAGGTCGCCAGAATCACACCGGAAAGAGAAATAGGAGGTGGGAGTGTAGGTTTCATACCCTCCCTTTCATAGGGACCACATTGGAACTTCTCACCCGGGGCATCACACCCAAACACAAACTCCATTGTCAGAGGCACCCAACTCAAATTTTTTGTCTTCTTGTCCATTCCTCTCATCTTTAGTTACAAGACTTTATGATGCGGGACAGTGGCGTGGGGAGGGAGAAACCAACGAACAGAGAGGGAGAGAGAGATGGCAGCGGGAGGAAGAAGATGGGTTGGGGATTCCACCCCTGGGGAATCCACCCCGCTGAAGAAGACAACCAAGGCGGCAGCCAAAGCAATCTTCAAATCATCATTAACCTCTCAAACAACTGTTTACACTTTATTTATAGTGATGGAACCCTAATGGTCCTCACTAAACACCCAAAGACCGAAATAACCCCAAGCCTAAAAATAGGTCCAAAATCGGACCCGAAAATACACAGAAAATAAAAAAGGGACAAATGGGCCTCATTTGGCCTATTACATCAACTAAATGCTCAAACTCAATAAAGGAACAACTAGTGCCTGGCGGCAAGTCGTCAAGCCAAATGGAGGCCGTCGTCGCTGCACGTCGCCTCCGTCTGCGGTACACCTGGATCCTGTCGGCCCGGTCCAAGGCTCGGTGTCCCCACCAATACCCCCCGCCTGAGAAGAACTCGACCCCGTCGAGTAAGGGTCCTGACGGCTCTGGTGACGCTCCAAAAGGTCAGGGTCAATCTGCTGTAGCTCCGAGCGGGTGATCCACGCATCATCAGTGGAAGGTCGACCCTTCCAGCGAACCAGGTAGCGCTGACAGTCTCCGCTCTGAGTGGTGACTACCTGCTCATCAAGTATTTGGTCAATCTGCTCACGCCGTGTAGGAGTCAAGGCTGGAGGTGGACACTCAGGGGTGGGATCGCTCACAAGGGGAGGTGAAGGCTCGAATGGATCACTGGGAATCACTGCGGGATCTCTATAAGCTACCAGATCTGAAACATTAAAAGTGGAACTCATACCATAATCTGGTGGTAGATCAATGACGTAAGCGTTGGATCCAATTCGTTTTAGAACTTTAAAGGGTCCCGCTCCCCGAGATTGTAGTTTCTTCACGGTCCCTGAGGGAAACCGTTCAGGTCTGACCCTGATCATAACGTAATCACCCTCATGGAAATCGTGGAAACGACGATGTAAATTTGCTGCTGCTCGATAATTTTCATTGCTGATTTCAATGTGGTGACGAATACTATCGTGCAGACCTCTAATGTGCTCAGCTAACGACTGTGCAGACTCAGAGACTCGGACCTGGTGAGACATGGGAACAAGATCGACCGGACTCCTAGGCCTATACCCTGTGACTATCTCGAAAGGACTCATGCCAGTGGACCTATTGACCGAGTTGTTGTAGGCAAATTCAGCTTGAGGTAAGATTAGATCCCAATTCCGAGCATTCTCACCAACTAGGCAACGTAACAAGTCCCCTAGACTCCTGTTAACCACTTCCGTTTGGCCATCTGTCTGGGGGTGGTAGGCGGTAGAAAATTTGAGCTTAGTCCCAAGAGGTGCCACAGGGTCTTCCAAAAATAGCTAACAAATCGCACATCCCTGTCCGACACGATGGATTTGGGAAGCCCGCGGAGGCGCACGACCTCAGAGAGGAAAAGACGGGCCACTTTAGCAGCATCGGAGGTCTTGGCACAAGGAATGAAATGGGCCATTTTGGAGAACCTGTCCACCACCACCATGACGGAGTCATGCCGACGGACCGTGCGTGGCAAACCCAAGACAAAATCCATACTCACGTCCTGCCACGGACGGTCGGGCACAGGTAAGGGAGTGTAAAGACCGGTGTTCTGCTTTCGTTGTTTGGCCAAAGCACATGTGCGACATTGGGCCACAATTCGGGCCACATCACGTTTCAAACTAGGCCAATAGAACCGGTACTCCACCAACTCAATGGTCTTATTGCGACCGAAGTGTCCAGCCAACCCTCCTGCATGCACTTCCCAAACAAGAAAATCACGCACAGAGGTACGGGGAATGCAAAGCTTATGCTCCCGAAAAAGATACCCGTCCTGAAGGACGAAGTCATTATATAACTGGGAGGGACCAGATTGGAGGGATGAGAGGGGGACCAAAATCCGGGCAGCCAGGGTAGTCATCTCGTAATTTCTCAAATCCGTGACTTCCGAAGAGACGACTACCAGCAATGAGGCGCGACGACTCAGCGCATCAGCCACTCGATTCTCCACCCCAGCCTTATGTTTGAGGACAAATGTGTAGGCCTGAAGATACTCCACCCAACGACTATGCCGCGGGTTAAGTTTCTTTTGGGCGTGGAGAAACCGAAGAGCTTCGTGGTCCGAAAACAACACGAACTCGTGAGGAAGAAGGTAGTGCCTCCAGTACCTCAGGGCCTGGACTACCGCATAGAATTCTTGTCATAGGTGGAATACTTTAATTTGGCGTCGCTTAACTTCTCACTGAAGAAAGCGACGGGGTGACTCTCCTGACTCAGTACTCCACCTATGCCAACACCAGAGGCATCACAAGCTACCGCAAACACCCTAGAGAAGTCTGGCAATCTAAGCACAGGTGCTTGGGTCATAAGCTCCTTAAGGTCGCGAAAGGCTGAAGCAGCTGCCTTAGTCCAGACAAAGGTTCCCTTTCGCATGCAGTCAGTAATGGGAGCCGTGACGGTGCTGAACCCTCTAATGAATCGACGGTAGAAAGTGGCAAGACCGTGGAAACTACGAACTTCATGAAGGTTCTGCGGTTCTGGCCACTCCACAATCGCTTTGACCTATCCGGTCAGTAGAAACACCCATACCAGAGACAATAAACCCCAAGAAAGTAACCTGAGAAGTCACGAAAGCGCACTTCTTGAGGTTTCCATAAAGGCTCTCACGGCGCAAGGTAGCGCAGACCTGTCTCAGGTGATCCAAATGGTCAATCCTCGTGCGACTATAAATAAGGATGTCATCAAAATATACGACGAGGAACACCCCGATGAATGGACGCAACACTTGATTCATAAGTCGCATAAAGGTGCTCGGGGCGTTGGAGAGACCAAATGGCATGACCAACCACTCATAGAGTACGTCCTTCGTTTTGAAGGCAGTCTTCCACTCATCACCAGGCCGAATCCTCACCTGGTGGTAACCACTCCTTAGATCGATCTTGGAAAATAGAGTGGCTCCCGCCATCATATCCAACATGTCATCCAGGCGGGGAATGGGAAACCGATACCTCACTGTAATGCGATTGATTGCACGGCTATCCACGCACATTCTCCAAGTCCCATCTTTTTTTGGAGCTAATAGTGCGGGGACGGCACAAGGACTCATACTCTCTCTCACACGACCCTGCCTCAGGTACTCTTCAACTTGCCTTTGCAATTCCGCATGCTCAGTGGGGTTCATGCGATAATGGGGAAGGTTGGGCAAAGAAGAGCCCGGGATCAGATCGATGGCGTGCTGGATGTCACGCATCGGAGGTAAACCCTCAGGAAGATCGCTAGGGAAGACATCCGAGAACTCCTGGAGGAGGCTGGTAACATCCCCAGGCTGCTCACTAGGCGTGTCTGCGACACCTTCATCATCCACTTCCCTAACCATTAGAGCATATATGACGTCATAATCAAAGAGCTCATGCTCGAACTCTCGGGCAGTGATCAACTGTAACGTCATAGAGGTCGGAGTGCTCGTCTTAGGGGCACGAGCAGAAGTGGGCTTCCCGGCATGGGGTGCCAAGGCACTAGTAGTAGTGCTCGGCTGAGAGGAGCTCGGTCGCCAAAAGGGGCAGCCACCTGAGGGGCGGCTGCGACAGAAGGGGAGGTGGGAGCTGAGGGCTCCAGAGAGGGAACAGTACGAGGGCGGGAGGGATGAATCGTGATACGGTGACCGCCATGTTTGAAGACACATGTATTGGACCGCCCATAAAGAGCCGCATCCATATCAAAAATCCATGGCCGGCCAAGGATAACACTCCCGACCTCCATAGGCAGGACATCACACCAAATCTGAGCCTCATATGATTGGAGATGAATGGGTACGAGGCATCTCAGACGAACAGGAATCGACGTGGTGTCCACCCAGGAGACCTGATAGGGACGAGGATGGTCCTCCGTTGCCAGACCTAAATGGGCAACCGTGCTAGTGGAAATAGCATTAATGCAGCTCCCACTATCAATGATGACTCGACAGACTCTCCCACCCAAACGGCAGTAGGTCTGTAAAATGGCCGTACGGCGCCAATCCTCAGTCTCTTTGGGATGAGCTAGGATACATCGAACCACCCCTAGCCGATTTTCTTCGGGCGCCACCACCAAGTCGGCGGGGTCGCCGACGCCCACAAACTCGCCCTCATACTCATCGGCCAGGTCATCACCCTCATGATCCACGTCCAGAAGGGGCTGCTCCTGCTCGGAGGGTTCGCCATTACCAATAGCTAGGGCTCTCTGGGGACAATCAATCGCATGGTGCCCTATCCCCTGACAACGATAACAACGGTCGCGGGATTTATCGCCCGGACGAGTGGTCTCCCTCATTGGCGCTTTCCCTCTATCATCACGCCTGGGAGGAGGTAAGGCAGGAGGGGTCTCCCTGGGCGCTGGCCCTCCGGGCCCCGGGTAGATGGGACCCGCTGGGTGGGCCTGGGGCTGCTCTCTGATCTGGAGGGCGCTGATAGGTAGTCCTAGCTCGAGAAGACTCCCACTCTTGCTCAAATTGCTCCATTTCTCGCACAACCTGGTAAGCCTGATCAAGAGTGGTCACATGTTGACGGAAGAGCTCTTGTTGATAAGCTCGACGCAAACCCCTCCGGAAGCGGAAGAGAAGGGTCACGGCACCCTCCTCACGGGTTCCACACCTCAGTAACAGGTCATCGAATTCATCAATATACTCTGACACTTTCCTAGAGCCCTGCGAGATGCTCTGCCATCTATCAATCAAGCGGTGACGGTACGTCGCAGGGACGTACTTCTCACGAAGTCTGGCCTTCATCTCATCCCAAGTGTCAATCGGCACCTCAAACCTCTGAGCAAAGCGCTCCTCGAGGTTGGTCCAATAGGTTAAAGCACGACCCCTAACATGGTCTTGGCGAAGAAAACTCGCCGAGGGTCTGACATTCCCAGCCAATCAAAATAGCTATTCATTCTAGCCTCCCAATCCAGGTAATCCTGAGGCTCCAAAGAACCGTCAAAGCTAGGAGCCTCAAGGCGGGCATTCCGGATGTCATGGTCTCGATCCCGATACGCCCATCGCTCATCCTCATCAAACTCCCGGTCATGCCTCCTACCATACCTCCCAAACCTACGAGCGACAGGTACCCTGGGGTTCTCATCAATTTCCTCTTCAAAATTATCCAGGTCATAGTCAATGTACCGACCACGTCCATCACCAGCTGGGGCCGCCCTAGGCGGAGGGTGCCGAGGGGCCGCAGGGGTAAGGGGGCGCTGGTGCTGGGGTCTCTCGTCGGCTTGACCTCTCCTTGGTTCATGATTAACCCCTTCCAAGGCCGCAATGCGACCTACCATACCTTGCACAGTACGGTCCGACCCAGTGACTCTCTCATTAAGACCGTCAAGTTCCTCTCTCATCCCACGGATGTCCTCTCTAAGATGTAACACCAAATCGGTCAGGTTCAGGTCTTCAGGAGGGTTGGCATGAGTGCCATGCGGGGGAAGACGGTTTCCCGACATAGCTTGTTGTGGTGCAGACATCGGCACTGAAGTGTGGTATTCAGTGCCACTACGTGTGGGCATGAGACGCAACTAACATGCAACAACTAATGATGACGCAACATTTTTTTTTTTTTTTGACTAATAGAAATTTAAAAGCAAGCGACTCAAAACCCTATAACCTACGACGACGACTACGACACGACGACCTACCACGAGTGAGATCAGCAGTGCGAACTAATCGAATTGCAGCAATTTACGTATCGTGCACGTGTCCAGGAAAGTGAGTGCGTTTAAACAGACGCTACAATTTTCGGATTGTGGGCAACTTCGTAGTTCTAAACAAATTTTCTTTTCAAGTAATCAAAGATTTTCCACCTATATTAATGACATTCCACAATGAATATAACAGACTGATGCTCAAAAGATGGTCCTAACTAATCTCACAAAATTTCCGCAGCAATAAATTTAAACGGGCTAGATTTTCCTACGCACATTCACGGCGGCAAATTTAACCAAGTACAAGACGAGCAGAAATGAGAGCGGACTGTAAACGCTAACCGACTCGCTGTCGAGCGAAGTCCCACTGATAAACGTGTCCGCACACACGTCGCAATCACGAAGCCGAAGTCGAACAATCGCTGTCGTGGGGTCGAGGTCCGCTGTCCTGATCTGGTTGAATCCTCAATGCAGCAAGCAGACGCTGTACGGACTCCACGTCCTGTCCGGTCGTAGGAGATACAACCGGTCTTTTGGGATGCTGGCGTGGGGGCGTACGCGGTCGACGGGCCTGAAAAATCTCGTGCGGCAGAACAGGAAAGTAGACGGGCGCTAGATGGTCCTGGTTGGCGTTCGGCGCTCCGTTCTGGTTCATCGACACCGACTGGTCAGGGCACTGCTGATACCGCCGGACAATCCGCTTAAGGGAAGCGGCGAGAAGGCCACAGTGACGACCTTAAGCGGGCCGGTTTGGGGCCGGCCAGACCTTCAGCGATCAGCAAACAGGGCCCTAAGGGAATCCGTCCCCAGGTAGACGCCGGCAGTCTTCCTCAGAGCAAGCAGAAACAGAGGAGGATGCGGGTGCGTAGGGCCCGCGTCTGGGGTTCTGGGCGCCGGGGCGAACAGCAGGGCCGCGGCGTGGCGGGCTAGCAGAGTGCGCAGGGGGGGGGGGGGGAGATGACGCCGGGGCGCGGGGTCGCGGAGGTCGCGGAGGCGGGGCGGCCACGGGCCCGCTCGCGCGAGCGGGGCAGCCGGGTGCGGGGGGCGCAACGGGCTGCGCCGGGCCGCGGGGGGCGCAACGGGCTGCGCGAAGGCGCAGGAGGGCGCGGGGAGGGTCCTCGTGCGAGGACGGGGGCCGCGGTCGGCAACGCGGCCTGGCGGCGTGCGGCGTCTGGCCCACGCAGGTGGGGAAGTGGAGCGACCGAGAGAGGGGGGGGGTCGCGTGAGCGGGGAGGGTTTTGGGAACAGGGACGTGGGCCTCTTCGCGCCGGTGCAGTGGCTCACGCAGAGGAGGGGGGAAGACCGGACTGGCTTCTGAAGAGAAGCCGACCGGCTCTGATACCAAATGATGCGGGACAGTGGCGTGGGGAGGGAGAAACCAACGAACAGAGAGGGAGAGAGAGATGGCAGCGGGAGGAAGAAGATGGGTTGGGGATTCCACCCCTGGGGAATCCACCCCGCTGGAAGAAGACAACCAAGGCGGCAGCCAAAGCAATCTTCAAATCATCATTAACCTCTCAAACAACTGTTTACACTTTATTTATAGTGATGGAACCCTAATGGTCCTCACTAAACACCCAAAGACCGAAATAACCCCAAGCCTAAAAAATAGATCCAAAATCGGACCCGAAAATACACAGAAAATAAAAAAGGGACAAATGGGCCTCATTTGGGCCTTATTACATCAACTAAATGCTCAAACTCAATAAAGGAACAACTAGTGGCCTGGCGGCAAGTCGTCAAGCCAAATGGAGGCCGTCGTCGCTGCACGTCGCCTCCGTCTGCGGTACACCTGGATCCTATCGGCCCGGTCCAAGGCTCTGGTGTCCCCACCACTTTATATATAGACTTCAAAACAAAGAGACTCTTTATACAAAAAGACACTTAATAAAGACCTTACTTAAGACTTAGGAAACCCAAAAGACTTAAACTTAACTATTTTAATGACCTTAGGAATTTGTAAAGCCAAATAAAGTTACAACCATTGGGTCTTTTAATAAGCCAAATAAAACATAATAAAGACTTTGATTTAGCCATCCTTCATTTCCCATCAAGTACAAGAATTGAAAGAATGGGTAGACTCCTTCAAATCAGTATAGATGGCTAGAGGCTGCAATATCATATGTGATGGATGAAAAAAGTCCAGGGTAAACTTTCTTGTATATTGTGGTAAGGGTACAATGTTTATGAAGTCTGTAGATACAAGTGGACAGATAAAAAATGCAAACTATCTTTTCAAACTTATGGATGATATGGTTGAGGAGATTGGTAAAGACAATATTGTTCAAGATGTGATAGACAATGAAGCTAGCTACAAGGCAGTAAGTAAAAAATTGATGGAAAAAAGAATACATTTATATTGTGTTTCTTGTGCTACACATTCTCTAGATTTGATGCTAGAAGATATTGGGAAAGACAATCATGTTGTTAACTTGAGCTAGTGTCCAAGGCCCAGATGATCACATCCTTCATTTATGTGTAACAGAATTTTATATATGATGAGAGCATGCACAGATGGATATAACATCCTTTGTCCTAGTCCAACAAGATTTGCCTCCAACTTTGTTGCATTAGAGAGTTTGTACAAGTATAGACATGAGTTGGGCACTCTCATTGAGAAGATCAATTATTTGGCACATGTTGAGACATTGAGAGAGGAATCTAGAGATGTTGTCTATCAGATAGCTGGTTTCATTGGAGACCATTGTTTCTGGGAAAAAATCTCCAATTATTTGAAGCTGGTTGAGCCTCTTGTACAAGTGCTCAAGATGGTTGATGGAGAGGAGAAAAATGACATCGGCTACTTGTACGAGACCATGGATAAAGCAAAAGAAAGGTTGAAGGCAAAGCATCCCATGACATTCTAGAAATGGTGGTGAATTATTGACAGGAGATGGGAGTCCACCCTCCACCATGATTTACATGTAGCGGGTAAATGCATTACCTTCTACATTTCTTAAAAAAAATGGACTTTTAAGTTCTCAACTCACAATGTGTGATTTCAAGTATGCAGGGTATTTCTTTAATCCCAAGCAAGCATCAAGCAGCAACCAAGCCCACAATGATGGTGAAGTGCTCTAAGGGACCATAAATGTTATCAGTAGACTGTCTAGGAGCTCTGATGAGTGCCTAGATGCTATGATGGAGATACAATTCTCATTTACAATGTCTAGGTCTAATGATGTTAATTATTTTATGTGTTAGATGGACAAATTCAAATTGAAACTGGACATTTATGAAGATTACGACCTACAACAAATAGTGGAGAGAATGAGTCCTGGTTAGTAGCAACTTTGGTGATACAAAATTATTGATATGATCTAATGATTATGACCAACTAAAAATAGTTTTTTTTTTCAGTGCAGTTGAGTGGTGGATTATGTTAAATTACAAGACTAGTCAAACAAATCTACTTGCCAGATTACAATTAGAGTTCTGAGCCAGACAACTTTATCTAGCTAATATAAAAAGAATTGGGGCACTTTCCCACTGATCCATACAAAAGTGAGAAACAAATTAATTACAATGAGACTAGAGAAGTTGGTGTATTGTCATTACTATGCGGCTATAGGTCAAGTGCATCAAGGAAAGACAAAAAAATAGGAGCAAAGATTGATGAGCTTGCATGGTAGGCCATGGCCAACAGATATATCAAAGGGTGCAGATACCCCTGAGGTTATTGATGTTGATAAGTTGCTGGATGAGGAACACCCATTGAATGTATGGGTAGAAACAAGAGCAGCCCGGGATGTTCCTAAATTTGACTCTCGAGATCGGTCATGGGCAGGAGAGTTAGATAAAGTAGAGGCTCGAGATCCAGAGCTTAGAGTTAGGGAGAATCCACCTGCTAGAGAGAGACGGCAACATTCTGCTTCATAGCTTGAGACAGCTAGACGACCTGCAAGCCAACCAATCTTAAGAAGAGTTGCCACACAAAAAGAGGGGAGACAAAGCAACAAAAAAAGGAAATCTCACAAATATGAGGCAGAAGAAGAGGAGGGTTTACTCAAATAGCCAGTGAGGATGATGATGATGATTATGATGAGACACTTCCACCTAAGTCTGAGGTGCCACTTGCACGAGCAGCACGACTACCAGTTGGTAGTGATGATTCCACACACGGCCCTAGTGGTAATGATGATGATGATGGCGTTGCCGCTAGCGCCACAGGAGCAAGAGCTGGTCATAGAGACACATGGTATACTGTGCCGGGCCTTTCACTGGGTGTGGGGTTTACTAAATGCTATGTGCTTGAAACATAACAATATACATCAATGAGAAAAGAGGAGAAATACAAGAGAGATATGAAGGCCAACAACATTAGGCAATTTATGATTGGCCACCTTGGGAGCCACACTATGGTTCAAGGTCTACACATACTCGTCCATTTCAATTTCAGCCTCCCACTTTATCATACTTAGATATCAGCAGTTCCCTTCTTGGAGCAGAAAGAGGGTGGGCACTATGGCCTGATATTGATACAAGTGAAACAACAAATTCATATAAACCAAATGAGATTTGGTGCAAAGTTCCATTAAGACCATCACAGTCAGGCGAGGGTTCCAGCCAAGAATATACACCAAGAGGGATTCAAAGAGGAATGCATGAGCTAGCAAATTCCCTCTTTGGTTATAGCTTTCAGGTTATGCAGATCGATAAAGTATATGGACATTCAAATGATAATGATTCATCCTGGTCTCGATGGCAATTTAGAATGATGTTTTTGTAAGGTAAACTTCAAAAAATCAACATCAAGATTTGCTCATTTGACGTAAAACATTTCATGTTGATGTTTATCGTAGTTATCATTGCTCTATATATTACATTTGACGTCCAATGTATTGTAATGTATATACATGTATGTGTTTTTTATGCAAATGTGAAGTTCTTCAATTTTTATGATTTTTCTTGAATTTTCTTGTATTTTTCTGAAAATTTCCAGATTTTTCTAAAATTTTACTTTTTTTTTTAAATCTGACCGATCCTGAATCGGCCAGAATTCCTCAGGATTGGCCGGATCGCAGATCTGATCTCAATCCGGATCAGGATCGGCCCAGGCCGATTCTTGGACTGATTCGATCCTACCTTTTATGCCAAGGTCAACATCAATCATTGGTCAAAATCATAAAGCCAAGAAAAAAATAATTAATAAAGTGTAGAAAACCTCCTGCTTGGAATCTAGGCATCATGATGGCATCAAAAACTAACCATCATCCAAAAAGCATCCAGAACAAAATTCTAAATAAAAAATCTAAATTCTAGCTGTCAATTTGCTTTCCCTTTCTACTAGCATGTCCTAAACCTACACACCAAGCATACATGTCTTCCTTGTCCATTCACTGATGAGTGGTAGTAACACCCAATTATCACGGAAGATGACCAGAATCACTAGACAAGGAGATTCCTGAAAACTATCTTCAGAAAGGGCCAAGCTGCTACCACTTGCCAACTAAAGACTGAGCAGCCAGCAGACTGGCATTCACCCCAGTGCCATACTTAAGATGAGAAAAACCTAAAAGAACCTCAATCTCATTTCAAGCAAGTCACTGATTCACTAATTTCTAGACCAAGGTCTACATGCAGACCTTTCAGACATTCAAAACATCTGCTTGATTATCTAGGCTTATGGTGAGACCCAAGGCTCATCCAAGTCAATAGTGCACAGCAACAGAAAGAAATGCCATCCCAGTAACCAAGCACAATGGTCAAGAATCATTTACTAGATCAGTACCAGAAAAGAGAAACAGAAGATTTTCTGCACATGGAAGTCATAGTATAGGTCAATATCATTGTCAATAAACACAAACGCCAAAGTGAAGCAGCAGAAAGTACTCACCATGGTTGTAGGCAAAGAAGCAGCACAGACACCTTCTCTCTTGAGTGTGCGCTCATCCACTCCAGAAGCCACAACCTAAGAAAATAACAACATTATGATAAATTTCTAGCATATAAACTAATGGTCAAAAAACAACATTGAGAATTGTATGTTAGCAAAGTTTCAGCAGGAATGATCAAACTGGATTTTGGATTTACATAATGCAAGTTAGCTATGTAATTTGCACTCTGGTAAAACTTATGGTCTTCCCATTATTCTGTGCAAATCTACAAATCTACAGACAGCAAAAGACAACGGAACCACAAAATGGCATTTACAAAAGACCTTGAAAGGACCCTAAGAAAAGAACTGATTGAACCAGAGTAGAGCCGGCAGAATCACTGAGGGGCAGCGTTATGAATCAAGTAATACTGAAAAGGATTTGACAGGGATTGGTCCAACCAACCCGCCGAGCGCCATAAGGTTTCAATCCCAGCAAACATCTGACTGGATCCTTCTGAGTGGCTGCAGCATGCTCAAGGAGTAATTTTCTATGACCATGACCCTGCACCTGAAACATTTTAGAACTCCCTAATCTTTAGTACTAGGAGATGGAGCAAGAATTTCTGAGTGGGTGTTGAATGCTCGAGGAGCAATTTTCTATGAACATGACCCTGCACCTCAAACATTCCCCCCCCCTTTTTTGAAGAAGTGAACAGTGCCGCCAATATATGAAAAGGGAACAAAGAATGCACAAGTATAAGCCAACAAAAAGAAACACCCCAAAAAAACAGCCCTCCCCGCCTATACAGCGCCATCCAGCCCTGAATGGACTACACATCTCTACCCCCCATCAAGGCAAAAAGTGAGCAGCTGGCCTGATCTACATTACAAATAATGGACGCCCAATCCCTAACTTTGCAACAAATCCCACCAAAAAGAGATTCAACATCCCGAGCAACACTTTTACAAGTGATGCACCTCAAACACTTTAGAACTCCCTGAACCCTGGTTCTAAGGGATGGAGCACGGATATATGATAGGCTCAGATGCCTTAATTGCTCAACAGCAGAAAAAAGAATGAGATACTTCATGTGCATGAAAACTGCAATCAATGGTCCCATATATCTTCTTTCATAAATAACAGTGAAAACAGGCATGCCATAGGATACTATTGCATCCTGGGTTTTTTTTTTTTGAAAAGTGGATGGTACCACTAAATTTTATTAAACAGGAGAGGATGTACAAGTATAGGCTGAGACTCTCAACAAATCCCCTTTACAAAAAAAAAGCTCCGCACCAAGATGGTGTACCCCTTAACTCCTCAAAGACAAAAACATGGAAGAGTTAGAATCATCCTCTGAACAAAGATGATTATCCCAGAAAAGCACCTTGCTTCTAACAAAAGAAAACATACTTTCTTCCGATCTTGCTTCCCTCCTAAATATCCTATTGTTCCTTTCTGACCACCACACTAGCACCTTGACTTTGAGGGGACTCCTAGTTGACCAAATGGCATTAGATGAAGTATGTCTATAACCTCCATCTGAAATATAAGCATACGTTGAGCTGACAGTGAATCTACGATCTTTCTCCCATCTCCAGACCCACTCATCCCTCGTACCTCGAATCGGCCGATAGTCCAAATGGATAGTAAAGAGCTGCTTAAGGTAATCTGCCTCCTCACAAGAAAGATTCCTTCTGAAGGTTGGCGCCCAAGAACCACCAGAAATAATAAAATCGAACATCTGGTCCACAGAAGGGGAAGGGAGCGTGGATATAGCAGCCAAGGATGGAAAGGCCTCCTCCAGCGAAAAATCCCCACACCATCTGTCCTGCCAAAACAAAGCAGAACGCCCATCACCCAGTCTAATCCTCAAGCTCACTCTAAGGAAATCAGCAGATTGAATTATACCCCTCCATAAAGGGGACACAAAATTCATACTAGGCGGCCAGAGATCCCATTTTCTAGCTGAATAGTAGTATTTGTGGTTGATAATCTGCTGCCATAACCCCTCTTCTTCTGTCCCAAGTCTCCATAGCCATTTGCACAAAAGGGCAAGATTAAAATTCCTAATGTTCTTGATCCCTAGTCCACCGGCTTCCTTTGATTGGCAAATTCTACCCCAAGCAATGCCATGCCATCCTCTCACTGGTCCCCCACCACCATGCCAGAAAAATCTAGCCTGAATAGACTCCATTTTTTTCGCCACTGTCTTTGGCACTCTAAAAATGGACATATACTAAATAGGCAAACTATCCAACACCAATTTACACAAAATCAGATGGCTGCAATAAGATAACAGCCTTGCCTTCCAGCCTCCTAGACTTTCCTCAAACCTTTTCACAACCCCATTCCAGTCCTTGCACCTTAGTGGCCCGAGAGACAGAGGAAGCCCCAGATATGTAACAGGGAATCTCGCTACTTGACAACCAAAAAGAAGTGCTGCTCTGTTGATGTCTTGATCCTCCATATTGATACCTATCATGAGACATTTACTGTAGTTTACTTTCAGCCCTGTGATATCCTGAAGCACCTCTAGCATCAGCTCGGTATCAAGAAGCTGCTGGTCCTCGTCTGAAACAAATAAAATGGTATTATCCGCATATTGAAGGTATGTTATACTTATCACGGCACCTGAGGGACAAATCTGAAAGCCTGCTATGATCCCCTCCCCCTGAGCTTTCTGCCACAAAATTCTCAAAATTTGGGTCACTAGAACAAACAAAAGGGGGGATAGGGGGTCCCCCTGTCTAATGCCTCTGCTGCAAACAAAGAAAGAAGAGGGTTTCCCATTAATAGGAATCTCCTTCATTTTTTAATTGCCGACAGGAGGCCAAAAAGGACACTTTTGTGTCATGAATTTAACTTTATTTGATTCTAGATCGAATTAGAACCGAGAGAGTCTGTATGCCTATTGTGCCAGTATAACCACATAAAACTAAATGCATACAAGCAGCAATTGATGCATCCAGCATGCTGGACTAACACCAAGAGTTTCTGGAACTTCATGGGTAGGCTATAATGGTATGTAACTGAACATGGTCTGTTAATAAGGGTGATTGACTGTTCAAAAAAATAGAGGAAATTGATAAAAGATTGATGCAAACATAATAAGAGTCTGGTTATGAAGTCAGAACACCAAAATTAAAAGTGCAACTAAACATAGAATGAGCATAAACAATCTTGTGCACTATGATGACCGAGGAGAGCCCAGGACTTCCTCGTCTGACATTATGTAAATGCCAAAAGATTTCCAGTGCTGCAAGGAACACTATCTTAATCAGCTACTGAAAATCATACATAAATGACTACGAAAAAATATCTTACAGCTTTCAAGCATTAAAGAGATTGCACTCAATGATAAGGTATTTTTTTGCTTCCTCTCCTTCTAAGAAATGTATCATGGTCTTCCAACAAAGAAGAATGATGAGTCCTATTCAACATTGGAGAATCATGAAATTATGAAAAGAACACCCACCAGAGGTGGAGCACATGCAAAACAAGCTGTTTCCCCAGGGATTAGCAATTGTATATGGCCAGAAACAGCATCTTCAGAGACACCTGCAAACAGAATTTCTCGTGTGAGATTCCTTCATCATAGAGTGAAATAGTTAGATACCTGTTTTATTTATTCTGCCTGAATCTAAAGGAATTGCCACATAAAACCATGATACCACATTAACCTTAGGTATATATCATAGAGCAAAGTCACTTCTTCATGCCAATATGTGAAGCTCAGCAGATGGTTTTATCGTTATCTGCTATAAACATAACTTAAACCCAGCAAAGACTGTAAAAATTATTATTTTACTGTGTCAATTGAGAAATCCTGTTCTTTATTCCAGCTGTCTGAACTACATTTTTTTAAAGAAGATAAAGTTGAAAATTTTGTAGCCTTCCATAACTCAAGAGAAGAGAAGAGAAGAAAGAACTTCTTACCGGACTCCATCCATGGCTGGTTTAGTTCATTGCAAGCCTGCACAGTTTTTTTTTTTTTTGGTCAGATATACAACATGAAGTTTCTTACCATGCATATAGAATTTGTCCATGAATTTAGAGGGAAAGAAACCTGACATAGTTAACAAATGTAACAAAAAATTATGGTGACAAAGCACCACCTGAGATTAATCCTGTCTTGCAATAGAAAATTACCTGGTTCACAACCATACGAGCTTCATAGTTATCCACACAACTCAAGACAAGATCAACACCACTACAATGTGCAGGCATTAGTGAGCTTTTTCTTTTAAGGCTTTCCATGAAGGTTTCAAAGCCTTTCACAGTGGTGATGTTCAAGGAATAGCTCTACATTAATGGAAGAAGGGAGAAAGGTCAGTAGCATGCTTATGCACCAATAACCAATGACAAGCAAGATATCTAAGTGGTCAGCCTCATCCAAAAGCAATATAAACTAAATGAAGTGGACAAATTCTCAACAGCATCCGACGAGTGAAGATTGCTTGCCTCCAAAACAACATCTGGATTTATATCTGAAAGAGTCTGCACAGCTGCATCCGTCTTAGTCATACCAACCTGAAATGAGAAGCCAGCAGTGTGAATGAAGGGATTCTCCTATGAATAGAAAATAGTGTTTCAACTTTGGGGAACAGATTTGCTGATTGAAAAGTTATTGATGCTTATTATTACTAGCTGAAAGTGTGGTGTAAACTACTGATCATAAAATTGAAAGTCTTGCCAAAACCAAAAATACAAAATGAGACAAGCGCACGTGATGAGAAATAAGCATGCCTGATCTGGACGAAAGAACAACCTATTCATGTTAGCCAACTCCACAGTATCGTAGTCATACAATAAAAGACGCCCAATGCCACATCTTGTCAGCATCTCTGCAGCAACACTGCCTACTCCACCAATTCCCTATGGCCCAAGTAGTACTCAAAGCATTAGAAACTAAAGGATCACTGCAAGGTGAATTCCTCTACAGATTACAGATTGCGAAAAGAATGTTGCAACATCCAACATTTTACTCGAACTCTTAGGGGCTAAAGATTTTTCAAAAAAAAAGAAAAAAGGTAGACGCAAAGAGAAAATGATCATAGATAAACAATGCCATCGGGAGATGATGAAACGCACAACTATTGCCACCGAAAACTCCCGTATCCTTTCATAATTCTGCACAATTCCCATCCGCTGCAGCGCCATAAGTCTGCTGTAAGGATTGCTGTCGACCACCTCTGCGCTCATGTCCTACCACCCACGGCATCAGATCAAACAATTATCAAAACGAGCAAGGAAACAAACAATCAACACATCCGAACACTCGAAATAACTTATAGAACGCAGGAGAAACCTTGACTTTGGGCCGCCTTGTAGGCGTGGACGTAGTAAGACCTCTGACACTCTCCACGCGCTGCTGCAACTGGAAAAAAACACACGACACGCACCACATCAGACCAACTCCCCCTTCGACCGGCCCAATTCACAGGAAACAAACCCCCATCCGGCGCGATCTGCGCACGGATAACGTGGGTGAACGAGGCTGGAGGAGAGACCACCTCGGCGATCGAATCGACATGGCGGCCGCCGTCCGGGAGGTCTCGGCGCAGGGCTTCGAGCTTCTCGGCGATCGCCCGCAGCTCCTCCTCCATCTCTTCCCCACCTCCTCCGAGATCTGCGCTCCCCTGCGGACTTCGAGATTCCCCTTCCCTCGCCTCCCCGCGGTCGTCTCCTTTCCCTGCCCTTTTTCTCCTCTCCTCTGGTCACTATTTCGAGTAACGTAAAACCCACGCGGGCGTGGCATTTATGGTAATATCCGGATATCGGTGCGCCGCGCCAGTGCATAATCTCAAAATCAACCCTCTTTAATACATAATTGTAGCAATACGCAATAAGTGTCGTGGGCCCACCCCGGTAACAGGCACAGTTCTAGAAAACTATTAAGTACTTTAGAAAGTGTTAATGGGCTGGGCCTTGCCTAGACAAATATGAGTAAAATTTATTGCACTTGTGGTACCATCTCTCTTATATTTATAGTAGATATAAGACGGGTGCCGCAGTGCAATATATGTCGTGGGACTCTCCTTTTTGTGTCTAAAGTGGATAGTACAACAAATTCTTCTCGAAAAATATAGTTCTTTTCATAATTTGATGAACAAGTAATGTGATGTTGGACGATCAAAATGTCTAGGAATGGTTGATATAAAGGTTATCTGACTTATATTTTTTTGCCTAAATTATTGTGATATGATTACCAAACTATATCGCTAAATCACGGTTTTTTCCACTATAGCACTGTTTGGAATAGAGTTTGAAAAATTTTTGAAATTTAAAATCCTTGACAAAGCCTGTGGCGTTTTCCAAACGGTGAGGTATTGCTCCGATTTACGCGCGCCCAAGATTTTGACAGTAAGAGAGAGATAGAGAGAATGGACATTCTCTCTCCCTCGCGCACGAAGCGGGTTGGTCACCGCTTCTAAAAAATTATGGGATGAAACAGAGAGAGGCAGAGAGAGGGACACTGCTTTCGAGATTTTTTTTTTAATCTTTTGCACGCCTTGTCGCTCGAGATGTGAGGCGCGAGCGACGAGGCTAAAAGTTTCGCCCCACGTCACATTACTGCGATTGTCGATTTTTATGATTTTTACTTTTTGAAAATAGTCTTCAAATGCAGCCTATATATGATAACTCAGACCTCAAAATTTTTACTTAATATTCTTTATACAAAGAAAATTATTAAAATATATATTCTAAAAATCATATTTTTACATGGATTCTTTCTATAGTTTACAATGTAGCTGAATATGGAATATCCTACTGATATTTTGTCGAAAAGTTTCATAGTAATTGAATTGTACAAGAAGAGCACATATATAAATATAAATCCTGAGAGATCTATGCCTTAATAACCTTCATTGGATCATAGTCTTAATGTAAATAAAATCCCTAATATCCTTAGAATAACCTTTTTTGACCATCCACCCATTATTTTAATTCTGATTCTGATTTCGATGATATATGAGAATAGTTGATACCAATTTTGATAAATTATCGATATTATTTTTTAATTTTAACATTGATAAATTTTATCAAAATCAAATTAAAATATCGAATTATCAAACATAATCTTAGTCTTATCAAGTAGACACTAATTTCTCGTTGGATTGTCGTGCAGGCTTTAAACGGGCCCAACTTTGGGCGTGCGGGCCATTTTGGCGTTCTTAGAAGCTACAAATTTGGATTCTAACATAATTAAGAATATTGGGTGTTTCCCTAAATAACTAGGAATGCAGGGGCTTACAAGAAAACATAAACAAAGAGACCCAAAATATGTAATTATAAAAATGATAGGGATCAAAACTAAAAACATCTCACAAGAACTGAAGAACTTGGAGAGTCGGAGGTCGAGAGCTTTCGAGGGTTTAGGAGCTCTCTCTCTCTCTCTCTCTCTCCCTCCCCTGCGTCGAGCGCGTTCCTCACAGCGATGATGGCGGCCGAGGAGCTGATCGCCGCTGCGGCGGCCGCAGAGGCAGATGAGAAAGGCAGGGCAGGGGGAGATGGGGAGCACCTGAAGGAGGAGGAGGAGGAAGAGGAGGACTCGTGGTCGTCGGACTCGGAGGTGGGCGACGCACTCGACTGGTTGGACTCGACGGAGGGGCCGGAGGCCGGAGGCGGCGGGGCTACGGTGCCGTTCTCACACGCGGCGCCGAGGCGGCCCAACGCTCACGGGGGCCTCCTCTCTCGTCCTCTTCAGCCTCTGTCCAACCGGAATCAGAAGTTCTCCGCCCACATCCGCGCCGACCCCTTGGAGGTAGTAGGGGATTTAATTGGTTCAATTGCTGTGTGTGGTGTGTGTTTGTCTCGAATTCTCGACTGCTTGATGCGTTTGTGGCTCAATTCGAACGATCTTGCTGTGTAGGAATGGGAAGGGAGGGTAAACGTCGGCATGTCGAACTCTGTGACGACCGCGATCCGCGATAGCGTCCGGGAGATGGCCATCGGGAAGATCCGGAACACGGAGAAAGCGGACCGTGCCACTGTGGAGCAGGTTGAGGCCGTTCTTTTAGGATTTAGATCGTCACATGGTTCTTTACTTCTCTTTGTCTGTGGATTCCGGGTTGTTTTCTTTCAATCTCTTTATTCATACAAGAAGGTTATCCAGTCATTTTGTGCAGTTTACATTCTGCATGACATGGTTTTCTTTTCCTGAATGAACCCTTGTTCGAAATATATGTTCAGATTACATATTTGATTGGATTCACCTTCTTTTCCTTGTTAGCTTCGGTTCTAGTTTTTGTTTCTCCAGAGGCACTTTCTTGTATCTTTAAGGTTGTTGACTTTGATGCTTATTTCTGTCCTGCAACTCTACAAATCCATATCTCACATTTTTTTCTTCTTCTGAAGTCCGTACACCTCCAAGTTTGTTGAATTACCCTGGGGATTTGCAAAGTTTTCGTCACTTTTCACATCTCCATACAGTTTATAGATTCTGTTGGATACATATTGTAGACTTATGACTAGGTTTATTGACTTCAGCGATTTCCTGACCTTCATTTCTTCACCATTTTCATTCCTATGCTATTTCCAGTTAGAAATGTCAATTTCTTTTTGCCTCCGGGAACATTTTTCTATGAATGCACACTGACAATGTTTTGCAGGCCATTGACCCTAGAACTCGCATGGTTCTTTTCAAAATGTTGAATCGTGGTGTATTTCATGATATCAATGGATGCATTTCTACTGGGAAAGAGGTAATGTTTGTGTCATCATTCGCAGAGCTTTATTGTCTACTTTTTAAAGTTTTATTACATATGTGGTTGTATTTCTTAGTTACTCTCTAACCTACAAGATGTGAGGACACTTATTTAACTGGAGAGTGCTAGTAGAGAAGTAGCTGTGCTAGAGCTTGTCTGACTGTTTTGGTGTGAAAATTGTCGGTGGACATCCTCAGATATCATTGCAACGTAAACAAATGTGCATATGCAAGCATCTGCCAACTGCGTGAGGGGTAGATGCACGTAAAGTTAAGATTGTAGAATTGATGCTTCTTTCCTGTATACTCTGATGTCAAGATAAAAAGGACATGGGGGAGGAAAAAGTTATGTACAACGTATTTTTACATATCTAAGGCTATAATTCTGAGTATCCTCGGGGGTGGTTCCGGTGAACGTGAGGGAGATGGCGGTGGAAGCGTGTGTGGCTGCGGGGTGGAGGAGGGTGTGCTTCAGGATCTCTTATTTTTGTCTGAAGAGCAAATCCGGGAAGCCCCTGTGCTTTGTCTGCCTGCCTCGATGGAAGATGGAGCCGGAGGTGGAGGAAGCGGTCATTAACCGGGGGTTTTAGCCTTCCATCCCTGTTGTCGGAAGACTTGCGCATATCAATGGCGGAAGTTGAGGAAGCTTTTCAAGGGGAGGAGTTAGCTAATGTCAAAAAAGGGAATCTCAGCAAGGCGTAGGTGATGGATATTCTGACCAAGGTGGAGAACTGCATGGAGACCCAGGCAAGTGAAACGGCTAGATTGATTGGTGTCTCTGACGCAGGCGTGGACAAAGGCCTGAAGTCCACCCTACTTTTGATCAAATGCAGATGGTTAGCGGACATTGCTAGAAAGATGAAGATTGATGCGGCTGTCAACAGAGGTGCTTCGCATCAGACAGAGGTTTAGATGGCAGTATTCAAATAAGACCTGTAGATCTGTGGTATATTCTCACTAAACCATGGAAAATTGAATACTCTTCTCTTGTCTATTTTTAATGAGGGAAGACTTTAGTCCCTTTTTTGTGAGGTTCTATGTGAAAATTAACATTTGGGATGTCTTATTCTTAGTATCAGTTGCATTTTCGTGAGCATCCAAGGTCACACTGGAAGAATTCTACAGAGAATAAGCATTCTTTTTTTTTGAAAAGTGGATAGTACCACTAGTATATAAAATAAAAAGAAGAATTGTACATGAGAAGGAGGGAGCTCCGAAATAACACCCCCAGACAAAGATGGCAAACCATAGCTTGCCATGGGAGCAAGGAAAAGAAAGCCAAAGAACTCCACTCGCTAAACCCTCTTCCAGAACACACTCAACTGCCCAAAACAACCACCTTCATCTAAATGTCCCACCCTCAACATACGGCATCCAAAAAGAAGAATAAGCATTCTTAGTTTATCAATGGTCAATTAACATTTTGGATGTCTTGTTCTTTGTATCGGTTGCATTTTCATAAGCATCCAAGGTCACCCTTGAAGAATTCTACTAAGAATAAGCATTCTTAGTTTATCAAAGGTCAATGCACAAACTCTCTTGACAAAATTCCCGAAGTGCATTTTGGGATGACAGGAAGAATCTACCATCTGCCACCCGTTTCTGTTTATCTGTTTTCCTCTCTCTTTACCTTTGCTTTAAGTATGTTTAGATATGTCTATGTTTCACCAGAATGACTGGTACTTTACATGTTAGGAACTATTTCAGAGACACATGGGTCAACAAGAATGCAATATTTGTGATTTTAGCTTTCCATCTTAGATGCTAGGCATATGCGCAAAGAAGACTCATTTCTTGTTGAATTTTATTGTATAGGCAAATGTTTACCATGCAACAAAAGCTGATGGTCAAGAATTGGCAATCAAGGTGTACAAGACCTCTGTTCTTGTTTTCAAGTAAGTTGTTTTTTCCAATTACTGTATTATGATATAACTTCAATGTTTGCATAGTTGTTGGGTTCCCAGTAGAGACAGTGTTCTTGTTCTTGCTTCTGTTGTGGGATATGAGTGTTTGATAATGCATCTTTTATGAATTGAGTTATCAAATTCTACTATACCTTATAAGTACTTCATAGAGAATTTGAGATACATGCTCTCTGATATCTTTGGTAACCAAAGATAAGGCTACAAATTCTTCTCTATATGAGATGCTCCATAAGTAAAAATATATGGCTTATCTGTGATATCTTCAGTTAATGCTAAACATAGAGGCACTTAAGTTAGCTTATACAGTGTGAAGTAAGATGACTGGAATTTTGTGTAGTGTGTTTGGGCAGAGTGATAATGGACATCTAGAATGCATCTTCTACTCATAATTATATGCACTCAACTCGGCTTCATGAAAAGGAGACCTGTGACCAAGCCAGTGTACTGGTGTTTGCCCATAAATGACTTGATTTTGCGTCATCCTACCAAAATTTAAATGCTCTCACTAATGATTGTCTGTGCCTTTTCCACTCTGATTGTTGTTCATTACACAAGACTTTTGTTTTGTTGTCTAACTTGAGGATTGTAGTTACATGCATAAATGCATAAAGCATCTAGTAACTGTTTGCATTCATGGTCTCAGGGATAGAGATCGATATGTGCAGGGTGATTATCGTTTCAGATTTGGATATTGTAAGCACAATCCAAGGAAAATGGTGAAGACATGGGCAGAAAAAGAGATGAGGAATCTTTTGAGGTACTTTTCAGGACTGACTTACATATTATTTTATGTTAACACCAATTTATTCAGGAAGATCCTTGAAGGGCATTAATATTATTCTTATTTCCTAGCTTTAGGTTGTGATACAAATTTGTCTTATTGGAATCGGAGCTTTGTTTGTGCTTGCATCCTCAAAATTCCTGATTGCGTCTTTAATATTGTCTTTGTTTATGTCAACATGCATTATATCACGTCTCTTTATATGTTTTTTGCTTTCATCATATAGTTGCTTAGTCCTTAATTAGTTTTGTGAAGCTTTCCTGACTGTCATACAGAGCATCTATGTATGTTAGTTATGAAACTGATCCTTACTTGACTTGCAAGATTGACTGATAAAAACCCATTTGCTTAGGCTTTAAAATCCACTTTCCTTTGATCTTGTGGCTCATGTATTTGTTTTTCCTCTATTGGTTTTTGTTGAAGGGTGAAAGCAGCTGGAATACGATGCCCGACACCATTTCTCTTGAGACTTCATGTTTTGGTCATGGAATTCATAGGTATTTTGTTCTCTGTTTTCTGTATAGATTCCCGTGTGAGCGGTATTGTGAATGGTGGACTTATATACATATTTTTCCAAGTTGTATCCATGGTTTTTAAGGCATTGCCTAGCGACAAGGCGATGGCCAACTGTCAAGACTAGTGATTGACTAGGAGAGCAGCCCAATAAGACTAAACCAGCTGCATGATTCATGAATCTCAACAGCCCCTGTTGTGTTTTTTATTGTTGGATGCCCTACCTATACATCTAATTTAGTCATTCTTTCTCTCTCTCCCTCTTAATTTATTTATTGCCTAGCGATATCTCAGGTTAATTAAAACTTCTCAACTTGGTTGACACTTGACAGGTATATGTTCAGATTCCGATTGATTGCCTTATTATTAATTATTTTGTTAACGTTTGTTATTTCTTCTATTATATGACCTTCTTACACACAAATGCACTAAATGTTTGTGGCCAGCACTTTTATATCAATAAAGAGAGAATGTACATGGTATAAAATATAGAGCACTGGGTACTTTGTTACAAAAATAGGCTTTGCCTGGGCACCTCACCTTGGGCCTAAGCAGTAAGGTGGTGGGCACCGTCTTAGTTGTCTTGGTCTCCTTAACAACCATGGTTGTTTCCAAGAATTGGATTTGATTTCTGTTCTTTTGTTGTTTTTGCAATATAGGAAAGGCTGGTTGGGCTGCACCTCGGCTTAAGGATGCTTCTTTATCTGAAGACAAATTACGGGAAGCTTACATGGAGGTCTGCTCCTCTCTCATGACAGTTCAACTCTACAAATGCATTATCACCTCTAATTCCTCCATTAAAAGAGTTACCATGTTTTGTGGGATAGAACAGGTTCTAGAAAAGCCTCAATTCGTATTTTTTTTTCAGTGTCTAAGAAGAAATGATTGTCTAATTTTGGTCACAGGCCTTTTATGTTGGCTGCCGTTATTGGAAGGATCTAGTTATTTTGATTCATTTCTCCTTCTATTGTCTTGCTTCCTTCCAATCTCTTGTCTGGCTTTTTCTTCCACCTTTGCAAGTGACCTTAATTTGTATGGTATTCAGTTTGTGAACTCTTTTGCTGTCAAATTGGGACTCAGTAGTCATTTGTCATGCTCTGATAAATCATGAAAGTTGTGCAAATACACCTTCTCTTGTTTTGAAAGATTATCCTAATGAATACCTTTTGACAGATTATTACAACAATGCGAACCATGTATCAGAAATGCAAATTGGTGCACGGTGATTTAAGTGAATACAATATTCTCTATTTTGAGGTAAACCTTAGCCTGTTTTATGGTACTGATGTTATTTACTGCATCAAAATGCTACGATGATGTTATTCCGTATTTATGCTGCGCAGTATGCAATGCCTCATGATATCTGGAAATTTGTAGGGCCACCTCTACATTATTGACGTCTCTCAGTCAGTTGATCTTGACCATCCAAGTGCCTTGGACTTCTTAAAGGAAGACTGTGTTCATGTTTCAGTAAGGGGAATGTTTGATGGCCGGTTTTTTTTTTTTTTGCATACAAATCATAAGAAGATCTAACATCATTGTCCCCTCGCTGGATGCAGGATTTCTTTAAGAAACGTGGAGTGGCAGTTATGGGTGTGAAAGAATTGTTTGATTTTGTTACTGACCCATCTATTGCTGACGAATTGGTAGATGACTATTTGGAGAAGGTATTCATAATGTTCTGAAATTTTTTTTTGGTCTCATTTCATTCATATGTAATCCATGATCACTATGTTTACCCGGTACGCGTAGGTTCAACAAAAATTTTTGGAAAGAGGGCAAATCTCTGCCCCAGAAGATGAAATTGCATCAACCATATTCATTCAGGTAATACATTGCAACTGAAATAAATTTCAGTCTGTTTCTTTATTTTATAAATTATTCTCTTGTCATATTAGAAGGTTGCCACTTTATGGGATTAATTATTTGTGTTCATTCATCACTCCCAGACAAAGGAACATGTCAAGAAATGCCAGGAGGAACTTGTTCAAATGTCAATGCTTCAACGTCCGAAATTCGCTTACGAGCCAACTGCAGTGGAGATGTATGACAAGCCTCTACTAGCATTCATTCATACTCAGAAGGAAAGCCCCCAACATCTGAAAGAGGGAACGCCAGAGTTTGATAGCAACAAATCTATGGACAAGATCGAAAAAGAAAACTTTCAAGAAGTGAGGACAGGAGCAAAAGTAGAAGCTGAAGCTGATGCTGAACCAGAAGCAGAGACAGAAACAGATGACGAGACATCTACCAGCGATTCTGAAGGAGATGCTTTGACAACCAAGACCGGATCCAAGATGACGGTAGATGCAAAGAGAGCCGCTCGGAAAGAGCACAAGAAGAAAGTGAAAGAGGAGAAAAGGGAAGCTCGGAAGACGAAAGTCCCAAAGGCCGAGAAGAAGAGGAGGAAGAAGCTGGCGAAAGCTAAGTGCAGTAGGTAGCATATCTTTTTCCCGACAAATATTTGGTTGCCGGGGCGTGCATTTAAGTATGTCTGCCTTTTCCCTCACCAATTTAAGTATTTGTCGAGTGATTATTCTTTTTTCCTTCAGAAGCTAAAATACGCATGTGGAGAGTTGTGAGAGCAATTTTGTACGGGATTTAAATTAGTGTCTGGAAATATATCTATGTGACATTTGTTATCTTAAGTTTAAATTAGTGTCTGGACTGTTTTCAGATGCAAAATGTTGAAAGCGAGATATTTTGTACTCGGATAAGGGTGGAACGAACAAGTCTGCCAACTTTGGTTCATCTATTTTACGGAGTACTTTTTATGGTCAAGTCTGTTTCTTTTTCCTTTTTTTGTTTTGTTCTGGGGGAGGGGGGTGTTGGATTTGAACCGATTGGCAACCACATCGCTGGGGGAAAAAGTGAGATTTTTCCAAAAAAATAACAATTTTCTATCCTCCAAAAACAAAATGGTGTATTCTGCTTTGCAATGTCTTCGTAGGAGCAATACCATAACTTTTCTCCACTTGCCATTCTCACCCAAAGTTTGCCGTATCATAACGGCACAGAACCGTGTTAGGATGTTCACAAGTTCCGGCACTAATTTTATACGGTACAATAATCTTCTTATCAGTTGATCGTTGATCGATTCTTTTAACGAGCACCTTTAAATGTTCAACAATCAAAGTCGAAAATTGATCAACTGATTTGCGTATAACATCTAGATCTCATAATTTATTTAATCTTCAAAAAGAGACAAAAATCATCAATGGTACAGCACAGATCATATCATACCGTGTCAATCTACACAGCACGGCTAACTTTGTCCTCAACTCGGAGTTGTTTGATTTCTACGTAGAACACCATAAGATATTACGCAACACATATCCCTACCACATGAGATACAGTATATTTTGTAATCATTTCTTTGCCAAACTTTTAGATCGTGGCTGACAGGTGAATTGGGGCAAATGTCAAGAGGCACTAACATCAACTCCCCATGATTTTTACCAAGATATGGGGTTTAGATAGGCTGGATAAGGGCTGCAGGAGCAGTGTGTGTAGGGAAGTGGACCCTGGTCTGCGAGGTGCGGTAGACTTCGAGAGGGAGACAGAATTAAAATGCCAGAGGAGAGCAAAGAGAGCATTAAAGAGCACTTCTCAAACGCATCTTTAATATACGACAACCCTACAACAATGAGGGCAATTAATAAAAATTTTATATCTAAAAACATGTCTGGACAATAAAATTGAACAAGGCAAACAACGGCAATTCTGTCCTACATTTAACTGCTGCCGTATGCATAATGGCATCTGTAAAGAACTGCACTAGGAAAGTAGCAAAGATGAGTGAAGATTCTTCCTATCATAAAACTCAAAAAATTTCAAGAGGAAAAATCGTAAACATCCCAAAAGATGCATAACACAGTGACTTTATTTCAGCGTCCTTAACCTCCCCAAGAAACTTATGCAATAATGTGAGCAGGTGGCCATATCCATCAGCAAATTTTCCTGGTGCTCAAAAGCTTGCCCTCGTAAACTGGCTCTCTTTCAGTTGTGAGTAGTGACTTCGGCAGGCAGAGACAGATGACCGAAGCCCTCGCCACAAAATCCAACCGCAGTCGTTCAGCATTTTACCTTGGTGGTGGTGGTGGTGGAGGGACATGAGATTTTGCCATCCCTGCCCATACGACAATGCCAACGGCAAGAATTATCCACCCACATATGTCATACTTAAGGTCGCTGCTTTTCTTCTTCTTGGAAGCCTGAGCAAATTTAAGTTAAAAATCAGTGTTTGGCCAAACAGTCGGGCTTAAATTCAAAGAAACGACCATAAATCGGAAAAATCCGAACGTTTTGCAGAATTAACTGATGAATAACTCAAAAAAAACTCTTTAATTGCAGTATACACTGCAATTCCTGTGTCCAATTATGTTAGTAAATCACATGGTACTAAAAATAAATGAATAACCCATTTGCCATACAGCCATATATACTATGGACAAAAGGACAAAACTCGGCCCCATGTACATCATAAGTAACACTTGCAGCACACCTGACACTTGGATGTGCAGCAAGTTATGAGGTGCCTGCCCAGCACACACCCATGTGATTGGCCCACATGCGGGTGACAAGACAAAAGACAAGATATTTGAATATCTTGCTCATGGCATATGGCTTATCCCTGCATCTCATGGGCCTGGAATACAAGCCTACACATAGATGGCACGAAACTAAAATAAATTACTGATGCTTCGACATTATTTTCATTTGCACCCTAATACGTATCAAGGACCTCACCTTTGTATTCGAAGCCGAGGGTGATGTTGCTGCAGCTTGTTGGCTTGCTTGCCTTTGCAGCTCCAAGTGAAGGTCAGGTGTCTGAGAAAACTGTTAAGGCAGAAAAATATCAGTAAAGAACATATATACAGTGTGATAGATGATAACGAGCTACAATACCCAAATTTCAAAATCAGAAGACAATGACACAATTCACATGAGCCCTGGGCCAAAAAGGGGTATGTAGACCTTCCTCCCTCTTTCCCTCCAGGAAGCTTCAGTTTCCCGTGCCCATCTCTCTTACCTTATTCCTGTAACCCAAAACCCAGAGAAGGGCTATGGTGTTCCCATCCCTTTTCCCAGTTGCAAGTAAACATAATAGGAACCAGAAAATCCATATGAACTATTATACGATACAAATCAAAGCAATACATCTGGGGAGGTAAAACAATCTTCGGCACCATCAATGACCCCCCCCCCCCCCAAAAAAAAGGTGAATGGAAGGACACAACATAGATAGTAAGGTTGCACCACTCCTTCCTGTATACTAACAACCTCCCTAAACAGAATAAATGAAGAATGACAGAAAAAAAACAGCATACTAGGTAGGATGGTCCTTATCCCGATGTAGAAACATTAAAGAGAATGAATCAAGAATGACAAATAAAAGCAAGAATGAATGTGAGCACAAGAATCTTCAAAAAGGGAGAAAAATATACCTTTGCTGTTACCTCCAAAGACTTCAGGTATAGTTCATTCCCTGGGTCCTATAAAGGAAATCCACCATTCAGAAGGCAAATTACAGAATCAGAATAATACACCCGGAATGCTAGTGTATGGATGTACCTCTTCCACTGCTTGCTGGAAACATTCAGTTGCCTTTGTAAAGCATATCTTTGCTGTTTCCTGGTCTCCAGCAAGAAAGGCATGCTGTGTGTGCGCATTCCCCAGGCACCAGAGAGTATCATGTTTTCTTGGATTGACTTCTAAGGCTTCCTCAAGCTTTGAAACAGCCTCTGTGAAGTTTTAGCAGAAAAAAACAGATTTCTCCCTGCTAACAAGCAGCACGAATTATCACTTCAGATAGGGAAAAACATACCTTTTATCATATTCAGGCATTCTGGGCCATTCTGAAATGCCGCTAACTCCAGAAGAGAACCTCCCCATCTTGTAAGATTCTACAAAAACAGGAAAACAACAATACCAATTAACAAAACAAAACTAAATTTTTTTGGAGATGACAGCAAGATATGATTTTACCACGGAGGATGGCAAACTACAACAGAAAAGAAATGTGTTCCAAGGAATAATTACTGCAAATTCACAATTAAACAATTGCAGGTGCCACCAACGGTGCTAGCCTCCACACCTCAGTCTGCTAGATTCAGGTGTGTTTCCTAAGAGTTGTTCTGTTTTTCATTTTTCTGTGACGTTGGAATAAAAGACATCTCTATGTGTTCTTTTATGGTTATTGGCCACACTTTTCCACGTGGAGTATTCCCATACACATGTAGTAGTAACTTGTGTAACTTCCACCATTCACAAACATACAAACATTTGTCAGTGGATGGAAGGAAAACCATAATAATACTTAGTTCTCTTGATTGTCTAAAGACCATTGCCTCTTATACTTAACTACTTCTTCACCACCTTCCTTGTTTCTGGATGGCGGTGTCCCTTTGACGTATCCTCTACTGTCAAAACAGACACAACCAACCACAGTTAGGAACATGGCCCAAGATTGTCTCCACATAAAAATATGCCGAAGTCTGCTGCCGGAGGTGCACCAAAGTGGCCACCATATAGATCAGAGCCCCTCATCTAAAATAAGTGACCAGTGAGTTGCAACTTCAGCAACATGGATGCTTGGGTCATGGCCATCAGGAAGAACCTACGACTTTCAGGCTTCATGAACTAATATCTTCTGCTGTACAATGAACCTGAAGATATGGAAAAGCCACACTACAGCTTCAATTTCCACAAGATGCGAGGTGAGAAAGTTTCACTGTGTCCTACCATTACAGCTTTTATGCTGATGCTGAACAGCAGTACTGGTGAATTACATGTACGGAAATTTCTAGTCCTAGGATATTTCATGGTCCATATGGCACCCTAAGCAGAAAAGCACTGGAACACTTGTCTATTTGAGAGAAAGGGGTCTCCAACAGGCAATGGCCATCTTCTAGGAACCTTCTAAGGACCTTGAGTTGGAAGTCTAATCATCGTGTCTTAAAGCTTATCAAATGCAAGAAAGGTTGCCTGCCAAGAGGAAGCCGGAATTCAGCCCATATTGTGTATAGAGTCCAAGAGCTCTCTCCATGCTTATCTGTAATTCTCCTAAAATGGTTCCTTCAGTCAGAACAAGTTAAATGATTACATCGCTAAGGTATTACTTTACTATTCTGCCAATAATGGGTCATGGCAATGAGTCGGACCATCAGAGAGACAAAATGGCCACATGTCATCAAATTTCCTAAAATATCTACGGAAGCTAAAGGTGGTATACTAAGAATCCTGGCATTTCACAGGGTTTTATGGGTAGACGGACTGCGGATGACAAAATGACACAACCTTGGATGGAAGGTCATGCAGTGCATATGCTTCATGGATCCACAATGCGGTTTCCGTCACAATTTTTCCTGCCTACAACCTTGAGGATAAGCGTATATAGTACGGAAAACATGCTCAGTGTAAGCAATCCGATATAAGGAATAGTGTTCCAAACCGGCCGCTAAAGATTGTAACCCGGGCCAGGGATTCCGAAGTCTCCATTTCCAAAATATCATCCTTTCAGTTTTCCATTTTCTTAGGCCATTAGCATCAAATGTTTCTGTACACTTCTGTGGTGGTTGCTACCCACTCTTCGGAAGCTTCCCCAGGCGTGTGCGGGTGTAACTTTCACCACTCATGAATATACAAAATACAAACCGATAAATCGATAGAAAGGCGTTGAAAACACAGTGCATCCCCTTTTTGATCGTCTCATTCCTCGGTCTCCCTTCTCCCGTCTTCTCCCTCCTCTTCCCTTGCCTCTGGAGACCGGTGCCCCCCCGAAGAACACCGGTAACCCTCTCCCGTCAACACAGCCACCCAATCCAGGGATCACCCGCCACACCACTCACAGACTCTTACCATACAAAGAGCAAAGAAAAAAAAACTGCACCACGGATACGCCAAGAGCAAACCAACAAAGAAATCGAACGAGAACCACTGCATACCACTGGTGGAGATCAACCTCCACATAGATGATGCCAGAAAACGCCCCTCCAAGGCAAAAAAAGAACAAGCAAAAAACAGAACCCTAGAGACCAAGGTGAGACCCCGCACTCACCTCCGCATCCAGGGGGTTCTTCGCGTAGTTCGCCTCCGAGGTCTTGCGTGCGGCCTCGAAGAACAGGAGGCGATCGAACTCGCTCTGCTGCAAGTCCATGGCGCCCCGGCGGTGCTGCTGCTGGCCGCTCTGCTCGTCCTCCTCGCGAACCCTAGAAACCCCAGAAGCTTGCCACCTCGGGAGTTTGCGGCGGTTTTAGAAGCGGAAAAAACTGAAACCGCATAGCGTGAGGGATTCGTCGGGTATTAACATATTTGTTGGAGAGACCCCGTATCGGGTCCAATGCGGTTTACCTGCCACGTGAGATCCGAACCCGAAACCGACGACATCACGATGCAACAAAACTTTCGGATCTGTTTTGTTACTACTTATTAGTATATATATATATATAACATGATGTCAATTAGGAACCAAATTTGGCCCACCTGACCTACTTGGATCCCGGTACTTGTATGTAAGGAAACTCATGTTATCCTATGCTTTTTATAAAGTTATGATCGTATTTCTTTTAAATTAAAAATTGAAATCAGTAGATTTGAGTTTATGATAAAAAAAAAATTCTTATAAGATCTATCAGAAGTTTAGGTCAGGGAGGAGTAGACCCAGAGTCCAATTTATGTACTAAATCAATAATCACGTCTCTATTGTTGTGAAACTAGGTGCTTAAGCAGTTAAGCTTAGAATAGAGTAAATACAAATTATAAATAAGCCCTTATAAAATTATGCATTATCAATACCTCTATCTATATGAAATCTATCTACATATCCTTAAAAATTCTTAAACAGTGTGTCATATCCGAATAGATGCTCTCCCTATACAACAAGATGTGAGTTTGAGGATAACTCAACTCTATCCTTAGTCTATTCAAATACCAAACATAGATGTGTATCCACTATAATCTTCACCTTGGGTTATGTAACGTCGCGTGCTTTTCGGATCCATGTGGATCATGTGTATTGTGGTTGTGGCGGCCGTTGTGAGGCCATGTGAGTTGGTTGTGTGAAATGAGTGATTTGGATGTGTGGTTTGTTCAGGTGAGATGTAGGTTTGGTCCTGAAATGAAATAGAACCTGCTGCAGTTGAGTTGGAGTTGGCGACCAAGGGTGGTCGTTGACTTGTTAGCGTCCAGATAGGTTGCTGTTCACTTTATGAACTTGGCGGCATGAGATGTGGACGTTGATGGTGGCGGTTGCCATTGGCGGCAGAGGGGTTGACGCCAACCTGAGAATTCTGCAGGTTATAGGGTCACCCGAGAGCAGGTTTTCCACCTGGTTCTCTTTCTCCCTTGCCCCAGCTTCATGCCCCCGTGTCCCTAAAGCTTCCAACAGGTTCAGGAGAGTGGTTGGAGGATCGTGGGACGTGTGGCGTTGCCGAATCGCGCGAGGAAACGCCGTGGCGTGGTGCAATTGTCGTGGGAGCTCGCGGTGGGTTCGGTGTGAACCGGGAGATTTCGGGAGGTTTTAGCGTGTTCTGAGGTAGGGAACGAACCCTGTTAGCTCCGTAGGATCATTAAAATATGACTTAACCACCTGAATCAGCATGTTTAATGCATTTTCGGATTAGGTTGCACCATGCGAGGATAATGGGTGGTTTGATAAATTCAAGTGGTAAAACATGTTGTTATGGTTTAATTATAGCGTATGGATGCTAGAGGGACTATTTCTGCATGTCTTTCCGTTGTTTTAACGGTTGTAAAACCTGTAGAATCAGTTTAGGGTTTCTGCAGGGATAAAGGCCGAAGAACTTGGCGTCAACATCGTTTGTCGCCAAGCTCATCAGCTGGGATATAGACGGCCAGATCCCTTGTCGTCTACTTCCTGTAAGCGGCAGTCGATGTGGCCGCCTACTTGTATATAAGCAGAAATGACTATTTAAGGTATTTGTCGATAATGAATGGTACGTTGGCACCTGTGGTGCACTGAGTGCACATAGTTCCCGTGTTTAGCATACAAGGTATGCAGTTACTTACTTTCGTGGCTGCGTGTTGTTCACGCGAGTCCAGTTGGGTTCACGTGTGGTGGACCATTGTTACTTGAGGTTTACGTGAGTTTTCACGTGGTTTGTGTGTGACGTGCACGTGGTTTTTGTGTACATGGCGAGTAGTACGATGCCTACCGTGGTTACTGTAGATGCGAGATTTGGCCCATCTCCCACAAGGTTCTTTTGGCCCATTATGCCTCGTTTGACCATTTGTTGATCAACCTTGGATCCCATGTAGACGGCATCATCGATGGCCACCGACTACTGGTTGGCGGCAATCACCCTGGACGCTGACCCAAGTTGGCGTCCACATCCATGGACGCCTGCATGCGGTTGGCGGCCTGATCCCTAGACGTCAACAGGGTTTACCTGGTCTACGCAACTACCCCGAGATTCCAGCCCACTTGCACCATTCTCTCGGCCATGCAACGCATGTAGCCGTTCCCAACGGGCATATGGGCCACCTAGGCACCCCATTGACCTAGTAAAAATCCTACTTGGCCTCTCCCCATTGGTTGGACCTTTAATGCATGGATAGCCAAGTGTGCAAGTATGTTTCTTCACACTTGAGCATCCAAGGCTCTCAACCCCGAGCTCCACTGTCTATATAACCTCCCTTTGAGCCCTCTGAACCAGCAAGGAGAGGCTGGACGTCCACATGCTGAAGCTTTGAGAGAGGAGAGAGAAAATCTTACCTTACCTTCCACCACTCATCCTCTTCACTCTCTCCACACTTGGGACGTCCAGGAGGGTTGCTTTGAAGCTGGAGGAGCTCTTGCAAGGAGCAACAACAACGCCAACACGAGGATCATCTCCTTCCCTTCCTCTCTTTCCTTTCCTCTCATTTTAACATTTTGCATGCTACACACACTTTCCCACACACCCTAGGCACGTAGGTCACCTTCCTACACACCTAGAAAGGGGTTTCCCAACCAAAAACGGAGGGAAGAAGGGTGGTCATAGCATTTGGCCACCCCTCTTCTCAAGTCCGCAACCGGTACGGGACTTTCATTTTGGGTTTTCATACTTCGTTTTGAGCATTTACCACCTCCCTAGAGTCTAATAGAGTCTTTGTTTTGGCAGGAACGACCCGCAGAAGACTACAGATCTCTTCTCCTTTGGCGGCCGAAGGAGGAGAAGTTGAAGTCCCACCATCACCCGCAACGCGAGGCCACTGCACCGACGTGATCACAGCAACCCCTTGGGCACAGGTAAGGCCCTGGCGATCACCAAATCTCCTTTGTTTCGTTTGTTTGCTTCGTTTTCCTTCTAGTCAACTCAGTCAACCGGAGGGTCAACGTGGTCAACCGGCGACCCCTTCATCGCCAACGAGAGTCCGGCGGCGTCCCCAGCAGCATCCGAGAGATCCGGTGACGGAGCGGAAACGAACCGTCTACAGCTCTCTTCTGCGCGATCACGGTGGGACAAGCTTCTGCCACTGTGGTGTTACTGCGGCCAGGTAGACGGCAGGAGATCTTGCCGCCTACCTAGGTAAACGTCTAGCGTTCCTGCCGTTAATTGTCTTTTAGCGTCCATCTCCATTGTCGTTTATTTTCTGTCCGCGTCCGTCGATCATGCCGTCAATCTATTTCTGATGAACTGAGCGTCCATCTACATGCCGTTTACTTCACAGAAACTGCTGTTTTGATCTGATTTTACTTTCTGTTTGCTTCCTGTTTGTTTCTAACAGTCCTCAGTCACGGGGGGTTCCTTCCTCTCATCTGTTCTGGCCTCCCCTCACATTTTAGGACAGCCCTTCCTTGGTTTACAACCTTTTACTCGGGGATTCCCTCTTGGGTAAATCGGGTTGGCTCCAAGGAAAACTCTGTAAGTCCCTAAATTCCGTGGATTCCCTCACGGTACGGGGCAGGAGGACCTTATCCTCCCTGTCTAGCTCACCTACTCACCGGATTCAAGTGAGACTTGAGAGAACGGCCTTTTAAATCAAGTCAGTAATACACAACTTTGATCTTTAAAAGTTTGGGGACGTTGTTTGATAACGTTGTTTGGTAGAAATCCATACTTCTGCCAAAAACAGTGTAATCACTTCAACTTAAACCATTCTAAAATCCATAGGTTGTGTGCTAATGGACACTTGGTTGGATCTTGTTAATATGGCTAATGAACCGACATTTGAGTATGATGATAATGTCAATGAAGTTGTTGGTATGATAAACACTAACAATCAGCCCGAGGAATCAGTCCAATCATCCTCCCAGGCCGACAATGAGGAGGTCAGCTTGAGGGTCAACCCCACTCATCCCCAAAGTACTCAAGAGGACCTCGAGTTTTCCAAACTCATGTCCCGCTATTCGCCCGACGATATCATTTCTATGCTTTCCAAGCATACCATTCGGGCAGCGGCTTCTCCTTCCCCTCCAGCCCATTCTCCTTTCCATGCTTCCTCATCTAGGCCCGCTCCTAGGCCTCTCACCCCTTCCCAAATTCCTGTATCCCCTATCCCTATCTCCACTCCTATTCTCACTCCTTTACCTACTTCTACCCCAATTCCTCCACCATCCACCCATCCTATGTCCAAACTACTCCTCCCGCTCAATCCGAATCCATGTCCCGATCTGAGACGGAGGGTCTTATTCGGAAACTCTTGGCTGAATCTCTGTCCCTTTCCAAGCCTCATTCACTCCAAAACTACTGCAAGCTCCCCAACGCTTACTTCCCTCTGGGTTTCAAAGCCCCGAAGTACCGCAAGTACAACGGGACCTCTGACCCCCAGTACCATCTAGCCGGATTCACCATGGATTCCCACCGATGGCTGTACGACCGGGTTCTTTTAGTTCACCTCTTCCAACAATCGTTAGAAGGGGAAGCTTTGAGGTGGTTCACCTCTTTACCCGCGTCGGACCTAGTTAATTTCGACATAGTCTCCGAGCGATTCATCTCTCACTTCTCATACATGGCCACTCAAGTCCCTACACTCCCCGACTTGGTGGTGGAAAAGATGAAGGCGAACGAAGACTTTGTCACTTATGCCAATCGATGGAGGTCCATGGCCTCGAGAGCCGACATTCCCATCCCGGAGTCCCAAGCCATACCTTTTTAGTTACCAACACCACCCCTGTGCTCCGTTCCATTTTAATGCTAAGTGTTTCCCTCTTCTCACATCTTTATAACAGAGCCAGGGTGATTGAAAATCAGATCAAGGACTCCTCTCTCCCACATTTCTTCGAAGGGAAGCCAAAGGCACGTAAGGCTCCCGCGGCACCCACCACCGAGGGGGTGACCATCAATGAGTCTGTCAGTGCCTGCAGCCAGCCTTTGAGGCCTCCTAACAAATTGTTAGAATGTGGAGCCCGAACTCTGAAGCAGCCCCCGGAAGCTAAATTTTGACTAAGTGTTGCAGGCGGACTCAGCATTCGACTGCCACAGCCGAAGTCAGAAATGAAGCAGTCGATTGAATGATTCGACTCATGCAGTCGAATGTCAGATGTGAATGATTCGACTGATGCAGTCGAATGTCAAACATGAAGGATTCGACTCATGCAATCGAATGTCAAATGTAGAGGATTCGACTCATGCAGTCGAATGTCGTTCTGAGGCGATTCAGAGACAGGACCCCTTTTGCCCTTGTGTGTCTTGATTGTGGCGCCCTTTCCTCCTAGTATATAAAAGGGGGTTTTTTGTCCTCTTTGTAAGTGTGTGTATTTCTTGCAGAAGAAGTATTGAAAGCTGTTGTGGCCGTGGACGTAGGAAGGCTCCTTGCCTCCGAACCACGTAAAAAAATTTTGGTGTTCCTGTGTTCTTCTTCCTACCTCCTCCTATCTCTCTCTGGTATCTACGTGTGGGTAGTGTGAGAGAGAGTTGTCGCTGATCAGAGTGCTGTCCTCCCAACATAAATCGTCCCATCCTCCTTCCAACCCTTCTTCCAACCCTCACCAATTCCCATCTCACCCCTCCAAGCCTTACTGCGCTGTTCCCCCTCCTTCTGGGTACACCCGACCTGGCCCCAAAAGGTCGCACTACCCTCCTCTCCCTGAGACTCTCGAGGACGTGTTCTTCGCTCTCATGTCCTGCGATGCGATTCAACTCCCCCCACAAAGGGAGAACACCAATTCGAGGGTAGACACCTCCAAGTATTGTCCATACCATAGGACTCATGGTCACTTCATCAACAATTGCTTTACCTTCCGTGACTGGGTCTATGATATGAATGACCAAGGTAGAATCAACTGGGATGACGTCAAGGTGGCCATAGCCAAGTCTAGGTACACCAAAAAAGACCTTGGCATTTTCAGTAACCCTCTCCCCACTCACCAAACCAACAACCCCTCCTCATCCATAGCCCAAGAAAATGTGCATACCATGATACACCTAGGGCCCCGGGTTGTGAGGAGAGAGCAACAGTGGGGGGTAGAAGGTTTCGAAGAATGGTACCCGTGTCCCACGATCGAGTCTCAGGAGCCTTCCACGTCGGTAGATGCCATCCTAGAGGAGAGACCATTAGTGCTCATCCGTCCTCCCCAAGATGCTCATCCCACTATCCTTACTCCCCTTGCCAATGAGTCATCCTCCCGACCCCTCCAGCTCATCCGTCCTCAGTCTCAGGAGGCCGTGCATGTCACGCTCCGGAACCGGATTGTTCCTCCACCTCCGCGGCCATCCCAAGATGAGGAGGATAATGGGCCTCCACCCCCGGCCGGCACCGAATATGATATTCTCCAACATCTTGATAAGACGCCCGCGAGGGTGTCTATTTTAGAATTGATTCGGAGGTCGCCATCACATCAATCCACTCTCCTCCAGTTCCTCCAGAAGATCATGGTCAATGATGATCTCCCTCCTAGTGGGGTCACGGGCGCCATCCTCTCCCTCACCCAAGGACCCTCAATCTCTTTCTCGGACAAGGATCTTGCCACCCCCGAGTGTCGTTCGCTCCCTCTTTGTCTCACCATCAACCTCAATGGGGTTTCGGTGGACTCCACTCTTATCGACACCGGGGCATCTATCAATGTCTGTCCGATGAAGACCCTTAAGCAATTGTTTAGGGGAAGAGAATCTGGAGAAGAGTTGCTCCACTATAGCTGCCTATGACAACTCCAAAAGAGTTGCCAAAGGCAAGATTGCTCTCAAACTAGAAGTCGGACTTGTCACCATGTCTACCGAATTTCTAGTCCTTGATGTCGACCCGGCCTACAAGGCCATCCTTGGTCGTCCCTGGCTGGAACAGACTCTAGGGGTCCCTTCCACCACCCACCAATGCTTCAAATTTCCTTTCAATGGGCGGGTGATCAAGATTAAGAGCATTCCCATTCTGGAAACCCTCAATGCCATTACCTCGGAACAGATGCCGCACCTATTCATTCCGGATAAAGGGAAGAAACCTGTCATGTCAATATTTGACTTTCCCTTACCCTGTGACCTCGGCCAGTCTCCCAAGCCCGCTGTAGAACCCCATGTTCCATATCCCCCGGGAAAGGGTTGGGAAGTGATGGCTAACATCGGCTATGTTCATGGCCGCGGTTTGGGCACGGATGAAAAGGGAGAGACCCAGAGCGTCCAGGCGATTAGGAGGTTGTTACCTAAAGCCGGTCTAGGCTTCCACCCAGACCCTGTCCATCCGGACCCATTTATACCGTATCAACCCCTTACCTGGACTTTAAAGGAGCATTTTGTCCAGGGGTCAACCCAGTTGGGGACCAGGGAGCCCATAATAGAAGAAATTCCTTGCTCTGAGAGTGAGGATGAAGAAGAAGAAGAGGATGCCCAAATAGAAGACATTTCCGACGATTTTGGCCTCCTCTCCCTCTTCGGCTCTGATCTCCCTTCTCCCTCATCATCATCACCATCATCTCCATCTCCATCTCCCTCTACTTCCATGTGCCCTCCATACAATTCAGTTCCTCCATCCACCTCTAATCCCCTTCTTCCTCCTCATGTCCTCTCTCCATCCCTCATCTCGCCAGTCGAGGCTACCTTGAGTCAACAATTCATGGTTCTTGGCCTTGACTCCTAAAAAAAAATGCCAATTTTGAAAATTGGAAATCCGAGGTCTCCATTGAGCACCCCTCCTCTCTGGAACCTCTTCCGCTCGGCCAGGGGCCGACGCTTTCCGGCTTAAATTCCTCTTCCTCTTGCCCCTCTAGGGCACTTCCCTTGTACATAGTTTTGTACATAGCAGTCATGTAGATTGTGGTCTAGATTCTAGTTTAGAGTCAGGTCTAGAGGCTAGTCTAGAGTCTGTTTTAAGTCTAGGAGAGTCTAGTTCCTCTCAGCCATGTGTGCGCAAGGAGAAGGGTAGGCAAGTTCCTGCCCGTTTTGTTATGGCCTTGGCTGAGAGATGTGCTAAGTTAAGTCAGGTGCCAGAATTTCTTGAGGACCCTGCTCTCGTAGAATCAAATTTTGAAGAAGGTGACTCCGTAGACGATGGCTTAGGAGTTTATCTGTTAGATTTTGATGAGGAGTGTGAGTCGGGAGATCCTGGGTTAGTAGAAGAGGACCCAGTGAGCTCCTATGTGGATGGCACAAAGAGGCTCGACGAGCCAACCATGGCTGCAGACGAACCTACTAAAGAGGTCAACCTTGGCACTGAAGAATCCCCGAAGACAGTTTTGATTAGTGCCAACTTGAGTGTTGAAGAAGAAGAAGCCTTGCTAGCCATTCTTAAAGAATTTTCCGACGGATTTGCTTGGTCTTACGAGGACATGCCAGGACTTGATACCTCTTTGGTCGAGCATCGTTTGGTCCTAAAAGCCGACGTAAAGGCCGTCAAGCAAAAGTTGAGAAGGCTGCATCCTAAGCTTGCACTCAAGATCAAAGAGGAGGTTGAGAAGTTGCACAAAGCCAAATTCATTATGGTTGTGCTATATCCACAGTGGGTAGCTAATATCGTCCCTGTAATGAAGAAGGACGGTAAGGTTAGGATCTGTATAGATTTCCGTGACCTTAATCGTGCTTGCCCAAAGGACGATTTCCCTCTCCCACACATAGATGTCCTAGTAGACAATACTGCTGGCTTCGAGCTTTTGTCATTTATGGATGGTTTCTCTGGGTACAACCAGATTCACTTGGCGGAGGAAGACCAGGAGAAAACTTCATTTACAACGCCCTGGGGGACTTACTGTTATGTCGTCATGCCCTTCGGATTAAAGAATGCGGGAACAACCTATCAAAGGGCAATGATGGCAATTTTTCATGACATGATGCATGTGCACATGGAGGTCTATGTGGACGATGTCTTGGTAAAATCAAAGACTCGACATGGCCATGCTGAGGTCCTCCGGGCAGTTCTCCAAAGGTCTAGAGAGCACAATCTTAAGATGAACCCCAAGAAGTGTGTCTTTGGTGTCTCTTCGGGGAAATTGCTTAGGTTCATAGTAAGTAAGCGGGGAATTGAAATTGATCCTAACAAGGCCAAAGCAATAATTGACATGCCTCCTTCTAGGAATATCAGAGAAGTTAGAGGGCTAATTGGCAGACTCCAGTTTATTCGGAGATTTATCTCCCAGCATTCAATCTGCTGTAGGCCCTTCTAAGAGATGCTTAGAGGAGAGGCGAAGTTTAATTGTGACGATAAATGTCAGAAGGCCTTTGATGAATTGAAGAGCTATCTTTTTAATCCCCCTGTTCTCTCTCCTTCGGTCCCGGGTCAGCCTTTACTGCTCTATGTGTCAACCACAGAAGATTCAATTGGAGCAGTTTTGGCCCAATACGACGACGAGAAGAAGGAGAGAGCGGTGTACTATTTATCCAAGTTGTTCAATGAGGCTGAAAAGAAGTACACCGCCATGGAAAGAACGTGTGCGGCCGTCGTCTGGGTTGCCCAGAAGTTGAAGCACTATTTCTTGGCTCATGAAGTGAAACTTCTGGCGCGTATGGACTATGTTCGGTACTTGCTTGAGAAGCCTGTCCTGACTGATCGGTTGATGAGGTGGCAAAGTTTCCTCAATCAATTTGATATCACCAACGTTAACCAAAAGTCAATAAAGGGGCATGCTATTGCCGAGCATTTGGCCCACCACCCCTTACCTTCATGCTCTCCTGTTGATGAAAGCTTTCCCGATGAAGAGTTAGGAGCCATTATCTATGGTGAACCTTCGTGGGTGCTTTACTTCGATGGGGCGCTCAATTCCAAAGGGTGTGGGATAGGGGCAGTCCTCCTCTCACCGGAAGGGGTAGTCATTCCGCACGCCTATCAGTTAACCTTCCGAGCCACGAACAATGTGGCTGAGTACGAGGCTCTCCTAGTCGGGCTGAAAATGGCTTTATTGCTCAGAGTCAAGGAGTTAAGGATTATTGGAGATTCGCAGTTGATACTCCGGCAATCTCTTAGCAAGTACCAGACCCGGGACCCCAAGCTGAAACCATACCAAGAGTTGGTAGGAAAAGTAGTCCGGCAGTTTAGGAAGCTCACCTTAGTTCACACTCCTAGGGCCCAAAATATCCTAGCGGATTCTCTCGCCTCCCTCGCGTCTTCCATTCCTATTCCTTTGGGAAAGTCGTCTGAAACCGTCTCTGTTCAGAGGTTAAGAGTCCCTTTTCATGTCGATCCGTGGTTCTCTCAGCTCGTGCATCCTTCTCCATCCCTTCGGGTCCATGCGCTTTCCAAAGAGCCAGAAATTGACCTTGAAGATGGCCATCCCTGGTATTTTGACATCGAAAACTTTCTCAAAGATGGATCATTCCCTGATTATGCCACCTCTGCCGATAGACGGGCAATTCGTCACGTCTCGGAGCGTTACAAGATCATAGGTGGCATTCTGTACAAAAAGTCTCTCAGCGGGGTCTATCTCCGTTGCCTTGATGAAATCGAATCTCAAGATGTTGTTGAAGCCGCTCACTCTAGTGAATGTGGTGGCCATGTTAATGGTAGAGCAATTGCCCAGAAATTGCTAAGACACTATTATTGGCCCACCATGGAAGAGGACTGTCGCCATTTTGTCCGTCACTGTGCTAAATGCCAATTGCACGGTGACAAAATTCATGCTCCTTCCTCTTCTCTTCACCCTCTCATCGCACCATGGCCTTTCGCCATGTGGGCATTTGACGTGGTCGGTCCTCTTGCGGACAGAACCGGAGAAATCCGTAAGAAGTCCTTCATTCTGACCGCCACGGAATACTTCACGAAGTGGGCTGAAGCAGAAGCGTTCATAGAAGTCAAAGCTTCAACGGTCGTCAAGTTCATCAAGCACAACATCCTTGCAAGATTCGGCGTGCCTCGGGACATCGTCACCGACAACGGACCGCAATTCACTTCACAGGAGCTTCGCGACATGTGTGGTAAATATGGCATTAACTTGCATCATTCATCACCATATTATCCACAAGGTAATGGACAAGCTGAAGCTACTAACAAAACTCTCATTAAAATCATAAAGAAAACATGCAAATCTCACAACAATGCTGACTGGCCAGATCGCTTGGTTGAAGCTCTTTGGGCTTATCGCACCTCGGTCCGAACCCCCACGGGGCAAACTCCTTATGCCTTGACGTACGGATCAGTTGCAATACTCCCATACGAGATCTTTGTCCCTTCACTTAGAGTTCAATTGGATTCCGAACTTGATCCCAATCAACGTCGGGAAGCCTTGTTGGCACAACTTGAACTCTTAGATGAAAGGCGAATGATAGCGGCCGACCATGCACAAGTCTATCGTCAGAGAATTGCACGTTTTTATGCCAAAAGAGTTCTTGAGAGAAAATTTGAAGTGGGTGAGTTGGTCCTTAAGCGTAAAATCTTAAAAGCACTAGGTCCCATGAGCAAATTACAAGAAAATTGGGAGGGTCCGTTCGTTGTCAAAGAAGCATACTCAGGGAATGCTTATAGGTTAGTGGATGCCGAGGGAGTTGAGCTAACGCACACCTTGGAATGCAGTCTACCTCAAGAAATTCTACCCTTAGTCAGTCAGTCAGTCCGTCAAGTCGGTCATTCATCACTTGTTAAGGTGTGGGTCTACTTTTCCTACTTTTCCAATTGGTATTAGTAAGGAAAGGTTTATTCACACACCACACGATGTTGGAGTACTACCCCTAACTGGAAAATCACAAGTACACTGGGCGGTCTCATCCGGTCAATGTGTTTCCCCTATTCTTTTCCCACTCGGTCGTGTCTGGAAACGGAACAAACTACAAGTAGGGGACCACCCACTCTCTTTTAAAAGGACAAGGTCACCATAAACAGGGGCAACTAATAAGAGCAAGGGGCAAAATGTCAAATCAAGCCTCAAAAGGGAAAAGAAAAGCCAAAGGGTCAAAAAAGGTAGCAAAAAGTACGTACCCAGAAAAAGGTGACCAACTCAGGAGGTAGCAAAAAGTACGTGCCTCCACCCCAGAAATTAGAAATGAAATAGAAATTCTCCTGAAACAATGGTTGACCAAGTCCTTTGATATGAGATGTCGGTTTGGAACAAAAGTAGTTTGAACCAAAGCCTACATGACTTTCTATACTTTTCTTCCCATTTCCCCCTCTAGGGGCAATTTGATTGTATAAGATCCTCCGTAGTGGAAAATATCAAGAAGGCTAGGGGCAATTTCCAACATCAAAGATTTCATGCACACCCTCCTTACTCTTGGCCTCTGTGGTTAAGTAGATCGTGTAAACCCTATACCGCAACATGTGATGATATGTGTCTTAGAGTCCAAAAATCTAAAAAAAATACAAAATGCAAAAACAACAAAAAGAGAGTCTCTTGATGTATATATTTCACGTTGTACATATTTTCTCCCAAATTTCTCCCTTATTTTCAAAAGCCAAAAAAAATATAGAAAAATCCAAAATCCAAAAAATTAGTGATACCATGTATATATGCTAACATTCTCCTTATTTTCTTATCAAAAAAAAAAAAATCAAAACAACAAAACACAAAAAAATGCATGTGCATATTTCCCTTTCAGTTATTTTATTATATTCCTATCTTTGATTAGAAATTAGCCCCTCGACCAGATCTCAAGAAAGGTATATCGTAGGCAAGGGGCTAAAAACAGATCTACACTAACATGTTTCCTTTAAGTGTTGTGGATACAGGATGCAGGAACCAAAGAACAGAAGCAAACCATTCAAGTGCAAATAATAAAAGTCTGCAATTTCACTATAATGATCAAGTTCTGTACATATCATGACAGGGGCATACCCCTGGTGGTACAAAAGCTCACTCCTCTCTCCTCTCACCCTCGCTAGGCCTCGGCCTACGCGAGCTGCTGACCTCCTCCTCCTCCCTCTCTCGACGCTTGTTTGGGACGGGAGGTCTCGTTGCAGTGGAGGCCTCTGGGCGTGCTCCCGCTCCTCGTCCGACGGATGGATCTCCCAACGACACGATGTCATCAAGAGATCCGAACACGGACCCCATCCTCCCGGCGCCTCCTGCTGTCTGTCGCTGCTGCTCCCGGCGTTTCTTCTCACACCCGTTTCTTCAGGAACTCCAGGTCTGCGACAGCCTGCACCGGGCCTCGATGGCCCTATCTTCTCAGCCTCCGCATCCCTCGCACTGTCTCGGAACGCGGTCATACGACCCTCCATCCTCGACAGATCCAGTCGCAGGGCCTCCACCTGGGCCTGGAGGGTCGCTACTCCTCCTGCCTGTCGCTACACACCAAGAAAAAAAAAAAAGCAAACACGTCAAATCAAATCACAAGTGTTCAGGTTTGGTTCAGTGTCTTACCTCCGCCTTGAGCTCCTGGATCCGCTCATTCGCCCTATCCAGGGTCTCCTGCAGGCGAACCGCCAGGTCCCCTCTGGCTGGCTGGGCGGACGAGCTCGCCCCTGCATCATGGCTCGCCCGCACCCTCTGCTGCTCCGCCCTCTGCATTCACATATATTGGTCAGCAATCGCATCAAATCAAATCAAATTCAAGGGTTAATGCTACTTACCAGTGTCCTGACCTCAGCCCGGAGCCTCATCAGCTCCACCTCCTGCTCGGCCAGTCGCCCCTCCAAAAGGCGGATGGCCTGTGACTCCGGCATCTGCCAAATGCACTTCAAGGTTAGAATCAAATGAGGCAATCCACCAACCAAAGCTTAAAGTTAGAAGTTTCACTCACCACTCTCCGGTCGAGTCGGAGGCGTCCAGCGTACCGTGCCTGATAATCCTCCATGTACGCTGAACTGTCGAGGAGGGCCGTCTGTCGTACCACCTGCTCTCCACCCTCGCGCCAGTACGCGACTGTGCTGCCGTGGTCCGCTCCCCAGTCGCGGTCCTCGGCGAAGAACCGCCAGCGCGAGTGTCCCTCTCTCTCGAGGGAGGGCACCTCAATGGCCGGCTGGTGCCAGCCCAGGGTCCGCACCACCAACTCCAAATACAGCACCTCACATGTCCCGAGGCACAGTAAGAGGAGGTGGCGGTTGAAAAGGGGCCGGCCCACCGCCACCGCCGGGTGCGAGGCGTCCGCCTCCCCCGCATAGGGGGTCCACACTACCTGAGAAAAACAAGAAAGCACTGGTCAATAACATTAAATGCAGCATGTAATTGAAAGAATGCAAGAACTAGTTGAGGGCTTCATACCTGCTCATGCGGGTAGTGGTCGAGCGCGACCCGCACGTCTCCGGCCCTCCTGTCAGTGACCCTGGGGTCCGGGGCCACCTCCCACCTCGTCATGAGAGGCACCATCGTCTGGCGCCCCTCTGCAAGTGTCCCGCGCCCCATAGGGAAGCGGATGTACCCCCAGATCTGCAAGGCAATAAGGAACAGAATGGTCAGTCAGGCAGTTAATCAATGAAAAATTAATGATGAGCATTAAAAGAAATTTGTGTACCTGTAAGAAGGGGGTGAAGCCCCCTGTGCTCTGAGAGCGCTACGAGCTGCTGGGGAGGAGAGAGAAAAGGTGTCCCAGCATTGCAGCACCCCAAGCATACCTCCCTGCCTGCTCAAGGTCCCGCAATAGCAGCACGAACTTGCAGTTCATCTGTGATGACTGCGTCGCGAACAGGAGCCGCCCGAGCAAGTAAGAGACAAAGATCCGGATCGAGTGCTCCTCGCTCCTGTCCCCCAGATCCAGTGCTCCTCTCACTCCTGTACAGAACTCATCTAAGCTCTCCAGAGGCCCTCTCCTCCTACCTCTCAGGCCCACCGCCTCCGACAACGATCCAAGCAGGATGCTCGGATCGGTCTCCTCCTCCCAGCCACAAACTCTGGCCCCAGCAGCTCTACTATGTCGTCATAGTAGTCCCTCCTCTCCAGTCCGACTACCGGCTCTCCATGAACCGGCAGTCCTGTCAGATATGCCACATCCTCCAATGTGGGTATCATGTGTCCCCAAGGCATGATGAATGCCTTGCAATCCTCCTCCCACCTCTCCCGGTGTGCCTCCAGGTACGGTACGTCCACGTGGAAGGGCCGCACCGACAGGATATGCCCAAATCCCATCCAAGCAATCCGGGTCTGCTGGACCTCTGGCAGGGCCCGGTACCATGCCCAGCATAAATCCCAGGTCACTCTGCTCCTCATCCGGCCTTTACCATGCAGAAAAAACAGAAAACTCGACGTCAGCATCGACTGCCGTTTATTAACAATTGACGGCAATGGGTTGGCCGTTCACTCAGAGTCAGCGTCCAAGGGTGGCCGTCGAGATCTTCTGTCAGCGACCAGCACCTTGACGTCAAGCTCCATTTGACGGCAAGGGGTTGGACGCTGGGAGGAACTCGACGGCAACCGATGTTGCCGTCAAGTTCTTATCTGACCCGACGGCATTTCCCCTATTTTCCCTTCTTTTCACCAAATCACAAAAATGCATCCACAAGGGTTTTAGAGGCCTACCTTGGGCCGTCGAGGTGCCTCCGCCTCCGTCTCATCTCCTCCCTCGGTCTCTTCCCCCTCCGGTGTGTCCTCCACCGCCACTTCTTCCTCTTCCTCCGCCATGGCCACCTCTTCCTCTTCCTCCTCCGGTTGACAGCGGCCCCGGATGATGGTTCGTTTCTCTCTCATCCTCATCGTAAGCTCGAGCAAGGTGAGTGGAGAAGCAAGGGGTTCGGTTTCCTCTCCCGGCGTTTGGAAGGCGTAATGGCGCCCGGGAGAGGGCGTCGGTTCAAAAAAAGGCAGTTTCCTGGTTTAACGTCAAGTTCTGGCCGTTTAACTTTTTCCTGACGTCAAGCCTTGGCCGCTGACGTACCGTCAACGACCATGGGGTGGACGTCAAGGTCTCTTCAATGTCAGACCTCGAAGTCTGGTAGACGGCCATGTTGGGACGTCTAGTTTGAAATAGACGGCCACCTACGTGGACGTCTATCGTCTGCCTCAGTGGTTGGCGACCAGTCTCTGGACGTTTACCAGTCTTTGACGGCCATCGATGTGGACGCCAATGTCCCCGCACTCAGTTCTCACAGCACACTCTTTTGGACCCTTTTGAGGCCATTTCATTCCACACATTCCACAAATCAAGCAATTCAAGCTAATTTAACACAAACGCAACTCACTTTTATTCATCAAATTTGTGTTACACTTATCAAAATAGGAAAATACATCATTTTGCCCTGCGGGCCATGAAAAAGTCACATGAAATGGGACAAATAGTGTCTGTGTACTCCTCATACTGCCATACATCTTCCGGCGTATCCTGCACTGCCAATCCCACCTTCTTGCTCACTGTGTATTTCTTCCAAGTCTTCATAGCTTTCTTCATCATCCTTTCATTCCTCCCAGTGATTATCATATCAGTGCAGTTGGATGGAGTTGGAATTCCCCGTGGAATCCCAAGCTGACAGTGGCACCGATGTGGTTGGTACACCACCATCTGACCCGCTCCAATCAGCCACAAATCTCTGTCCTCCCTGGTCCTTGCTCTGAACTCAATGTTCCTCATGAACAGTGGCCTCATGATGAAATCATCCATCACCAGAAATGCCAGATGATCTCTCCAAGCATCTCTGCTCTTCAAGTGTGCTGTCACACACTTGACCTCATCTTCCGGCTCATACCACGCCCTGCTGCAGTACACTGAACTCCGAAGGAAGATTCTGGAGGGGGTAGGTTGTGCTTCAGCGAAATCAAACTTTAAATGAGCTTCCATCCATACCTGGAGCAGAAACAAACTCCCGCAGGTGCGTCCGCCTAGGCTCATTGTGGTGAGCGAACTGTACAGGTGGGCCAGCACCGCAGGGGCAAGTGACTGCCCGCGCCACAGCAGAGACAGTACTCCAACGTGCTCGTAGAGGATGAAATCGCCACTCATGGGGAACAGGAAGACTCCAGCCAGGCAGAGTGTCAATCCCCGGGTCGCCCTCTCTCCGCCAATCTCCCTCGCATGCTGGATCAACCACCAGGCCAGCCGGTCTAGGAAGATCCCGTTCTTGTTCGTCATCCGCAACACCTCCTTCTTGTCTCGTACAATGTCCGCGAGGATCTCTTCCCACGGGAGGAGAGGAGTCGCTGCATCGTACTCCAGGCACCGCTGCCATCCTAGGAACAGTTCCACCTCCTCCAGCAACACGCTCGCCTCGAAGCCCTGGAACACGAACGTGTGCGTGTGCGGGTGCCATCTCTCCACCAACGCCCCCAGGGCGTCGAATCCCCACCACATGTCTTTCATGTTCTTGGCCAGGACCACCATGAAGTTCAGGTTCCACATGCCAATGAAGCCCCGCATGTCCAGCGTGATGGCATTTACCAGGTTCACAAGCCAAGAAAAGGCCCGTACCTGGCCTTGGCTCGGGAATGCTGGGATTTCCTGCATGGGGGGGGAGTTTTGTAAGAATGCTGCTTGGGGCGTTTTTAGCCCAGAAGGAGCAGAATAATCATTGCTTACCTCTCCGTTGTCCAGACGCGTGCTCAGGTGTCCCGGAACTTCACTCAGAACTCCGAGATTTGCGCCTGTGGATCGTCCGTCGATGAGGAGGCCATTTCGCTGTGTTGTTCTGTCTCTCAGCTCTCTGGTTCGCAACAGGAGCAGGGAGAGACGGAGGTAGGAGATGGAAGAGTCCTTATGGACTACCATCACCTATTTTTTCGGCCTGATCCGCTGTCAAGTAGGCGTCCAGATCGGTGGACGTCAGTGGCAGGTTGGCGGCCACTGATGTGGACGTTAACATGGTTACTGGCGGCCGTCGATGTGGACGTTGACTCCCCGGATACTTTTAAATGTCTTATTCTTTATATGGCCATTATCCTTTATCTTGTGCTTCGAGTTGTTTTGCAGATATCTTAAGCACAAGCTGCGCTTCAACTTCGGAACGCTCATGTGACCTTGAGCGTCGCAGGTATGTCTAACATAGGACCCCACCAGAGGCGAATAACTTGGCGACCGTGAACCCTGAGTTCCCCTTCACCAAAAACCATGATGGGTTTGCGATCTCTCAGTTATTCGTATGGCCTCTAGAATTTTTCCTCTGGTGCTAACTTGCATTTTAGATAGGCAACCCACACCAGCATGCATCTTCACTGCTAACATTTTCTTACTAACACTCAAAAAAAAATTGTGATTTTCCTCGATTATATGATTGCTCTATGGCTCCCCCAGCTCAGGTAGCCTACTGGGTCCGCCCTTCATGACTATCCAGGTTGATATCGGGTCTTTGTTGCCTCCCTTCTCTACTTGTCCCACCGTGTCTTTCACAAATGATCATTCCAGCCTTATTGAGTTCATTTGAGCCTTCGCCAGCCGCGAGCTTAATTCCGGACTTCAGGCTTTCCAAGCATGTGATTCCAGTTAGAATCTTTTGATAATCCTTTGAGAGATCAACCGACTCCTTATCTCCATGACCTCCTAAATTCGGGACCGACGTCCTGATTAGGCCAGCGAGCCCACGAGCTTCGGTTGTGAGACCCTCCTGATTCAACCGTCATATTACAACTCCTTTGACTCAGACACACCAGAAACTAGTCAAAGTCCAACACAGCCATGCTAAGGACCCTGCCATTGGGTCGCAGTTGTAGTTACACGAGTAGATCACCCTTTTCCTACCTCTATTTGTCTCTCAGAAGATTCGTCATCTGTTTCTAGCCTGACTCTTTCGTTTGGTTCGCTAGAACTCCTATCCTCGGAGATGGCCCTTCCATTAAATTTCTGCGTCCTTTGTTTACTGAGACACCAACCTTTCAGTCCGCTCTGCTCCCTTGCAAGACCAGATGTCTCGGAGGGGCATTTGTAGACGCGAGATTTGGCCCATCTCCCGCAAGGCTCTTTTGGCCCATTAAGCCTCGTTTGACCATTTGTTGACCAGCATCGGATCCCATGTAGACGGCATCATCGATGGCCGTCGACTACTGGTTGGCGGCAATCACCCTGGACGCTGACCCAAGTTGGCGTCCACATCCATGGACGCCTGCATGCGGTTGGCGGCCTGATCCCTAGACGTCAACAGGGTTTACCTGGTCTGCGCAACTACCCCGAGATTCCAGCCCACTTGCACCATTCTCTCGGCCATGCAACGCATGTAGCCGTTCCCAACGGGCATATGGGCCACCTAGGCACCCCATTGACCCAGTAAAAATCCTACTTGGCCTCTCCCCATTGGTTGGACCTTTAATGCATGGATTGCCAAGTGTGCAAGTGTGTTTCTTCACACTTGAGCATCCAAGGCTCTCAACCCCGAGCTCCACTGTCTATATAACCTCCCTTTGAGCCCTCTGAACCAGCAAAGAGAGGCTGGACGTCCACATGCTGAAGCTTTGAGAGAGGAGAGAGAAAATCTTACCTTACCTTCCACCACTCATCCTCTTCACTCTCTCCACACTTGGGACGTCCAGGAGGGTTGCTTTGGAGCTGGAGGAGCCCTTGCAAGGAGCCAACAACGCCAACAACGAGGATCATCTCCTTCCTCTTCCTCTCTTTCCTTTCCTCTCATTTTAACATTTTGCATGCTACACACACTTTCCCACACACCCTAGGCACGTAGGTCACCTTCCTACACACCTAGAAAGGGCCTAACCAAAAACGGAGGGAAGAAGGGTGGTCATAGCATTTGGCCACCCCTCTTCTCAAGTCCGCAACCGGTATGAGACTTTCCTTTTGGGTTTTTCATACTTCGTTTTGAGCATTTACCACACTCCCTAGAGTCTAATAGAGTCTTTGTTTTGGCAGGAACGACCCGCAGAAGACTACGGAGCTCTTCTCCTTTGGCCGGCCGAAGGAGGAGAAGTTGAAGTCCCACCATCACCCGCAATGCGAGGCCACTGCACCGACGTGATCACAGCAACCCCTTGGGCACAGGTAAGGCCCTGGCGATAACCAAATCTCCTTTGTTTCGCTTGTTTGCTTCATTTTCCTTCTAGTCAACTCAGTCAACCGGAGGGTCAACGTGGTCAACTGGCGACCCCTTCATCGCCAACGAGAGTCCGGCGGCGTCCCCAGCAGCATCCGAGAGATCCGGTGACGGAGCGGAAACGAACCGTCTACAGTTACCTCTCCAGTTGTGTGCCCCAGGTTCTTTGTGAGCCAGGCTGTTAGCTCGGGGCTTTGTCCCAGTACTTGTGTTGTACCGTCGAGGTCTGTGTCGTCTGACCTGGACATCCTCACTCCCGTGTTTGAGTAGCACGTCCGGCTGAGGGAAAGACGACAGTGGGACAGTGACACTTGTGTTTGTCTTTAGTCACTTGTAGCGCGCTCGTAGTTGGGGGTAAGGACACCAGTAGACGTACTGGACCCCAGCTAGTCCTTTTCCAGTGCCTCACTCTAGAGAGTTCCGGGCCAGGATCTCTAGAGGTGTCAGGCATGGGCCTGTGACCGTGTGGTTCGCAGGTGGTGGTGTTTAGTTGGTCTCCACAGTTGCTTGACCTTTTCACGTGGAGCGGCAGCTGGACCTTTCGTTCTTGGCTGCGAGACTGAGAGGTGGACCTGTGTTAGCTTGTCTGAGTCAATTTCTGGTGTCGCGAACCAGTTCACGTGGCTCATGTTTGGCTGTCTCTACTTTAGCTTATACACCTGTACTGGTTTGCCGTTTAATTATTATAGTTGTTTTTTGTAGTCGGCAGACGGTGAGTACTTTTACAGCTTTCATATCCTGCTTAGTTGTTCTATAAATTGTTGGTACTATTTACTGCTTTCGTACCTGTGGGTTTTGGTTTGCTCGGTGTTGGGGGAGTTCCCTACTGAGCTAGTGACTAGCGAGGCTCACCCCTACCCCCATAGGTGAGAGCGAGGAGGACATTTCATGACCGTCGTCCAGTTCAGAGCCGCGCCGTAGCGGTGCAGGGTCGGTACCTCTAGCTGTGTAGTAGCAGCTCCAGCAGTGTAGTGTAAATAGTTGTTTATTTTCTTCAGTTGTACCTTGGGGTATGCCCCAGGCTCTTGTACTTCTTTTCAGTTTTGTGGAAATTTGGCTATGTAACTTGTGGAATATATATATAAAATGTGGTGTGTTCCTTTGTATTTACACGGACTGTGGTTTGGTATCCCTTGCGAGGCTTCGGCCCGTTCGCGGGAGGCGGGCTCGGATCAAGTACGTTATCGGTTTAACGGGCTTGGCCGAGGTGTTCCGCCACAGTTGGTATCAGAGCAAGGTCCGTGTTAATATAAGGGAATTAGAAAGATACATAGCCTTATTTCGGTCTTTGTACACTGCTGGTAGGGACCCTGGTTTTTGATAATTTGTTGTTTTAATTTTTGTTTGGTGTTTTGTTTATGTAGAAATTTCTGGAATGACTGATAGAAGAGATTGAGGTGGTGGAGGAGATGATCCGGAGGAAAGTACCCAGCGTATGATAGAAAGAATATGGGAAATCCTCACGGACATTCGGGCAAGGATGGATCAACAAGCGCCGGTACCACCAGTTGCAGTGCCACCTGGGGATGGAGAGACGGTACCTGTTGCTCCAGTTCTGCCAAGAGTGGAGGTGCCTTTTGCAGCACATGTGCCACCACCACCAGTGCTGATAGCAGAAGAACCAGTGATGCAAGTTGAAAAGTTTCCGAGATTGCAGCCACCTACTTACTCAGGAGGGCCGAATCCAGATACAGCGGAGCACTGGGTTCATGAGATTGAGAGGGTTTTTGCGACTATGAGGTGTCCGGCAGCAGATAAAGTTGTGTTAGCTGCTTATCAGTTGAGAGGTTTTGCATTAGAATGGTGGCGACTGAAGATGCATACCACCTTTGCATGTAGGATAGAGGAGGCCATTACTTGGTCGGAATTTCTTGATGTATTTACCAATACATTCTTTCCGATTCAAGTACAGCAGGTGAAAAGAGAGTAGTTTCGGACTCTCCAGCAAGGTAACTCTTCAGTTTTAGAGTACCAGATGAGGTTTATGGTGCTCAGTCGATATGCACCTTATGTTGTATCAGATAATAATATGATGGTTGAGTATTTTATTAGAGGTTTGAGAGTGGAATTGCAGGATGCAATAGTACCTCTTATGTGTAAGACAGTAGAAGAAGCAGCCCAGAGAGCAGCTACATTAGAGAGGTCTATTCGGACTCGTCAGGTGGGCGAGTGAGGTTCAGGTAGTTTTCGGCTACCGCAACAGTCAGTGGGTGCAAGTAAAGGTAAAGCACCAGCAGGACCTTCTTCATCAGGCTTTGGTAAATGGGGCCAGAAATTAAAGCAAGCATTTAAAGGCAAAGGAAGAGGATGGGGAGGTCGTCAGCAATTCCAGCAGGGCCGAGGTAGGCTTGAGGTGGAGGAGTCGCAGCAGAGTACTGTCAGGCAGCCTGTTACTCCACCGGGATATAGATGTTATAATTGTAATCAGCCGGGGCATTTGATCCGCAATTGTCCCTATCCGAGAGAGTATGGATATGGAAGAGGTGTGCAGCAGCAGTAGCAGCCTCAGCAGTTTCAGCAGCCACAGTCAGGTCATGGCAGAGGAGCACCGCAGTAGCGGGGAAGAGGCCGGGTTATGGCTATCACCCGAGCCCAGGCGGAGGCATCGAATATGATAGAAGGTACTTTACCTCTTTATGAATATTCAGCATGAGTTTTATTTGATTCGGATGCCTCTCATTCTTTTATTTCCGAAGAATTTTTGGATTGCATGGCTTATCCTTTAGAAGAGAAGTCTTGTGAGTTAGTAGTGGAGGTTCCTTCGGGTGAGTTCTTGCTCACTTCGAGTTATGTAGATGAAGCTCCTGCTATGATTGAAGGAAACCAGATGCCGAGTCGGTTATATGCCCTGCAGTTGTCAGATTATGATATCATTTTGGGTATGGATTGGCTTGAGATGTATGGAGCAATGTTAGATTGCAGAAAGAAAATGATCAGGTTTTGTCATCCTAATGGTGCAGTATTTGAATATCAATGTATGCCTTTTTATACCTCTAAGTTTCTAATTTCTGCAATTAAAGCTAGAAAGTTGATAAATGTTGGGTGTGTGGCTTAGTATTTGAATATCAATGTATGCATTTTTATACCTCTAAGTTTCTAATTTCTGCAATTAAAGCTAGAAAGTTGATAAATGCTGGGTGTGTGGCTTATTTCGCCTCAATAAGTCTGGTAGAAGCTAGTCAGTCAGTGGAAGCAGTTCCCGTGGTTAGGGAATTGCTGATATTTTTCCTGAGGATTTGCTTGGCTTAGCTCCATATAGAGAGGTGGACTTTACCATTGAGTTGCTGCCAGGTACCATGCCGATTTCTAAAGCTCCATATCGGATGGCACCAGCAGAACTTAAGGAATTGAAAAAGCAGTTAGAAGAGTTGTTGCAAAAAGGGTTTATTAGACCGAGTCATTCCCCGTGGGGAGCGCCGGTATTATTGTGAAAAAGAAAGATGGAAGTTTTCGAATGTGTATTGATTATAGAAGTTGAATGATGTGACCATCAAGAATAAGTACTCGTTACCGAGGATAAATGATATGTTTGATCAGTTGCTATCAGCAAATGTATTTTCTAAAATTGATTTGAGGTCCGGGTACCATCAGTTGAGAATTAAAGAGGAATATATAGATAAGACAGCTTTTAGAACTAGATATGGTCACTTTGAGTTTGTGGTTATACCATTTGGGTTGACTAATGCTCCTGGAGGTTTTATGGATCTGATGAATATAATTTTTCATCCATATTTAGACCAATTCATTGTAGTCTTTATTGATGATATTCTGATTTATTCAGCATCTGAAGAGGAGCAAGCAGCTCATTTGAGGTTTACCCTCCAGTTGTTAAGGGATAACCAGTTGTTTGTCAAATTCAGTAAGTGTGAATTTTGGCTGAAAGAAATTCAGTTTCTGGGTCATGTTATCTCAGCTAAAGGAGTAGCAGTAGACCCAAGTAAAGTAGAAGCAGTGATGAGATGGGAAGTGCCTAAGACAATAACTGAGATTAGAAGTTTTCTGGATTAGCAAGTTATTATAGGCGCTTTATTCAAGATTTTTCTAAGATTGCAGCACCTATGACTAAGTTGACTAGGAAAGGTGTGCCATTTGTGTGGTCCGGTGAATGTCAGAAAAGTTTTATGGAATTGAAGAAAAGACTTACAACAATACCTATATTGACATTACCGGCAGGGAGTGGTGGTTTTGTGTTGTATACTGATGCTTCAAGAAGAGGACTTGGCGCAGTGCTTATGCAGCATGGTAAAGTGATAGCTTATGCGTCCAAGCAATTGAAGCCGGCAGAAGAGAATTACCCCACTCATGATTTGGAATTGGCAGCAGTTGTGTTTGCTTTGAAAATGTGGAGGCATTATCTGTATGGAGAGAGATTTGAGATCTTTACAGATCATAAAAGTTTGAAGTATATCTTCTCACAGAAAGATTTGAACCTTCGTCAGCGCATATGGATTGAATATTTAAAGGATTATGATTTCAGTTTGGCTTACCATCCGGGTAAGGCCAATGTTGTAGCTGATGCCTTGAGCAGAAAAGCATATGTAAGTTTGATGATGATTAAAGAATGAAAATTGTATGAGGAGGTAGTGGAGAACTCCTTATATGTGTCCAGTAACCAGCGACGGGCAGTACTAGCTGCTAGTGCTGTAGAGCCATCTTTGTATTGGGAGATTATTGAGGCTCAGAGAGCAGATGTAATTTAGCTGAAATTGTGAAAATGGAAGGAGTTACTGTAACGTCGCGTGCTTTTCGGATCCATGCGGATCATGTGCATTGTGGTTGTGGCGGCCGTTGTGAGGCCGGTGTGAGTTGGGTGTGTGGAATGCATGGTGTGATTGCGTGGCTTGAGCAGGTAAAGAGCAGGGTAGGTTCTGAATTGGAATAGGACCTGCTGCTGTTCTGTCTGAGTTGGCGGCCAAGGGGTGGTCGTTGACTGTTGGCGTCCAGGTTCATGGACGTTTACATCATGAACTTGGCGGCAGTAGTTGTGGACGTTTATGTTGGCGGTGCTTGTGGGCGACAAGGGGGTTGACGCCAACCTGTCAGTTCAGCAGGTTATATGTTCACCCGAGGGCAGCTCTTTCAGCTCACCCTCTCTCCCTCTTGCCCCAGCTTGTTGCCCCTGAGTCTTTGAAGGTTCTAACAGGTATCGAGGAGTGGCTGGCCGATCGTGAGACGCGCGGCGTCGCCGAATTGCGCGAGGAAACGTCGCGGCGTGGTGCAATTCGCGTGGGAGCTCGCGGAGGGCTCGGCGTAAACTGGGAAGTTGCGGGAGATTCTAACGCGTTCTGAGGTAGGGGACGAACCCTGGTAGCTCCCTAGAAACATTAAAACACATCATAACTACTTGAACCAGTATGATAATCTATGTTTGGATAGAGTTGCACCATGCGGGGATAATGGGTGGTTTGTGTAGTTTAATGTGTAAAGCATGTATATTGGGTTGTATTGGGTTCTATCATGCTAGAGGAATAGCATTTACATGTTTTTCTGTAATATGAATGAGTGGAAAACTCGCAGGACCGGATTAGGTTTCTGCAGGGTTTAAGGCCGGGGAACTTGGCGTCAACATCGTGTGCCGCCAAGATCTTCAGCCAGGAGGTTGACGGCCATAGACCTTGTCGTCTACTTCCTGTAAGCGGCAATTGATGTGGCCGCCTACTCCTATATGAACAGAAATGGCTATTTATGGTGTTTTATCGATAATGCATGCGTGGTATCATACGAGGTGCACTAAGTGCACATGGTTCTCGTATTTAGCATACAAGATATGCTGTTAAGTGTTTACTTCGGTGACTGCGCGTTGTGTACGCGAGTCAGTTGGGTTCACATGTAGTGGACCAGTGGTTACTTGTGGCTTACGTGAGGTTTCACGTGGTTTTGTGTACGTGACGAGTAGTACGACGCCTACCGTGGTTACCTCTCCAGTTGGGTGCCCCAGGTTCTTTGTGAGCCAGGCTGTTAGCTCGGGGCCTTGTCCCGGTACTTGAGTTGTGCCGTCGAGGTCTGTGTCGTCTGACCTGGACACCCTCGCTCTTGTGTTAGAGTTGTACGTCCGGCTGAGGGAAAGACGACAGTGGGACAGTGACAGTTGTGGTTGTTTTTAGTCACTTGTAGCGCGCTCGTAGTTGGGGGTACGGACACCAGTAGACGTACTGGACCCCAGCTAGTCCTTTTTCCAGTGCCTCACTCTAGCGAGCCCAGGCCAGGGGTCTCTGGAGGTGCCAGGCATGGGCCTGTGACCGTGTGGTTTGCAGGTTGTGGTGTTTAGTTGTCTCCACAGTTGTTTGACCTTTTTACGTGGAGCGGCAGCTGGACCTTTCGTCCGTGGCTGCGAGACTGAGAGGTGGACCTGTGTTAGTTTGTCCGAGTCAGTTTCTGGTGTCGCGAACCAGTTTACGTGGCTCGTGTTGGTTGTCTCTACTTTGGCTTGTACACCTATTTGGGTTTACGTTTAGTTACTACAGTTGTTTCTTGTAGTCGACAGACGGTGAGTACTTTTACAGCTTTACTTACCTGCTTAGCTGTTTTATATGTTGTTGGTACTGTTTACTGTTTTGTACCTGTGGTTTGTGGTTTGTTCGGCTTTGGGGGAGTTCCCTACTGAGCCAGTGACTAGAGAGGCTCACCCCTACCCCCACAGGTGAGGGCGAGGAGGACGTTTCCCGTCCGACGTCCAGTTCTGGGCCGCGTCGTAGCGGAGCAGGGTCAGTACCTCCAGCAGAGTAGTACTTCAGCAGTGTAGCCTTGTAGTTTTGTAGTTGTTTACTTTCTTTTGTTGTACCTCGGGGTATGCCCCAGACTTTTGTACACCTTTTTAGTTTTAATGGATTATGGCTATGTAAATTGTGAAAAATTATATATGAAATGTGGTGTGTTCCTTTATGTTTACACGGACTGTGGTTTGGTTTCCCTTGCGAGGCTACGGCCCGTTCGCGGGAGGCGGACTCGGATCAAGTGCGTTATTGGTTTAACGGGCTTGGCCGAGGCGTTCCGTCACAGTTACCATTGATGATAATTGTGTAGTCAGGCTCAGAGGCAGGTTGTTTGTTCCAGCAGAGAGAGAGGTGAAGCAGCGAGTGTTGGAAGATGCTCATAAATCTAGGTACATTATCCATCCGGGTAGTACTAAAATGTACCATGATTTAATAAAGTATTTCTGGTGGCCTCTTATGAAAAAGGAAATATCATAGTTTGTTGCAAGATGTGCTATTTGTCAACAGATTAAAGCAGAACATCAGAAGCCTGGAGGTTTGTTGCAACCATTGCCCATTCCACAGTGGAAATGGGATGATATTGCTATGGACTTTGTGGCAGGTTTACCAAGATCGAGTTCCGGGCATAATGGAATATGGGTATTTGTTGACAGATTAACCAAGGTGTGCAGATTGGTGGCAGTAAGTATGTCTTGGACAGTGGACAGATTAGCAAATATTTATGTTGAAAAGATTGTTCCACTGCATGGTATTCCGAAGACTATTGTATCTGATAGAGATCCAAGATTTACTTCTGGTTTTTGGAGGAGTCTGCAAAGAGTAATTGGTACTGAGCTGAGGTATAGCTCCGCTTATCATCCCCAGACAGATGGTCAGACAGAGAGGACTATCCAGACGATTGAAGATATGTTGCGAGCTTGTTGTTTAGTTTGGGGAGGTAGCTGGGAGCATCATTTGGGAATGGTTGAGTTTGCCTACAATAATAGTTATCATACAGTCTTGGGATGGCACCGTATGAAGCTTTATATGGAAGGCCATGTAGAACCCCATTGAACTGACATGAAGTGGGAGAAAGGCAGTTAGTGGGTCCTGAATTGATTCAGAAAACCACTGAAGTAGTGAAGCTTATTAAAGAAAAATTGCAGGCAGCTCAAAGTAGGCAAAAAAGTTATGCAGATAATCGGAGAAGGCCACTTCAGTTTGAGGTAGGAGACTTGGTTTTCTTGAGAGTTTCCCCGAGTAAAGGTATTATGAGATTTGGCAAGACTGGAAAGTTGAGTCCAAGGTATGTGAGACCTTTCCGAGTAATTGAAAGAATTGGGGAAACAACTTATAGACTGGATTTGCCAGCGGATTTTGCAGATGTTCATGATATATTTCATGTTTCTATGTTGAGAAAGTGCATTGAAGATCCAGCTCAAATAATTAGATATCAAGGTGGTGACTTGAGGCCGGATATGACTATGCCAGAATACCCGGTTCAGATCACAGATCGAAAGATAAAGAAGCTGAGAAATAAAGAAATTGAGTTGGTCAAAGTAAGATGGGAGAATAGGTTGGGTGGTGAGGATACCTGGGAGTTAGCCGAGGAAATGGCTAAAGGGTATCCCTATCTATTTGAATAAGCTTTTGTATTTTCTTTTTAGATGATAGTGTTTGTAAAGGTGTGTATGTATAAATTGTTTAACTTCGAGTTGTGTTATGAATTTCGAGGTCGAAATTTTCTTTTTAGATGATAGTAATGTAACGTCGCGTGTTTTTCGGATCCATGTGGATCATGTGTGTTGTGGTTGTGGCGGCCGTTGTGAGGCCATGTGAGTTGGTTGTGTGAAATGTGTGGTTTGGATGTGTGGTTTGTTCAGGTGAGATGCAGGTTTGGTCCTGAAATGAAATAGGACCTGCTGCAGTTGAGTTGGAGTTGGCAGCCAGGGGTGGTCGTTGACTTGTTGGCGTCCAGATAGGTTGCCGTTGACTTCATGAACTTGGCGGCATGAGATGTGGACGTTGATGGTGGCGGTTGCCATTGGCGGCAGAGGGGTTGACGCCAACCTGAGAATTCTGCAGGTTATAGGGTCACCCGAGAGCAGGTTTTCCACCTGGTTCTCTTTCTCCCTTGCCCCAGCTTCATGCCCCCGTGTCCCTAAAGCTTCCAACAGGTTCAAGAGAGTGGTTGGAGGATCGTGGGATGTGTGGCGTTGCCGAATCGCGCGAGGAAACTCCGTGGCGTGGTGCAATTGTCGTGGGAGCTCGCGGTGGGTTCGGTGTGAACCGGGAGATTTCGGGAGGTTTTAGAGTGTTCTGAGGTAGAGAACGAACCCTGTTAGCTCCGTAGGATCATTAAAATATGACTTAACCACCTAAATCAGCATGTTTAATGCATTTTCGGATTAGGTTGCACCATGCGGGGATAATGGGTGGTTTGATGAATTCAAGTGGTAAAACATGTTGTTATCGTTTAATTATAGCGTATGGATGCTAGAGGGACTATTTCTGCATGTCTTTCCGTTGTTTTAACGGTTGTAAAACCTGTAGAATCAGTTTAGGATTTCTGCAGGGATAAAGGCCGAAGAACTTGGCGTCAACATCGTTTGTCGCCAAGCTCATCAGCTGGGATATAGACGGCCAGATCCCTTGCCGTCTACTTCCTGTAAGCGGCAGTCGATGTGGCCGCCTACTTGTATATAAGAAGAAATGACTATTTAAGGTATTTGTCGATAATGAATGGTGCGTTGGCACCTGTGGTGCACTGAGTGCACATAGTTCCCGTGTTTAGCATACAAGGTATGCAGTTAGTTACTTACTTTCATGGCTGCGTGTTGTTCACGCGAGTCCAGTTGGGTTCACGTGTGGTGGACCGTTGTTACTTGAGGTTTACGTGAGTTTTCACGTGGTTTGTGTGTGACGTGCACGTGGTTTTTGTGTACGTGGCGAGTAGTACGATGCCTACCGTGGTTACCTCTCCAGTTGGGTGCCCCAGGTTCTTTGTGAGCCAGGCTGTTAGCTCGGGGCTTTGTCCCGGTACTTGTGTTGTACCATCGAGGTCTGTGTCGTCTGACCTGGACACCCTCACTCCTATGTTTGAGTAGCACGTCTGGATGAGGGAAAGACGACAGTGGGACAGTGACACTTGTGTTTGTCTTTAGTCACTTGTAGCGCGCTCGTAGTTGGGGGTACGGACACCAGTAGATGTACTGGACCCCAGCTAGTCTTTTTCCAGTGCCTCACTCTAGAGAGTTCCGGGCCAGGATCTCTAGAGGTGTCAGGCATGGGCCTGTGACCGTGTGGTTCGCAGGTGGTGGTGTTTAGTTGGTCTCCACAGTTGCTTGACCTTTTCACGTGGAGCGGCAGCTGGACCTTTTGTTCTTGGCTGTGAGACTGAGAGGTGGACCTGTGTTAGCTTGTCCGAGTCAGTTTCTGGTGTCGCGAACCTGTTCACGTGGCTCGTGTTTGGCTGTCTCTACTTTAGCTTGTACACCTGTACTAGTTTGCCGTTTAATTATTACAGTTGTTTTTCGTAGTCGGCAGACGGCGAGTACTTTTACAGCTTTCATATCCTGCTTAGCTGTTCTATAAATTGTTGGTACTGTTTACTGCTTTCGTACCTGTGGTTTTTAGTTTGCTCGGTGTTGGGGGAGTTCCCTACTGAGCCAGTGACTAGCGAGGCTCACCCCTACCCCCACAGGTGAGAGCGAGGAGGACGTTTCACGACCGTCGTCCAGTTCAGAGCCGCGCCGTAGCGGTGCAGGGTCGGTACCTCCAGCTGTGTAGTAGCAACTCCAGCAGTGTAGTGTACGTAGATAGTTGTTTATTTTCTTCAGTTGTACCTCGGGGTATGCCACAGGCTCTTGTACTTCTTTTCAGTTTTGTGGAAATTTGGTTATATAACTTGTGGAATATATATATATATAATATATATATATATATATATATATAATGTGGTGTGTTCCTTGTGTTTACACGAACTGTGGTTTGGTATCCCTTACGAGGCTTCGGCCCGTTCGCGGGAGGCGGGCTCGGATCAAGTACGTTATCGGTTTAACGGGCTTGGCCGAGGTGTTCCGCCATAGGTTAGGCCCGGGGAGCGCCTCCTAGATGGTCACCAAGGCCCGCCTCACCGCCTACAAAGTTTGTTGGGCTGCAAGTTACTTCGACTCTGACATCCTCGTAGACTTCGAACGTCGCAATGTTCGATGGCGTTGACGTGATCTCCCTTAGGTCAACTTTGACAGCAGTCAAAGATTGAGTTAAAAGAGAGGGTGGGGGGAAAGGACAGTTAAAGTGTTTTTGTACTTTGGCAAAAGAGTTTTCTTAACTAAGGAGAATTTGAGGAGAAACTTGATTAAGGGGGGTAAAAGAGAACCTACTCAAGTTAAAAGACTTTTTTTGGCCCCAAATTAAAATGGACATTTTTTTTACTTAAACAACTCCACTCCAAGTCAAAAGACTTAAGTAGCTTAACCTTATTTCTATCCATAGTCCACTTTTTTGCCCCAAGTTAAAATAGACACTTTTTTGAGTTAAATATATTCTAAATAAAATAACTAGAGATTACTTAACCCCATTTTAAAGTGGAACTTAGCGTCAGTGGTGTGGTGGTTCCCTATTAGCTGCACGTGATCGTAGTCGATGCTTTCTCAGTGATATAGTCAGGGGTCTTCGTCTCATCAAAGAACCATGGACCAAGAGGGCTCACTGTGTGACGAACATGGCCTCCTATAGATGACCACCACTGGAGCAGGCTCCATGGATAAGTAAGATGGCATCCCCCTCATGTCTCAGTGGCTCCGTTAGATATCCTTACCTTCCTCCTAGGAAGCAGAGCAAACCTATATATGGAAGAGATTATATATCCTCTTCTACATGGAATATATCAGTCTATTCCACCCGCAGATTAGCACCCTAATTAATCATAATAATAGATTGTCGAAATTAAGAGTTGTTCGAGTTTTTGAGGATATATGGGTAGATTGCATAAAGATAAGAGTATACTAATAATTCATATATTTTATAGAGGTATATAGATAATCTTCACTATAAAAATAATTAACCTATGCTTGGTTTTAGGTTCTGTCGAGCAAAGTGGGCCTAAGTTTGGGCCGGTCTATGTGGGTGGACTTAAATGGGTTTGTTTTGAGCTCAATGTTAATGGGTTATAGAGTTTGACTTTTACGAAGGAGAATTATTGACTTCACCGCAAGTCTATGTGGAACGCGCTATGCATCCCCAACGCGTCACGTGGCTCTATCCCGTCGGCCATCATGCACGTGCCGAGGTTGCCTCTTTGTGCAATGATGACGCGAACTACGCATGTCTGATTTCTTCTGGTCGGATGAAAATACCTTGCGAGTAGGTACTGGATATGCCCCTCAAATTTCTTTATTACCACATCTTTGTGTTTGCTGAATCCTTATCATGCATCCTCTCCAGGAGGTATGGATGCTCCCTTGAGGATGTAGATGTTTTTCCGAGTATGTGGATGCTTCCTCATAGATACATATGTTTTGCCCTAAACTTTTGTCATATATGCTCTCCAGAGATCAGAGATGCTTCGTTGAAGATGTGGATGCTCCCTAAAAACTGTATTTGCTCCCCAAAAGATATATATGCTCATACACATGCGTAGAGTGCGTCATCATTGCACGAGAAAGTGACCTCGATGCGCGCACTATAATTGGCAAGGTGGAGCGACATGGTGCGCTAGAGATGCGCGACATGTTTCACGTAAATTTTGATGAACTGAATCATATATAGTGTAACAAACATTTCTCTTTATGAAGTCATAAAAGATAGAGCAATCAACGTACACCACCACCACAAGTGCCCACTGCCTCCATAGACGGGTATCTTGTGCTTCGATGTTGTTGTAAACCTTTGAATTTAAAGTAATGCTTAATTACTCTTATATTAAGTAATGAGATGATAAAGACACTCTTATATGATTACTTTTTTTTAGTTATAAAATTAGCTTATTACATCGTCTTTTAGAAGTCCCTCATAAATCTATTTCTAATAAGATTTGAACCTGAGTCCTCATCTCCTTATCCTAAGGTACATAAAAGGCTAGTACCACTCCTTAAACTCTTCCTCTAAGATTAGCTGTACTGACACTAATAAAAACAAACAATATTTAAGAATGTAACCTCATTCTCTCAAGTGTTTATTACAAACATACCCACATACATAGATACATATATATTGTCCATGATAAAAAATGAAAATTTATGGGAACTCTTCCTACATTTGCAATTCTCATATATAATTTTTATACATGAATTTAATGTCACATTGTGTTAGTTTTCTGCCAAGGTACGGGCTTCTTCTTCATACCAAGGGCACAATACACAAACACGAATCTAAAGTGGTGTTTTAATAATTAAGTCTTATGTCTGATATCTTATAATTTATCATCTATTATCTAAATATGAAACTTCAAAATCCTTAATATATATAAGATATTCATTAAAAGTTGTTTGATAACCAACTTAAGTAACATATGAATTAATATCTAATTTGACAAAAAATATTATATTTAATTATTTTTTAAACATCTTAATATATATGAAAAAATAGTTGGCGATCTAAATCTGATTATCGACTGTCAAAATTCAGTGAACGTGGAATTCAAGGCTCCAATTATTGGATTCTAGTCACCGATAAAATCATTTGATTCCGATATTCGATAGGTGAAATTTGGTGATTAATCGCCGAAGTTCGACGACTTGTTAATTTCCAATTGTTAGAATTTAGATGTTAACGATCATATTGAATTGAATAGATAATACAAATAATTAGTTGTGTGTTATTTCATAAGAGAGTTTATGGCACAGTTGGTTAGCATATCATATTTTTATTAATAGATTTCAAGTTCAAAATTTGGAACTACATTAAAAATGAACCTTTTGAACCAAGTTGTCAGAATCCGATGATGATCGCGTCAGCGACTGTCGTCGGATTCCGATGATAGTCACTGGATTCAGATTGGCCATTGGGACTCCGTCGACAATCGATTGAAATCTGATGATGACTGCCGATGGCCGACGATCGCTAGATTTTGGTCGATCGTCAATGGAGTCGATGGAATTTGGTGATGACTGACAATCACTTGTTCGAATCAGGTGATGATCGACAGTCGACGACGGAGTCGCCAATCACCGACCAGGTTGAGAAAGTTATTAGTCTGAAAAAAATAATAATTTTCTCCGGTTTAAAAATTAAGTGGTTTCTCATATTTAAGTGATTGAATCAGATATTATTTCAAATATTTTATCAAATAATTTAAAATCTAAAAATCAATCACTTCTGACATTAGGATACATGTCAAGTGTCGACAACCAGGCCTCGAGATGGATTTACATATGATAAAGATTTAGTGCATTTTCATATTACACTTAAGTGCAATATGACTAGGCACTAAATTCATGTGGCACCTAATAATTAGATTGTCACTTTATCACTCCCCATATGAGGGATGTCACATGGATTTAGTGTCTAGTCATATTGTACTTAAGTGTAATAAAAAAATATACGAAATCTTTCTCTTTACATATAATTCGTCCTTTAATAGGGGGATGTGTACACCTGTGACTGCAAAACGGCGCATGTGCTATTTGTTTGATGCGTGTGAGCATTCACACTATATGCACAAATATGTGTGTAGGTTTGTCGGTACATGGTCTGCATGTGGGGGGCATTTACTAATGTCACGTGAGTCGAATCGCTTGGCCGGACCTGATATTTATAAGTGGCTATCCACATGTTCCTTTTCTTTTTTTAATTGGGGGCGGTGGCTACCCACATGTTCATGCTCCCCATTGTCTTCGATCTTCTTTTATACAGAGAGCCGCGCATAGCGCGACGGTCTCTCTCCCCCCCCCCCCCCCCCCCCCCAAATGGAGGGGGGGGGGGGGGAGACGGGAGGGCGCGGGTTCGAACCCGCGCCCTCTCCTCATATTTCCCCTCCCCCAACTAATTTACCTACCAAAAAAAAATCTTCTTTTATATATACGTGTCTTTTTTAACTGGTCAACATTACTTTTCATCACACGTGTTAATTTATTGGTACGATCACGGACATGTCATGCTAATAATTTGGTGAAGAGCAAATCTTGTTGCACACCTTCTTCAACTTCATCGATCCATCATTCTCCGACAATTTAGTAGAAACCCAACTACACATCTAACGTGGGTATATGACAACTCAAATTATACGCATTTATTACTAAGGTTTTCTGAAACGGCCCTGAGTAGCTCTTTTGACATAAGAAAAAATTAAAAAAAATTATACTACAATTTAATCCTATTTCAGACCTCACAAAATTTTTCATTAAGATCACGTTTAAGCAAAGTTAACAGTCATAAATAAGATTAAGGGCTAGGGGTAGTCACCAAGCAAAGCCCTACTTAGATTCTCTCTCATCTAATTCCTCGCTTAAGCTGAATTTTTTCTCTTATTAACTCGATCGTCGAAAATCGTTCTCGATCGAAATCTATATATTAAGACCAACTATCAGATTAAGATAATATTCAAGAGTAGGTTATATATAATTTTCTTCTTCTTCTAATGTCAGTCACCCGAGATTCACGTTTGATCTCTTTGTAGTAGTCCTTGCTATCTAGGGATCTCAAGAGCTGAGTTAGGTCCAAACCATATTAATTATGATATTAATTAGGTACACAACAAATGATGAGATGGAAGTGCAATATTACACCTCATAATTTGACAATGAAAGTGATAATTGGAAATAAGACAAAAATATGATCATAGACTTTATATTATTTTCTTCAATTAAAATTTATCTTATCTCAATATCTCCTTACATTAACATATATATATTTATATATATATATTATGTTGGTGATGCATTCCCTTAAACTTAATTATCCACCTCCGGAAGTGGAGAAACGAGGGACCTAGCTCACATCTACCTCTCCAACAAGGGCAAGGTACCGGTGAACCACCTCTCCAACTCATCTACCTCTCCCATCTACAAGGGCTTGTTGCATGCACCTTTTTTCTTCTGCACTTCACAAGAAATCTTACAGCACATTTTGATGTGCATTAGATGAACTAATTCAATAAGAGTGCGCCATGATCACCCCTTAAGAGTTTTAAAAATAATATGAACAAGATATAAATAGGGTAAATTAATTAGGAGTCTCTATCATATTTTTGACTTATTTATTAGTCCTTAACAGAACTGTAACTCATTACAGTTAGTGTTATCCCCTGTTACAGTATACGTTAATCTTTGTTACAATAAGGACCTCCTTGTTACAGTCAAAGACTTCTAATTAATTTGTCCTATTAAATATTTCAAAATTAAGATGACACAATTCTATTATCGATCGTGTGCCATCTTAATAAATATATTTGTTTGATGTACATTAAATATTTCTCACATTTCAGTTGTACATTTGACCTCTTTCGTTGGGCAATATAATATCGACACGTCAACAAGTATTAATTTCTCACAGAGGAATGCGTACTTGTTTATAAGCCAGGCATGGATTGCGAGGTGATTAAATTAGCGTAACATGGTGGTCTTTCTATTGGATTTCTATAACAGAAATACTCAGTGTAAGAGCGCTCTTAGATTTGAGTTATAAGTAGATTTACAAAAATTTAAATTGAAGTCGTAGAGTTTTAAGTTGAATTCATAAATAAGTAAATTAGACTGATAAAATAACGTATCATGATCGAGACAACACTCTTATGTTTTCAAAGTCAAAGTGTTCTTTCAATAAACATATCTCTTCAATCCCTATGAAACCCACGAGACATGCAAAGATTTGGAGTTGAGCATTAATATTTGGTACACATCATCTGGAGGTGGTGTGCATGTAAATCAAAACGTGGTTGATTGACGTCTCACATTGACAGGATGAACAACCAATAATTATCTGATTTGAGGACCCCGGTTGGGTCGATCGGTTAGAACTCTTGCTTAAAAGTAAGAGGCCCGAGTTCGATTCTTGAGGGGGGGGGGGGGGTTTACCTGATTTATATGCAATCCTCGAGCTGTGTAGATCTGGGGTTTTTTCGATCAAGTGGGGTAAGGACAATACATGTACACGGAAAGTAGAAGCTGCCAAGTCCTGATCTTGGAGTTCACGAACACCAATCTCTGAGCCCACAAAATCAACGGGACGGGATTTCTTCGTTACAAAAAAAAAACTATCTGATTTAGCGCACCTCATCTCGCAGTAAGAGGTAGAACTATTTTAGAGTTAATGGGGTCATGTGATTTTAATAGATTGAAAAAATTTCATTAGTGATGTAAAATTTCACCGTGAGTAACTCAACTGAATTAAAAAAATATATTTAAATGTACATTCACTGAACGAAAATTCTAGATCTACCACTACTCGTAATAGTATATACTAAATATTATTTTTTAGAGTCACCTGCGGTGCGGGCAGGAACAAATGGGCGCTGTTGGCTTCCTGAAACGGGATCCTCTACGTCCCCTGCAGGAGGGGACCCCATCAGTACCATGGGGTGGGGTGGTTTTTTATTATTTAAACTCTGACTTTAATTACACTTTTATATATACACAGGGGTTAAAAAATAAAAAACCACCCCACCCATGTGGTACTGATGAGGGGCTCTAGAGGATCCCGTTTCTTTTTAAAGGGCCCCCAGAATTCGATGGGCGTCTCAGGGGAAGAAGCTGGTTGGAGTGGAGGGCTAGCTAGGAAGAGCAGATGCTGATAGGAGGATGGCGAGGGCTCCTCCCGTGGGTGTTCTGCTTCTTCTGCTGGCGGCTCTACTCTGTGTAGCCGCCGCGGCCCACGGCGGGCATGGCAACCGCGACCTCATGGGGCTGCAGCCGCTGTCCACCATCGCCATGCACAAGGCCACGGTGGAGATCCACAGGGAGGCCAAGGTCTTGGCCTCGCCGGAGGTCCTCGGCTTGCAGGTGAGAGCCCGGCCGGCAGAACGTAGCTAGCATCTCTCCTCTCTCTCTCTCTCTCTCTCTCTCTCTCTCTCTCTCGTCATCTATCTATCTATATATCTATCTATCTGTGCATGTCGAGGCATCTTGTTGCGAGCCGAATCACGAATCAAACACCCAAGTCTTCCTCATGTGAGAGCAGAAATAGAGAGATTTCTTACAGACTAATTACATCTCTCGTAAGACCATATATTATGTACGTATGATCCGTGCGTATACACACATGCAAATTAATGTATCGATCGGTAAGAAAAAGTCTTCTAGGTGCCCCAGCTATTTTGATGGGTCAACATGCAGACACCCACCACGTACCCAAGAGCCAAACTCTTCCCGTTCTCATGCGAGGCTTTCGCCTCGGTGATCCATATATTCCCCCCATTACGTGATGACACGAGAAGTCCTCCTTTTTTTTTGGTGTTTACAGGGCGAAAGCTTCGAGTGGATGACTGTGGAGTACGAACACCCAGAACCGGCTGCGGACGACTGGGTTGCAGTCTTCTCACCGGCAAAATTCAAGTATGTAAGCAAACCCTCTCTGTTGTGTGCGTGTGCAACTTTATAAACGATCGATAGAGCAACCTCGATTCGTGAGTACTTTAGATCTAGCTGATTATAGGGAGGAATAATAATAATTCCGATAGTTCCAACTTCCAAATGAGAAAAAAAGAGAGAGATCGATCCTTTTTAATTAGTACGTATTCTTGAGAAATATATATCTACTTTTACAGAAGACGTCGTCACTGTTAATTTCCTCTGAAAAAATTTCTGTGTCGAACTGTTTGAATCGTTGGCTGCAGACATATATAGAAATTAAGGTCTTCCAGTAAGAATTAAGTTAATTAGGACACCATACTAGCTACCTCTTGTGCATAATTAAATATGTAATTCTCATGTGATTGGGATTAATAATGCTGGACTACATTAATGATCTTTTATTATTGAAGAGAAACCATATTTTTTTGTAATTAAGAAGATCTTACGCTGTTGCAAAAAAGAAATGAAAGTAATTATTTATTACAAATCGTATAATGCATCTGTATCATATTATCTTCTTGATAAGTTGCATGCAAGTTTTGTTGCTCATGTGATATATGTTGGTGGAGAAAAATAACTCAGTACACTTGAGATTTGAGTTGCATTTGCATTTTTTATTTTTCATTGGATAGATATATATTGTAGTTTTAATATATTAATTAACAAAAAAAGAAAGAAATACAAATACAAATACAATTTTTTTCTCATATTGGTGTGGTGTTTCTTACTCTGCATGCAGTGCCTCCATCTATGTCCCATCCATGGGGGTTCCGGAGTACCTTACTCCCCTCCTGTCCACAGCACCCATCAAGGTATTGGCTCTCGATCTCAGTAGCTAGTTAGTATACTATATCTGAATAGAGAAAGACTTTGTGCATTTTCAAAAGTACACAAAGTGCAATCCACATGGACAACTAGTCTATGTGGCACCATCCACATGAGTTGGTAGTCCATATGACACCTAAAAAAGTGGTGCCACATGGGCTAGTTGTCTATGTGGATTGCACTTTATACATTTTTGAAAGTGCACAAAATTTTTCTCTATCTGAATAACTTTTCGTACAGCCTAATAAGATATTCTGCTAGATATTGCTGTACCTCTTGTCTGAGAAAGCCGTCTAACAACGATATATATACCTAGCGTTCATCAATAAGAGAATAAAATATAGGAAACCTCTTGGTGCAAATCAAAGTTTGCAACAATCGTTGCAAACCCAATAGGGGTTTGCCACATAATCCTTTTTAGGGTTAAATAATTATGACATGGGGTATTATTATAATACCCATGTTGTGAGGTGGCAAATCCTCATTAGATTTGCAACACTTGTTGCAAACAAATAATCTATACCAAATTGTTCTCTAAAATATATATCTACTAAACATGATGCAGCTTTAATTTTTATTAAGTAATGGTGCTTCTCAGACCCCTGTTTCTTTTTTTATTGGGGTATGGTGGAGGGACGCCCCTCAAGATGTATTTAATATATTTTTATTTTATTTTTTATCTAATATATAAATAGATAATATATATATATATAAATAGTGATTTAGTACACATAAATTGTCTATATATATATATATAATAGTATAAAAATATACATAAATAATTACATTTGTGTGTATTCTTATATTATTTTTATCTATTATTATGTTATTTGTATGTTATATAATTATATATATATATTAGGTAAAAATAAAAAATATTAAATATATCTTGAGATGCGTCCCTCCACATAGTCCAATAAAAGAGGGGCAATATAAAGAGCATAATATTTCAGGAAATACTCAGTGATCAGTATTATTTACCCAACCAAAACCTTCCATTGGCTGGAATGACAGGTAAATCGGATAAATCACTTTTTCGGTTTAATTACACATGCAGCTTAGCTAGCAACTTTCTAATATTTATCTTTTTTTTTAAAAAAAAAATCTCACCCAAAAGAAGTGTGCGTACACTGACAAAATTGCATTCTCTGGTTTGAAACAAACAATGGAATATTTCAGTACCAGTTTGCAAACTTCAAGAACGAACAGTACACGAAGACCGGGAAGGGATCACTAAAGTTCCGGCTGATCAATCAGAGATATGACTTCGCTTTCGGGCTCTTCTCCGGCGGCCTTTCCAACGTATGCATGCTCGAACCCCATCAACATAATTAACTTGTCCCGACACAATATCGTATAATTAAGTTGTCTTCTCTCTATATTTATATATACACGAATTCTGCTCTTAAGTCTTAACGATATCGATGGCGGTTTTGTAGCCAAAACTGGTGGCTGTATCGAACGTGATAGCCTTCGCAAACCCAAAGGCTCCTCTCTATCCACGCCTTGCGCTTGGAAAGTCTTGGGACGAGGTAAGTAATAGTTGTATATATATATGTTTGCTCAGTCAGTATGGATAACATCGGAGGCTGGTCACATTTGTTGATCTAGTGTAGTACTGCTCAAATAATTGGGTATGGATAATATTGTTGGATAAAAAGTGGTTTTAGGAGAGATAATTTGAGAAAGGGAGAAAGAAACACCAAAATTTGATAAAGTAAAAATTGTGTATAAAAAAGTGTACAAAGTTTGTCTCTTATGTGAGGACTTTAGTCCCACATGAGATATTTCTAAAGAGATGTAGGGCTTCATAACTTCAAGTGTTTATTGTCTATAAGACTATGTCTTATAGACAAAGGTGAAGATATTATAGACTATATCACACACGCGTGTCGTTGGGCCGGGCCGGGTCGGGCGGGCCCGTGTGATGTGGTCATGTCCGCTTGTCTTGGTACTTTTTTACTTTTTATTTTTGCGTTTTTCCCTTTTCTTGGAGAGATTGAGCATGATTGGACCGGTTCCCTGAACTGGCTCATTGTCTTGGCTCTTGCGGGCGTGTGATGTCTCATATAGCGATTAAAGTCTCCCTAATCGCAGTTACTACTTCTGACACGTCGTTTGACTCTCCGAAGAAGAACCGCTCGCTTCACTGCCGCTCTCTCTCTCGCCCCTTCGCTACGCCAGACTACTCACCGGCGAGGTCTCCGTCCTATATATATATATAATAACGTGTCCTTTTGGCCACCGTCGTCAATTCTTACAAAGGTGTGCACTAATAATTAGTGCACACCAAAGTGTGCACTAAGTATTTGAAAAGAGAGGGCCTAATCTCATATAAGAGTTAACTATTATGGTAAATTCTTCTTCAGATGACAGTGACATGGACCAGCGACTACGACATCGACGAGGCCATTCCCTTTGTGGAGTGGGGTCTTGAAGGCCAAAAGAAGACGAGAAGCCCGGCCGGGACTCTGACATTTGGCCGTAGCAGCATGTGCGGTGAGGACAGCTAGCTCTACCATATGATTGATGATATCTGAGTCAAATCATAGGTCGTAGTGATATGGTTGAGCGGTCGGACCCAACTCTTCAAATTCTTAACTTTGTCCATCTCATACAGTAAATATATTATTTAGTTTTTTTTATCTATTTTATTATTGATCGACACATATCAATGTGATACATTTTGATCTAACTCGTGTCAGTAAAGATCTAGTACCGTCGACTTGCATGACCAACTTAATTTGAGTAACATGTCATGATATATACATATTTTTTTTACTATATTTATTTAAGAAATTCTTAGTATACAAGAATACTCTTATATATATTTGAACTATAAGTTGGACTTATAAAATTTAAGTTGGAGTCATAACTAATTAGATTGGTTTATAAGTGGATCAATAAGAGAGCATTAATCTTACAAGTTCAAATATTACGAGAGTGTATAACTCTTGTAATAAATATTTCTCTACTTATTTTGTCATCAATATGCACATAATTAACTATGACAAACGAGCACTCAAACCTGGATGTTATCATGCATGAAGTGGATCTTATATGCGCATATTTTTTTTTTTTTGGAGGTATATAGTGATCATGATTCTTATGTGCCTTGATTTGTGGATCCTTTTTGTTTCAAATGCAGGTCCACCGGCGAAGACTGTCGGCTGGCGAGACCCTGGCTTCTTCCACACAAGTTTCTTGAGGAACCTGTGGCCAAACTTGAAGTATGAAGCTCTGGGTCTCTTTAGTTTAAAACTTTTAGGGGCCAGTTAATTCTTATTAATTTAATCATCTACCTAAATATCTACAATATTTATTTTAATTGGTGGGATAGAGTAATACTATGATACGATGGAGTCTTTGAATACGGCTCTGCCGTATCATTGATGCAAATCATTAGATTTTAATTTAACGGTCTGTCTATACTCACCGAGTAGCATCGAGTATTGAGCACCGAACAGAATCAACTACCGAACAACGATTATTTTGAGCACCCGAACGTCGAGCACAGATGTGCTGTAACATTCCGTCGTTGGATTGAAATCTAACGATCTGTGCTATGCTACGGTGGGGCTGTATCAAAAACCCTCGCCTGCCGCACTATAGCAATTTTCTGGTGGGATATATATATAACTCAAATCACGTCATGGTTTTATTTATTATCGCACTTATAACCGAGGATGCATGGTTCATCGGTGGTTTGATCTCATGTGCAACCAATGCGTTTAAGAGGAGTTGTCACATGAAATAGTAAGTTGAAATTAATATCAAAACTGTGGTGTTGAGATCGGAGAGTTATAATATGCCCAGAAATCTCAATTTAAAATTTGATGTGAAACTAATACTCAAGTTCTAGCAGTACTATATATATACTCGATCGCAATTAATTAAGATGGGATGTAGTGGAGATTAATTAGATGAAGATAAAAAGGAGTGAGAGTACTCTCAAGTCCAGACCCATATGCTATCAATTGTGAAAATCCAAAGTGTTGAGATTCACAAGTACATATATAATCATATGTTCAGAAATCTCAACTCAAAAACTGATCATATGAAATTAATACCCAAGTTGAAAGTGCCAAAAGATTAATTCGACTAAATTTAAGATCTAGTTTATGCTAATCGCATGGTGATGACACATGGATCGCGATGCAGGTACACCTACAGACTTGGCCATATGTTGACCATTAATGGATCGAGTACTGTTTGGAGCCAGGAATTCTCGTTCAGAGCTCCACCTTATCCAGGACAGAACTCCCTGCAGCGTGTCATTGTGGTCGGAGACACAGGAAAGGTGGGTTCTCTATACTTAATTTCTCTGTCTTAAGCACTAATTATACACTTTATTAAAGTTGAGTACAGTGAGAGATTGCAAAAGTTTCCTCCACTATTAATTAAGACATATGAGAGTCCGTGCATAAACTATTTAATGACATTTTTTTTGACAACATGATCAGAGTGATCCACACCAATTTATATATGTCTCCTAGGTTCTCTTCATCTTTAATTTTAAAATTACATAAATCAGAAAGAAATAGAGATAACAAAAAAATAAATCTATGAAAGTAAAAATGTGACTAATGAGGAAAAAAGTATACCCGATTATTTATCCCCAACATATATATATATATATATATATATATATGCACGGTGATGTTAATTAAATTTGAAATATATAAAATTGCAGGCGGAGATAGACCAGTCGAACGAGTACCAGAACTACCAGCCGGGGGCGCTGAACACGACGGAGAAGCTGGTAAAGGACCTCGACAACTACGACATCGTCTTCCACATTGGCGACCTGCCCTACGCCAATGGCTTCATCTCCCAGTGGGACCAGTTCACCGAGATGGTCTCCCCCATCTCCGCCCGCGTGCCCTACATGGTGGCCAGGTCTGGACGCCGTAGGAACAGGGCGCCATGCATATATATATATATATACTGATTAAGTTATAATAATCCTGACCTGCTTGTACGTGGCTTTTAATCTTCCCGCAGTGGAAACCATGAGCGGGACTGGCCCAACTCAGGGTCCTTCTACGAGAACACGGATTCCGGCGGCGAATGTGGAGTGCCGGCGGAGACCATGTTCTATGTTCCTGCTGAGAACCGTGCCAAGTTCTGGTAAGCATGCACGCAGATAGCTACTAGATCCAAAAGTTTCTTAGCTGCATTTTGTTACCCGCATGACGTGTGTGCCTGTGCTTAATTGTTCTTACCTGCATGCAGGTACGCGGCGGACTACGGCATGTTCCGGTTCTGCATAGCGGATTCCGAGCACGACTGGCGGGAGGGGACGGAGCAGTACCAGTTCATAGAGAGGTGCTTGGCCGGCGCCGACCGGCAGAAGCAGCCGTGGCTGATATTTGTGGCGCACCGGGTGCTGGGCTACTCGTCCAACGACTGGTACGCCATGGAGGGCTCCTTCCAGGAGCCCATGGGGAGGGGCCACCTGGAGAAGCTCTGGCAGAAGTACCGGGTCGACATCGCCTTCTTCGGCCACGTCCACAGCTACGAGCGGACCTGCCAGATGTACGAGAACACCTGCGTGAGCCCGGAGAGGTCCCACTTCAAGGGGCCGGTGAAGGGGACGATCCACGTGGTGGCCGGCGGCGGCGGCAGCCACCTGTCGGAGTTCACGACGCTGCAGACGAGCTGGAGCCTGTTCAAGGACTACGACTTCGGGTTCGTGAAGCTGACGGCGTTCAACCACACCAGCCTGCTGTTCGAGTACAAGAGGAGCAGCGACGGCGACGTCTACGACTCCTTCACCGTCTCCAGGGAGTACATGGACGTCCTCGCTTGTGTCAAGGACAGCTGCCCGCCTACCACCCTGGCCACCTGATCAGAGAGAGAGAAGAAAGAGAGAGAGAGATGCTTGTTCTCATGCAGATGGTTTCTTCAAGAATATTGTGCAGTGCGACTGCTGCGTAGTTGCTATAGATTAGGATGATCTGGTAAGCTATCGAGCTATGCATAGAGTTCGAATGATCCAATGGAGTAAAGTATGCTTCTGCTTCTTCCCCGTAAGTTTTAGGTTAATCCAAAAGAAAATTAGTTTGTCTGAAGTGGAATTTGGTAGACCACTGAGGGCTAGCAGCTGGTTGGAGAAGAGAAATGTTTAGTGCCCACTAAGGAAGATAATAAAATAAAGATGATGTGCATGGATTATTTTTTCAAACAAGTCTATTAATTTAGAGAGAGAGAGAGATATGTTTGGTTGAAAATTTGATAAGATCTTTCTCTCTTTTTACAACCAATAAGAAATCAATCAGATCGCTTTTGCTACGATGTCAATCACCAAAACTATTTGAAGAACGAGAAAATTTTAGTACATTTTTGTATTATATTTTAAGTGCAATATGACTAGGTAAGAATTTATATGACATCATTTACATAAAGAGTGATAAAATGACAACTCAATTCTTAGATGCCACATAAATTATTACCTAACCATATTGCACTTAAAATATAAGACAAAAATACACAAGTCTTTCTCTCGAAGAAAAATACTAGCTTTCTATATTGGATGGCCAATTCTTAATGGAAAATGATAAATAGATGACTACGAATGACAAATTGCAAACTCAGCCCTGTTGTTATTCTTAAAATTATTGTTATCACTCTTAATTAATTATTTATCATCGTTTGTGGACAATAAATAGCTTTAATAAAAATGACAAATTAGATTTTGCATGCATTTAACATAGATTAGAGATGCGAGAAAAGAAGGTGAGAGCCTAGCGACGCCCTCATATTTGAATTATGAGGGTCTGGAACAAGGGTGGAAGACCTGCATGTGGTGCCCCATCGATCCATACAAAAATTAACTAAAACAATATAAAAAGCCATATAACTATAGAAGTGTACATGAATCATGGGGATATATTTTCGCACAAGTAGGGTATAGCCCCAACGCAACACAATTATTAAAGTAAGAAGCATAGAAGACACAGATGTTCATTGTTGTCATCTGTTCTAGCAGATGATCATTGTTTTCACTGGTAAGAGAAGTAAATCATAAACACATGTCTGCGAGCACAGTTTTTTTTTTTTTTCTGATCCTTTCCTCTCCACCACGATCTGCATACATCCCCTATATCCGGCCCTTCTTATACTGGAAGAAATGCTCATGCCAGTTACATTGATCTACATGGACATGTAATTTGATGTTCGTATGCAATTCTTCACCAGGTTGAGGGCACCTTGGCACTTACAAATGGGAATGGGGTGATCTTGAAGCATTTCTGACACGGACGCAGTGCCATGATGTGTTTAAGATTCCCCTCAGGTTCCAAATTTCCTCCACAGTCTCGGGTTGGACATTGGCAGCTGAATCAACCTGCACATCACGAGAGATGATTAATGCCTCATTGACATTTTTTATTAATCTATGATTGAATAGAGTAAATGCACCAGAAAATGATAGCAGTAACATCAACTAAACAGCTCCGTGGACATACTATTCTTGAACTTGCCCTTTGGCGGAGTGGATTTTTGTGTGGTGGGAGTAGTTAAGTTTTTCTTTATCCTAGATGAATGAAACCCAGGTGCAGAAAATTTCCTCGATTAGGCAGCAAGCTCCCCTTTTTGATGTCACAAAGATTGGTGGTGATCAAACCACCTTAAACTTCCTAAACACAAAACCCTCAACCACCACTAGAAAGTCTGTATCAAGAAATATCTGTAGTGTGCCATTTCAAAAGCCCTTGGTGCCTGATCAATATGTTCTGGAGCTCCAATTGATACAGATGACGGTATAAACTAATTGCTGCTGACCACTTAAAAGTTAAAAAAGATGAAGTAAATACTCACCGCTTTGACAACGATTTCAGCATTGTCTGGGATTTCAACCTCAGCCTTGAACAAGACCCATGCCCATCTGTCGTCGTTTATGCCATCTGACACGTAGGGTACACCACTCTTCTGATATCTATGAGCTTCAGTCCATGTCTTGCCACCATCCACTGATATATCAATCCTCTCAATGCCACGTCCACCTCCAGAAACTGCATAGCCACTTACGGTAATCTGCAAATCTATAAGATCTTAATTAATCCTGTTTGATAACAAAATACAAACGGTTTCTTCTGGAACAGTTCGCTCACCCTTCCTTGCTTTATGACATCAACATCCTCCAATGAGCAAATAGCACTCTGTTAAACAGCAAAATCCTCTGTTTAGTTGGCAGCTTTGTTTAGTTGGCAGCTTTAGAAAAAATCGTTTGGCTAAAAGATAAGCAAGTAACAAAAGGCAAAATCTTGCTGATAAAAACACATTGACTGCATGTTCGGCACTTTCAAACTCCATCACATGTATATGAATAATTTAAGGGGTAAACATAATTTCTTCCAAGTATGTCTGAAGATATATATTATTTTCTTCATTTGCTTGAAATGGTTATCTTTTAACACCAAGAGACTCCCTGGTGAATGGTGATCACAGGCCCAAAACCATGAAAAGTTTTACTCATTACTATTCATGGAAACACAAACATTTTAGTTTAATGACTTAATCTCATAATCAGATTGGACATAAAAGTTTGAACAGCTTGTTCCACTGATAGTAATGCTACACTAAACAGACACTAACTTGATATGAAACCATTTTAATAACGAAAACTAGTATTTGATAGGTATTTCTAAGATGCATAAACAAACAAGTGAAACCCATGGACATGACATGACACACACACGTATTGACACTCCAATATAAGAATTCCAAATGAGTTCTCCAGGAATCCTTCATTACTTGTTTGAACATTGAGATTCTACAAGTTGAATAACATTTTATACATTGTATTTTAGGCAAATTTCAATCGGTGATACCTTATTTTATGTGTTATGTCCACAATTTATGTGCCTTTGAAAACTTTGTTGGCACTTGTGTGTTTCTTTTTTTTTTTGAAAAGTGGATAGCACCACAAGAATATTAATAAAAAAGAGAAAGGATGTACAAGTATAAGCCAAAAGGGCCCTGACCCCTACACATCAGAAGCCACACCAAGACAGAGTAGCAATCTCTAACCCCCCCCAACAAAGCAAACAGTGTAGAATTGGATTGGTTCACACTTCACATTACAAACAGTGCCACACGTGTTTACACTCGAGACATCATTTATGTCCCACAGATTATAGAATGCAGGTAGGAATGCTGGAAAAAAGGTTTCAAATCCGTAGCTCTATCAATCCTTGAAACAGGACTAGTTCTGTATCAATGTACTGTTTGGAAACAAACAAAACACTACACGATCACAAAACGAAAGAAATATCGTCCTCACTGCCTACAACATGAACTGATGACAAAAAATATATTTCTGTGGCACCACTTGTACGTAATATCAATATGTGCTTGCCACTTTATTCTATCTCTGAAACTCTCAGATAAAGTGTTATGGCATGCAATCATTGTTCATCAGTACTGATTACCAGAAATGAATATGGTATTGAATTGAAAAGAAACTTTGCAAAACATAAGCAGTCATGCACAAGAACGGGGGACCTGCACAGGAAAATCCATCTGAGGCCTCCTGGTAGACCAGATGATATTATCCCAATCAACTGTAGGGGGAAACATCTTGTAATCCTTTTGCATGAAGAAACCCTGGTTTATGTAACACCATTATTAGTGAATAAGACCTGAAACAAGTTAAGAAACAGCAGAAAAGAATGCTTGTTTTCTTCTAACCTGGCACTCTTCCTCAACTATGTTGATGCGATCCAACCATTTAACAGACCTTGCACCAATAACACCAGGAACAATCACCCGCAATGGATAGCCATGATCACGATTAAGGATCTTTGAGAATGTCATAAGAAGAAACAAGGTATTAGAATTTACTGCTGAGACATACGACGAACTGTTCAGACAAAGTTGAAACAGAAATCCCAAATAAATAGCTTACTTTATCCCTTTATTTAAATAAAGGCAGCAATTTCCCATAGAAATTAAAGTAGATGACGTTATTACAATCCCTCCTGTAATTTCAGAAAGATATGTCTATAACAAATTAATTTTGTCTATGAATTTTTGATATTATAGGTTGACATTCTTCAGGGTACTTGCATATAGTTCCTCCAAGAGTTGAGAAACCAACAATTTTTAGTGAACAACTGGATATTAAGTATTCTCTTATATAGAAGGCCAAGAAGGGAAATATGAAATCCACATCCGAAGCCCTTATGCTCATATAATTGCTTTTCTCCTAACGACAAGCCCTGTCCCTAGAGAGCCTGCAATGCAACTAGCACCAGTGAGGCGCTGCAATACAATTGACACATGACATTCTGCAATAGAACAAGCACCCATGACGTTATGTATTATACATAGCAAGTTTACTAGAAACTCCGATGACTGATTCTGCTTTGTTAAAAAGCATGAATTAGACTCTGCAATACAACCAGCATGAATGAGCTCCACAATATAACCAACACTAATGAGGCTTTCAAAATAAACTAGCAGCATGAGGCTTCGCAATATAGTCCACATTGATCAGTATTTGCAACATAACGAACACCAATAAGGTCCTACAATATACTAGAACCAAGGAGCCCCTTGAATGTGCTTAGCACCGATGAAGCTACCCAATGTTCTTGACAAGACAAACTTCCTTCGTCATCCATGTTCGCACCAGTTTATTTCTTTGCTCTCTTTCCCATTATACAGAAAGATGGCCCTCAGAAAGTCAGAATTCTTTTGGAAAAGTATAAAGCACGGGTTAAGCTCATAAAATATTTAAACCTCTTGGGGATATCTTCTAAGTTTTCTACCATGAAGCATAAAAAACTCTTAGCATTTAAAATTGTGGCAATTGAACAATTAGACAGCCAATATTTTGCTTTTAAATTTTCATTTCTTTGAATAAGCTTGCACTAAATTGTAATTTTCTGTCTCAGGGATGCACTGAAGGTTAGTTTAATTATAACTAACTGACAAAGTCAACAAAGTTTTGCTTGAATATCATCTCGCAGAAGCTAACACATGGATTGGGAGATTAAGATTGTTCATCAGAATTCTGAGAGCCAATCAACAAGGAAAATTCTTCCTTTATCTATTCATCACTCAAATGGATCTGCTCATCATGACAAGACCACAAAAGTCCCTCAAATCGAATAGTAATTCGGTCGCACAAGATAAACTAGATTTTGATTCATTCATTACAAAGGAGAAAAAAGAAAGATTAAGCTGCCAAATCTGAGAAATGAAGACAGACAGTGGCAAAAGGAATTGGAAATAGAAACATTAATCATAGTGATATATCCTTCCTTATAATATCTAATTTGGGATATGCAAAGTCCAAGAAACTTGTTGCAACATGGTACCTGATACAACCAGGAACAAAGGACCAACACGTTCTTGAATTAAAGATTATCATGACATCATGGGTCTACATAGCTTACCTCTCCATTCATTTCATATGCAAGCAAAACATCAGCTTCAGGGTTTGTGGCTTGCCTCAGGGGAATTGATGCAGTATAAGGGCCACCTTTTTCCTCCTGCTCTTGAAAAATTTTAGAAGAGATAATCACAAAAAAATTTCCGGGAAAAAGAAGCAAATGCCTTGGCAATCATAATTACGGACATTCAGTTATAGTACAATTAAGAACTTGTACTCACTTTGCACATATCAACACTAACAAATTCAACATGCTTTGCTCCTAAAGGTGTGGTTGCTGTGAGTTCAGGTATCCCAACCAGCTCAAGGACATCCGACAATTTGGCACCTCCCCAAATGGCTGAGAGAAAAGAACCACTAGGTTACAACAGGAAGTTTGCGATGTAGACAAAAATTTCTCTGACGGAAATGACATTGGTCTGCACAACCATGATTAATTACCGAGTAGATTTCAGGTTAGATTTAAAGGATGAATTTCCTGTCAATGGAGTTATCTATTGAACCTGGTTTTTTTTTTTCTAATTGGCAGAATATCTTCCTTGCCTACTGGAGAGAGGACTAACACATGATCTAATCTTCAAAGAGGAGATTCTCAAATATCAGATCCACTACCCTTTCATAACTTTGGTTGATGATGCATAAACAGTACTAGGAGGTCCAGGACCCTTGTGTCTAACATCAATGTTCACAGGTGCCTGATATCAAAATGCACTGGTGCTGTCACAACTCATTAGCAACTCCACTTCTTTTGCAACATAGTTTGTCCAACCTTACCAGCATCTCCTATGATGACATGCATCTGCATCTTTAGAGTCTTACATTTGGTGTGCCCTAATTTATCTCACGCATCCAATTAAGTAATCTTATACTTTACATAATTACATATTCATCTATCTAAACAAGCACTTAGATATGCTATGTTTAAGCTATTGCACCACTTTTAAAGACCTAAATATGAGGTCTATGTGTTTTAGATATTTTGACTACTATGAAGGAACATGTAAATGATATTACAAAAGCCCATGATACAATTATGGAAAGATGTAAACCATTTCCAAGTGCAGCAACATCCCAACCAACACCCTTAACAGTCTTCTTTTTGCTCATTGCGGTCCTCCTGTTACCTGCACACTGATGTCTTAAATTGATCAAATGATGCATTATCATCATATTTGCTTTGTGACTGCATCACTGGCATGTCCTCAGATATTCCAATGTGAAGTTTATACGTACTACAAGTTATTACCTGTAAAGTTGCTGTAACGTTGTACTTGGGAAGATTCCTATAAGTTAAAAAAACGTGCTGTCAGTTCCACACTGAAAAGAGTAGCACAACACACTTTTAAAACACTTAACAAATTAAAAAATTTCTCACCGTATGTCATCCATTGACAGCTGCCTTGGCTTTTTTACCAAGCCACAGACAGAGACACGATAGCTGCAGCAGTGTCAGATTTTCAGATCATCTGTTCTAAATGCAATTTTCCCTTTCTGCAGTATCACATATTTAGTAACAAGAAGATGCAAGAAACGACCTTTGGATGTCATCAACAATAGGAATCGGTCCATGATTTCTCTTATAGAACATATCTACAGGGGTGACATAGGATGCAACCAAAGCTGCACGAGGAGGCTCAGCATTGAATGGCTCCTACACCATAAATAAGACAACTCATAAGCTTGATCACTTAAAATTTAAGAAGTACCAGAAGCTTTTCAGACTGAAAAAAGATAGAATAAATGCACAATTTTAATCTCCAGGTGGACAACACAAGATTTATCCATGTGCAGAGAGAATGGACATTTCACAGAAGTGAAGAAGTAGTAATGGCCTAATTTACAATGCTAATAGAACTGTGTAGCTAAAAAATAACTGATTCTTATTTCCATTAGAAGGGTCTGGCTCGGTATCTTCCTCTGGTAATTTTGATTCACATACAAACAAAAACATCCAAAAGAATAGTCAGAATTACGCCTTCACACCAACAGAAAAAAGTAGTCCACAAAGACACGAAATGTTCCATGGCCACAGATGAAAGACATACCGGTAATTCAGCCATAACATAGAAGGCACACCAAAAGAATGGAAATAGCTAACGAACAGAGCAACAACCAGAAAAAGATTACTCCTGTTGACCTCCACAAGAAGAATCAAAACTTTCGTACGATAAAAAACTTCCAAGTATACAGAGCTGCAAAGACTGACGATACAAGCGGCAGCAGATCGGAATCGCATACATCGAACCCCTTCCCCAGTTCCAAAATCCAATCCCATGCCCCCATCTGGAACCCCTCCTATCATCCGCCCCGGCCCACCCACACAAAATCCTTCTCTTTATCATTCTCTGTATGACCTTCGTCCCACCTCTCCTCCGACGGATGCCCAATTCAAAATGCTACCATCGACAACCCAAACTGTCCAGTCTCGACAACAAGAGAAGCCAGGGGCACCAACCACAGCCTACCAGATTCTCTATTCTACGAAATCTGGAATCACAACTGCTAGCATGCATAGACAACACCGATGGATCCGTCACCTTGGCGTTGATCTTGAGGGCCAGGTGGCGAGGCGGCTCCTGGGAGTAGTCCGACGGTCCTCTCAGTCCCGGCATCGTCTCCTCCTCTCCTGCCCCTCCTCCTCTCGCTCCTCCTGTGGATGCGAGTTCTTCCGCTCCGCACCTCCAGTGGAAGCGCGCATGAAACAGAGACGCGTGTGGCAGCCGGGTGCGAAGCTCGCCACTTCACCGGTGCCAGGGTTTTTGCCGTGCCGTGTTTTGTGGCTCACGTCATGCATAATTACTTGGACAAATGACAGCTTGACATGTCAGCTTCTCAATACAGCGTACCAACTTCAGGTTGGGTGTTTTGTGAAGTCGAATAATCCAACGTCAAGTTGTGTCTTCACACCCGTAAATCTGGATATTTTTCTTCCTTTTTTCAAGTTAATAATTCACTTAACAACATTAATGCCCTAATTGTTGTTGTATATCACTAGGTCCTACATAGACCTAATCCCTTTGAATTTGAAAATGCTTAACTAAAAAAAATTAATTTTAGATTTTGATGGTGTAAAATTTAAGTGTGCCGCCAAAAAGAGATTGTTTTAAGAAAAAAAACTTTTGGATAGGAGAGGAATGTGCTTTATTTATAAACACATACTTATTTGGATATAATCGATATGAGATTAAACCATATTACTACACAACCCTTAATGAAGATAAAAATGTACAAGTCTCGTTACGACAAGATGTTTAGGTAGGGCACATAATCTCTTATTCGGTTCTCACAAATAACACCGTTGATGATACATGAAATTTTAGCGTGTCCTTCGAGAGATATTATCCCTATTTAATATTATCTTTTTTCTTAGAAAAAGAGTCTCTCTTGAGAGAAGAGGAATGTGTCTTGTTTATAAACATACTTATTTTCACTCAATCTAATATAAAATTAAACTATACCTGTATAGATTTAGAAATATTTAACTAAAAAAGTTATTTTAGAATTAGTCAATAATATCTGTAGTAAGTAATGATGTAGTGGGTACATGTGACAAGATATAAGACAAAACATAATTATAAGTATTATTTTTAATTAAATATATATATTATTTTATGTCTTGTCGCTCTTATGCCAATTAATTACTGAGTGCATGTGTCAGCTCATAACTTATCACACAAAACTGTAGAAAACTATAACAATCGATCAAAAGGATGGTCCAAGAGAGGAAGAGACAAAGTTGGCACACTAGACATGCTATTTTCTTATGTCATCGATGATCACCAGGCCTTAGTTAAGAAGCATGTCCTCTTCTTGTTGGAAAGCTGGCGTTGGTAACAAGGACGATGATATGTGAGGACAAATGAGACTTACATGTGTGTCTCACCTAACATGATCACAGATGGACTTTTTTTGTGCTTTGTTCAAGTTTCCCTAGTTTTGATGGCTCCATTTGATGCTTTTTTATTGTTCTCTGCATTAGGGTTCCATGTTGGAGGTTGGAAAGAAATAGCACACTGGATTTGCCTGTTAAAGACTGTTGGGCTTCCCAAACACTGTGGTCTCTAATGCCATTAGTTTCCCTAGTTTTGATGGCTCCATTTGATGCTTTTTTATTGTTCTCTGCATTAGGGTTCCGTGTTGCAGGTTGGAAAGAAATAGCACACTGGATTTGCCTGTTATTGGTGCTTCCCAAACACTGTGGTCTCTAATGCCATTGGAGAGGAAGTATAAGAAAAAAGGAACTTGGAGCAAGTTTACAGAAACGAGGTGTGTGTGTTTGTGTATATGTTAAAAGTTTTGAGAAGGTGCCTTGAAAACATAAAATTAGTACTCATAAGAAGATATAAAATGGCCCCACTTTTTTCTGATCTGAGGATGTGAATCTGGAGCCACTTGGGGGTCACCCAGCTAGAGATAAGAGCTTTGCAGCTCTGCTTGGTGATTATGAAATTAGATCCAGGCAATTAGATTGGATGATCTTCCTTGCCATAAAAAGTTGAATTACCCATGACCCAAGTAAGTCATAGGCTATGCACAAGGGTCAGGTAAGATTATGAAACATTTGAAGGTTCATAGATCATGAGATGTGTATCTGGTTAGCCATGGAGCAGTGGCCAAATTGGAGGAGCCACAACCTCATACTCACACAATGGTGCACATTGTCACAGGGGACTCCAATAGCTTCTACACAGAGGCTCTCATTCCCAAGCAATTGAAGGAAACACATCCACACCTTCTCTGGGTTCCCTAGAATCCATTTCAAGCACAAGCTAAACACCATCTTGTGCAGAGGATATGAAACCTGTAGAGGACAAATCCTCTCCAAAACATAGTAGATTAGCACACAGACATTACAAGGGTGGGGGGGGGACACAAGGACCACTACTCCTTATTCTTGTCAACAAGATGTTGACATGGAAACAATGCTCAGCAACATAAGCAAGAGTACTACACAGTAGCAAGATCATTTCATTCAAAGACTAAAACCCTTAAAGCTCTTGCATTCCATTCATAGTCTGAACATCTGAAACTCTTCATTTCATTCACAGTCTGGGCTGCCCAACCTTTGCATCAGACCCGGGGAGACGTGCTGCAGGTGATCTGCGAATGCGAACGCAGTGCCATGAAGTGTTCAGGATTCCTCTCAGGTTCCATATGGTCTCCACATACCGAGGCTGGATATTGGATGCTGAATCAACCTGCTCCACCAAAAGAAAGAAGATGAGATGGTATTTAGCATGAGCACTCTTACAGAAAACACTTCCAAAGCATGGGTAGACTTTAGCAGTTCAGTGAAGTGCATACCGCTTTGGCAATAATTACAGTATCTTCTGGTATTTCGATCTCTGCTTTGAAGAGGACCCATGCCCACCTGTCACTGGTTACATCATCTGCTACATAAGGCACTCCAGTCTTCTGATACCTGCGAGCTTCAAACCAGGTCATGCCACCATCAGCAGATATATCCACCCTCTCGATGCCACGCCCGCCTCCAGCAACTGCATATCCAGTTACAGTGATCTGCAGCAAGCCAGCACTAATAACATCAGTGTCAGATGGCCCACATATTGAGTAATGTGACAAAGAAAATTTCCCTGGAGGATTTGACCCACCTTATTCTGCATTGCAACATCCTCATCCTCAAGGGAGCAGATGGCACTCTGTGAATCCACAAGTGCAATGAAATGGTTAGAAGGAACTTGAAAGTGACAAAGCTTCCAAGTGCTCTCTCTCAGTTCCTTGAAAGAATGCTACTGAACTACTTATTACAGTCTGTTTCATTTAACTGCCTACGATTTCCATGAATTTCCTGTTGCCACACTTAAAGATTTTAGAAGAATTACCATTAGGATGATTTAACATGCCATGAATTTGTTGAATGGAGTTAAATGACTGTTAAGTTGTCCCACAAATGAATCTCAGAGTGGACAACCTAAGGAAAATTGAAGTACCTGCACAGGAAAGTCCATTTGTGGCTTCCTAGTAGACCAAACTATGTTATGCCAGTCAACAGTGGGAGGAAATGTCTTGTAATCCTTTTGCATAAAAAATCCCTGCTTCAGGACAAAGCAAAATTAGATTGAACATTTCAATAAAACAAGAAAAAAAATACAATTAACATATGGCACCTGGGATTGTTCTTCAATTATCTTGATGCAATCTAACCATTTGACAGAACGTGCACCAATGACACCAGGAACAATCGCACGTAGGGGATATCCATGATCGCGATTGAGGACCTTAACGTAAAATATTCTGTCAGCAAGAGTTCACACATAACACTAATTCATGAAATTAAAGTACATGGTGAATTTCACGTTTTCTTAAGAAAAGAGGAAAAATGTCCAAAGGGTGATGAGATGAATAAGAGAGAGGACTTTTTCATTTTACTGGATCATGCAATGGCATATTCTAAATGACAATATTGTAAACTAAATTGAATGAACAAGTTCAGATATGATTCTACATTAGGAGAAAGGAAATTGCTAGTTCTTGCTTTTGGATCAAGAAATTTGAGATTGATCAAGAAGGGAATTTCACTGCCTGAAGCTTGTATTCAACAAAAAAAGAGGCAATAACTGTTACCTTGCCATTCATTCATATGCAAGCAATACATCAGCATCTGGATTTGTTGCTTGCCTCAGGGGAACTGATGCCTTGTAAGGACAACCATTCTCCTCCTGACGTTTGCATATTACAATAAAATGATCAGCAAATTCCTTAGCAAAGGAATGGAGAAAATTTTGTCAAAAAACCAGTTACATTCATATAAGGATCCTAGATGAAGAATAGATCTACTCACAACGCACATGTCGACACTGATGAATTCAATGTGCTTCCCTCCATGTGGTGTCATTGTTGTGTGCTTCGGAATCCCAACAAGTTCTAGGACATCACAGAGTCTTGCTCCTCCCCAAATTGCTGAAGAGCATAATAGAAAATTACTACTAAATATAAATACACAGCAAGTGGAAGCATAATTGGATGAAGTGGATGATACTACGAAGCTATGAACAGTTGAAAAAAGATGAATGTAATACACTAAAAGGACATAGCCAGACTGGCAACGAGAAATTTCTTGGTAGTTCATCGATCTAACTCATCCTGATCCAGAGAAAGCGTATGAGCTTATTAATGTTAGGAGAGAAGTAATTTCCTTTGTCAAAGATCATATAAACATTATGCGTTTCCCCTTATAAGCAAATCATTCACTGGGTCAAGCATGGTCTTTATACCCTGATTGTCTGGTAATGCTGCTTTCTGCCTCCTGATGAACCACAGAAAAAGTTCAACCTTACCCCACATTATCTAAATTTCAGTTACACAGTAAATTTTGGAACTGGCTTAACCTGGCTTGGAACTGGAGCCGGTTCCAGGACCAGAACCAGCCCCAACCAGAGTCCAGTCCCAGTAACAGTTCTTAAAACCTTGCTTCCATGATTTTAGTAGTTTTTGCTGGAAAAACAGAAGTGATGTGAGGCTTTAATTCCACAACATGAGGTTATGAACAGATCTGAAACTTTCATGGGCGACCACCAGTCTCCACATGGGTCTTTAATTCCTACTTATTTGCAAATTTTGGCTTAACAATCACAAGAAGATGCTGTATAGGAAGTAGTCAATCAGACACACCATTTCCAAGGGCACAAACATCCCAGCCCACACCTTTCACTTTCCTCTTCTTGCTCATTGCTGTCCTTCGGTTACCTGCACACTGAGATACATACTAAGAAGTGAAGAACTGTTCAACAGCCATAAAACCCAAGATAAGGCTGAGCTGCTGTGTGAGGCAACACACCTGCAAAGTGGCTGTAACAGTGTGCTTGGGGAGTTTCCTACATTAACATGGTGCATAAATCCCTAGTTTTAGTTTTGGATAAAGTTAAGAGAAACATGATGGGGCCACAGTCACATCTACAAAATCTGAAACTTATGAACACATCAATCACCTGATGTCATCCATCGACAGATGAACCGGCGTGGTTACCAGACCACACACGGAGACACGGTACCTGCCAAATTGAACAGATAGAAGACGATCAGTTCTTGCCGGCTTCCAGGTGTGGGACTAGAGGCACTGGCACACAACTGATCAAAAGATCAAAATGTGACCTCTCGATGTCGGCGACCAAGGGGATTGGCCCATGGTTCCTCTTGAAGAACAGATCCGTCGGGGTGATGTATGATGATACCAGTGCCTCCCGGGGTGGCTCTGCATTGAAGGGTTCCTGCAAGATGTGGGCGCACATATACATACATGTTTATATAGATTATGTGCAACGTATACTATAGAGAACTAAAGATGTGCAAAAACTAACGTCCACGGCACATTTCCTGATGATGGAGCTTCGCCTACTGGGTATGAAAACAAAGAGAGGCAACAGCAGTGGACAACAGAACATGGAACGCCGGTTACCTTGGCATTGATGCGAAGACATGGGTGGCGTTGGGGCTCCTGTGAGTAGTCTCGCGGGCCATACAAAGCTGCCATTTTTTCTCTCCTGTTTCCCCTTCCTTCTTTTCTTCTCCTCCACAAACAACTGCTGCAGAGAGAGATAGTAGCTGGGTTCTGCACAGGGGGCAGCTCTTTTATACTGCAGCCAGCTGAGATATATAACAGGCAGAAATGTGTGCCATCATCAATACTAGATGTGTATCAAGTATTTTACTCAATTTTTAATGGTCTAAATTTAGTCATTATTACAAAGAAAGCTTATGGACTCTATTATATGCATTTATACGACTCATGACTTTAATAAATAACAAGTGGGGGTACTCTTCAAGATGACTACAGTACTCAAGTTGGAGGTGAGGCTGGCTTGTCATCTCATAATTAAGAATTTTTATCGGTGACAGATTTAAAATTTTATTTCTGTGAGATTTTAATAGTACACTCATATATAAATTCAGTGAAATCACTTATAATGAAAAATTATATCTCTAATATAATTTTTTTTTTTATCAAATGAGATCACAAGACCTCACTAAAAATATATTAGATCCGCCCTTAATCTTTATCAAGGTACACTTCAATTTAATTTGTCCACCTTTGACCTCTTTTTCGTAGAGAAATATTTAATACACATCATAAAAATCTGTATCCCTTTTCATCTTCTCTCTCCTATATATATCCTATTTCGGTGACGGACTTACATGATCTCTAGTGAGGTTCTTCCGAGATTTCATTAAATTGAAAAAAAATTATTAGATATGTAAATTTTTATCATTTGAGATTTTATTAAATTAAAAATATACATTATAAATGCATCATTAAAATTTTTATTAAATTAAAATCTTACATCCATCACTCTCCGAGCTGCCCATCGTTTCGTATAGGTGGTTTCGGCAGTCCGTGGGCCTGCCGTTGGTTCCCGCATGAACGTTAAAAGATATCGACGTACGGACACTTCATGCCCATGCACATGCTGCTGCCATAGAACACAGACGTCACTGCAGACGTCACGGGGTCTTTGCACACTTGGGTGGTCTGCCCGACACGATCTTTTTCTATGTCAGATGTGAGAAATGTTAAGTGCTGTGACGGTGAGAGCTGCGCTGCGTGCGATATTTTGGTAGGAGAAAGGTTTATTACATTTGTACATTGTATTTAAAGTATAATGTGATTAGATAAAAATTTATGTAGCATCTTTTACATAAAAATTGATAAAGTGACAATCTAATTATTAGATACCACATAAATTTATTATATAATCACATTACACTTAATATGAAAGTGCAATAAATATTTCTCTTTTGGTAGATCCGGGTGGGGTTGGAGATCGATGGGCACTATTATATATATATATATATATATATATATATATATATATATATATTATGTTGCAAGTTTCCGTGGCATACTACATTAGTTTATTATTCTCGAGCAGGTTTGGTTGGTCACAAGAGTTTGATCGATATCATCTTAAATAAGAAAGATTGGGAGGAGAAAGGAGGCAATGGGAAGACATTGGGTCCCCACTTGCCTCTTCGGCGACAATTAATACTGAAAGTAGTGAAGAATAATTTTTTTTAGTGTGTTAGACTAGTTCGCTTAGTTTTTTTTTTTTAATTGTACATAGATGTCTTGAGTTTGAGATTCAAGACGCACACTTAATTCTTAATTAATTACAATTTCTCAGAATTTTGTTTTATAAATTTAATAGATTTGAGGAAAGTCTAATTAACCGCACCACTTCTAATATACAAGCAATAACATGCCGAGATGAATAGGTGATATAATGAGAAAGTACATGAACAAATCTTACCTTGGTTCGAGGTCAGATCAATCCAACTCAAGGCAATTACCTGAAAACCAAAAGCCTGGTACACTGGCAAATGAGTGTCTGCAAGTCTCTCTCTCTCTCTCTGCGCTCTGAACTGATAGGAAGTTCTTCTTTTCTTATCATTTTGAGAAATGTTCGAGACCTACTTGGATGGATATTTCCTGACCCAAAAGATCTGGCTGCGTTTGATAACGAGTTATAAAAAATTTTAAAATTAAAATTTTTTTGACATGACTCGTTGCACATCCAAACTAGTCAAGGTGACTAATGTAGGAACAAGGTATGGAGAGAAGGGGATTTGGGACTCCGGCGATGTGTAGCTCACACTTGTTGTTGTGTCTCTTCCGATGGGAGTACCCATCTATTTATAGGGCTTTCCACACATCCCCTCCGTCCCAAAGATGTAACCGCCCCTTTGATGTCGATTCGTTTCTGGATCTGAGGAGAGATTTTCTCTCATACGTTTCTGATTTGTTGGCCATTAATCTTGTAACGTTCGGACGTTACAACATCTCCCACTTGGTCAACAAATTATTGTACTCCTACTATCCGTGTGAAGTATAAACATTTATTCCGATACTCCCACTATTTATGAGATGTATCATTATTTTTTTTATCCATGAAAATATTTCTTTAGCTCATATATTCCTGAGCCCCATTAAGCCAACATGCTTAATGAAATTTTCCGCCAGAATACCTTTTGTCAAAGGATCGGCAATCATGTCACTAGTGGGGACATATGATATTTTCACTTCCCCTTTCTGCACAATATCTCGAATGTAGTGATATTGTATTTCTATATGTTTTCCTCGAGAGCTATTTGCTCTACTATTAATCAAGCTAATCGCTGCCTGATTATCACAATAGATCTCAATTGGTCCTTCTGCCAAATTTAGATCTAAATCTATCAAAAATCGTCTTATCCAGACGGCATGAGTAGTAGCCATGCTGCAAGCTACATACTCAGCTTCCTGTGTGTATCTCGCAACACACCCTTGTTTCTTGCTACCCCAAGAAACAGCTGCACCACCAAAGATGAACAAGTGTCCCGACGTGGACTTTCCGTCATCTTTGTCTCCTCCAAAGTCTGCATCTGAATAGCCAAATACCTCAAGCATATCAGCTTGATAAACTAATTTGTGGTGCAAAGTTCCTTTCAAATATTTCATAATCCTTTTAACAGCTTCCCAATGTGCTGGGCCAGGATTAGCTTGATATCGACTTACCAAGCTCATTGGATATGCTAAGTCTGGTCTCGTACTCATCATTGCATACATTAGGCTTCCAACTGCTTCAGCATATGGCACCTTGAGCGGACCTTGTCCCTCTCCAGGACAATGCTCTTTTCCAACCGTTTTCCATGTACTAACGGTGTAGGTGCCGGATTGCAGTTATGCATTCCGAATCTCTTGAGTACAGACCGTAAATATTTTTCTTGGTTTATACTCAACATTCTAGACTTTCTATCCCTCAGGATTTGTACACCAAGAACATAGGATGCCTCACCCATGTCTTTCATCTCAAACTTCCACTTAGTTCAGATTTGATTTTATTCAACATCTCTATGTCATTTCCGGCGAGCAAAATATCATCCACATACAGGGATAATATAGTATACATGCTCCCACTTTTCATGACATACACACAGTTGTCCAACTTATTTGCAACAAACCCAAGTTGAATAACTGTCTCGTGGAATTTGAGATACCATTGTCTAGAAGATTGTTTCAAACCATATATTGATTTCTTTAACTTGCATACCCTTTCCTCTTGGCCTTCCTCCTGAAATCCTTCAGGCTGTTGCATATATATATCCTCCTTCAACTCACCGTTGAGGAATGCAGTCTTGACATCCATTTGGAACAACTCCAAGTCAAGATGCGCTACAATGGCCAAGATAATTCTTATAGATGCAAACTTAGCTACTGGAGAATACGTTTCCTGAAAATCTATACCTGCCTTCTGATTATAACCTTTAGCAACTAACCGGGCCTTATATTTATCAATTGACCCATCAACTTTTAGCTTTTTCTTGAATACCCATTTGCACCCAATGGCCTTTCTATTCTTAGGCAAATCACATAGTTCCCACACTCCATTCTTTTCATGGAGTTCATTTCTTCCTTCATGGCCTCCAGCCATAAATCAGATTCCTGCGATTTCATCGCATCAATATAATTCACGGGATCTATATGATTTTCCTCATCTATGTCTACTGACAAACATGAAGGCTCACATGAATACAAATAGTAATCATCTATCCATACCGGTGGAGTTCTAGCTCTTTTGTTGCCAACTGCAGGTATATCAGGTTGTGCTTCATTCATAGGAATTTGTTCATTTTCCATTTCTAGTTGAGGTTCTTTCTCAATTTCTGGATCATTCCTAGGGATATCATTGTAATAATCATCATTTATTACAACCAGAGGTTCTTTCTCATTTTCATGAGATTCCTCTTCCTTTAGATTCTCTAGAAATGTTGCATCCCTATATTCAACGATCCCTTTTTCTTTATGGAAAAATCTATATCCAAACGATTTCTCACAATATCCTATGAATCTGCACTTCAAAGTTTTTGGTTCCAACTTATCTCTAAGTTGACTTGGAATGAGAACATGGGCTATCGACCCCCACTTCCTGAGATAACTCAAATGTGGTTTCTTTCCATTCCATAATTCATAAGGTGTACTTTCTACGGACTTAGTGGGAATTCTATTCAAGACATGATTAGCCGTAAGCAATGCCTCTCCCCACAAATTCTTAGGGAGACCCGAATGCGATAGCATACATCTAACCGCATTCATCAGGGTTCTATTCTTTCTTTCTGCCACACCATTCTGTTGCGGCGTATAAGGCATTGTTACATGTCTTTTGATTCCATGTTCTTGACAATACAACTCAAATTCCCTTGAGTTATATTCCCCACCTCTATCAGTCCTTAACACCTTAATATTCCTTCCAAGTTGTCTTTCTACTTCCATTCTATATTTCTTAAAGCAATCAAATGCCTCAGACTTTCTAGAAATTAAGTAGACATATGCAAACTTAGAATAATCATCTATGAAAGTTATGAAATATTCCTTGTTATTGTATGTCTTTGTACTTAGAGGGCACAAATATCCGAGTGAACCAACTCTAACAATTCTTGTGATCTATGCCCTACCGAGAAAGGTTTCTTAGTCATTTTTCCGACTAAACAATGTTCACAAGGTGACAATTCCACCTTTGTTAAATTCGGAAGCAATTCCAATTTTATCATTTGTTCCATTTTAGATTTACTAGGATGTCCCAATCTAAAATGCCATAAATCACATTCAGACAAAACACACAAGGAATACTCAGAAACTTCTATTTCATTTATTTCATTGTCAAGTACAGGGATACAAAACAAATCATGCTCAGGAATAAATTTTCCCATAGCAAGCACTTTCTTATCTTTCCCTATTGACACCTTTCCATTATAGAATCTAACTTCTAGGCCTTTCTTCATTAACGCTGGTACAGAAATGAGATTCCGCCGGATTTTCGGTGCATAGAACACATCCTTGAGGACCATGATGTTATCCCCAAGATCCAGCCTATAAATTCCAACACCTTCCACATCGAGATAGGTATTGTTGCCCATATATATCCTTTGTTCTCCAGCATTAAGTTTCTTTAGTGACACCAACCCTTTCTTTGTCTTTGCAATGTGTCGAGTTGCCCCAGAATCGACCCACCATTCATTAGAATCAGTCAGGGCCGCGTTGCATTCTATGACGCCGACAAATTCTCTCTTTCCAGTTCCTCCATTTCCCGGGTGATTGTTTCCACCCTTATTCTCTTGCTTATTGGGACAATTGGCCTTAAAGTGACCATATTTCCCACAGTTATAGCAAGCACCAGGAGGAACCTTTTTCCCTTTGTTTTGGAACTTTTTCTTGAATTGCGGCTTCTGCGGTCCATGAGGGCGATTTTGGGCAATGGGCTTCCGGTGTGCAGCATTGGCCTCTTCCAGATTCGCTTCTAGTCCATTTCTCCTGGCCAATATGTCTTGCTCAATTGATAATCTAGCTGGCAAGTCCGTGACAGTTAAAGTGGAACCACTCATTCTTAATGTTGTGGCTGCCATATCAAGAGAAGCTGGCAAACTATTCAATATAGTTGCCACTTGCATCTTTTCCGGAATTTCAGTTCCAGCAGTTGATAGGTCCTTAGCCATGACAATCATTTTATTTACATGCTCAATCACGCTATCACCTTCCTGCATCTTACATGTGTTGTAACGATGCAATAGGAGTTGAGTATTCACCTCAGTCTTGGTGTCATACTTCTCCTTGATAGCTACCCATAGTTCATTGGATGACTTATAAGATTCAAAGAATTTTATCAAGTTATCCTCCATGAACATAAGCATGAAAGTTCTAGCCTTTTTATCATCCGATAACCATTGTTCCTTCTTTTTCTTTTCCACTTCGGTGGACTCATCGTTAAGTTCCGGAACATTGGTATCGATGACATGTTCTATATTGTCATGAATAAAGCCATATCTTATTTTCCGGTGCCACATGTCATAATTGGTTCCATTTAACTTATCAAGTTTTGCCAATTCCATAACAATGAGCTTACTGGCCATTAGGACTAGACAACTTCTGAGAAATAAATAAATTAATTTGGTCACAAACATGAAATTCAAAAACATAGGTTGTATGCTTATCTTGATTAATTTCAACATATTTTTGTGTATGATCATCGTTTTGTTCTATCTTGCTTATTATTAATATCTAAATGCTAAAAAAAAATCACAATAATATGTATCAAGTCTAAATTATGTAATAAGCTTTATTATCTCATGCAAGTGAAACAACTATTACGTTGCTTATGCAAAATTATGACAATATTAAATAATAAAATTTTAATATTAGACCTATGCGAATTGCAGGATACAAGAGATGTTGTTTTATAAAAGTAGTAAAATAAAAAACAACCAGGTGTTTTATGCACTGAAGTTAATCTATCTAAAAAGATACATATGAACTGTAGTTTATCTATCTAAAACGAGACAAGATTTATAGGAGTATATATGTAATTTAGTTTTCAAAAAAGTAAAACTGTAATCTGCACTATCACGTTTTTGAATGACCATTTGTCTCATATGGTCAGCCTTTTGTCAAACCGATGCAGGCTTTTAAAACAAAGTAAAGGGACCTACCTCGTTTGCAGAACAACGAAGGAGGATTCTGGGGATTTCGCTCTAGCGGAGAAGGCGGGACAGAGGAGCGGCAGCAGTCGAGCGTGGGGCGGATGAAGCAGGGGCGAACGACGACGGGGATCAGCTCGCTGGCGAGCAGGCGCGAATAGCAGCAGCGGCGGTGACGGACGTGGGGAATGCAACGCGGCAGCAGCAGGTGTGCGCGGGCGGCGGAGGCGGATGCGACCGAGGGTGAAATGTTACCGGGGGCGACCACAGACAACGACGACTGCGCCGGATGAACGGCGTCGGTGCACGAGGTAGTTGGGGCAGCCTCGATGTAAGCAAGGACGTGTGGCAGCAGTCGGAGCGACAGAAGCGCGAGAAGGCCGATTAGGGGGCGGAGCAAGCAGGGCGATGCAGGTGCCGCGGTCGGGCTAGGGATGCAGCGCGGTGGTCGGCCGGACGGGCCGAGCAGCAGATAGATGGAGCGGCGCCCCGGCGACGCAGGGGGGCGAGCGCGACGCGGCGAAATCGACGGTCGAGGCAGCAGGGGCACACGACGGCGGTCGTACGGCAGCGATGCGGAGCGGGCAGGCGTTCGGCGGACTGCAGCGACACGGAGCAGGGGAGCGATAACCCGCTCTGATACCACTGTAGGAACAAGGTATGGAGAGAAGGGGATTTGGGACTCCGGCGATGTGTAGCTCACACTTGTTGTTGTGTCTCTTCCGATGGGAGTACCCATCTATTTATAGGGCTTTCCACACATCTCCTCCGTGTAACCGCCCATTTGATGTCGATCCGTTTCTGGATCTGAGGAGAGATTTTCTCTCATACGTTTCTGATTTGTTGGCCATTAATCTTGTAAACGTTACAACAACTAACGCACTCTACAAAATGACCTAATGGAGAGAGATAGACAGAACTACGCGTCTTGCAAAAGCGAGTGTAACTCCGCTTCCAAAAAATTTTAGCCCGAGTGGAGAGAGACGCACTCAACGTGGAGATTTGGAGAATTTTTTTCATTTTTTTGTTTTAATTTGCAGACCTCGTTGCCCACGCCTTTCACGGCGCGGGCGACAAGGTGAAATCGCCGCCCCATGTAGCTGGGCATGGAATAACGCTTTTAGTAATTTTCACTTTTTAAAAATCACATACAAACGCTGCCTTAAACAAGTCAGTGACGGCCACCATTGCCATTGACCAGCGGCCGGTGATAGTGACGGCGGCGGCGGCGGCACTAACAGTGAGGCAACATGACATCCACTGTCTATGTGACGCCACACAAACAGTCATCCGTCTAGACGGTAGCACATTAATGTTCCCTATCATTTTACCATCACAAGGATTAGTCACCATGGACGCACTATATCATAGCTCCACAGACTTTCTGTAGGGTTAAATCCCCCCCACACATGGCATGCTATTTGTGTTGGGGGGAACGGATCAATAGGTTCGGCGAATCCCACCTGAAATGACCATGGATTGGAAGGAAAACCAAGCCGCAATTCGACCCAATCAAAATCCAATTGAATAAGAAAACTTGGACCGGTGAAATGACCGTGGGTTGGAAGGAAAACCAAGCACGCTGCAATCCGACCCAATCAAAATCCAATTTGAATAAGAAAACTTGGACTGGTAGCTAAGGTTGTGGGTTGACCTGACTAAACATATTACATACATTTTTGGGTAGAATCCCAACTCAATTAGCTTGTAGGACATAAAGAGAGCTAGAAGATCTACTTGTGGCGCATCACCTACCCAACTAAGGAACCTGCTTAACCGAGGTTAAAAGTTTGTTTCACTGCTCTTCCTAACACAAGGATGTGGGCAAATGACATCTTGTTTGCACAGTTACGGAGGGAGCAGCGATTGTTGTCTTCGATGAATTTGTAGAAAGCAACTCCGAATTGTGAAGAAAGATCGGGAATATCTGTCCATGGTTGTGCTCGTGAATTTAGTCACAGATTCACCCGTTGCCCACTCCGCCAAATCCTCTGCAAGAAACCTAAATGGCCTCTCCCTCAAGAGGTTGGAAGTCCAAGGTCATCGGGCATTTGCTGGGTTCAAGCCACACTGGGTTCAAGTCACACGCACGCACACACACACACATACAGTAGTTGCCAATCTGCCAGCACAAGAAATGACACAAAACTACCCTTCGACAGAGAGCAGTAATCTTCAAGTAATCGGGACATTGTACAGGGTGCAAAAACAAGGCAGTCTATAACACAGGAATTATATAGTCCCAGATCAAAAGATGGAAACTAAACTACAGGTGTTAACTACAGAGTGTAGGCAGCACCTACCTATCCTGGAGGAGTACAGTAGTGCCTACTTGAGAAATTGTACACATGAAGCAAGATTTTTAAATCTGAAAGTTCTCTCGACTGGGGAACTGCCTTTCAAGAGAAACCGTAATTTATCTGCAACACTGCCTAATCATCTTTCAGGCGTGAAATCAGCTCGTCCTGCACACAGAGAGGAGCCAAAGTAAACAATGAATTATCAAAAGAATTGACAAACGGAAAACATAGACATACAATTAATCGACAGTTTAATAGATGATTGCTTGCCTTCTTCCCTTTGGCAGATAAGCCCTTCTCTTTCAAGAGTCTGCGCAGTCTCTCTACAGTGAAAACCTGAAGTTCCTTGTCGGAGGGAACAAGCCTTGATCCATCTGCAGGTGAACAAAAACAAGATCTGGTTTCAAGATGAAACTAAAGGTACTTTGATACGATCACCCTTAAAAGCACAAGTGCCATTTGTCCAAGGAAAATCTTGTAGGAAAGGAAAGCTGGTGTCTCATGGGCACGGCCTACCATACAAATATAGACTATGCTCAGTGTGCACTGTGCAGTCTGGAGAGGGGTGGGCTAGGACTTGTGGAAAGGACCGGAAAAGGACAAAATGGACAAGAATAGGAAAAATAATTATCTATAGATTTACTCAGAAAAGGGCGTTCAAATCAAGGTACTAGGGACTAGCAGGCAAATTAGAACCAAACTGGCTAAAGGCAATCTGAATGTCATGTTTCTGGGCTTTGAATGGCCGATTTAACTTTTCTAAGATGTTCACGGGTCAAAATATAATTTGAAAGGGCCGTTAGGAAAAGTAGAGGCTCTTTCCATCATTTTTTGTATGAAGAAAATTTTCCAAGGGAGACAAACATCCACAAAAAGTAAAAGGCTATTTATATTATCACATCTACATAAGTTTGGTCTTTCAGGGTCTACAGCTGGTAAGAAAGAAGATTGGACATTCCCTCCACTGCCATCAGTCAGCAATGCCCACTGTACCTTCTCCTGCCATCTCTTTTATTTTTGCCAATTCCTTTTGATCTTCTCATTGGCTCCTACTCTCCTACCTTACTCTGCCCTTTTTGTGGGATATCTTTTCCCTCTTGACCGGTATTGGCTACAGGTAGCCAGTGCCTAGCGTGAATGGGAACAGATCCCAGAACGGGCTAAAATTGGTCCAGTGCTGAGAATAGGGCTGTCAAACAAACCCTTTCACCCTAGACCCCACACAGACCTGCAAAGGAAAAGGTGTAAAAGACAATGTCTGTAACTCTTTCATTCCTGCCATCTGTTGGATCTAACTGGGTCTCTAAGGACCCAATAGGGTTTGGGGACAACACAAACAAGAGACATGACACCCAAATTCACAATACCCTCATTCCACAAAAAAAAAAAATCTGAAATCACAGATCAAGAGGCACAAGCCCACAGTGCAGCCCCCTTCCATCCATGGTTGTAGGTTTCGCCCAAAACCGAAACCGACACGGCGAAACGTGTCGGTTTCGGCCTTGGGCGACACGAAACCGGACCGGAACACTGTTCCGGTCCGAGACTTAATGGTTTCGGGCGAAACCGAAACCGACACCACCCGGTGTCGGCCCGAAACCGGCGACACTAGGCGAAACCCGATGCGAACTCCCCTGAAAAGGGAGTTCGCGTCCCGTGACCCCCTCAGATCTGAGATCTGAGGCAGAAGGGGGGTGGACAATGCCGCAGGGCCGCAAGGGGGTGGTTTCGACTTTTCTTGGGGAGGATTTTTTCTGCCGAAGGTGGGAGGAGAGGCAGGGGCGCAAGGGGGGAGGGGGACGCACTGCCGGAGACGCTCTTCCCGCCGCCGCTGTAGGTGTTCGCTTCGCTGTATGTATTATTTTTTTACTTTAGCCTTTCCTTTATAAAATTTTTCGATCCACGTGCGAAGGCGCACATTTGAGAGTTCGAGCTCCACATTTGAACAATAAGTGATACGTTTGATTGTTTTAAGTTCCAAGCAGTCTTTTATGTGATTCTACTTAATCCAATTTATTGTTAATAGTGCAAGACGACAACATCACTCCATGTTTATTGTTTAACTCTTTAATATGCATCGAATATTCCATTAACATGTCACCCACATATATCTGTCACTTAATCCATTTTTTTTCAATCTTATATGCATGTCCACTGGTTCTTTTTGTGTTGTGATGAATTTTTATATTTTTACAGATTTATTTGAGTTTTTTTACATTTTTTTGTCAACTTTTATAGGTTTCGGACGGTTTCGTCCGAAACCGAAACCGAAACCGTTTCGGCCCTACCCGAAACCGAAACCGACACCCTCATCCTTGCTTCCATCATTGAGGGAGAGTCCAATTGTTCCCGTCCCTCCCTCCCTCTCTCTCGGAAGTTCAATGGTGCTCCGTGGTGCTTGGCAGTGGCAGTGTCCAGTGCCTAGGAACAGTTGTCTCTGTCACCCTTTCCCTCGATCCACCTCTCTCCAGTCGCCCTCTCCACCAGACAATGTGCAATGGTGCTTCAATCACCCAGGCAGACTCTAGTCCTTTTTAGCTGGCCATCCACATATATCTCCTTTGTATCTGGCCATTGCTCATCCAGCTCTCACTGAGAAGGTGGGAGTTGGCCAGCAGTAGCAGCGAAATACTCCCGTCGTCTTTGTGAATTAGGAACAGGGACATCATTTTGATCAATGCTGGCAGTGGTGCAGCAACATCAGGTGCAGAATCGACTCCTCTCTCAGTGGCATGGACCTTTTCTGACCAGGTAGTAGTTCTTCAATCTGTTCATCACCCACTGATCAGTGGTTACATCAAGAAAGTTCAGTCTGCCCATCGGGAGGACGGTGTTTCTGAAGCTAGGGTAGGTTCTGGCCAAATGGAAAATGGGCATGCACATATTAGTTGTAAGAAGTTATTGGATACAGGCCTGGGCTCAGTTTCACACTACGGGGTCTTATATGAGTATGAGCCATCTAGATCCATTTGGCTATCTTACTCCAAACTGAGACTATTATTTTAAACCTCCAAAGCAAAATTCTCTGCCTTCCCTGGCCATGCCTTGAAATCTCTCTTCTGACCCCTTTAAATGGAATTCGAGTGAATATGAGCAAATGCATATCCTAACATGAAATCATTGGCCTCTTGCCAAAGGAGATATGTGATTAGCCAACCAGAGAAGAAGACAAAACTTAAACATTTATACTTAAGGGATGGAGCATGTGGATATCTACTGAAGAAAGAGAAACTTAAATAAGAATGCCATGATTGCAATTCTTAGAACTGTTTATTTAGCTTGACCATGAATGATCACCCAAAATGTCGAAATAACTTACCTTGCCCAGTGCTAGCAGAACCACTGGCTACATTGGCTTTCTTAGCTGAAGACCTTCCCTCAAGAGTCCTTTCAGCAACTCTGGAACCAACGAAAAAGTATAAATGGAATTTTGAAGACTATGAGATATCCTGAAATGTAATGAACTGGTGAATAAGTAGCAAAAACAACAAAATACAAAGGAAGAGAAGCCTATGCAAACATCAATAAACATATACAAAATGAGTTGATTTTTCAATCAGGAATTAGGTGTGTTAAGACCAAAGAAAGAAGAAACAAAAGAAATGATTTCTTTTCCTGCTGACATAGGTTCTCAAAAAGGCAGAGGAAATGGCAATTGAATGCCAAAACCCACAGAAACTAGTTACTAACAGGCACCATATTTGTTTTTCTAGAAACTGAAGTAGTAAGAAGGAAAGACAACTGTCTAAGAGTAAGGAACATAGTCGTGTCGAGCATTGCAAGTAATCTAGTCAAATTAACACTAACGGTTACCTTCTTCATGCCTTCAATGTAATGTATAAATCTTAATTAATCCTCCTCTCCTCAGAAGTACAAAAGCTTTCATTTTCACACTTGTGAAACAAATCAATGATATTTTACAACCCAGTCCAAACAAAAAGATGATAAAATAAAAAAGGCTGTACAGAAAGAAAGAGAGATAGGGAGCTCCCAAAAGACCCAAAACACAAAATAAAGTAAGCTGAAACCTACCACGGGAGCAAAGAAAAGGGGAAGAAACAACTACAGACACACCGCCCAACACCCCAAATACATCAAGCCAAAAACCCAAACACAACAGTAATCCGACTCAATGGTCTTTCTTGCCAGCCATATCAGCTTTCACTTTCCTCGCAAGAGAAACATTTATGGTATTTCTTTTGTACACAATGAAAAGCACAGAATTTAAACTAATAGTAATAGAGACAAAATCGGGACTATCCAAATCAAGTGATGCGGGACAGAGCAGAGAGGGGGGGAAGAAGAGAAAAAGGGGTAGAAGAGAAGGCCGGATGGGGACGGTGGCCACCGTGGGGCTTCACACCCCCTCCTATCCCAGGAGCCCTAAGGTTGTTGTCCTCCCATCCCAAGAGGAAGAGGATCCAAACATGGAAGCGATGGTGCTCTCAAACTTTTCATTTCATTTCATTTTCCCCCCCTTCATTCCATCAGTTACATGATTATATACAGTCCTCAAAACAAGGAGATGATTCATATGAAAAGACTCTTAATAAAGACCCTATTAAGACTCTTAGGAAACCCAAAGGACGTAGACTTACTATTTCAATGACTCTAGGAATTTTTAAAGGAAAATAAAATTACAACCATTGGGTCTTTAATGGGCCAAATAAAACATAATAGAAACTTTTGGTTTTGAAATTGTCGTCCTTCATTTCCCATCATCAAGTAGATGAGAAAACCAATACAAGCTTCACACCAGATCTATCATTATTGGTTCAGTCATTCAAATGAGCAGACAATTCTTGTCAGATAGAGATTCTTACCTCTTGCTTCTGTTGCTTTCAGCTGTAGCTTTAGCTTTCCCCTCTTTTGCATCACTTCTTTGTTTGTTCAGCTGGAGAGATCTAATCAATATATTTGTAGAGTTTGTTTTTATTAGCTGTTCCTCTGAATGAACAAAAAAAGGTTTAAGAATGGGGAACACATCCACTTATTATTACTAAGCAAACAAAAAAGCAGGAAACTAATACATTATAGGAACAAAAATATCTGTCTAATGCGCTTAGACTACTAGAAATCAAGGAATGTAATTAGAATTTGTTGTTCTCCAAACAATGAAAGTATGCAAGAATACCATCATTTGTTGATAAAGCTTATCTTAGTACTTGTGGAGTTCAAAATTCTGATAGTACATTCTAAATTACTCGATCAACATCTGTTGGATCATACAAAAACAAGATGATAAAAAAACCAGCACATCGACTGGAAGAAGTGTGGCAATGTAGAAGGTCACAAGACTCACAACTAAGAAAAGCCACCATAATGGTAATGCTGTCAGTACATAGAGTAGACTGAAGATTTGCATAATAATCACTGATAAGTAAAAAGGACAAAAAGATAAAGACACTGAGCAGAATGTCTGGATATAGGACATATATAAGCATCTCTTTTTATTTTAAATTTTTCTTTCAAATAATGCATATATAACCTTCTTATGATTGCACATCTCATTCAAAGCCAGGATCAACGGCTCCAGAAAGCACAATGGCCAGCCCAATGATTGATACCTCAGATATTAATGTCATGTGGGTGGGTCGAAATAAAAGTCCCCAGTCCTCCAACACAATGCACACAGACACATAGAATGAACTACTCAATTTAGATGACAAATCCAAAAAATGGCCAGGACTCAGGAAAGGAGAAGATGTGGATGCTGGGGGAGAACAAGGGTACATTCCAACAACTAATAGCAAAAAAATGCATCTAGAATTACCACGAATAGGACATAGAAGATCACAAAGGACACCTCAGCCTCACTACACAGAAGATACCCAACTATCCAACATTTACTCTAGCATCGTGCCCATTAGAAGCAAGTCAACCAAAAGAAAGAAGCATAATCCAAGAATTATTTTATAGCTAGAATCTGACTTTCTGTGAACAATATAATATTCCAAGATTGGTGTAAACATGCATATAGATATGACTAGAACATCCAGGCAATGAACTGTTGGATAATACAAAAAAGCATTATTAAAGACCTTTAAACAAGATGGACTACAAAAAATTATCATGGAAGCTTCATACAGACAGTCAAGGTCCCAAAGTCTCCCCTATTGCATGCTGCATGACAGTGCATCTAGACATTATCTTGGAAATTTCTTAAATGCCAACCAAGGGTATAGGCTATCCAAGCACTCTTTGGTAGAGGAGCAGGAGAGCATAACATACTGAAAGTGTGGAACAATAGAGATGCCTTAGAATTATGTTCCAAGCACCCAAGTGTAGAGAATAAGACAAACAGTTTTATCTGACTACACCTTCCCAAATGCGGAGCACCCTATAATGCAATTTTAGATTTTGCCAACCCTCAATGAGAATCGAAACAATAACATAAAACCTATGCGAGATCAGAACACTACATCTCAAAGCCTAAAATCCACGTTCTACCATCTCCATCTCCAGAGAAGTGCTCTTCATCATCAGGTTTGAGGAGGAAATAGCTCAAACATTCAGGCCAATCATACAAATCTCACGCTTCCAAGAAACTGAACTCTCAGACAACAGCTCGCACCTTGAAACAGGACCTTCCGCAACAGAACCATCCAACTCCTCAACAAACACAGGACCAAGTACAATTGAGCCAAAGACAAAAGGGCAAATAGTTAGCAAACAACACTAACTAAGGCAAACACAAGTCAAGTTCCTCTGCACGAACCACAACTCATAAAAGAATTACAACCCTAAAACACACTAAACCACAAAGAACACATGGAAACGAAGGAACCTGGCGGCGAGGTATCGTGATCGCATACATACACCCGAATTCCCCCCTGCAGTCATCAAAACCACGATATCAATTTCACGCCAAAATTACGTAATTCACCCGAAAGAAACGAACATTTTACGGAATTCCAGGCGGAATTCCTCAAGGAACCGGGCGCTCAGCAGCTGCGGCCAACACCGCAGCAACTAGACTTGGAGGGCAGCAGGAAGAGGGGGGAAAGAGGAGGGTTTACTAGGGTTCTGCCGCGGGGGAGGAAGAGAAAAGAGTTTTACCAGGTTGGAGGAGAGGACGGTGGAAGAGAGGAGGCCGCGGGAGGGGAGGTTGGCGAGGTACTTGGAGGCGCTGGCCGCCCGACTCTGGTCGCCGCCCCCACTCTGGGACGCCGGCGTCTGGGACGCGGAGGCGGCGCCGCCTCTCCGGTTCCCCGATGGCGTCGCCATCTTCGCTCCTCCCGTCGGCGGGCGAGCGGGCAGAACGGAATCGGATCTCCGCCAAGTTCTCTTTCCTCTCCTTTTTCCCTCCCACCGAGGGCATTGGTCGTAAATCTTTTAAGAATACTGCTAACTGGAAAATTAAAATTTTATCATAAATCCCATTGGAAAAAAAATACTTCTATATTAGTAAAAAAACTTGTAATAATATATATTTGCTGTATAAATATTATCATATATACATGATCTAATAACGTCAAGACATAATATTTGTGTGTATTTTTGCATTGTTTTTTGTTGTTCCAGTTCTAACTATTGGCACCAATTTATGAAGCTCGCATTTTCAACTAGACATTTTTTTAGTTCGTTATACTCTAGATCATCCTATTTTGAGATTTTGGAGCATATGGTTGAGCTCATATAGACATTTTCGCACACAATCTGTTAATATGTGTCATTTGAGCTCCTTATCCTTATTTGTTACATGATCATTAAGCAACTTTTATCTCTCATAGTAGGATTTGATGTTTCAATTGATATTGTGATTCCTTCATTTTGTTGGTCGATATTTATACTATGTTGCAGTGCAATCGATGATATATATTTATTTTTTCTATTTTTTCTCTTATGTATCATGTAATGTCTCTTGATAATTAATATAATAGAAGTACATTTTCTTGTAAAAAAGAATGATACTAGGGCAAGTACATTTTCTTGTAAAAAAGAATGATACTAGGGCAAGTATTATGGGACAAGCAATTCTTGATTGTTTATCTCGAGAAAGGTAAAAGATTAATGCCAAGAAGGTCGAGCAACTCGGCATAGTTGGCTTGCTTGGGTGTGCTGGTGATTAGTGGGGAGTCGCGCCCCACACCCTATGGGGATCGCCGCCCCACCAATCATCAGCACAGCGAGGCAACCAGCTCGACCTAGTTACCTGATCGCTCTGGTAGCAAGTGGTTCTCCTCGAAAAATCATCTTTCCTACTTTGACCGATTCTCTTTATTATTCACCAATAATAGTCGTTTAGGCAATTCAGCCCAAAATGGACTAGATTGCTTATTTCACCACTAACTAAAGATAAGGTCACTTACCTTGTTGAAAGTCAGTCATAAACTTAATAGTTTACTTATTAGATAAACAATCAAAACTTGTTTATCATTTAAGAATATGTGGCAATGAATGATAGAGGGATAATAATTACATAGTAAACAATATTGTATGCTGAATAATGATGTTGATGAGCCGAAGCCGACTTGAACAAGCTTTAATGTGGTGTCCTTGAGCTTGACGATGAAGCAAGAGTGTTGAGATGAGAAGGAGGGAACGAGGATTCATTAGCATATGAAGTCAACTGATTTGTAAGGAAGTCGGTCTCAAGAAAGGTTTCCTTTCGACGATCCTTCGACAACCAAGTTAACATATTGAATTCAATTCGGTCCAAAGAGAGGAGAGAGAGAGTTTGGTGGGGAGGAGAAGTGATGAGCTGAACCATGTCTTAATCACACTTCTCTTAATTAGTCTTACCTACGGCTATTGGTCTTTTTTTGGAGATGACCGAAAGATAAGAACAGTTGTGACATCTGACATGGGATTAAGTTTCCTTCGACGCCTTATTCCCTCCTTCCTTTTACCTTCTCTCCAATAATCAGACTTGGGTCAGATCTATGGACTTTATTAGGCCCGGCATGGAGGGCTCATCAGATGTGGTACTATACCCATTGTTATTTCCCACTCTTTTTATGGTTATTTATTACATTCATTTAAGTGCGTCTTTTCTATTGTTCCAAGCAAAAAAAACTGTGATAAAAATGTGGCATCCTAGTATTTCTCCCACATTTTTTAATTGTTTAATAAAAAAATTACTAACATTCTACCGAAAAAATAAAATAAAAATATTAAACTCCATATTAATCCAAGTACAATCCTTGACATAAATAATTACTTACTAACAAATCATGCAAGTTCCTAAAATTGGGCTTCGTAATTGTCCATCTAGGAGGTACCGCATCTTGGCCCATGTAATTTTCATGGGCCTATAATGAGTTTGGACTGGCCCAGGTTGAATATATGGAGAGTTTTTTTGGCTTTTAGTCACTTGAATATTTTAAAATTAAATTTTAATCTTCATAGCTTTGTATCTATTTATACTTATAGACCCATAAAACATAACTTTTCTTTTAAATAAGTCCTTTTGACTTGTGACAGAAGGGCCTATTTAAAAAAGATTGTATTTAAACCTAAATAGTCAAGTTTTAGTGACTATAAAAGATTAATTATAAGCATTAAGGACACTTCTCATACTTTTCCCACACACCATCTCGGTCTTCATTTCACCAATCAAGAGGTAATTGTAATAAATAATACTCTTAATTTTTACTTGTTGCAGTGATATGATGTAGCAGCAAACTTGCATCTCAAATTTTTATTTGATCAAGTATGATTGATACGATTTGAAAAGACATGGAAAAAAAAACATAGGTCCATTACAATTTTAATTTTTTTGGGAGTATTTATTGCTTCAAAAAACTCATTGATTCCGTTGTGATGTAGCACTTCCAAGTTCCACCCGACTCAACAGATAAAACTTCTGGGTTTTATAGTTTCTTGTCCATATAATCTTTTTGAAATTTGTTTTTACTTCTCATAGCTTGACTATTCAGGCTTAACCCTCCGAAAATTTAATTTATTTTAAAATAGGTCCCATTTAGATACTAAATTTTAATTATAAAATTTACGAAAGAGTCTCCAAAAATGACCTACTTTCAGTAAAAGTTAGGAAAAATTACTTATATATATACCCCTAAAATCTTATAAAATTATCCTTGTACTCTTACCTTTATGAAATTTACCATAATATGTCCCAAATCGTTAAATAGGTGCCTACGGACCCGTGCTATGATCTGATCGTTATTGTGGTCAAATGAAGATTGGTTAGAGAGGGGAAATCTCTAACCCACCCCTATGTAAGTCTCTATCCACGCACTTGTGCAATCGGAATTGGTGGGGGTGGACCCCCCCCCCCCCCCTCTTTCGACACCACCTCCTATGGCACCTGGAGTTGCACACAGTAAGGGCCTATCGAGTGGAGGGTGTGTGCAACAGGTCGCAAGTGGAGGAGGAGATGCGGGGGCCCAATAGGTTGTAGGTGAGGCCATGGCGAGGTGGGCGAAGATGGTGCCGGAGACAGAGGCAATTGCAGAGACAGAGGGAGCGACAGAGAGCCGCAGGCCCCTCAATCTCGCCTTGCACGTACGGTGTCTCCTCCGTCCTCCTTTTTGCCATCTTGTCCATCTTCGTGCTCCTCCCCATCTACGCCTCAACAGAGGCCTCCATCAGGGACACTGCCACAAAGCGTGCCATAGTGAAGCCCTTGGGGGCAGACAAGTCCCTCGGCTGGTCCCTCGCCGATGATCCTCGCACCTGGCACTTTATCATCTACTCTGATGACCGGGTCACCGCCATCCAGGTCGACAATCAGAGTCTTTCCGACTACCTTGCCCCAGAGGTGCGCAACCTTACCCACCTTCAAAGCCACCCACCCACCCCCACATCCATCGCTCAACTGGAGGCGTCCTCTATTATCAACGCAACGAACGTCACGTCGATTGTCATGCCCCGCCAATTTAGCAGCGGAATAAATCGGGGAGGCATGAACAACGAGTATGGTAACGTAAATTGTGCATACATTCGCAAATATCAGAGCATCTAATGAACAATAATTGTAATAAAACTCCTTATTTTATTGATAATTCATCTAAACTATTACAATCACTAATTCAGAGCCAAAACATAGGGCTCAATAACATCATTATATTGGAAATGATAACTTAATTATCTAGACTCTATGATACTAAAGACATTCCATCGCTATGACTCCAGGACGCTCATCACTCCAGTCCAATCCCGTTGTTGTGTGTAAAGTCATCATCTGACTTACCTGAAACACAATGACAAATAACGAAGGGTGAGCGATAACGCTCAGTAGGACTTAATATCTCGTGTAAACAAGCAGACTTTAAGTGATTAATATCTTGTAAAATAGGTTAACTAGAGAGAACAATCAAGTATAGTCGAGAGAGTAATAGTACAAGATAACACGTGAACGGTAATACATTTCAAAAGATTATTGCAAAACTAGGATGGTAAAGAACTGGCCGTGTAACGAGATAGCGTGTAACGAGATAGCGTGTAACGAGATAGCGTGTATGGTTGCACAACAGTGCACTAGTCACGATAGCAAGTAAAGCAAGTAACATGCGTTTGGTCGATCATTTTATCAACCACAAGTCAAGTATCATGTACATGAATGTTTGTGAATTGTCTTAGATTAAATCTTGATAGTCATGCGTTTGGTGTATGCCATCACCTGATCATTAGACCCCCGCGAGTTATAGCCTTTCAGGTGCTCCTCCCAAGGACCAGATCGGACCCTTATAATGTTGCCTAGCATAGTCATGTTTGTTATCTTAGACAATCACAAATGGCCAAGAGAGTACCAAGAATAGATGAGAGTAGTAGATGAACTAGACGAGAGTGTAGAGAGAACGTGAACAGATGAGAGTAACGAGATATCAGATGAGATAGTGACATATGCGTAAAATGACGAGAAACACATGATAGTAACGGTTGCACGGCACCAAGTCAGGTACCGGCAGTCTGGTGGAAGTCACAACCGCCCACTAGCCGTGCTATGAACACATGCTAGATGGTCCAGTGTGATCGCAAGATAAGGAGAGAACACTAAGGCCATGGATCATACTGATCCCTAAGGTGTAACGGGTTTTAGGGTACAACCAGCTCGTTGACTAAGGACGTGCGCCAAAGCCAAGAAGACTTACGGAGGTCTTGACAAGGATTCCCTAGTCCAGTCGAGAGTATTCTCGGTGGAGAGGTGGTCCAAGTCAAGGGAAAGTGTGTAAAAACGGGTCCGTCGTGCCTCGAGTGCTCGAAGGCCGAGGGAAAACGGTAACGATAGATAAAATGCACGAGTCAATACAGAAACAATTGTATTTAACAAAATAGGATAATTTAATCATATATTTCGATAATTTACCGAATACATGATTGCGTAATTTATCAAGGTCAATGGCAATTTACAATGTTATGAGTGTGCAAGTGTAAAGAAATCTTGAGGATATGACAAGTCGTGCTCACGGCTTTTAAATTAACAAGAATTATTTAAATAAAAATATTCAGGTCGATTATTAAGCTTAACAATACGTGGTTTAACTTGTATAAGGGTTATATGACAAATAAAGCAGGGTTATATGCATAATATGAGATTCTGGCCGAAATTTTAAGAAGGCGGCAGGGTGCATGGACGCGTTACTCATAGTGTCGCGACAGGGTATCCTATCGCGGTTCAGGTCGCGGTGGTGCGGCCTGGCGCGACAGGCGAACCGGCCGGTCTGGCCTGGTTCGGGTTGGGAACGCGGCGGCGAGGCCCGTCGCGTTCATGACGCGGCCTGAAGGCCGACCGCGACACTCCTCTTATCGCGGCGTATCGCGTCGCCGCGATAACAGGGGCGGTCCTGGTTTTTCCCTTTTTCTCTGGGCGAGTCCTCTGTGATACAGGGACGTTCGAATTCCATATAAAATAGTACGGTGGTCCAAAAAGCATGAAACCAGTTTTAAACGAAAGTAGACATGTATATCTATCAACATACATGATTAATTTGAAAATAGACAAGGTTTAGACATGCATTGATCAGGTTACTTTTTGGTGACCTAAACAGGCACAGTCAGAGTTCAATGAATTAATTAGAGATGTATACATGATGAAAAATTCTGAAACAAGCGGAGTTTGAAAGCTAACATGTAGTAGTATTTATGATAATTTTATCATATAATGATGTCAAGTTTGCACGAGGTTAAAAAGGAAACAAGGAGGGTAGAGTGCACAGGTCTGATAGATATTCAAAGATTTAATTCTCCCTAATGGGAGATCGAAATCAAGCAAGACCAGGGGCGTTTGAAAGCTATTACATGGTAGTATCAATGAGAATTTTCTCATAGCATGGGAACAAGTATGTGCAAGGTATGAGAGAAAACATGAGATTCAAATTCATGGTGACAGTAGGATTTCACAAATAAAATTCTCCCAAATGGGTGAACGAAATACCACGAAATCATAGGGCTTTTGAAGAGGTACATGAAGGCTACCTAGGGTAATTATTTCACGATTTTAGCTTGAGAGATTGCCTACCTTTTTACGCTGTAAAGATCCTAGGGTTGAGGGGTGACGAATTTCGAAGTTCTCCTTGCTCCAACCTCCTTCTTCTCCTTGCTCCAACCCTTCTCCTCATGCTCCAGAGCTCCAGCCACGAAAATGGGGTTGATAGGGTCAAATGAGAAGTGTATAGGGTGGTAATAGAGTCCACACAACTCCGTACTCTTCCTTTCTCTCCTAAATTTTGAAAATTCACAATTATCCTCTATTTTTCTTCCGTTTATCCACCTAATGGGTAGGGGAGAGATTTAATTTCGTGGGTAATGGTTTAGGATAGGATTAGGACTCTTATAGAGACATTTATAAGCTAGTTTAGTCATTATCTTATCCCTTTTTAATTTATTTAAATATTAACTCCGAATTTACACATTTATCTCCCATATTCTAGCATTAATCCACTAATTGGCTTAGGGAGAGATCTAATTTTATGGCTAATGTGTTAGGATGGGATGTGGACTCTTTTTAAGATATATATGAGTCATATTAGTGCTTTAATGACCCTTTTTTAATTAAGAGATAATATAGTTACGAATTTCCCTATTTAATTTGGGTCTCTTATATTTAACCCAATTGTCTCACATCTAAATCCCAATTTTAGATTAGGATAGAGTCCTATTGGGTTAGACTAGGGTTATGACTCTTTTTAAGATGACTAAGAGTTAAAATACTCATTATCTTAACCCTTTTCTATTTATTAATATTTTATGTACGAATTTAACTTAATTATCTCCCATCTCATGATGGGCTCTTCTTATTTGGGCCCAACAATCTATGTTAGGTCCATTAGTAAAACTCATTACTAATTTAACTTAATGGGTATTGATTTAATTCCAATTATTCACCATTTATCCTTAAGTAAATCTATTTATCACACTTATTCAAGTAAATTTATATTTTTTAAATTGAATAAATATTATTCATACCAATATTTCTAATATTCATCATTTGGGCAATTACTCTTAGCCCAATAACTCATGTGAGCTTAATTGTACAACCCATGTACTTACTTTACTTAATGGGTTTTTATTTATCATTTTATTAGATAATTTATTCATGGGCCAAGATTGTCTATTGGTCCAAATATCATAATGGACTATCATCCCATATTATTTAAAGTCTACTCATATATTTATTTTAATTTATAATCCACCTTGGATCATAAAATAATGGATTCTTCGACTTATTCCTTAATTATGCTAATAAGTCGCATAAATTCTTAAACTAAGTCCAAATGATTTTTCTACGCCCAAATTTCATGATGGGTCATTAGAGAACATTATTTATAATATAACTACTATTTTTACGAAATTTTTATAGGGGCTTATACGCATGTGATAATAATACGTATCTTTTTAATTGATTGAATTTATTAATGATAAAATTTTAATTTATCTATAATTATTAATTAATGAATTTTTCGGGGTACTACATCGATAGCTACCTACATGAAGACAGTGTGATCAGACTCCACGGAAGAGGCCAAGAGCAAGGGATGGGTCAACGATGTTGGGAAAAAATGAAAATGGAAAAAAAAAGAAGATTTTTGACTGAGGGTAAAATGGTCAATAAATATATATTGCTACCTCTGTTTCACCTCATGTTAACCCCAAAGGGACGAGGGCTCTAGTTAAGTGATTTGGAGCATATGATAGTAAATTACATGAAGATAGGAATATACGGATAATGTGATTATATTTTAAGGATATATAAATCATGTTTCCTAAAAATTTAAGTTTCATAGTTTCAAGACTGAGTAATCGAACATACAAAGATTAAAAGCTAATTGCAAAAGATTACATGGATTAAAACCCGAATGGGCCAAACAAGGCCAACCTCATGAATGGGCTTTTTTCACATAGGGGGCTTCATCAAGAAGTGGCCCATTTCATCTAACAAAACATCCCCAACACACGAAGATCCAAGCTAATCAAACCATTCATCCATCTTTCTTCTCAATCTGGTCCCCAACCTCTCAAATGCCATCGTCTACATTCCTTTGGGAATTTCCTCCAAGATTCTTCCAAAAACAAGTAGAAAGAAGAAAACGGTTCATGAGGCCACATGCAACTCTTGTTGTTGGCCTACTAGCAGAGGATCTCGGTTGAGTCGATCGGTTAGAACTTTTGTTTAAAAATATGAGGTCTCGAGTTCGATTCTTGAGGAGGTTTATCTGATTTACATGCAAGTTTCGAGGTGTGTAAATCTCAAATTTTTTCGGTCTAATAAGATAAGGGCAATACAGATATACGAAAAGTAAGAGCTGTCAAATCTTGATCTTAAAATTCATGAACATTAATTCTTGAGTCCACAAAATCACACGGAACAGAATTTTCTCGATATCAAAAAAAAAAAAAAAAAAAATGTCGCTAGTAACTTGTCATCTCACTTGCATATGGGAGAACGCTTCAGCACGATGGCTGAAAGGCCACGCATGTGAGGCACAAAAAAGATACCCAAATTTTCCCGTCACGGTACGTATCCCGCCGGACTGTTGGGTGAGAGAAGCAGGTACACATCACAGTCATGTTTTCTTCGTCATCCCAAGATGTAGATATCCTGTCCATTTCATGACAAGTGGATCCAATTTGTCCTCTTCTTTAATTAGGTGATCATGGCAGATCCAGAAGAAGAACAGCCTCTCACTTTCAATATCATATATATATATATATAGAAGGGTCAACTGGGTCGGAATCTTACATATTTTATCACGTCCGGACGTCCCCATGCATGCCATACATATTAAACGCGCTGATCAAGATGGAACTTATTAATTATGATCTCCCAGTTAGGTCATGCTGGTCCACTGCATAGAAAACTATTTAGTAACACCTTTTTTTCTTCCACACAGAAATATTTTTAATCACTTGTTTTAGATTCCATTGTTGTTCCTGCCTCAAGTTTCCCTTAAGCAGCTTTAAACAACTGTTTGAGAGAGAAAGAGAGAGATTTCTAATCACTTGTTTTAGATTGCATAGTTGTTCCTTCCTCAATTTTTTCTTTTAAGCTTTAAACAGCTGTTGTGAGAGTGAGAGAGAGAGAGAGAGAGATGGCTTTTTGCCTCCAAGAGAGGCCGGAGCCATCAATGCATCCCCACCGTTCCGTCGCTTTCACCACCATCTCCAACCCATTCGCAGGCGTCTGGACAGGAGAACGCCAGCGCTGCCGTCGGTGGCCGCCGACCGATATGTCAGTGGATGAGCTAGCCGGGGGATCTCCCATCATTCCCATGCTGGTACGTACCAGTCGCCGCCGGACCCGGCAAAGACCACGTACTGGTCTCGTGCAGCACGCGGCGCCGGTGGGAATTATTCGGGGCCCTCTAATTTCGCGCGCGACCCTTCCCTTTCATGGTGGCATGGTGCACATATATATGTGATGATCTCCGAGAGGCAGGAGCAACTAGCCCGGCCATGTCGGCGGTCGACGGCGACGTCTCCCGGCCGGGAGCCGCGCACCTACCCGGCGAGAGGGGTGCCGGCCGTGTGTGTGTGTAATGATCAGTTTGCAAGCGCGCGCCGACACTTCTGCAATCGTCGACGTACGTCCACCCGGAGAACCCACCAAGACCAGGAGAAGCAGGGATTGACGTAAGGGGAGAGGCCGGTGATCATTTGGCCAAGACGAAATTAACACATCAAAACCAGTAAAACGTACGTGGAGCATGCATGGGAACAACAGGGGGGAAGAAAGAGATGACCTCCTCCTCTCTTACCTACAGTTACATATATATTTATTGGTCTCCAAAACCATAGTAATTGGTCAAAATGCCGAACTGTAGTGAATTAAAATTTAGAAAATAGTTTAATAACATCATTTGATAACACATTAATAAAATAGCACATCAATCAAAATACACCACAATCTCATCATTTATGAGGTATTTTTATTTTATTTTAATTGTTGATGTGTCACAAATTTAATGATGATGTTATTTTAATGTGTTACCAAATAATTTTACAAAACTATTTCTCTTAAAATTTTATGAGAAGGTACGAACCCCTAATTAAGGCGTCTTGCACAGATTTAATCTGATTCGTCTTAAATAAGATCTAAAATTTAATAATAAAAATTTATTGAAGAAAAAAAATAAACAGTTGATGTGGCAAATCATGCTGGGTATATATCGAAATCTCCCAAATATAGTAAGTTGTGTCTAAAATGCATTGATATATAGGTGGGTGTGATTCTACAAACTATGTCTAAAACTAAAGACTTTTCAAATGCATGTAACATGGAGGGGCTGATCGGGAAACATGAAATAATTTAGGGTTTGAAAGCTAAAAAATATCTATTAAAGTAATAGTTTGTGGTATTAGATCATATATATCATGTCAGACGTTTTTTTAGTCTTGACACCATTTGATATATATAAATAATATTTTTTATTATTTATTTTTTATAATAAAATTTTAAAATTTATTGAGCAGAGTAAGGCCAAACAAAACCTATCGACATAATACAAAATCAAATATATTAATGTACCGTACTAGATATATAAAACCTGATCATCGAACGTTTTGGCCAACCTTGATTAGGACGAGACCTCCCTTCCTACTTGATTCCATTTAGTAGTTTATCTTATCAAGTTCACATCAAGCGAACCTAACTCAAATCAAAGAGAAGAATATTGTTGGTTCAGAAATATATTCAAACTCGCCAAATCAGATGCACTAAAACTCCCATCCCATTCATGGTCTATGAGAAAGTCTTTATGCACTTTCTGCACTTGCAGAAAGTGCAGAAAGATCTCATGTGATAGGTGTCACATGGGATGTCACATGGATTTCATCTCATGTGGTACCAAAAAAATAAGTGCCACATGAGATGGAACACATGTGGCTTACACTTTCTGTACTTGCAGAAAGTGTAGTAAGTCCTTCTCCATGATCTATATATCCACGTGCGAGAAGAAAGCTAGCTAGTTCAAAGACAAGCACCTAGCAACTACCATAGTTAGGCCCCGCCCACACACAATGTGTTAGCTAATTCTCATCACAATGCTTCCCATTAGAGCTGCAAAAAGAACCCGATATATCGATATTTCGACTCGATTCTAATAAAAATTATCGATTTCAGAATTAAAAATTGATATCGATAATTTATCGGAATCGGTATCGAATATTTTGATAAGTTATCAGAATCAAAATTAAAAAAATAATCGAAATCGGTATCGGTTATCTGATAAATTATCCATAAATCTAAAAGATAAAATCATAGTAAGCACTTTAACTTATCGAAATTTCGGTTCCGGTAATATTATCGGAATCGGAACGGAATCGAAATTAATCATTCCGATTCGGAATTGAAATTATATTTTAGTTATCAGAATCGAAATCAGAATATGTGTTTCCGACTCTAAATCCGACCCGATTGCAATCCTATTCCCCATGCATATACATATATATGTTACAAGTACACATAGCAATCATACTTTTCCCTCTCAAAATATAGATATATTTTGTCCCTTTCATGACAACAGGGTCCCTAATGTCTGGAGTACTGGCATGTTATCAGCTAGCCTCTGAAATGGTGGCACATGTGAGTTGCCAGCTTTATATATTAAGAAAACAGTTCTAGTGGCTGTCATGCATGTATGGTAGAATACGTATCCAACTACTCATCAGTATGGTTTAATGGTCCCCCCATCTCACTTGCAAACATATGGATAAGAAGAAGGCTAGTACTGGTAGTGCTATCGATAAGTTGTACCCAGAATCGATTACAGTTCCCAAAACCTATATATGACCACCCTAATCTGTTGCCTTAAGCCACTTTGGAAAAGAATTAGCCTAAAGTTAACCCTTTTTTTAACTCTGGGTTAACCCAAAATATTCGGCTTGAAGTGAATTGAAACAGAGCTAAACCCAATTATAGATAAGCCAACCCACTTTTCCTGGTGGAGTAGGGTTAACCCCAAAAATATGACCTCTTTTGCCCCTTTGGGTATCCTCATTTTGCTTTGGTTGAGTAGCCTAAATTTATGTTATAATATTTCACCCTTCTGTTTTAATTGCTTCTTACTTATGCAATTTTTTTTTCCTTTTGGGGGGGGGGGGGGGTTGGGAGGGGGGAGGTTAATTGCTTAACTTTAGTTATTCAGTCTTCAGTATTAATGTTCATGAGGATTTTCAACATTCTGGGCCATGACTCATGACTGCTATCTCACAAACTTGGTGGAAAAAAATTGTCATGGTTTAAGATTATGTTCTTGTCGGGATTGTTTGTTTCATCCAGTATTAGAGTGGAAAGGAATGAACTTAAATGAATTGGAGTAATATTTACCTTATTCATAAGATCTCACCCTCGCTGGTTCTTAATTAGAGCACATATATATATTCCAATAATTTTGCCGTAACACAACAATAAAATTAAATTAGCAACTCCCTAATGCATGAATATTCTATTTATTCACAATGAATATTCCTTGTTCATCACATAAGTGACCGGTTCTTTTAATAATACTAATAAAATATCAATGTAGTACACATTCCATTAAAATAATAAAGATGGATCGATGACAGTATATTACAAGGGTAGGTGAAAGGGTTAATCTATGAAATTAAGTGCAAAAATATATAGAAATAAAGTTAACCCAATTTGTCCCACAGAGTTAACCAGCTTTCTTTACTAGGGTATAGATAACAGATAATTAACTCCAACTCAGTTTAACTCAGATCTAAGAGGATAGAAAGATTTAGTAAGATAAGAGTGTAGGTGATCAGATTTTGGAATGGATAAGAGTACTCACCTCTCAGATCAAGCTAAATTGCTATGGACTGACTTAACCATGATCAGAAAATTGATCACAAGAATCTATTCCCAAAATTGATTGTCCTCACCAGAACTTCCCAGTTGACCTATGAAGTGGGAAGTAGCTAGATTCAACCCTATTGACTTGTATACAAGCCATATTCTGCGAATCCAATTATCCCAAGCAAGAATTTTAATACCTTCCCGAGATCTATGCCAGAATATTTTTTTACCTCGACAAATTAATTAACCCTACTTGAAAGCCCTGCCATTGCCCTCCCAAGGTGCGGTCTGATCACCAGTTCGGGGATTCCGGGGTCGATCACATGCATGCATATCCCCCACACGTTGCATGCAGGAGATCTTTCTCTATGCTATTCTATAAATTATGATCCATCAATTACATTATCTGCATTTCTGTAAAAAAAAAAAGTATGTATATAGGTGTACTTTGATAGCCTCATAACTCTTGACAATTAATGATGATTAGTTATTGATATGGAAGGGTCGATCGGATAGTAAAAAAAAGCACATTAACAAAATGTGAATAGTAGAGTTGAGGATGATACGGAGTAAGACTAAGAAAAATAATATTACGAAGAGATGTTTTTGTGACGACTTGAAGATTGATCGTTCTAATTGATAATAAGATGAGAAAAAACAGAGTCATGCGGTTTAGACATATACATTGTCATCCTCACTCGGTATATTGGTTAAAAAATGTGATCACTTTTTAGTAGATATCGATAAAATAACTTAAGAGTATGTCTAAAATGAGATAGTGTGAAATTATTAGAGAATACACTAGCTTCTTAGATTTAAATACGAATGTAGCATTCGGTAGAAATATTCTTTCACGGAATATGATTCATATAGCTGATCTCAAATAATGACATAAGACTCTGATAATGATAATGATATGGCCCCTAAGATGTGACTAAAATAACTTTGGTGAGCCCAACCCAAATCAGCCTATAGCATACAAGAGAATGAGAGTCAAGAGATCTCCAAAAGAAAATTTAATCCCATCCTTGAATCCATTGTAAGTTCCTCCTATCTAAGACCACCTTCAAATTAAGGGCAAAAACAGGTTCAGATAAGGGAGGAGGATAGATGTCAACATTAGACGCATTCTCTCCTAGCAAACTCTCTCTCTCTCTTTCTCTCTCTTCCTTGGCTCTCTTTTCAAATCAAAATTCTTCTTTTGGCCAACTTGATCACTATCGAAACTAGAGCCGTCACCATCGAGTTCTTCATCTCCAACACTAACTATTTTGTAAGTCAAGAGAGTAATCGAAAGTAGATAAGATACCTATTTCTTCTTCTTCTCTCAACCGTTCTAGATCTGAACTCAAATTTATTGTGGTAGTCTCCACCGATGTCTAAGAATGGGATCGAATCGACCACATCAATTACTCTTAACACAAAAAAGTGATTTATATATTAATTAATATTACTTATCAAGATTTCATCACATATATAAATGTCCCATAATTTTCTTGCGATATTACCATTAAGGATTGATGCACATAAGATAGTAACACATAAGGTTGCCTTTTTCTTTAAGCAGCTATATAATATGTAATCATCTGGACAGCCAGTTAACAAGGACCACGCGGGAATTTCTATTTGAAAATTTTTGTAAGTACAGCTAGCTGTGCACGGGCGACTTCGGATATCCAAGCTATCCCCTTCTCCTCACCACCACCCTGAGGCCGCCGGCCATGTGGGAGGTCAGCAGGGGGACGAACACCGGACGGACGTCGCTGGCCGGCCGGAGCTCGAACCGCCGGAGCACGGCGGCCGCCACGTACTTCATCTGGACGAAAGCCATCTCCTTGCCCAGGCACACCCGTGGGCCGCCCTGGAACACCGGGTACTTGAACGGCGACACCTTCGTCGCCTCCCTGTCCTCCTCCGGATCACCCAGCTGCCACCGCTCCGGCCGAAACTCGGCGGCATCCTCTCCCCAGAGGGTCTCCATCCTCCCCATCCCGTAAGGGAAGTAGGTCACCCTGTCGCCCCTCCCGACCCGAGTGCCGTCGGGGAGGACGTCGTCACCGGCGGCGTGTTTGGAGTCCCAGGCCACCGGGGGGTAAAGCCTCATGCTCTCGTAGAGGCAGGCCTCCAGCACCCTCATCTCCTTCAGATTGTGGTAGTCCAGCTTCCCCTTTACCTGCGCCGCTTCGTTCGCCACCTGCTGCTCTATGTCGGGGTGGCAGGAGAGCATCCAGAAGAACCATGTGAGAGCGGAGGAGGTGGTGTCCCTCCCGGCCATGATGAAGCTGATCACCATGTCCCGCACCACCTCCACATCGTGTCCCCCCGATATCAGCCTGGAGAGGAAGTCGTCGCTCGCCTTCCCGTACTCCCGCTCCATACCCTCCTTCCGGCGGCAGATCAGCTTCATGACGGCACCATGGATGTGTCCCACCCTCTCCTTGAGGACCCTCTCAGAACCGACGCTCAGCGCCCGCTTCAGCTTCCACACGGCGAACACAGGTGCCGTCCCCCGCCTTGCGCATATCTCAGACGCCGCGTCGAAGGCGGCGGCGAGGCTCGAATCCGGCAGCGACGGCTCCAGGCAACCGGGGTCCGTCCCCAGGGAGATCATGCAGATGGTGTCGAAGGCGAAACGCCTGAGGATCTCCTGCAGGTCCACCACCCGTTCTTCCGCGGCGGCGGCGGCCAGGAAAGGCAAAAGCCGGCCGTCCGCCTCCGCCTCAAGTGCGCCCACTACGAGCTCCCTCAATGACCGGGTGGTGAACTCGTGGCTGGCCAGCTTGCGCTGGGTATGCCAGAGATCGCCGTCGGCGTTGAAGATGCCGCAGCCAAGGAGGTCGCCGAGGAGTTCGGTGAAGGGCTTGCCCTTGGGGTAGTTGCCGAAGTTGGTCTTCAGCATGTGCTCCACGTTCTGCGGGTTGGCCGTCACCACGGTGCGCGGGGCGCCCAGTCGCCACACCACGATGGTCTGGGTGGGCGACGCCGCCAGCAGCTCTGTGTACCAGTCCAGGAGCCGGTGCTTGTTCCTGTAGAAGGCGGCCAGGCAGCCTAGCACGGGGTACGTCTGGGGTACCTCCCCGCCGCCACGACCATTCGAGAGGTCACGGAACCGTCCCGGGAAGACCACGATGGAGATCAAAAGAACGATGGCGAAGGAGCAGGAGAGCAGCACGAGCGCCAGCGCCGCTGGGGATGCCAAGAACGGCAGAAACAGTGCTGCCATGGTGAGTCCGCTGTTGTGTGGCCGACACTGTTACATCCCTAGGGCCCCATTAATAGGGCGGACCGGACGGAGGGGGGCGGAGGGGAAGAAAGACGGCGAAATATGTCACGTGATAAATGAGGCGAATATAAAGCGCATGCCGGCGGTGGAAAAAGGGCGGACTTTTTGCATTTGTGACGCCGTCACGACATGGAAAGCGCCGGTCCGAATTCTTACATACTATTCTCGGTTTAAGACAAGGCCTTTCCGAGGAGGACCCGGCCATACTACGGAAGGGTTCGCCGTTGGGTGGCCGGCGATGACCACAGAGAAAGAGAACTTGCAGACGATCGAGAAAGCCTTTGTTAGCCTCTTCCAACTTTTGTGGCGGGTTCAGCTTAGCCTTTGCTATGTGATATTTGATAAAGATTTTGTGTATTTTCAAAAATACACAGTATATTTACGTAGGCAACTAATCTATATGACATCATTTACATGAGTTGGTAGTGTATGTGACACCTAAAAAAAATTAGTTGTCTATGTGACACCCAAAAAAAATAATGTCACATGAGTTAGTTATCCATATAGATTGCAATGCGTATTTTTAAAAATATACAAAATTTTTATCGTAATATTTTGGATTCTCATAAAGCTGATTGGTCATTTGGGAATTATAGTATGTGCTAAAATTCGGATAGAATACCCTTTAATTATTTTAAATATTCATAGATGCAATGAGATAAATCATTACTTTGGGATAAGGTAATTAGTTAGTTTAACCGGGGATCTCTTAACCAAAAAAAATTTATCCCACTTTAACATATTTTTGTGTCTTACTCCACTAATTAAGGGTAGACTAATTCACTTTTTATTTTTTTAGTCAACTAAAATTTTGACTCAATTTATTTTTTTAATAAAAAATGAGATAATCTTCAGAAATATATAATAAAATATTATTTAAAATTTAATAATAATTTTTTAAAAAAATAAAAAAAAAGAGTTATCCACCCTACCCACCCCCACCTTTCGAGGTGGGGTAGAGTTACCCAGGGATAACCTCAGTTACCCAGATACCCCTGGATAAGCTGCCCCCCCCCCCAAGTTTGAGGGGTTTATCCCTAAATAACCTTGCTTTATCCAAGGGTAATCAATAGAATTTTAGTTAACCAGACGTGTAATCTCGATCAGGGTTAAGTCATTTCAGAATTCTTTCCCTTTCGATTTGATATAACTAGTTCATTAAATGATGAAGAGAACAACCGTCGGGATGAGTCCAAGATTAGCAATTCCGATCAACTACGAATTAATCCAACTAATTGTCTATCCAATCGAGTTGATTAATTAGTTAATTCAAATCCACCATCAAACCCGGTTTATAAATTTATTTGTGCAAAGAATAAGTTATCCGCTTCAAATACTTGTGGGTGAAACTCATTGTGTGGGTGGGTGCATTCTAAAATTATCTATCTTATGCAAATAATTTCTAGTTGAAACACATCCACTAATATCCCTTTGGTTGTCCTCAGAATTAAATCGATTCACATAAAAATGGAGATAATCTATTGCTAAATAAATCAATTATCCCTGGAAAATATTTATTATTCGTTCCGTCAGAGAGCTTTCTAACTTATCAATATATATACATTGTTGGGAGGGTATGCATGTGTGTACATGACATGTATATGCCACTTTTGTTTGCGGACTGTGGTGGGTCCCCACAGTCGCGATGCTAACATAGTAATTGCTCCCACCCAATATAGTGAGACGGCCTAAGTTAGTTGAACAATATTTGGTGCACATCACCGTGGGCTCGCAAATCGAGGCATAGTTGATTGGCGCCTCATATTGAGGGGATGGGTAACCAATAGTTCATGATTTGCGTATATATTATATCGTGATGATGTGTATCAAATATTATTCAAATTAATTTTATAGGTAAGTGAAATGCAAATTTGAGTCATGAGGACCGACTCCATATGTTGTGGGAACCATGGCAAAAGTCTTGGAACGTACAATGTCTACACAAATTGAAGGGATCGTGATTGTCAGAGAGATTAACACACATCTGAAGATGAACTAGGGAATTCCTCTTGTGAATGTTGGCGTGATCAAAACACTTCGGTTTAATGAGAGATTCTAGAATCATTTTATCTCCTCTCAAATAGGGGTGTAAACGAGCCGAGTCGAGCCGAGTAGTATGCTGCTCAAACTCTGTTCGTTAACTTTTAATCGAGTTCGAGCCGAGCTTGAGTTATATCGAGTATTGAAAATACCTGTTCAAACTCAGCTCGTTTAAATACTCTCGAGCTTGAGCCCTTAACGAGTATCTTAACGAGTTTAATGAATTTGCGAGTTCGTATATATAAGTAAGTCCAATCCAATCTATAAGTAAAAAACTGATCGTTCATAAGACCTAAATTAATCTTATTTCAAGTTTATATCTCAATAGTTTTGATAAGTTACTTATTTAACTTTTTTAATATAATGTTTTGTGGAAATGGAAAAATTTAACAATTCCTAAGATCTCTTTAAAATGTTGTCTTTTTATCATGTTTTCTCATTTTCTCATAGATGTACACGTATTGCCCATCCAAGTCCCGTCGGATGCTACACGAGCAATGGCGACGTGAGATAAATCGACAATCCGCGCAGCGCGGGCGTGCCAGCCACCGAAGTGACAATCAGTTGGTTTGCCTCCGAGACTCGGAGGGCTTTCAAGTCTTTTGTGCGCGCCGTTTGACTTCGTCAAACGAAAGTGAGTGATCGGGTCCTGGACCAAAATCCCGTCAGTCTGAGCGCAACGACGTTAATTACATCTCTTTAGAAGAGAAAACCCTTGATTAATCGGCAGATTAGAAAGCCTCATGACCTTAAAACGGGACATCCGATAAAAGGGTGCAAAGCATAATTGAACTGAAATATTAGGGAGCAAGACGAACGCCTAATCGAACCCATTAGACCTTTCACTCAACCCGCTACCCAATCTCTTTGCCTATTTATTTATTGGCCCTCTTTATCACAAAAAAGGTTCAATTCGGTCTTTTAAATCTATTTGGGAAAGACAATTCTGAAAAGGGGTGGTCTCTTTGACTTTTTGTTGAAGATAGATACAATTTGGTCTTTTGTCAAAAATCATTTCAATTTGATTTCTTCTTTTTTTTGTTGCAAAACATGTGATGATCATTTATTTGTTTAGAAAGGCTTGGTTTGACTCTTTTATACATGGTGATGCAATCTTTTATGACTTGAGAAAAAGTCTGATTTGATCTCTTGCCCTTTTGGAAAACATGGGGGGGGGGGTGACCTTTGATTTGCTTGAAAATAGTTCAAATTGGTCCTTTGTTCTTTTGCAAAATATGAGACGGTCTTTTGTTCTTTTAAAAGGTTTGATTTGACCCTTTGATCCTTTATAAAACATGAAGTGATCTTTTGCTCTTTGCTTGAAAGGGGTTTAATTTGCCTTTGCGATTCTTTTTATCATTAAATGATTTTAATTTGCTGTTGGGTCTTTTGAGCATTTGGACGTTCTAGTTCGTTCGGCGGAGCTCGATGGCTCAACGCACTTCGCAGACGTCCTCGAATCGGCGCAGCTGACGAGATAAGGCGAATCGGCGCAGCCCGGCTGAAATCATAGACATCATCGAATTGGCTTCCGTTCGCAACGTTGCCAACTCAATTAGAAGCTAATGACCTCTTTTAGGAACTTTTGCGCCAACTCGACCCTCGCGGGGGAAATTCAGCAGCATTTCCCCTTATCGTGGTGATAGAGGGGAAAGCGCGATGCTCATCCACCACAAGCGGAGATGGCACCAAAAGGGAGAGTGTACGTCGTAAAACGGCGTAACTCCGACGGCCTATGACCTCGATCCCCCAGGCATGCCTACGGAGATTCGGGCAATGCTTTTGCCAAACAACCCGCGGGACGATGAATCACATGAAAACCCACCCGTCCGGACACGAACATTATGTTGTCCGATCCGAGGATGTGGATGGGTCTAATATTATGTCTTTTGACTGTTTATCAGCCGGTGTCACGTAGAGCAATGGTTTTGCTCATGTGATTTCGGCCAACGTGATGGCCAGGACGTCGAATCGGCGCAGCTCTGCTCTGGTCTTACAGGACTGCCAGAACCAGAACCAAGCTGAATCGGCGCAGCCAGTCACCTGTGCAAGGGGTGACAACGCCTCTCTCCAAGAACGCCCTTGCTCATGGCCGGGGTGATTTTGGATGACGAGATGGTATTGCAACCCATTGCTAGATGGGCTAAACAAAGAGATTTAGGCATCATTTGCCCAACCTCCTTGATTAGCAAAATGGGACTCTTTGGAGACTATTGGTGTTGGTTTGAAACACACATCGATGGGGGCTGAAAACCGTAATGAGGGAGGTCCCTTGAGAGGGGCGAACCAAGCTTGATGATCTCTTTTGAATGGGTCTTTTGAAGATGGCATTTAGGCAAAGGGATATGAGCATTATTTGCTCGACCCCCTTGGCCATTACCATGGATGCATGTTGACCACAAAGGGGACTCTTGAAGGGCTGTTAGAGCAGTGGAAAACTAGTTTTTTTGCAGGTCCTAAACAGTAGAAAACGTGGCCTATTTGGAGGAGAGAATAGTATGCCATGCATGCATTAAATGGAGTATGAAGTCCCATGCTCCCATGACCTCATTTATTGAGGTATGGGAGGCTTTTTGACCTCATATGAGGTGTTAGAGGGGAGAGAGATGTACCTCTATAGAGAGGCCATCCCCATCCCGTAACCCCACTACAAAGGAAGAAAACTATTAGAAAACTCAAAGTGAGAGGGGAGAAACATGTATTAAATGCACAAGAGCATGGTCTTTTCCATTAAAGAAATGCAAGAGAGTACAAAGCTTGCAAAGCCAAGAGAAAAGGAGGGGGAGAAAACCAACGTGGGAGCCCTCTTGCTCTCTTGCTCTCTTGATGTGACAAGACAAGAAGCTCCCCCAAAGAAGGACTCCTACCTCTCTTGCTTTCTCTTCTCACCTTTCTCTTCTCTCCCCTTTTGCTTCTTTTCTTCTTCACGGGTGGGAGACCCTCTTGAGCAGAAAACGCAGGGATCTTCCTTGCTTCTCCTGGTTGCTCTCCTCATTAAACCAGAAAAGAAAACCCCATTTTCATGCAAGAACAGCCCCCTCTCCAAACCCTCCTTCGCATCCCCTTTGCTGGCCCCTTGCCCAAGCCTTCTAGAAGGGAAGAGAAGCCCAGAAAAACCCCAAAACAGGTCCCTGCGCAAGAGAGGTGGCAGACCACCTTTTACCATTTGTGGCACTCCCTTTGGAGGTGTCACAAATGCTTACTCTCACCCCCCCACTTTATGCGGTGAGATGAGGGTTGATTTCAGATGGGCCTTGGTGGCCTTTGAATGGGCCTTTGGTTCTTTTTGCACAGCCCATGAGGGGCTAAAAACCGGTGCTAGCGGCTTGGGTAATGGGCCGGTGGTTTGGGGCCATTAATGAAATGGGGTGCCCACATGTTTGAAATATATTCATAATTTGTCACAAACAATATGAGATTAATAGATAGATACCACAAGGGAGGGGGTTGGTGCGCGACAAGATAGGGGCGGTGCTTCAACTCTCCTTCGCACACCGCAGAACCCCCTTTCTGCATCGTTAGTGACGGTATTGCGGCCGTTGAGAGCACCATCTGCCACTGATGGATGGTCCACAGTGGTCGCCGGAGATGCCAATGGTCGACAAAGCCCCCTCGGCCCACCGGGGGGCTCACCTACTACGTAGGTTGGTCTCGGGAGGAAGAAGATGCTTGATATGCTGGGGGACTTGCAAGACTAAATTTGTGTTCATGCCGCTATTACATGATTTGTGTATATACCCTCATTCACTGTGAATTTAGTCTATGAAATTTAAGCCCTCATAAATATTTTATATTGATAATAACGGTATAAAACAAATAAATATTGTTATATCATATATAATTATTATATTTAAACAAAGTGTTAGCGAGTACTAGATAAGCTCTTAACGAGTATTTAATCGAGTTCTTAAACGAGCTGTTCACGAGTATAATCGAGCCGAGCTCACATGTGTTCAGACTCGGCTCGTTTATGAATCGAGCTTTTTTTTTATTCAAGTTTGGCTCGTTAATTAAATAAACGAGCCGGACCGAGATTTTATCGAGTCGAGCTTCAAACTACTCGCGAACGTATCGGCTCGTTTACACCCATACTCTCAAAGGACAATTTTGGTAGGGAATATATGTCAGGTTAGAGAAGGATATGTTGAGGATTAGGGAGAAATGATAGTTAACGAGTGAGGTAGGTTAACTAAATTAATTTTTAAAATAATGAGATAAAAGAGGAGTTAAAAGAGAGTTTGGATACCCCACCTATTTAGGAGGGTTAAAGTTAACCCCTTTTAATCCTCCCTCTCCCCCCCCCCTTCCCCAATCTATTTTTCAGCGTTAAAATAGAGATTAAATAATCTCCTATTAAAATAATCAGAGATTTTTTTCTCTCTCTATTAATAAGCCCTAAAAGTATAAGTAAATAGAGATGTGGTTCGTGTCATTTTTCGGCACTAATTCTTAATTCTCTCTCTCTCTCTCTCTCTAAATTTTTATTACTTCTCTCTTTAGATCAATTTATGATTTGTTGGTTAGATAGTTGATTTCAAAAATCTTATCAGAAAATTGACTTCTTCCAAACAAGATTAAGTGTCTATCAGACAACAACTCTTTCATTTTTCAATCTTTCTCAACAACTTATGCTCTCAACCTCGAATATTTGATGTCAGACTGTCTCGGCCCTTGGGAGCACTTGGACCGGCTTCATTAGGCAAAAGAGAAAGCTACTCGACCGGATAGCAAACGTCTCACATGTTACTAGGTGTTGATAGACCCGAACCAATCGGTATTATATTTTTCTCTCTCGTCTTTTTCATCTTCTCTCTCTCCAACCAAATTCGGACTGACTTGGGATTAGAAAACTTTGCCTGGAAGTTGAGACACATCGATCTCAATTGAGCACAAACTCCCACATTAAATATAGAGAAATATTTAATACACTTGTATATTGTATTTTAATTAGGCAATAATAGGAGTGTCAATTGGGCCGGGTAGACTCGAAGACCCGAAAGTCCGACCGATTTTAACTGGGTTTGAGTTGAAAAAATGAGTCTGTTATAAATTTTGGCCCGGCCCAAAAATAATAGGGCCGGGTTTGAGTTTTGTGTGGCTCGGTTCGGTCGATCCGTTCGGCCCGAAAAAAATAAATATAAATATAATTTATTAAATAAAATTTATATTTAGAAAGAGAATTATATATATTTTTATAATAAATCAACTCAAAATGTAATCTTTATAAATAAATGTTAATATTGATATAAGTAAATGTATTATTATTTTATAAATATATTATAGTAGATATATTAAAATTACTTATTATATAATAAAATAATAATTTTCTTATATTTTTCGGGTCGGGTCGAGTTTTTTCTGGGCCCGGGTCGGCCACCCATATCTAGGGGTGTCAATTGGGCCGGGCCGGCCGGAGGCCCGGAAGCCCGGCCCGGTTTTAACCGGGCTTGGGCCGAAAAAATGAGCCCGCCGTAAATTTTTGGCCCGGCCTGGCCCGGCCCGGAAAAAAATAGGGCCGGGCTTGGGCTTTGTGTGGCCCGGCCCGGTCGGCCCGCCGGCCCGAAAAAATTAAATATATGTATATAAATATAAATTTTATATTTAGAAAGATAGTTATATGTATTTTTTCTACAATAATCTACTCAAAAATATAATCTTTTACAAATAAATGTTAATATAGATATAAGTAAAATATATATTATTTTTATAGATATATTATATAGTAGATATATTAAAATTATATATTATATAAATAAAAAATAATACTTTTTTTATTTTCGGGCCGGGCCGGGCTTTTCGGACTTTTTTTGGGCCGGGCCGGGCCGGGCCATACCGGGCCTACCACCGGGCCTGGGCCGGGCCGGGCCGGCTTTTAAAAAACCGGGCCTGGGCCGGGCTAGAAAGGCCCGGTCCAGGCCCGGCCCATTGACACCCCTACCCATATCGGACCTACTCCTAAGCTGACTCTTAGAAAATCGAGCCCGGTTGGCTCTTAGAAAATTGGGCCTAGTAATGCCCGATCCAGACCCGGCTCATTGACACTCCTAGACAATAATTTATGTAGCACTCTCACATGAGGAGTTATAAGTGACAACCTAAATTAAATGTCACATAATTTATTATTTACTCATATTACAATTAAATGTAATATAAAAATATACTAAATCTTTCTCTTAAGCAAATCAAATAGCCAATTCAGACTTGACAAGGTCGGCACGCGACACGAATACCGGAGGAATACAACTTAATTCTCCAGTTATATATATTAGAATAAGATAATTTCATGACGCCGGACTTAGGGTCCATTTGTTTCCATGGAAAACCTCCCACCGGAAAAGATTTTCTAGGAAAACTTCATGAAGTTGATCATTTGGTTCATTGAAAACTAGATCCATGAAACCGTTTTCCTTAAAATCCTCGGATTTTGGCATCCGAGGAGAAATCGCGGATGCCGTTTTCTTGCTGTTCGTTATGGGCACCGTCTTTCCTGCTGGACGTTCTCCACGACGAAGGCCCGGGTAGACGAACAGCAGGGCGGCGAAGGAGAGGAGGAGGAGAGCTGTGCCGAGCTCCATGGCGGTCGAAGATTTCTGCGGAGGGATCGGAGAACAGAGGAACGTCCAACATGTCAGGCATATAGAATCCTTCTACAACTTTCTCTCTCTATATACGGTACTCTGTTTCTTCACATCTCTGTAAGCATGGCCCTCGCCTCCCTCCTGCTTGCAGCGTCAGACACCCCCGACCAGCAAATGCAATTGTACATGATGCGGCAGTCGGCTTGGAGGCCAAGTTCGTGCGCGGCGATGCGACATGGGGCGAAGAGGTGGGAGGCAGCGTGACGCGGCGGAGGTGACGCTAGTGGGCGCTGCTCAGTGCGAAGCCCATGGCGCGGGAAAACATGAGCTTGCGGGTGGAGCCACTTGAGAGGGCGGTTGGCGAAGTTTGGGTGGGACATGATCTCACGCGCGATAGTTGGGTCACAGGAAACGACAGCAGGGGTGGCGCCGACGGAGAACGCCATGAGCTGGGTGGCAGGGAAGAGCGCGCGCGGTGGCAACAAGGAGCGGTAGGGGAGGCCGGAAGTGAGGGAGAGGAGGCTACCAAGAACAGGGAGACCACATGGCCCAGGTATGGCGGTGGAACCTAGGCGACAGCGGCCATTGCGCCAAGCAGCACCTTCTGGGCTGAGTGTCCAGATGATCAGAACCGAGAGGAGGACAGCCACGGCCCACGAGGAGGGACAGGAGGAGGAAGCGGTCACAGAGGTGCTCAACACCGAGGAAGGCTGGGAGTGTGAAGACCCACCAGCTGGAGCTGCTTCAGGGGTGGGCTGGCCGTTGTCATTGCTCTCAGTCAGATGGCGGGGTGGTGATGTTGGTGGTAAGCAGAAAGAGAGGGAAGGTGGTGGGGAGAGAAGTAGGTGGGCAAAAACGGAAATATGTTTACGTGACAACCAAATGACAATTATAGTTTTTATTTTCCTGTAAAAGTTATTACGTGGAAAACTTTTTTCCTATAAAAAACTTTACATACAAACAAACAGATCTTTAAGTCACCATCTTTGCCGACAGCGTACTTGGCATGGTGTACTCTCACAGATGAGTTCACGGGTGACGTGGTCTGCCGGGCCGCGACGTTGCCCTTTTTAAGTGTGCATGGTACACAGTTGGACACGCTCGCAGTCGCACGTGCTTCGTTAGAGGGCGGTGTTGGGTTTTGAAACACGATACTCCAATTTGTACGTTTACGTGCACGTGCTCTTTAATTAATCACAAGAGTTAGGCACCGTTTGACACTGTGTTTTAAATTTCAAAAATCGGAAAAAGTCGATTTCTGAACCGAAGAATGATGGCGTCCCGCTTTTGCGTGTTCTGGAGACGCGGGCGGCGAGGCGCCTCTTCGCCCGCGTCCGTCCCTTTTACGTGACACAAATTTTTTTTTTTTCACCTCTCCTGCCGCGAATCGACAAAAGCGGGTGTTGAGCAGCTTCTCACCGAAGTAGAGAGACGTTGGGCTTCTGTCTATCTCTCTCTACATCTCAAAATCTCCACCGACACGGAAATCGAGCAAGACAAATTTGTTTGAAACCGCTGGAGATTTGTCAGAGATTTTTATCTCAAAATCTCCACCCCAACGTATTACCAACGGTGCCTTAGTGTTACGGGCACACAAGGCGAGTGCTAGATCAATGATGGTTCACTCCGATATGTTGTTTAACGAGGTGGGTCTCAATTATGTCAATGAGAACTATATGGTGAATATATATATATATATATATATATATATATATATATATTATTGGATGGGGAGAATGTTTTACCGGACTAATAGATAATTGATACATTAATACACAAGATATAGTAATTTTTAGAGAAATAATGAGGCTAGCTTATCGTTATATCATGTTTTCTCTCATTTAAGTTTGGTGCGTGCACATCCTCAGTAACTGAATTCGAGACTTTTTATTTAAAAACAGTAGATCTTATCAATCGACTCAACTTGAGTCTTCATAAAGAAAGTTATCTTCCATTTATTATCCCTGACAATTAAAGATATGTTTTAATAATTGACATCAATTATATAGGGATAAAATTGTACAGCCAAATAAATGGATGTCAAATATAGATAATACTATCATTGTTATTAGATACAGATGAAAGTTATGCATCGTGTTAAAATAGGTACGGTACTTAGAGTGCAGGTCATTTTCCAGTTTCTTTATCTTGACAATTTCCACTAATCGTATTTTAGATTTTTTTTCTCATCTCTATTATTATCAAAATCACATAAATGAGAAATAAATGGAGATAAAATTTTGAGATTATAAAAATAAAAAAAAATGTGACAAAGGAGAGATAAATCATATCTCTGGTTAATTAAGTATCTACAGTATAACTTATAAACGGCCCTAATCCCCCAGATGCTCCTCTATCCAGGAGCCACCATGCGTCAGCCAATCCCCCTTCTCCCTAGGTACCACTCAGGGCCGGCGACCGTCCAGGTGGTATCAAAGGTGAAAAATCTCCTCATGCTAGCTAGCTACTCCTGCAGAGCCTCGACCGTGCCCTGGGAAAGCACCTAACGATCCAGCAGGACAGCATCTAGTATGTGTTCTTTTTTTTGGACAGAAAGAGGGGAGGCGAGCTCCCAATAACATTAAGACATATAAGTAGCAATTACATCAGAGATAAACGAGGGAGGAAAAAGGGTCCCAACGGTGGTCTTGGGAGAAGGAGGTTCCCAATTTAGCAACCATATGAGCAACCCTATTACATTCTCTAGGAACAAAAGAGATCAAAATATTTTGTTCCTTGATAAAGAGTTTGCAGTCCTCCACAATGGATAAAACCTGCCAGGGTACAGGTGAGGAGCCATTGATGGCATTGACAATCATTTGAGCATCACTTTCAATGGTGACCTTAGCTTGGAGTTTTAAAGCCAGCTGAATAGCTTCAAGGATAGCCATAGCTTCAGTGAATAAGGGAGAGTCGGAAAGGAACAATTTGGAGAACACTTCCATAGGGAGGCCCAGATCATCTCTTAGGACAACACCAATTGCAGCAAAGGAGTGACTCAAGGCACCATCAACATTAATTTTATAAGTTCCTGCATGAGGAGGTTGCCACTTTTCACAAACAATTTTTTGGGGAGTGGATAAATCTGAACTAGATTCACTAACTCCAAGATCTTGGAGGGCTCTGGAAGCAATGAGTTGAGGCCTAGGCTTGATGCCATCAAACACCAAAGAGCATCTAGCCTTCCAAATCTGCCAACAAAATGATAGACATATTGCCACAATTTTAAATCGGTCCTCTCCCGGATTGAACTGCATAGTCAACCAGCTTTTAATACGATCTTCAAAAGGATAATCATGGGCACTAGATCTATAACCCAAAGGACAGCACATCCAAGTGGCTCTGGCCAAGTTACATTTGAACAACAAGTGGTCCACAGATTCCTCTTCAGTTAAGCAGCAGGGACAAAGGCAATCAACTTGAGGGATGATAGAAGAGATTTTCCCATTGACAGGTAGGATACCCATCAGGCACTTCCATGAGAATAGCTGAATTCGGGGGGAGATCAGACAGGCCAATTGGGATGCCAAATGATTGACCAGACCTGTGGAGGGCTAGAAGGAGCTGTCAATCTTTTCCCATCCTGCAAGAATTTATAGGCTGATCTAGTAGTGAAAGAACCATCCTGATTAAATTTCCAGATCCTGACATCCTCCTCATGATATGAGTTTATGGGAAGGTGAAGGTTTAAAATCTGCATACCAATGTGCTGCTCAAACACCTATCTATTAAGTCAGTGTCCCATTTGCCATTCAAGATAATCTCAGGTACTTTTTGAGGAAGTTGAGACGAGGAGGGATTTAAAGGAGTCAGCCTAGAAATCTGGTCAGGAAGCCAAGAGTCTTGCCAAATGTTTATGTCCTTACCACTCTTGACAACCCAAGCTGCACCCTTTCCTATGTCCTCCCTAATAGAAAGCATAGATGACCAAACCAAGGAGCAATTGCCATGCCACCTCGCTCAAGATGGCAATATATAAGTGGACAGTATCTAGGCGTTCATACGTATCTGCACACGTAAGATCTGAAATGATCTACACTTGGGCGTCTCATGAAACTGTGGGTCTCCAGTCATATTCTCTCTTCACCTACACATTCCTTTGTCGACCAGTTCACGCATTTCTCACCTACTTACGAGTACGACTACCGGGGTTTACATGCACTCGCTCTTACGTCTAAGGAGAGAGAGAGAGAGAGAGAGATATGAATGGTGACATGACGGGATGTCCGTCAGTGACATGCACTCGCTCGTACGTCTAAGAAGTGAGATGAAATGATCTACACTTGGCGTCGTTTGAAACTGTGGGTCTCCAGTCATATTCTCTCTTCACCTACACACTCTTTTGTCGACCAGTTCGAGAGAGAGATTTGAATGGTGACATGACGGGATGCCCGTCAGTGACGTGCACTCGCTCGTACGTCTAAGAAGTGAGATGAAATGATCTACACTTCGGCGTCATTTGAAACTGTGGGTCTCCAGTCATATTCTCTCTTCACCTACACACTCTTTTGTCGACCAGTTCACGCATTCTTCTCACCTACTTACGACTACCGGGGTTTACATGCACTCGCTCTTACGTCTAAGAAGTCAGAGAGAGAGAGAGAGATATGAATGGTGACATGACGGGATGCCCGTCAGTGACATGCACTCGCTCGTACGTCTAAGAAGTGAGATGAATGGTGACAGACGGGAGGGAGACGGGATGCCGGCCAGTGACACGTCTCTAGTCCAATCTTCAAGAAAAATTAATTTATCCAATGTGTGCTGCTTATCTCAAAGACTTTGGTGCCACTGTCACTGGTCCTGCACTGCACAGAGCTTCCCCATCCATCTATCTTGGATCACATGACCCTGCACGTAATCTGTGATATGCACCGGCCACACCTCCCGCTTCTCGCTTCGTTGCCATCTGTGGCACAGCTGCTGGCTGCCGGTGACATGAAAGAACAAAGAGTAATACTTGAGGCAAAGAATTAAATGGCAGGTGGCAAGCCGATAGTAGCCGTGATCGTCGGTGACGGCGGACAGTGATTCGCAGTGGCTGATCGACACATCAAAATGTTATATTTACGAGTTTAAAATTTTGATTTGTGAGTCTAATTATGTTCTTATTCATTAATTCAAATTTATTATTATTGGAAATCTAATTATATATTTTTAAATTTTAAGAGTAATATTTATGAGGCTCAAAATTTCATGTATAACTCTAAATTGGTCACTGATCCTCGGTTGCTAATTGTTGCTGTTGATCGTAGACCGTATCTTTGCCGCCATCATATCTAAATGATTTATATGCTTATCATGCAGCATGCTATGTTCATATATATAAGTGAAAAAAAAAACCCTTGGACTAAATATTTCCCAAGAAAAACAAAAGGGAAGCATATCACTTGTCCCAACATACCCATAAAGTTTTAGTTTCCTGCGTTGGACTCGAGAAAACCCGAGTGGACGGAGCCGTGTTCAAGCAACAGCCCTCGTCTCATCCTTTCAGACGGATTCAGTAATTTTTTCAGTGGAGTTATTTTAAAAAAAATTCAATCAAATTAATTTAATAAAAAATTTTAAACACATCAATAGAGTTTTAAAAATTCAGTAAAATCACGTGGCTCCACTAATTTGTCTCTAGATCCGTCCCTGCCTTTCAGTCGTTCCTTTCTACAGCAAAGACATGTGGCATCGTTTGGTAATCAATTGGGAGTTTTTCTCTTTTTAAAAATCAGGTTTTGGGGGAAAAAACTAATCAAGATATATTTTTGGGACGCAAAAAATCATGTTTTATCATTTTACTTTTTCTCTCTATATATCTCTCTCCTTCCTTCTCAAAATCTTAAAATTATAATCTAAAAATATTTTTTTTCTCAAGAGTTAGAGTGAAAAAAAATAATTTTTCAATAATTAAATGATTAGAATCTTTCCTTCCACATTATTACCAGCTTATAGTTAATCATGGCCAAGAAACTTAATTAAACAAATGTCTGCTGCAATCGAAACACCCGCGAGTACTACCCCTTTATGAAAACTACTTAATTTTTTTATTACCCCACTAATTAGAGATTGGTTGAGAACGTGGGTTCCAACACTTATAAAATAGCCATGGTAGGTGCAAAGTTCGCTGACAGGACAATTATTTTATCAAGTCAACCAACATTTAAACATTTCCCCATCATATATTTTACTTTCTGCAGGGTGGCTGGTTTAAATTTTTCTACTTTTTTCGGCACGAAATTAGTCGCAACGTGTTGCGTGGACCGGTCATGTCAATCTTTCGACGACACGAATCGGATTAAAATGTACCGCATTAGTATACTTATATTTGAACGGTTCAATTAAAAAATAATAATAAATACAAAATAAAATAAAGTTAAAATAAAATTAATATGAAAATATTATAATAATCCCGTGGAGAGTTCAGGGCACGATTGTTAACCAGGATAGTGTTTCTTCTCTACTTGATTTAATTTATTAGACGCATCATCTAAAATTTTATTTTAATAATATATTTATATAAATTTAGTAAAATTATTTATGATGAAAAATTATCCTCTTATTATAAATTATTTTATCTAATAAAATCACATAACTTCATAAACATATACTAAATCCGAACCCTAACACCTGAAGATGGCTAGCTAGCGATCTGGTTTTTCCCACCATGCATGCCGCCCATCCAATGGCAGTCCATTCCGTCGTAGGCATCGGCGCCTACTCCTTCCAAAAACGTGGACGGCAAACATGCATGACGGGGGTACGACCTTCCCCGTTAACTCCGTGTCTGCAGTGGAAAAGAGGGAGCTAGCTAGCTCGCCATATTCCTTCCACTGTCGAGCCCCCTCGTTGATCACGAGCTTTCTGTAATAAGTCCTCCGTCCTCTCCTCCTCGCCTTAATTTGTTCCGTCCACCACTGTTGACAAATCGACGAACAATTGGATATTAATCCGACAGGTAGCTAGCTAGCTAGCTACAGTACTGTTTCCACGTGCGGAGCCATAGAGATCTCTGCAACTGGCCAATCCCTATATAGATATATGATTAGACCAGTCGAAAGGTATCACGCCCCTCCGTCTCGGCGTGGGCTGTTCTCCCCGTGTCGACCCACTATAGTCTCGAGGAGATCATGGAAGTCGTATGCGGACTTGCGGAGTTCAAAGTGCTCGAGTTGATCAGCTCTGCTGCCGCGCTAGCTAGCTGGAGCGTTCCTCCCCACAACTTTTTGCGGCTCCCATCGCCGCGTGCGTATAAGTACCCTCGTGTGGATGCGTTGACGTGCCAGGTCCGGCAGCGATAGATACCTAGAGACGACCTTCTCCTCCGGCGCTGCCCAGCTAGGTAGTTCGGTGCAGACACGGGCCTTTCGGCGATCGGCGCGCAAACCGACAAGTTACGTGACCACACTGTACTTCTGGCAATTTTCTCCGTTTTCCTGTCGAGAAAGATTTTGTGCACTTTTTCATTGCATTTTTTATTGCACTTTAGTTTTTTATGGTCAATGTATTAGAGGCACATTGTGCCAACTCAATAAAATGTAAGAAATATATAGAAAAGTGCAATGGAAAAAATGCACAAAACCGTTCTCTTTCCTGTCAAGAATCCCTGCAAACGAAATGATAGGGAGGAGAAAGCGACCTGCTGGGACCTCCAAAGTATGCATGGCTCATATGGAGAATCTTACACGAATGGCCTCCATCATAAGCATGCATACGAAGAGCCACGCAACACATGTTTATCTTACACAATTGAGCAATACTATATATATATATATATATATAAAGAGAGAGAGAGAGATCCATGTCGGCTAACATTAGTTAATTCTATACAGGCCGAATTAATTAAACAACGATATTCACAGTTTAGTTTCCATCACTTTGAGAGCATAGGATTTGCTGTTTAAACTAATGGTAGTCCTGCAACCACGTAATCAGAGAGAGAGAGAGAGAGAGAGAGAGAGAGAGAGAGAAGAGAGGAGAGAGAGTGAGAGAGAGAGACGGAGAGGAGAGTTTGAGAGGAGGGAGAGAGAGAGAGAGAGAGAGGGAAGAGGAGGAGAGAGAGAGAGAGAGGTGTGGCAGGAACCCATACAAATAATTATATACTTATTTGCCGGATAAATAATAGATAAGTAGAATAAAATAAACTTTATAGAGAATTAAAAAAAAATAATGACACTTAAAAATAGCTCATCCACCGTTCAAAAAAATCAATCTCTTTCTCACAGATAATTAATAAAAGTTACTTGTAACTGTAACGAGAATAGTAAATATTTCTCTTTTAATAATTTAAAATTTAAAGTGAGCTATTTTTGCAAAAAGAACCCGACAATTAAATGGAAGTTAATAAAATATGTTGGGACCCTCCTCATTAAGGAAGGACTTAACTTTTTAGAAATAAAAATGTGGGGACGAGAGAGAGAGAGAGAGAGAGAGAGAGGCAGAGAGAGAGAGAGAGAGAGAGAGAGAGAGAGATGTGATCTACTCCTCCGACAGTACTCGTGCCTTTGGGCTGCCAAGTCCCCTCTTCAGGTGCAAGTTGCAGGATGTTCTTTAAGACAAAATAGTCAACAACTAGCTGCTAAAATAGTGCTTTAGGAAGGATTTTGAGTAGAGAGAAAAAAGTTAGGGTGCGGTGGAGTCGTACTTTTGAAAGATTTTGAGCATATACTCGCACCATCTTAACTGCGATCGTTGGATCATCACGTAACGGTCGATGCGTGCTACGCGCGCCATGGGCATGCATGTTAACGGTGGGATAGCATCATGTTATAGAGAAAGGTTTAATGTATTTGTTATTATATTTAATGTAATATGATTAGACACTAAATTTAATTATGTGATCACACCATTCACGTGGAGAATTATAAAATGACAACTCAATTATAAGTGTCACATAAATTTAGTGCATAATCATATTACACTTAAGTGTGATATGAAAATGCACTAAACATTTCTCCATACTGTACATATATAGGAGAAAGATTAATGCACTTGTACGTTACACGCAACGTGATTAGGCAATATCCTATGTGGCATCCGTATATGAAGAGTGATAAAGTGACAATTCAATTGTTAGATGCCACATGAATTTGTTGTCTAGTCACATTGCACTTAAAGTACAATGTGAAAATGTAATAAGTCTTTCTCAATATATATATGGGTGTTAATTGGGCCGGGCCGGCCCGAAGGTCGGGGGCCCAGCCCGATTTTACACGGGCTGGGGCCCGGTATATTTTAATATTATTTAATTTGAGCCCGGCCCGGCCCAGCCCGGAGTAAATTGGGCCGGGCTCGAGCTTGGCTCGGCCCGGCCCGCCCCGCCCGGCCTGGTGGTCCGTTATTTTTTTAAAATAAGTAACATGATAATATTCTAATAATCTAAAATTTTGAATTAAAAATTATGTTGTGAAACTATATTTAACGACTTAACATTTATTTTATATTTGTAACAACTATAAATAAGTTTACATAGATTAGCCTAATATCTATTTTATACTATTTTGATTAATGAACACTAAATTTATTATAAAAATAAATAAAAATAGTAAAAATATTTTTAAAAAATAAAATCGAGCCGAGCCGGATTTGGACTGGGCTTTACCTTATTTTTTCGGACCGGACTAAAAAAAATCAGACCTCGTTACATAGCAGACCAGATTTAGACAGAACAATCAAAGACCAGACTAGACCCGAGCCAAACACAGGTCCAGTGCAAGCCGGGCCTATTGCCACCCTTTCTACTCGTGTGGTCGTGTCCCGTTATATGCTTGGAAGCGACTGAAGTGAGCTGCCGCGCATTCGGATTGGGGATCATGCGCTGGCTCTGCACAGGGATGCCCATCCCTTCTTGGATCTCATATATCTGAGGTCTCACGAGCAAGTAGCCAACCAGATAAGCTTATTTATTCCCATATATATCGGCGTCCTTGTTGCTCCCAATTCGATGCTGTATATATGCACATTTGCCATGGAAAAGGCACCGACGTCGATGATAAAACTTTTAGAAAAATTCAGCTCTAGACTAAAATAAAGCGAGGCGGAATCATCTCTATGTTTTGTTTATTGATTTAGGGGAGGACATATTTAATAAGTTGTTAGAGGCGTACTTAATAAGTTCACATGTCATGTGATATATTTTCTACACATAAAATAGTGCTATAATATATTGGTGGTACGATCCTGTTTGGGCCTGAGCCAAACGGGCCTCCACTAGAATGAGAGAGGAAGGACGATTGCTGGTGAGGGCGAAGAGAACCTGCAAAACCAGAATGGATCAGAGGCCCGGTGAAGACCGGGGGAAACCCTCCCTCGATGCCTAAGTCAGTGGAGAGCTTGTAAGGCAGGGGTTTCGGAATGCGAGAGTGTGCTCGCGAGGGGAAGAGAGCGTACCGTTGCATGGTACTGCACCTGTGCCTTTATAGGCGTGGTGCAGAGGCCAACGTGCGTAACGTTGGGCAGATCGTGCCTGAAGAGGCGCCTTGACGCACGCGCGTAACGGGAGGAGTTATGACTCCGATGCCCGTTGGGCTGCCAGGCAGTTCAGGCCACTTGATGGTGGAGAACGTGCCTGAGGCGGTTACAACCGTTCTGGAAGCCAGAGAGCCTGCTCGGAACCTTTGGAAATGCTTTCCGAGCAGGTGACCCTCGTGGGGGATCGAACATGCTGTTCGGAACATCGAGGGTAGTCTCATGGAGCGAGATCACTGTTCTGGCTCGGGAGCTGTTCATAGCTGTTCGGCAAGGGAAGGCGGCTGATCTGCTCGGAGGTACCCCGTATCGGAACCTGATAGCTTCCGATCACGGGAGTCACACATGTGAGGTCTTCGAGCCATCCTGGAGAGGGCGTGCTCTTCGATGACGGTGCCACATGGGTTGACGGACACGAATGGGCCGTAATGAGCCACCACGGCCTAGGTGACCAGATTTGGCCACCACATATATATAAATAATAAAATATATATATATAATGATATAACAAGGTATATAAAAATATATCCATACACATAAATGTTGTCATTTGTATATATTGTTATATTATTTATGTATATTATATCATTATGTATATTCTTATAATATTATGTATATTATATCATTATTTGTACATATTATTTTGTGCACATAAAATACATCTTATGAAATATGAACATATTAAATATGTCTTCCTCTTAAACCAATAAATTTATGTATATTATATCATTATTTGTACATATTATTTTGTGCACATAAAATACATCTTATGAAATATGAAACATATAAATTTGGCTGATCTGCTCGGAGGTACCCCGTATCGGAACCTGATAGCTTCCGATCACGGGAGTCACACAATGGAGGTCTTCGAGCCATCCTGGAGAGGGCGTGCTCTCGATGACGGTGCCACATGGTTGACGGACACGAATGGGCCGTAATGAGCCACCACGGGCCTAGGTGACCAGATTTGGCCACCACATATATATAAATAATAAAATAATATATATAAATGATATAACAAGGTATATAAATAATATCACAATACACATAAATGTTGTCATTTGTATATATTGTATATTATTTATGTATATTATATCATTTATGTATATTCTTATAATATTTATGTATATTATATCATTATTTGTACATATTATTTTGTGCACATAAAATACATCTTATGAAATATGAACATATTAAATATGTCTTCCTCTTAAACCAATAAAAAATAAGTGGAGGTGGAGGTGATTCCACCTCAGGTTTGCTCCCAAATTGCAGGGAGTACAGCATTACTTAAAATTTTTAGAGAAATATTATGTTCCCGATTAGTAGGAAATATAATTGACGTGGAAGAGTCTCACATTTTTTTATTTTTAAGTCAATATATTTAATGAAGAGAGAGAGATGAGACATTAATATAGGAGAGAGATTTTGTGCACATAAATTAGTGTACACAAATAATCATATAACACACACAAATAATAAATAAGACGCGTAATGACACAATAATACATACAATAATATACCAATACACACAAATAACGTCATTTATGTAAGTTACATGACTATTATGTGTACTATTTTATATGAATAAAATCCCTCTATTATATTAATATCTTCTCTCTCTTCATTAAATACTCTTATCTCTTCACATGTTTAAAAATTAAAAAAATAGATAAATTAATTAGAAGTCCCTATTAAATATGTGAGTTATTTTTTAATCTTTGATAAAATTATAACTCATTATAGTAAATATTATTTCTTATTACATGATACGTTAAATCTTGTTATAGAAAAGACCTATCTATTACAGTCAGACTCCTAATTAATTTTCTCAAGAAAATATGAAACTTTTTCACGTCAACGAATTGGAGCGTAACATTTCTCAAACTTTTAACCCTCCCACAAACGCATCCGCCAAGGCTTTGGCCTTTGGGCTTCTCCTGTGGGACTTGTCGAAGCTGGTTCCATTTCTCATGGAACTTGCAGAAGATTCCTGCACATCATCTTTCCGGACTTTCGGCACCCATGCCTGGGCTGGAGATCATTTAATTAATTAACCCATGAGGGGTTTTTTATACTAACTTGAACATCATAATGCATGAAGCAGCATTATGTTTTGGGAGTGTTCATGCATAATTGCAAAAAAAATTAAAAGGACAAGTGAATCCAGCTTTAGTCATGTCCACGGTGTTTCATAGACCTTATTTTTGCGTCACAAATTATGTATGGGTTATTAATAAGTTCATTTTCCGTTTCTCTTTTATAAATAATAATAAAGTTTCGCATATTTGTGGCACTTGTGAAAATAAATTATAATTAATTAAATGGGCACACTAAAGCACTAAGCATATACAATTTAACAGGCAATAAAACACTTTGACAAGTGCTGCAAGCATCCATATACCCTCGATCGTATCCACCCTATCATGTCATATCTTGTATGGTCACACAGAAGCCACGTAAAGAGAAGAAAAGGGATATATAAGAGGTGAAAGATTTGAGTGGTGTACATCGATCTAATCTTGCGATCTTGCAATGGTCATCACCAGTAGTTTGAGAAAACTTCCAACAGCGGCCATGGGCGTATCACCCACGCCATATTGCACGGGATCCAAAGGTGTTCCTCCACCCAGTGGCGATCCAGTGCTCCCGTAGAGCACCGGGCTTCTTCCCAAAGCGAACAAAACCCTTGTTGGAAATTAGGAAAGCAAAGGGAAACCATGGTCTTACTAGCTGGCTGAGCTAGCTCCGCTTGGTTTAGCCAACGAATTCACCTCGTTTATCACGTGATCTATTTCACCTTCCCCATCACCTGCGGCCCCCCGTTCACCCCGGGCCTTCACAACTTCTATAAGTTGACCTCCTCCGACGTAGAAACAGCTAGCAGTCGAGGGTATGCCGTATAGAAAGCTCAAAGCTCTCACCATGGCGGTGCTCCTGCCCTTCTTTGCATCCCCAGTGCTGCTGGCGCTCCTACTGCTCTCCTGCTCCACCGTCGTCCTGCTCTTGATCTCCGTTGCGGTCTTCCGAGGACGGTCTGGAGGGTTTTCCCGTGCTCATGATGGAGGCGGGGAGGTACCCCAGACGTATCCTGTGCTGGGCTGCCTGGTTGCCTTTTGCAGGAACAAGCACCGGCTCCTGGACTGGTACACAGAGTGCCTGGCGGCGTCGCCCACCCAGACCATCGTGGTGCGGCGGCTGGGCGCCCGGCGCACCGTGGTGACGGCGAACCCGAAGAACGTGGAGCACATGCTCAGGACCAACTTCGGCAACTACCCCAAGGGGAAGCCTTTCACCGATCTCCTCGGTGACCTCCTCGGCTGCGGCATCTTCAATGCCGACGGCGACCTCTGGCACGCCCAGCGGAAGCTGGCCAGCCACGAGTTCACCACCCGGTCGTTGAGGGAGCTCGTGGTGGGCGCGCTCGAGGCGGAGACGGACGGCCGGTTGGTGCCCTTCCTGGGTGTCACCGCCGACCAAGGCCGGGTGGTAGACCTGCAGGAGATCCTCAGGCGGTTCGCCTTCGACACCATCTGTATGATCTCCCTCGGGACGGACCCCGGCTGCCTGGAGCCCTCGTTGCCGGATTCGAGCCTCGCCGCCGCCTTCGACACGGCGTCCGAGATATGCGCGAGGCGAGGGGCGTCGCCGGTGTCCGCCGTGTGGAAGCTAAAGCGGGCTTTGGGGATCGGCTCCGAGAGGGTCCTCAGGGAGAAGGTGGGCCTCGTCCAGAAATCCGTCATGGAGCTGATCCGCCGCAGGAAGGCGGAGGAGGAGCTTAAGGGGAAGCCGTGCGACGACTTCCTCTCGAGGCTGATATCGGGGGGACACGACGTTGAGGTGGTGCGGGACATGGTGATCAGCTTCATCATGGCCGGGAGGGACACCACCTCCTCCGCTCTCACATGGTTCTTCTGGCTGCTCTCCCGCCACGCCGATATAGAGCAGCAGGTGAGAATGGAGGTGGCGCAGGTGAAAGGGCGGCTGGACTACCACAATCTGAAGGAGATGAGGGTGCTGGAGGCCTGCCTCTACGAAAGCATGAGGCTTTACCCCCCGGTGGCCTGGGACTCCAAGCACGCCGCCACCGACGACGTCCTCCCCGACGGCACTCGGGTCGGGAGGGGCGACAGGGTGACCTACTTCCCCTACGGGATGGGGAGGATGGAGACCCTCTGGGGAAAGGACGCCGCCGAGTTTCGGCCGGGGCGGTGGCATCTGGCTGATCCGAACGGCTGGGATCAGGCGGCGAAGGTGTCGCCGTTCAAGTACCCGGTGTTCCAGGGCGGCCCCCGGGTGTGCCTGGGCAAGGAGATGGCTTTCGTCCAGATGAAGTACGTGGCGGCCGCCGTGCTCCAGCGTTTCGAGCTCCGGCCGGTGGACGATGGGAGCAGGGTGTTCGTCCCCCTGCTGACCGCCCACATGGCCGGCGGCCTTAGGGTAGTGGCGAGGAGGAGGGATCCTGTGCATGATTCTGCTCAGAAGTAGTAGTCTGGTGGGATTTGCTTAGGATCAAGGATCCTCTCTCTGTTTAGGTTTGAACTAAGGGCCGGAGTACACTTCTGTGTAGAGGCATATTAGCTAAGGCTCCCGAGTGACAGTACAGTTCCTGATCAATTCAAGTATCGGCGAGCCTGGTTTATAAACTCCTGTAAAAAATGAACTTTATAAAGCTGTAAGAACGATATATGCATTTGCTTTCCCTGTCAAATAAATCGAGTTATAAAAACATTGTGAGTATTGTGCTCGCGGTTCCTCGAGTTGGGTAAATAGGATCGATGTGCTACATAGATACGGGGCTAGCTAGTTTCGACATAGCATCGGATCACAATATAATAGATCCACATTGTCTGAAGGGTTGCACGTATGTATGCAAGTACGTAGCACATAGATGGAAGAGAAAATTTTATTGCACTTGCACATTGCACTTTAACTAGGTAATAATTTATGTGACACTCTTCACATGATGAGTGATGAAATGACAATTTAATTATTAAATATCACATAAAATTGTTATCTAATATGCAAGTGTAATAAACCTTTCTCTAAGTGGAATATTGGTAAGGCTCTCTTATAAAAGGTGTCAGCCAACAAAGTCCTTACAAGCTGTTGCAGGGTGACATATTGTCCTCGTCTTCGTCTGCTTCATGTCACAAGAGGACGGCAAAGCCTGCTGTACTTTTATCTTCACAGACTCTACCCATAAGAAACTGGACGCTCTTGTCAAGGGTATCAAGGTGCTACACTAATTAAGACTAGCGCCTCCCCAAGCAGAACTGGTCGTTCTTCTGCTTGGAGAGGCGCTCATCAGTAGAGTAGGGTGTTCCTCCTCATTAGCATGGTGCTCTGTGTTCCGGCTTCTTTGGGACAGCACGTTTCCACCCTTCCCCGAGTAAATCGGTTCGAGCTAGGCCGTCCTCAGCACTAGGGTGGCCCATCTTGGCCTCCAGTATGGCATGGAAAGTGTACATGTTAGTTTGAGAATTAAATAATTTTTTTAGTGCATTAGTTTGGTATAAATGTGTTATTTGGGGGGGGGGGGGGGGGGGATGGAACCACGTTTCAGAGAAGAGAGAGAGAGAGATGTAACTAGGTGCCCGTGTTTTTAAGATTTGGCAGAAACGTTCGACGAATTGACGCAAGTCGGATTCCTCCACTGGTAATCGTTCTTGGAAATTACCAACCTTCAAAGAGTTATTTTTTGATGGGTTTTTATCACATTAAATATAATATATTATATATATATAGTTTATAAATAGACTTAGAAGTTTTTTAAAATATACGAAGATCTATTAATTTTAAACAATTTTAAGTCTATTTGATAAACAATAGTATAAAGAAAATACTAACTTATAATATATATATATATATATTAGTACTAAATGTCTCAGATTCAAATGTGACAGAGAGTAAGTTTAAAACGAATGAGTCCCACTTAGTGTAAAGAATGATTTGTACTAAGTGGTGTACATTTAACGAGGGTGTAACATTCATGACATTGAATATTATTATATGCATAATATCATGATTACCTAATCTTAAGAGGTTGAATATTACACTTTTATTGGGTGTACTAGATCTACTTAGTGTAAATCATTAATGATTTACACTAAGTATTTTCTAAAATGAATTTATAAAAGATAAGATACTATGCTAGTTTTCTAAAAAGGAAAACCAAAGAGATTCCTGAGTTTAAACTCATGGGGATTCTTCTGTGAGGATTTTTCCCTCCTTGAGCTTCATTAGTCGCCCATTTCCAATGTGACAAGGTTGCAGATAGAGAATTATGTAACATGGAAATATGACACTATATGTTTTTCCCGTACTCGCTCCTCAAAGGCAAGAGGACTATTCCTAGAGGGAAGAGATTTCGAGGTAAAATCTACGATGCTTAAGTTAAAAAACCGTCCAAATTATGAAAGAGAGTGGAGAAGGTGAAGGTAAAAAGTTCCAAACCTATGATTTTTTCTCTCAAAATTGTGCTACACATCGGAGTAGAGGCATCTCCTATAAGAGTTCGTTGGAAGAGTATCAAGTGTGTATCTTCTATTTTCCATTTGTATGGACATATCATTCAAGAGGAGGAAAGATTGGCACCATTCTTGGGGAGATTTACTTGATTTACATGCAATCTTCGATGTGTGTAAATTTGGAATTTTTTCGGTCAAGTGGAGTAAAGACAATACGGATACATAAAAAGTAGGAGCTGTTAAGTTCTAATCTTAGAGTTTACGAACATTAATCCCTGAACCCACAAAATCAGACAGAACGAAATTTTCTCGTTATCAAAAAAAAAATTGGCACCATTCTAAAGTTGTTATGTGTGTCTCTATTTCCTAACTGTGTAGATGAACAATTAAAAAGTGGGAGAGCCTTCACAGGGCGAGATTGCTCAGTACCGTCTATATGGAGTGGCGGGATGAACCACTTTCTCGACTTGAGAACTCCCCCTTCATGTCAAAGGAGTAGTACTGCCACGGGCTCCAAACAACGTGAGTTTATAGAGGAGAAGGGGCCTCGACTACCTATTGTAGGCGCATGTTGTTCAGACATCAAGCCATGTTAGGACATGATCACAAAGACATGCTTAGCGATAAGAATGGATCGCTAGATGTCAGGTAAAAAGGAGGTCATGTCATGGCCTTACAAGACTTGGGGCTTGGAGTTTGAGCTATCCCGCGCGAGGAGTCAGAGTAGTGTTGGACTCGTTGACACGATCTCGCCTTACCATTTGTGAGATGCAACAATTGTGATGGCCCAAGTGTGTGGGCTGCCTCCAATTTGCGCAAGTTTCATGGACCAATTGGTGTTGGGTCATGACGGGTCGAGCCAAATTTTCTCTAGCTTCTCGGCATCTATGGTGATCGGTGATTGGACATTTATTTTTTCTTTTTATAAATGACAGCACAAATGAATAATGTGATAAAAGTGTACGTCAGCATGAGTGCAATATATCCTTTTGTTGTTTGCATAATTCCGGCAACAAAAGATTAGAATCCAGACACTACTACAAGTAACAAAAAAGCAGGTGACCACTGGCCTTCCTTATTCGCTCTCACTATTTTTCTATTTTGAAAGGAGGTGATTGAAAGCACCCGCGAAGTTTTATTTTTATTTTTATTTTTTTGGTAAGTAAGTGATGAATATATATTTCTAAAATAGAGAGATATTGTAGAAAAACGGACCATGCATGCCTGCTTGTAGACATCATGTCATCTTCTCTCCCGATTTCTTGCTTCAGGCCCTCCAATCTTGCAAGATGAAAGAAGATCAAAAGTGAGAATTCTGAATCGTTCAGACTCTTTGCTTTGATGTGACCTTACATACAGAAATATATAAATCCTCCTTCCACGTCCTTAATTTTCTTAAGGAAAATGCTAACACACTAATCAGGAAACCAGACGACAGGTCGAGTACTAACTAGCTCAGCCAAAGACTAAGTGCAATTGTTTGGGATTTTATCTTGCTTAAAAAAATACTCTTTCTCGATCGCTTAATTTTCCTGTATTCAAAGGTTAATGCTAAGAACCAATTATGTTATGCTCACCAGGAAATACTTTTGCACCTGCAATTCTAAAGAAGAAATTATCTCCGAGGATCATTGTTTTAACATAATATAACATATATACCTAGTTATACCATAAATTTTGAAGTTCAAAAAAATGAACCAAAAGAGCGTCCCCAAAATTCTAAATTCTCTCATGTAATAATATATACCAAGAATTCTTTTTAAAATGTGCCCATGAGACTACTTTTTTTATTTTTTAAAAGGTCAAGAAAAACCGAATTTTATTAATAAGAGGAGATTGTAGCAACCAAAGGGAAGTTAAGTACAGAAAACTAACAAAATAAAATCAATCTAAAATTCTATGAAAGATTTATTCCATGAGTGAATTCGTCGAAGGACAGTCCGGAGTCGTAAGTCTGGTCATCGAGAACAACGTTCTATATTTTCTTCATCCGATTTCTCTTCAGATATCTCTCTCAGATATTCCATAAGACTACTTAATTATTAAGATTTTTTCTTCTTATTTGACAATTAATAGGGTTTGCAGACTTTTGCATCTGCACGTGTACAGTATAGGTATAATATAAAGGTATCATTTCGAGGAGCCCAACACGTTCAAACGCAGAAAGAGAGTAATTATGTTTATTGTTCATGTAGAGGTGATATAATGACAAAATATTCTTTAAATGGCCTTATAAATATGTACATCATCTTATTTATATATATCCTTGTCAAATCACATCATCCTCACAGTACATTTAGTTTTTTTTTAAAAAAAATTATTCATATGCTTTACACGATGGGTTTTCCATCAATTTAACAGCTAACATCAGTTTTCTCACTATTGAATCTTCTAAACTATGTGCACGTAATATTATTGACCAGACCGGACAAAGACACTTTTTCTTCTTCTTTTTTCATCTAAACATCTCCCTCCGCCGTGTCAACCTCCGCCGCTTTTTACCCCTTCCGTCCGCGACCGGCGGGAAAGAGAGACAAGTCGGCGGCGGACCGATAAGATCCTGTCCGGGGACGGATCTCCACGCGGCGCAACGCCTTTGGATTAAATTACCCCACATGCTTATTTGTTTTAATTCGTTCCTCTTCCGATCGATGTCCAAATCCCCCGCGTGCTTCACGAGCGCCGCAGCACATTTGTTCTTACCCCCACAATCCACAGCTCCGCCGCCACGTGCCCTTCAGTTGTGAGTTCATATATATGCTCCTATATATCAATACCAAAGAAATGAGTGCACACCGATAAGAGAAAATTTTAATATGTTTTTATAATATACGTAAATATAATATGAATATATAATAAATTTACGTGACACATCTCACATGAAAAGTGATAAAATGATAATTTAATTATTAAATGTCACATAAATTATTACTTAATTATATATACTTAAATATAATATGAAAATACACTAAAATTTTCTCATCTTTAAATCAGTTCTTTGAAATCAATAGAGGCCCTCTTTCGGGGGAGAGGATAAAAAGTCCTCTGATTATTTTAATCGGAGATTATTTAATATTATTACTAAAAAAATAATTTAAGATGTTAAAGTAGATCAGGAAAAAAGGATTAAATTTAACTTTAAAAAAAATGGGATACGTTAACTTAGGGTACTCCATTTTCTTCATGTGAGAAAAATAACTTTGAATGAACCTATCCGATACGTCAAAGCTACTTATAATCTAACCTCAAACACACCTAATCCAACAATATCCCACGTCAAAACGGACCTATATGATTAGCAGCTAGTTTCGTATATTACTACACCTGATTAGATTAGATGAAAATATCTCACCGTACATCTTAATATGTCATTTAATTAAAATATGCCGCATAAAAGAGGGAGATAAAATCTTAAACAAAGATAATACCTCAATTACACTGATCAAAACATATCCTCAATTAACAATTACTAATTTAAAACATATTTGATATTAAAATAGATCGGAGATAAAATGAGTGAGTGTGAGTGCACGTGCACTCTATCTCCGATCTATCATAATACCAAATATAACCTTAATATCTTGAGTCTTTCAAAATCTTAGTCGGCTGTCGGAACCAGTTCAATTATCTCACATGCTTAATTTAATTTGTTCGTGGTCCGATACATATGTCCGAATCCGCCGCGTGCTTCACGAGAGCAGCACTTTTGTTCTCCCCCCACAACAGCTAGCTCCGTGGCCCCATGCTCTTCTGTTGTTCATATAACCTTATCAATACCTAAATAGGCGATTGGACAACGACATTTTCGAATCAATTGCTTAGAAATAAGTACATATCATTAATTAATTAGCAGCTGGCTAGCTAGTTTGGTATATATGTTACTGTACTTCACCAGATCGTTGCTTATAACAAGGGTTATATGATCTTCTCGAATGGTTTTTCTTTATTAATTTCTTCTCGTTTCAGAGTGAATTTTTTTGTAATTTCTTTAAAGTATAAAATTTATCTTTGTGCCTAGCTATATATATAGACACGTACCCTTCATGTATAGGTGAATAGTTAAGTATCATATATTACCCTTCTTATAACTTCGACTTGTACTTTCCAGAGCTCGGTAAACATGTAATAAAGTTGAGGTATTACGTACAATAGCAACAAAAAAAAAAACATAAAAAAGATGTGATGGAGGGTAAAACGGTTAAAAGATATGAATAGTTACCTCCGTTTCCCTTCACTTTAACCTCTGGGGTATGATGGTTCTGGTTAAAAGTTTTTAGGCGTATTACGTTAATTTTCGTAAAAATAGGAGTATGGAGATAATTCGACAAAACTTTAAGTACATATGAATAATTTTTCCTACTAAGAATACGTATTAAAAACGCATCTGACGTTATCCAAAGTAAAATAGAGCACGGTTATTCCAACTCATCCACAGCATTCCCACGTCAAACCCCATATTTCGATCTCTTCTAAGAGAAAGATTTAGTGCACTTATATATTACATTAAGTGTAATATAATTAGATAATAAATTTATGTAATATCTAATAATTAAGTTATCACTTTACCACTCCTCATGTGAAGAATGTCACGTGAATTATTATCTAATACTTAAAGTACAATATAACACTAAGGATTCGTTTGGTTACATGTAAAATAGTTTACTAAGGAAACAATTTTCCACGGAATAATTTTACATGAAAATAAAAACGTAATTGTTTATTGGTTGTCATGTAAATATAAAGTTGTATGGAGAAACATGAGATTTTATGATCCACTCAAATGAGAGAGAGTCATATACTCATTGTGTACTAACACTATTCATCAAATTTTTTATTTTATTTTATTTATTATTTTTTATTTTTGATAATTTAAAAAAAATAAAAATAATAAAAATAATAATGAACAATAAATAATTTTGACAAAATAATTTAAATTAAGAGAAATAAAATAAAAACATAACTTGAATGAATAATGTTCTACATATATTTTAATAAAAAATTAAAAAATTAAAATAATAAATAAAAAATAATTAGATTTGACAAATATGACTAAAATAAAAAGAAAAAAATAATAAAACAACTTAAATAAATAATGTCAAAACAATCGTCACTGTAGCAAACAATTGTTAACATGCACGTGCGTGCAAAGAAAAATGGCATCCGCGTGATTCGCGGGGATGCCAAAATCCGGAATTTTCTGGATAAAATTTTCCAAATTTTGATTTTCAGGAATACCAAATGATCTTAAAAAAAAAATTTCCCTAGAAAACTGTTTCCTAAAGTGTTTTACTTTCAAACAAATGGACCCTAAATCTTTCTCCTTTTCTAAACTATATGGTTGACATGCTGAAGAGCTGTCGGCGTCGACTGATGAGACAAATCACACTTGTACTGTCGCCAAGCTGGGGACTTCTCTCCTTCCACGGCTTTGCTTTTAGGAAAATGCCATCTGCGCACGAGCGCCCGTGCAAACAAATCACACTTGTACTGTCGCCAAGCTGGGGACTCCTCTCCTTCCACGGCTTTGCTTTTGGTTTAGGAAAATGCCATCTGCGCACGAGCGCCAGCGCGCCCGCCGACGCGCGGTGCGCGATCGCATGGGGCGTGCCGATCGCGCCCGCGCACGGGTGCCCGTGCAGAAAGCATTGCTCTTTAGTTTATGAGGCAGTCTTGCAACATACTTGTGTGCAAGCACACTCATAGAAGATTCATATCAATGTGATAGCCACCCAATCACAAAAGAGTGTACACACCTCTGCAAGACTTGCTCTTAGTTTATTTGCCCCTGGCAGCTAGGCCAGGAGCTCGCATGTGCACGCATCATGTGTAGCACGGTGTGTGTGTGTGTGTGGGGGCGGCGGGGGGTGCTTCCCTGCTTGTCCGGGCCACCGGCGTGGAGGAGACGTCGACAAGCTCCTTTACACGATGACGGGCGCATGCAGCTCTCAGAATGGGGACGTTCTCAATTCCGGCGCAGATCGTAGATAAGACGAGGCTGGTTGGCCGTATGTCGTCTTCTGCCGTACTCCAGACGAGGTTTGGACTTTGGAGAAGGTGACGGCGCCGGTGGCTGCATGCAGCGCTGGGACGGCCTCCGCCTACACACGGCCGCGTGAAATGCTTAATTAACACTCTTCTGAAGAATGGGTATCTTCCGCTCACGTGAACAATCCGCCGTGTGCTGCACGGGGGGCATCCGGCATCCCTCCTTGTCCGGGCCGCCGGCGTGAAGGAGACGTCGATCGACCCTCCTCAACCCGGCGACCAGTCCTCTCAATTCCGGCGCAGATCATACATGGATAGGACGAGGCTGTAGTGTTCATGCATGGTCGTTGGCCGTGTGGAAGTGGGAGGCGTCGTCTTCTGAAGTTCGGCAGAAGACGACGCCTCCCACTTCCACACGGCCAGCCATGCATGCACACTACAGCCTCGTCCTATCCATATATGATCTGCGCCGGAATTGAGAGGACTGGTCGCCGGGTTGAGGAGGGTCGTCGATGGACGTCTCCTTCGGACATTCGCGCCGGTGGCCCGGACAAGGGGGGATGCCCCGCGTGCAGCACACGGCGGATATTGTTCATGTGAGCGGAAGATACCCACTCTTCAGATGAGTGATAGCGGAACAAACAGATAATAAGTGGAATAAAATATTTTATTTATTTACTTATATATTTATTTATTTTATTTATGTACCTATTTATTTCACCACTATCTATTTATCTGTTCCACTAATAAATATTTAATATATTTTTTAATGAGATCTATATAACATTTAAAACAACCAATAAAGAGAGACTCGACTATTATAGGGGCTTAAAAACAACCAATAAAGAGAGACTCGACTCGACTATAACATTAAAAACAACCAATAAATATTTAATATACTTTTTTAAGAGAGACTCGACTATATATATATATATATATATATATATATATATATAGAGAGAGAGAGAGAGAGAGAGAGAGAGAGAGAGGATCAACTACTTTTTTCTTTTGTAATTTGGTTTTCTAGATGGAAGTCTGTAGGTCGTTTTAGAAGTTGGGAGGCAACATCAGGTGTAATTAACACCTAAAATTAACATTAGTTATTTTTTAAAAAATATATAAATTTATTTAAAATTAGTATACATGCAAAAAGTAATTTAAATATCACATCTCAATTAACAAGTGTTTGAAATTTCATGATATCATTTAGATACCAAATTAAGAGTCTAAATAATCTAAATAAATTAAATTAAATTTACGTCTTGTAGGTCGAGATAGCAACGAAGAACCAGCCAGACAGTTGTTTCTTTACTTTGTCTCAACCACTGGAGATCAGGACTGGAGCAATCTGTGGTCGTCTCACCCAAGATCTAAGTGAGAGATCGGGTCGACCATATCATATACAAATCTTGTCATGCACAGATATGCGCAACTAATTAGTATCACTCTTTCACTCGAACCATAAAGAGACCTCCGCCCTTTTCTTTTCTCGACTGCGGTGATGGCCAACGTTTGGGCTCACATGGCCGAACCAAGGATTAGAACGATGAGCCTTTCGCCCGTCTCTTCTGTTGAGTAAAAAGTGGTATTAGGAGGGGCAATTATAAGAATGGGAGAAAAAAAATACAAAAGTTTGATAAAGTAAAAGGTACTTTAAAAGTTGTGTTATTTTGTCCTTATGTGAGGGGTCTTTAGTCCCACATGGGATACCCTTAAGGAGTTAAGGGCTTCATAACCCCTAATGTCCGTGGGACTATGTCTTATAGACAAGGGTGGAGTTATGCAAGACCATATCACACACGCGCGCCGCCGGGCGAGGCTGGGCGGGCGCGCGCGTGTGATGACGCGTCCAGCCGGCTTGCCTTGGTACCTTTTTGCCTCTTATTTTTGCGTTTTCCCCCTTTCTTGGAGAGATTGGGCCTGTTTGGACCGGTTCCCTGAACCGGCCCATTGTATTAGCTCCTGCGGGCGTGGGTGTCTCATATAGCGATTAGGGTCTCCCTAATCGCGGTTACTGTTGTTGACATGCCGTTTTGACTCCCCGAGGAGGAACCGCTCGCTACGCTACTGCTCTCTCTCTCGCCCTCTCCTCGCGTCGGACTGTTGCTCTGCGAGGTCGTCGTCGGCCGCTCTTCCGTTCGGGTGCGCTGTCGCTCACTGGCGTTCGGGACACCGTGGTCGTCGTCGTTCTACGCTCCCTCCGGTGTTCGGTGCATGTTTCCTGCCCTAACTTTTCATAGTAGAGGATTAGGTTTCCGTGTAGCATTCGCCTTTCGGAATCGATCTTGTGCGAGAGCGATTCCGTGTCTCGTGGTTGTACCCTGGGAGAAGGTCGCCGGACCCCAATCGCACCGTATAGTGGAGGCGATACTTTCTCTAAGGCGAGTTCCATTATAGAACGCCTCCGCAGTTCTGTTTTAGTTCTTAATTATTCTGTAATCACTTCCTTATGATCCATTATCTCATGTTATATTTCTGTTTGTGGGATGCGCCTATGTACATGTTATTTTTTATTGTGTTTACCATGTAGTTTGCACTGATTTACATGTTGATGAATCGCCATGCTTTATGCCATTATCCCACTGTTTTAATAACATCTTCTTCCCTTTCCGTCCATCCACAATTGCACATGGTTTCCGCACGTTCGGAAGGTGTTCGGGGAAATGCCACAGACAGCCCGGCCGACAGCGTTGGGTGCGAGGTGGCGCCTTTATCTTGTGCAAGAAAGAAAACAAAAACCCACCGAAATAATCGGAGTTCTAAAGTTTCTCTCCGCCGCGAGAACATTGTGCACCTTTCTGGGTTCTCGTTTTCCGCCGTCCCGGAGGAAGAAAGCTGCCACTCCGGACGGACTTTCCCGGTGTGTCGGCAGGCGTGCACGAGCCGCCGTACGTCAAGGAGGCGGAGGGGATCTGCCACGCCGGCCGGATTCCGTGAGGGTCCGCCGACGTGCCGGCAGCGCTTACGCCACGCCGATGGTGACGGCTACTGAGACCTCGCCCCTGTCGCACGCCGGACGCACCTCTGGTAGTCCCGGTTGCACATGGAACGCCCTCCACCCGTACACGTCTCTCGTTAGTACCCTTTTGCAGGCTCATATCGATGAGAGAACGACATCACTAAGAGTGGAATGTGGCCCAGAAGTAGACCAAACAAGATATGACTGTTCAACCATGATCCCACTCGAGATATCTTCTTTTGACGACAGGGAATTAATATACTGCAGTAGTATAAATATCTTATTCAAACTTTAGTTTCAAATCTCAAATATATACCAGACCCAAGTTTACATATTCTGATATTCTCTCATAAAAAATTAGATTAAATGTAAGAAGTGGCTCAATAGGTTACATCCTTCAACATATATTCTTAAGACTTTAAATTCAAAAATTTTGCCCTCAAATTATGTATATTAAAAACCTATCATTTAAAACTTTAAATCAAACATATAAAAATGACAACTCCTCATAAATTTGAGAAACACAGACAGTCTATTCGCGATACACGTCTTTTACGTATTCACAAATACAAGAGGATGAATCTTACGACACGACGACAACTCATAAATTTGAGAAACACGGACGGTTTGTTCACGATACATATGTCTTTTGCGTGTTCACAAATACAAGAGGGTGAATCTTACGACACGACAACAACTCATAAATTTGATAAGTATTTAAGGTTCTCCGTGATGCCCACCCTTCACTCGTTACAAACACAAATTATGTGAGCCTCGTAAGAGGACATCAACTAATAAATTTGAGAAACACTTACGGCTCGCCTATAATTCACGCACAAAAGAAGTGGGTCCCACAATATTTTCATAAGAAAAATCTTGTTGCAAACCTAAAAGACTGACAAATTTAATGAGGGTTTACCTAAGGGATTAGGTGATCATGATATGCCATGAAATATTATTATAATACCCCATGTCATGTGGCGGCAAACCTTATTGGATTTGCAAGGGTTTGCACAAGTATCGACCCACCACCTCCCGCGTGCATGCAAGATGCCGACATTGCTATTTTCATAAATTGTAGCAGTCAAAAAAAAATCCAAGATGAACGGCCGGACATCTGCGACGTGGCGACTCCTTCCCCTAACCAAGATGCCGTACTAATAACGGCGACTGGTACTCGGATCGGGTCTCTTTGTCCTGATAACGACCTTCGGACAGTACCAAAAACAAAGTCGCATGTCCACATTTCGCCCATTTTAGCGCATACGAGAAACTCGAAAGCGAATTCCCCCTCGTGCCGCTTTGGGACCACACCCGCCCCCCCTCCCCAGCCCCTCACAATTCAACACGCTTATCACGTGGCTGACGTCACCGAGTTCGTCCTCCGCATCGTTATATAACGAAGTCTTCGCAGGATTAGGAGAAGTCATAGCCGCAAGACCACCAGACGCAGCGCTCTGAGCTCACCATGGCCGTGCTCTTGTCCTTGTTGGCTGCACCAGCGCCGCTGGCGCTCGTACTGCTCCTCTGCTCCTTCGTCCTCCTGCTTCTGATCTCCATTAGCGTGTTCCGAGGACGGTCCACCCGTGGACGTGGTGGGGCGGGGATGCCCCGGACGTACCCTGTGCTGGGCTGCCTGGTTGCCTTTTGCAGGAACAAGCACCGGCTCCTGGACTGGTACACGGAGCTGCTGGCGGCGTCGCCCACCCAGACCATCGTGGTGCGGCGACTGGGCGCCCGGCGCACCGTGGTGACGGCCAACCCGAAGAACGTGGAGCACATGCTCAAGACCAACTTCGGCAACTACCCCAAGGGGAAGCCTTTCACCGATCTCCTCGGCGACCTCCTCGGCTGCGGCATCTTCAACACCGACGGCGACCTCTGGCACACCCAGCGCAGGATGGCCAGCCACGAGTTCACCACCCGGTCGTTGAGGGGGCTCGTGGTGGGCGCCATGGAGGGCGAGGCGGACGGCCGGCTGGTGCCCTTCCTGGGCGCCGCCGCCGACGACGACCGGGTGGTGGACCTGCAGGAGATCCTCAGGCGGTTCGCCTTCGACACCATCTGTATGATCTCCCTCGGGACGGATCCCGGCTGCCTGGAGCCCTCATTGCCGGATTCGACCCTCGCCGCCGCCTTCGACGTGGCGTCCGTGATATGCGCGAGGCGGGGGGCGGCGCCGGTGTCCGCCGTGTGGAAGCTGAAGCGGGCACTGGGCATCGGCTCCGAGAGGGTCCTCAGGGAGAAGGTGGGCCTCGTCCAGAGATCCGTCATGGAGCTGATCCGCCGCAGGAAGGCGGAGGAAGAGCTCAAGGGGAAGGCGTGCGACGACTTCCTCTCGAGGCTGATATCGGGGGGACACGACGTGGAGGTGGTGAGGGACATGGTGATCAGCTTCATCATGGCCGGGAGGGACACCACCTCCTCCGCCCTCACATGGTTCTTCTGGCTGCTCTCCCGCCACCCCGACATCGAGCAGCAGGTGGCGAACGAAGCGGCGCAGGTGAAGGGGAAGCTGGACTACCACAATCTGAAGGAGATGAGGGTGCTGGAGGCCTGCCTCTACGAGAGCATGCGGCTTTACCCCCCGGTGGCCTGGGACTCCAAGCACGCCGCCACCGACGACGTCCTCCCCGACGGCACCCGGGTCGGGAGGGGCGACAGGGTGACCTACTTCCCCTACGGGATGGCGAGGATGGAGACCCTCTGGGGAAAGGACGCCGCCGAGTTCAGGCCGTGCCGGTGGCTGCAGCCGGAGGCGAAGGAGACGGTACTAAGGGTGTCGCCGTTCAAGTACCCGGTGTTCCAGGGCGGGCCCCGGGTGTGCCTGGGCAAGGAGATGGCGTTCGTCCAGATGAAGTACGTGGCGGCCGCCGTGCTCCGGCAGTTCGAGCTCCGGCCGGTGGACGAGGGGAGCAGGGTGTTCGTCCCCCTGCTGACCGCCCACATGGCCGGCGGCCTCCCGGTGGCGGTGAGGAGGAGGGCCGGAGGGATCCCCGCAGGCTCCCCTTTGTAATTAATTTTTAAAGTGGGTAGTACACCTATATTGACAGGTGGAGGTGGTTCCCAATCTCTAACCAGGATATTAACATATCTTATAATCTGTACGAGCAGCTCCAGCTAGCCCCAGAGAGCAAAGTTTTCAGTTCGTAACATATAAAATATTTATATGGAGTAGAGTAGATGATGTGTGCATTTGGTTGCCAGCCAAGTACACACATATACTTGAAGGAAGGTACTACGGCCGTGTTGGAAAAGTAGCATCTTTATAATTTTGGGCACGCTGGTAAGTCGGATGGGTCCTGCTCACGTTACTGTGAGAGAGAGAGAGAGAGAGAGAGAGAGAGAGAGAGAGAGAGAGAGAGACCCGCCAAATAAAATTGTAAGAAGAATCGAATCAAGATATCAAGTACTCTAGATCCTTGGAAAAGTAGGATCAACTTTAAGAGATACAGAGGGGCGATCCAATGTCATGGGGATTAGTATACGGAGAAATGCGGAACACGAGATTTCATGCGGGATTATATGCTGGATCCACGTGACCCGGATTCTCTACCAGTGATGGCAATACGATCGTTTAGAACTCTTAATAAGAAGGAGAAAGTAATGCTAGTTATTCGAGCACTCGGATAATTAACTGACGTGGATCGGCCGCGCTGCCGACTTGATGGTCGGCCGCGCGTGGACTCGGCCGACCCGGTATAGCTCATGCGCGGCCTACCAATCAAGTCGGCAATGCGGCCGATCTAACTCATGCTGGTTTTTCGAACGCCGGAGTAACCAGCATCTCTCAAAAGGAGAAGGTCCGAAATTCAATTTTCAGAAAGGACTTATCTATTTTACATGTAATCGTCAAGATCCACAGATTTGAGATTTTTTTTTTTTTTGTCAAATAAGATAAAGAGTAATGGAGGACACAAAAATTAAAAACTGTCAATTCTGATCTAAAGATCTACCGGTATCAATTTTTGAGTCAGATTCAGCGTTACCAAAAAGAATATGATCATCGAGTATTATTTAACACAACCGCATAAAATTGCGTTCCATGGTTTCAAAGCAAGTCATGTCACACCTAAGTAAACGTAATATGAGTATAAAATGATAGCAAGTGATACTATCACTTGTCTAGCTGAATGTCAACAGAGAATTGGGCAATACGTAGTGTTGGAAGATTATATCACATCATATTTAATGAATGGGATCGGTGATGTTATGTGACTAGGTTAAATTATTTTCAAATAATCCAATGCAGCTTTAATAAGAGTGAGTACTAAGCATTACTCTATGATGTCTGGAGAGAGAGAGAGAGAGAGACGTCTGTAAATTTGGAAGACAATCAACCGATTCAAATCGAGATCGACCGATTTTAGATTAGATCGGCTATGACCGATTCAAACCAATTCCTCCAATTTTGACTAAAAAATCGATCGGATCGAATCGGAATCGGCCCTGACCAATTCAAGAGTCCGATCCAATCCTGTCTTCCATGCCTTCAATGTTCATACAAAGAACTTCTAGTCAATTGGTTTGTTAACACCGATTCTTTGCATTAAATTTGACATCTACAAAATAAAAGTAAGGCACAGTATCATCTGGTAGAAAGCATTAAAACGGCATTTTGCAGAGGGGGATGGGGGTGTGATGCATACGTATTTGTTTGTTAATTTAGTATCAAGGAATGATGTTAAAAGAATCATCTTCCGAACTAATAAGTAGGCTATGGAAAAGAGAAGTAAGTGGCAGAGCTGTACGTAGCTACCACCCCTTCAGGAACCGATATCATCGACGACTCAACTCCGAAATGGTCTCAGGCAGTGAGGATATCTTCTATAGCGTCCACTGGGCATCCTTGCCACGTAAAAAAAATCTCTCTCTCTCTCTCTGATGACCGATATGATGATCACGTTTTTTCTCTTTTACTAACCTGTGGTGGAAGCCAGTTTTGAACTTTGGAAGTTGTTGCCAAGAGGATGGTAAAGCTCGAAAATAGGGGTGATAATGGGCTGGGTCGAAAATGAGTCGGACCGATCGAGATCCAACCCAATCTCTAAACCGGTATGGAGCGAGACTTAATTTTAAAAAATCCGGCTCAGACCCGACCCGACCCAATTTTATCTTTTCAAAGATATTATTATTATTATTATTATTTTACAATGAAATTGATGTTCATTGAATCAAAACAACATAAAATAAATATTAGACTAAACTAGATAAATTTATTTCTAATTGTTACAAATATGAAATAAATATTAAGTCATTAAACATAGCTCCACAACACAATTTTCAATCTAAAATTTTAAAATATTAGAATTACTGCCATGTCACTTGTTTTTTCAAAAAAAAAAAAATTACCGAGCCATCGAACCCGGCCCAATCTTACTCCGAGCCGGACCGAACTCAAAATTAAAAAAAAAAATTTAAAATATCCGACCCAAGACCGTATAAGACAAATTGAAATATCCGATCCAAGACCATATAAGGCCGACGCGACCCAATTGATATCCCTCCTTAAAGTCATTTATTTACTTTTCACAATTATTTCTAGCTTTTAATGAGCAGTTTCAAATTATAGCTTTACCAAATTATTGTTAACACTTGAAACTATAAATAACTTGGAAGTGAAGGCTTAGCCAAACACGTTGTTAGCTTTTTGGAGCTGGACAAAGGTCCACCAAGTTGTTCTGTGCTCTATCATGGCATGGGGAAATTTAAAAGGAAGAAGAGGCCCAACCTGTGACCGACTTCATCCTTGACAAACTTCAATTCTGGAAGGTGGGAAAAGAAGATCAGATGCAATTTTCCAAATCCATGGAGTCAGAGAGGGTCACTGCTCTTAAATTTATTTATGATTTGGTAATATAAGCTCACATGGAGTTGACCCTTAAACCAGCTTTGAAAAATAATTAAGTAATATTTGGTTATTTTATCCAAGGGTTATTTAACCCAAAAAACTCTTCATTCTACTTTGGCCCAAAAAGTAAGTTCTTGAGTAAGAACCTGGTTAAGTTACCCAAACCTTTTAGCTTGGGTAATTTATCCATCTTTTTAACCCCTTTAACCACAATTATCCGCTTTGGTAGTGGTTAAAGTTGGGGTTAAGGGAGGGTAAAAAGATGGTTAAAGTTTTTTTTGCACTTTGAGAAACTAATTTCCTTAACCAGGATGGGTTAGAAGGAGCTCCTTTTTAGCAACTTGTTTGAGATATAATCAAATGTATATAAACCCTCTCAACAGAGTAAAATCGTACAAATTTCCTTGTCGTGTTTCCTTAATTCGTTTGTGCGCAAGGCCGAAGGCACACAAATGAAAATAAAGTGTCATTTTTTTATGTCGCTTTCGCACAGAAGCTGTAACACTTTGATTTTATAAGAATAAATAATATGGAGAAAATCTGGTTAATCAATTTTAATGTTACATTTGAGTAGGTGTACCCCCACAATATCAGTACCAAACCTATTATTAAAATAAACACACATAATTTACATGATATTCTAACCTAGATAAATCCAAAATATCAACTTAAGTAAAAAATGTTTGTAATTAATTAAAAAAGGATTAAGAAAATTATAATATGATATATATATATATATATTTATATATACACACACACGTAACTATTTTATTGTTCACCTACGGAACATGGGTTACATATGAACTTTTCTACGTGTTATCCCATAGTTAATCTTCGCGACGTGGGTTTAATCCATGATAAGAACCCATCAGAGTGATCACCATCGTCCAAGTGTACCTTACCTTGTGAATTATTTTAACCTGTGAAATTCCCACGCATATGATATATAAGTCGAACCTTGGCCAAAGACTCTGGTTGATGGCTTCTCTCAGCGCCGAAGTTTGTGGAAGAAGAAGAGGAAGAAGGCAAGGAATCTGTACAAAGGCGAAGGTTCTTCTATTGGAACTCAATTTTTCGTCCTAATTAAGGTAGGATATTGTCTTCTCTCTTTCTTTACTACCTTCACAATGATTGTCCTGTTTATGTTGCATAAGTTAGAACTCAAGTGTTTATATTGCCTATAGTAGAACCTTACGAGTGAGTTTGAACTAGCATGTTCCAACACTAAGACAGCCTCCAGCCACTATCTCAATTAGAAACTAAACCAGTTCTGAAACATTGCCAGAATCAGTCGACCGATCGCTCTCTGTTTTGCTTGCTCGAGTGAGAAAAAGAAGAGAGATGAGGAGCCTAAAGCTTTCCATTACCCCTGAAAAGAGTGTACCACTATAGAATAGACTCTCATCTTCTATTTCTGATTGTTTATTTTTATTCCCATGTTAGAAAAGTTGGTGCGATTTTGACCTGTGTGATTCTAGGTTTTTCGAAATTGATTGACCGAAAACCAGACATCAGTCGACTGATTTTATTCTTCGGTCGATCGATTTTTATATTAAATCAAGGACCAAGATACTAGCTAGGCCGGTCGACCGATTTTGTCATTCTAGTCAACCGATTTTACCTTTTTAGTCGACCGATTTGGTTCTTTAGGTCGAACGATTTCAGCAGGAAAAATCAGAACCAAACTACTGACTAGGTCGAACGACCGAAACTCCTTGAACAGTCGACCAATTCCTTATTTTAATTCTCGAATATCATTTTATCTGAATTTGCTTATAGCCGTTCGAACCTTCATACTTACCTCTTATTATCATTACAATAAAACTTTTTGAACTTGACCTCTATTTAAGAACAGTACTTGATTTGCTTATAGTCGTTCGAACCTTCATACTTACCTCTTATTATCATTACAATAAAACTTTTTGAACTTGACCTCTATTTAAGAACCGTACTTGAATAGTAGTCCAATGGAAATGGCATGACATACTGTGGATCTTAAGACTCTCTTGAACTAATGTCTGTGTAAATGGAGCCGGTTCAGTCCGGAGAGAAGCATCTGAATTCAATTACTGACCGTACGGATTAAAGATAGATCATCTGGGTGTTTGACATGACACTACCTATTGCTAGATTTGGTTTGCATTTCCATGAAATCGTATCATGAATAGATTACACTTGCTTGCTATTTGGTTCAAAACAACTCTTTCTTTTCACTATTACTCTTGTTTTAGTACTGTTACGAAACTTTTATTACACTTTCTTTTGTATGATATGCAAACTCATAGTTCCTTTCCAATGCTACCATGTACTTCACTTTCGTTATAGAAGGCAAATGCTACTGAGCACAACCGCTCATTTATCCCTCTTTTCCTTTTAAGAATTTCAGATGGGGCAAACTCTCCAAGAGACTGTGTGCCGAGCGACTCTTGAGTTTTTTTAACAATCATAAATACCTTTAGATGTTAGCAACCTAGAATATTGTTGTGAAGACCTTTTCCTTGTTGGGCCGGAGCGGATCAGACCTAACACTTGTATAAGGGAGATGACGATCGTCGGAGGCGGACGAAGGATCCTGCAATTTACCAGAAAAGATCAAGGGGGCCCGGTGAAGACCGGGGAAACCCTCCGATGCCTAAGTCAGTGAGAGACTTGAAAGGCAGGGGGTTTTCGTATGTAAGGGTGTGTTCACGCAAGAGAGAACGTACATGTGCATGGTCCTGTAACTGTACTTTTATAGACATAGGCGCTAAGGCAAGCGTGTGTAACGTTGATAGATCGTGCCTGGAAAGGCGCCTTGACGGGGGCGCATAACGGGGGGAGTTATGCGTTCAGATATCCGTTGGGATGCCAGACAGTTAACGCGCCTCTTGATGATGGGGTGCGTGGCCCGCAACGATTATAACAGTCGTGCGGACACGAAGAACTGTTTGGCAACCTCTGGACAAGATTACCGAGCAGGTGACCCGCGTGAGAGATCGAACGCGTTGTTCGGTAACATCCGTAGTTGTTCGGTGCAAAAGGACCGGTGACTTTCGGAAGTATGCTGTTGAAGAGCTTGGCGAGCCCGATCATGGGGGTACGCCTTGGGGCCTCTGAACTGCCCTTATAAGGACGTGGTACCTTGAAAAGAGCCACGTCCGTTGACGGGACATGAGGAGGCCGTAGCGGGCCATTATGGACCTAGGTGGCCAAATTTGGCCACCACAATTGTTAATATTAAACTTGAACCCTTAGTTATACAAATCATATTGTATTATTCCACTACATTGCCTGATGAATGTAATTAAAGATTTTATCTCCCCGATAGGAAAACTTTGTTCCGAATTTGTTCCCAATTTCATTTGCTCACATTAAGATATTTATAGATATATTTAAATATCGAGACGTGACAGAAACAGATTTAGAATGTAGATAATGTACATTCAAATAGGAAAACATTATTACAAGTGCACATGATACCACCCAGTGAAGTCCAAAATCTTCCCTCACCCGTCTTTAATCCTACATTAGATAGATAATGGACTTGGTGCACAATCTGCGCAGAAGTTTTACGACTGTCCTGCACACAAGTTGATAGGATAACCTTTTCAACTTTTCATAAAAATGTCATATTAAGTCCCATCTGAGATACATGCGGAGCTCAATTGACAATCGGACAAGCTAAGAAATAAAATATAAAGTGATGAAAAGTATAAGTTCATTTAGGACATAGACCAAATTCTATTTTGTTAAAAAAAAAAAACCTTCAAATGAACTGTAGGGAACTAGAGATGTGGAAAAGTTGTAAAAAAAGGGGGGGGGGGGCGATATTACCGCATGTGCATGCAGCATGAGACTTCAAAGGTGCAACCCGGAGATGCCATTTGTAGCCCACATATATCCAAAGAGGATTACTTACCTAAGTATGTAAAAAAGGGAGAGAAAAAAAGCTCTAGACAGATAGGTGCAAAAGATCCGAATTGTCATTGTATTTCGGCAGCCAAAGATCCGGCGCCATTTTGTGTTCATTTTCTTATGATAGTTCTGATTTTCTTAAGGCAAACTATAAAGAGACTACGTGGAGTACATTGGGTTTGATGGGTGGGTGCTGACCGCCCGACACCAACCATCAAGCACCGATCATCAGATGTTGAGTGCCGACCACCGACCATCGGACGACATGAGCCAAGCGTCAAGCACCGTCGACCGTCAAACACCGACCATCGAGTGTCTCACATGTGTTGAAAAAAAAAGTGATATATCCTTCACTTTTTTTAAGAGATAAATTAAGAGAATAGATATTTAGACATAAATTTAGATATTTTACCAATAATCTGAAAATACATCTTACCACTTTAGACATTAGACGTCTATTAAATGCTATCAAAGGCACCCTAATTCCATTCTTCTCTCAAGGTCTTTTTTGTCGTGAAGAGGATAAAATTACATTAAAAAAAACACTTGTTGCAAGAAGTACTTCTCAAAATGGCATCTCTTTTCTCGAGACAATAGCTCAAAGATTGCACACCCAGAAAGGAGGGTGTCGTAAAAGCTTTTGGGTCGGCACGGCAGATATAAAGGTCAAGGGGATTGTCAAAAAGAGAAGATCACCGTAGTTGAAAATCACCAGGCATTTGAATTTCGATCCAACCTTGATCAAAATTCCTTCCACCTTTTGCTTTTATGAAGCGCAAAACCAGGTCCATTAGGAGTTCGCTGGCTCTTCGTCATAAAAGTGGGCCGACACAGAGGACCTTTTCCAAGAGAGGGAGGAGTTTCCTGGTTCGTCGTCATAAAACCGAGACGAGAACCTTCTCGAAGATAGGGAAATGGATACTTGCGTGTGTGCGCGCGCGCGCGTGTTGACTGGTGAGACAGGAGAACTAGCATTCGCTTCCGCGTGTTACCGCGACGACGATTTCTAGGTCACCATAGCCCAGTTGTGATCGGGTCCATTAGCTTGTCCGTGTTCTGTGTTGTGTATGAGAAAGTTCCCATGCTCTCTCACTTTGTCACGTGGCTTATTGCCACCACTTTTCCAGCAAATCGGACCCATTTTCCCACTTGTAGGTTCTCTTAATTATGGTGTAAACAATATAAAATGATATTATCATGACACATCTTTCTCATGGTCCCATTTTTGTTGATCTTATATCGTTCTTTAAGCCAATGAGATCGAATAATTGAGACGAGGTCGACTTTGCACTTAAAAAAGCTTATACTCCCATACGATCAGAAACAACCGAATTTGAATTCACCTTCTTGGTTGTCCAGTTTTTTATTGAATCACATAAGGCAAAAAAAAAAGAATGAGTACGGCCAATGGGGTGACAATAGATTGGCAAGGCGAGCTCTTACCCAAGCGTTTGTGTGGCAGCGCAAGTCCTCCATGATGTTGTGTGCTCCAGTCCAGTCCAATGTTGGAGACTCCCAGGTGCTCTGATTCGAAGGAAAAGAAGGGTTCCACATGAATTCCTTATGTATTCGATAACAGTAGCTTTACAAGGTATCAAAAGACTAGAGTAGCAACAACAATAAAAGAGCCATACTGCCTGGTTGAAGTGTAATGCTTAGATTGCTAAGCTCCCAAATTGCTTGTTCCATTCCTCATATGTACCCAGTTCGTTCATGGAAACTGAGGGCCTCACTTCTTGTAAGGCATTCACAAAGTCCTATAAAAGTAGGAGAGCCTTTAGAGGGGGGAAAAGGCAACCCGCAAGACTGAACATGTGGTTATACCCTAGCGTAAGCTAAAAATTGAAGGTAGTAGTCCGGAAGTAACTTTTTTCTTTAAAAAAATAATAATAATATACTTGGAATTGGGCTAATGCTACCTGAAGCATTACAGGACGCATGTCTTCCTTCTGGATTTTTGTAATATTGATCCCTTGGCTCAAAGCTTCTCTTAGTGGTCCCATTGATGCATCTTTCACCAGATTTTTCATGTCTGACCCTGAGTACCCTGGAATTGAACACAAACCATGATAACAGTGACTTTCCAGGCTTCGATCAATAGTGGGAAAGCAGACTTAGAATTGAGCAATTGAGGGATAATACCTTCAGTTAACTTGCAGATATAAGCAGTATCTTCATCTGAAAGTTTGAAGAGTCCATCCTTCTCCAAAAGATTACGGATTATCCAAGCTCTTGCTTCTTCATGACCAATAAGAAGGTATCATAATATATCTTCAATTCTGAAAGAGAAGAGATACAGCATACCTGAAGAGGGAAGAGGTATATAAAGTCGTTTTGTAAGCCGCCTACGTGCTGCTTCGTCAAGCTCCTGAGGCCTGTTTGTTGCCCCTGATTTTGACAGATGTCATTAGCAGATAAACCCGCAAATGAATAATAGACTCAGAAGGTCAGGACCTCTTTGATGCAGACTTGAATATTAAGAGTTCTTGAAACACAAAGTTAACAATCGATGACAGTATTCATCAAAGTTGGATGTAATCAATAGTATGCGTCCTTGAGGTAGTGAATTCCTTGACTTGACTCTGTGTTTACTATGATATTAGAGAGTATAAAACACAAAATAGTTACCTATAAGTAAGATTTGTTCGTTTCCACTGTCAAAACCTTCCATTTCAATCAAAAACTGTGTTTTAAGTCTCCTACTTGATTCATGTTCACCTTCAGATTTGCGCTGCAATTAAACAGGACACTGTATCGGGTCAAAATTGTATCTGATGCATAACCAAAAGATAAATGACAGTAGAATACCTGAGATAGTAGTGAATCTATTTCATCCACAAATATCACAGCAGGTTGACGACAACTAGCCACTCCAAAGAGTGCTCTTACCAACTTTTCACCTTCACCAATCTACAGTGATGTACAAGCAAGTCAAGAAGTTTTGAAAAGTCAATTGTATGTATCCCGAGGGTCTGATGAAACACAGAATATAGCAGATGCACACTAAGATGACAGAAAAAACACCATCACAACAGAACAAGCTCCTTAAACCATGGAGAAAGAAAAAGGAGGCATCAAGTTACCGATCATAAGAGAAAGAAATGAAATAACAATGAGTATATTTCGTTTTATTGGAAATATAGAATATGAAATAGATAACATCATGACAAAAGGTTTGTATGGCTCCAAACGAAGATTGTGAGCAATTTAGAAAAAAATATCCCATGCTTGTGCATAAATTTTTTCTGCTCAAGAGCCTAGCTGCCATTGAAAGGAAAGAACAATTCAAATATAATCAAACTGAAAACTTGGCAAAATTAATACCCATTTGCTAGTTAATGAACTCGCTGATATGTAGAAAAATGTTGCCTTAGCTTCTCCAGCAATGGCCTTCCCTATCATTGTTTTACCTGTCCCCTAGAATAGATTTGTTAACTCAGTAGAAGATATATAACAAAGAGTATGTGGTGATTCTATCAATAATACAAAAAGAACTTACCGGTGGCCCAAATAATAGTAAACCCCTTCCAGGTGAACGACAACCTCGAAATATATCAGGACGTAACAAAGGCCATATAACCATCTCTGTGACACACTTCTTTGCATGTTCCAAGCCCGCTGAATGATTGCACTATTAAGATTACTAAAACTGCCGATCTACATATTTACCAAGATGCAGAAGAGCACAAAAGATCTAAGATTGTAAGTTTAAGCTCAGATGATTACCAATATCATCCCAACGGACATTTGGATCTCTATCCATTATCTCGTTACTCACATGTTCTATTAGACGAGGTTCCAGATTCCTTAGCTTTTCAGGAAGTTCACCATCAGGTCCACACAACATTTCCAAACTGAAAGCGTAACGCTCTATAAATCTTTCTTCATAATCCCAGGACAAAGTAAGACACCATGCAACTATAAAACTCCAATTTCATAAAAATAAAGTGATTACACTAACCACTTTCTTGTTGAATCCTCTAATGTATCGTCACATTTTCCAGTACCCCGAGAGTTTATAGCTGCATTGCCATTACCTCCACTGGACCTCATAGGAGGAACAAAGTTACCACGCACTCCACGACGAAAGATTCCATTGGACTTCATCCCATAATTTCTCGTGTTCCCAGCAAAATTTGCATCAATTTTAGGTGATGACATGGCACTAGGAGATCCACCAAAACTTTGTTTTTGTTTTGAATCCATTTCCTGCAAAGTGAAAATTTACACAAACAAAAAGCGCAACAAAAAGTTCAAAAAAGCTTTCATAAAAGGGTCTATATACTATAAAGATTAAATGACAATTTTTTGGATTTTCTAGCCAATTTATTTCTTTGATGGGCATGCAAGTTTTGAATTGCTTGTTTTCAGTATTGTTCAATGGCAGTACTGACAGCTACTTCGAGTCTTTGAGAGGTCTCCCTCAAGATGATCCACTTGCACTGCCCCTTTTTATCATTGTAGAAGAAATCTTGAGTAGAAAGCTGTTCAATGAAGGTCATAGTCAGTTTATTCATGGCCCTCATTGTAGTATCGTGGTCTCACACCCTTTATATGTTGATGATATTTGGTCTTTATGAATGGCAATCAGAGATCCAGCTACTGTTCACTTAAATTCATTGAGCGCTATGAGCGAGCCTCAGGTCAGAAGGTCAATCCAGGTAAGAATTGCTTAATAATGTCTAAGAAGGTTCCAATGCATATGGTCAGGAGAGTCAGTGATATAACAGTTGTCGGCATCAGGCCAGCTACATAACTTACATAGGAGTGCCACTCACAGCTGGATGCTGTCTGGTATCCCAGTATAAATATTTAATTGACAATTTCTGCAAGATTGGAAGGTTGGCAATCCAAGCAACTGTAACAAGCAGACAGCGTGATTCTCATAAAATCAGTTGTAAATTCTACTCTCTTTCATGCTGCTTCAGCCACACTGCTTCTTAATCGATCATCAGCCGTATTTCCATAATTTGTGCCAATTTTCACTGGAATGGCAGAGATGGTTTCTGCCATCAATACTGGTCCATGGGATCAGGCTACTAAACCATACACAAAAGGGGGTCTTGGTGTTTATAATCCGAGTGACATACATACAGCTTTTTGAATGAAGCAGCTGTGGAGTGCATACGATGGTAACTGCAAATTTTGCTCAAAGACATTCCTTGAAAGCCAACCTTACTGATGTTGAACAACTTTTTCCTAGAGGTGGTTGTGAAAGGATTTTTCTCCAATCCAAAGTCTTCTCTTCTCTGTTCTAATAGATGGTAGATATGTGGGAACCGGAAACAATTGTCACAATGTATATATGAAAGGTTTCAAACAAAACAAAACAACCTTAATTGATTTTTCAATCATCACAATGTTTGTCAAACTTTTCATCATAATTTAACAAAGGTCCTTGCAAAGCAAACAAGTTCCAAATGAAACAAAACAAACTCCATTCCTTTCAGATATTTAATTATAATTATGTGGAAAATATCTTACCAAAGGAATGAACACCATTGATCAACAGGCAACAGCACACAAGAAACAAGAGACTTACCAGCTTTGTCCTTGCAGTTACAAATCTGTTAGCACATCCTTCGGCCGGAGGATCATCCTTGCTAGATGGTGATATTGCAGCTTCACACTCTGGGCTAGTAAATCCCACATGCCTACGCTTTGGTTTCAGGCTGATGACACAAGGTCTATCATCATCCTCAACTAGCAAAGCAACAGTACTATGACTCTTTGGGTAATTGAGACTACTACTTTTTGCCTTTTCAACTGCACAGTCATCCGAAGTGCTACCTTCTGACAACATTTTCTTGTAAGAGGTATTACTCGGCCTTGAGATTTTGTTGCCATACATAGTCGTCAGCTTCGCCTGTGTTAGCACTTTTGAGACCCTGACACTTAGTATCTCATGCTCCATGTCTGGTTCATTTGACCGAGAAGGATCTTGAACATCTTGAACCGCAGAAGCATGAGTAACATGCAACTTTGGAAGTGGCAGCGTCTCGGGGATCTAGGAAAAGTTAATCGCCCATTAGAAGAGAATTCTAGTGAAAATGTTCAAACAAACAAGAACAGTTTGAAAAATAGATAGCTAACAACAAAAGGATTAGACTAAAGGAAATCAAAACAATGGCACACCGTGGGACCAGGAGCAGCAGAGCCATTGTTCGTTTCCTTAAGTAACCGTTGAAAGTTCTGCGACCGAACAACTTTCTCAACGTCGAAGCCTCCCCTCTTGACAAAAATCCTGCCCTCGTCTCTTCTCGCCTGCTCAAACGCTTTCCTGGTTCCCAAATCACATAGAAATACTCAGCAATGGAACGAGAATCTAAATCTCAACGCATCACTGCTACGGACTTGACGGGTAATGCATCTTCATATGAATCAATTAACAAACAGAACAAAATGCTCGTAATAGAGCTACTTGTAACGCAAAAACAGAGAAATCGAGGATCGAAAATTGAGAATTTCACCACATTATCGCGATAGACCTTGACGGGCAACCCATGGGCCATGGCCACAAATATGTAAAGCGAAGTAAAAAAATCCTCACGGATGATCCATTCATTACGCAACAACAGGATGTATTAGGGTTTCCGCGAGGCTTTTCTCGTCTCCGTTACCGGTCGGATTCGGGGGCGAGCGAGCGGCGGGCGGCCTCGATCTTGGAGTAGGCCTCGGCGCGGATGGGGGCGACGAAGGCCGCGTCGACCGGCGACTCGGTGCGGGAGTCGAGGAAGCCGAGGAGGCGGAATCCGAGGACCTGGGCGGAGGCCGCGTCGCCCCTCTCCAGGGCGAGTTCGCAGCCGAAGAGGAGGGAGTGCAGCCTCCTCAGGTTCTCGTCCGCCTCTTGCCTCCAGTTCCTCCCGTCGCCCTCGCCGGCGGCGGAGGGGCTCGTGCTGCCTCCGCACCCCTCTCCATCGCCACCGCTGCTCTTCATCTCTCTCTCTCTCTCTCTCCTTCTCTTTCTCTCTCTCACTCACTGGGAGTTGGAAGTTCGAATACCACCAAAAGCTTTTATACTCCCATTTTGGCGGGGGACTGCGCGCGACTACGCGACCGTATAAATGTATATATAAGTATAGCCCCCATACTTTGGAAGAATCTCGGTAATGTCCCCATGAGATTTTCGCTCGGTCAAAAGCGAGGAAACTTTTTAGAAACATACCCCTATAAGTGTAATGCGTGCATACTTTTATACTCCTCCTTTTAAAACATGCCCAGATGATTGTGATTAATTATACATGCCAGCTTCCAAGGCAAGACAAATAATTATTTATTAAAAGGGGCTTTTGATAAATGTTCAAGGGTTTGAAATATCAAAAGTATCCTTAAAGATTCACAACTAAGGGTGAGCACCGTTTAGTTTAGCTTGGTTTGAACATAATTTTTCTCAAACCAAATCATATTTGATTTAATTTGAACCAAAATTAATAAATCTCAAAGATAACTAACATGTCGTTATTTTGTTAATTTCAAAAACTCATACAAATTTTTTGTATCTTTGTAGATCAATGGTGCTGACACAAATCAATAGCATAACCACTAGTAAGACACTAAATGACCAGTAAAATTATCATTAATTTGATCAAATATAAAGATGTTTTAATCAAAATGTGAAATTAGTGATTAGTTTTTATCTGAGATACAATTAAATATTTCTAGAATTAGAACTATATATTTATATAAATTGACAAAATTATTATTGAAATCGGGTTATAGGGTTCGATCTGATTTTTGAAAAATCAATTAAATTAAATTGAATTTTTTTATGCGGTTTGATTTGAATGCAAATCAATTTTTGTAAATTTCAATCCAAACACTATTCCCTAAATCCTAAACCAAATCTATGTTAAACCCTCACTCCTACTCACAACAATTGGACGTTGCCCCCTATAAAACCAAACCTGAGGGTAGATTGGTGATTAGGTGCTTAAACTGTAGTTGGTATATTTATCAAATAGAAGTTATTACGAGGGTGTAACCACGACCATTTGAATATATTGAGGGTGGTTCTGCACTCTTCAAAATCTGAGTATTTTTTTCCCCAAAAATGCCACTCATACAAACTTATAAATTTGCACAGATATTTTGTCAAAAAATTTCTTATGCCGTTTAATTAGTAATTTTATAATGAAAATTGAAAACACCCTTCTTTCTCTCTCTCTCTCCCCCGCTTCTTTTGTATGGGTATTTTGGTCATTTTGTACTCTAATCAATGGTTAAATAGATAGATGGTTATGATGGGCTATAGAGGTACCAACACTACAATAAATTGGGGTTATATTCACAGAATTTACCTACAGTAGGGTAATACGTAGGTATATACCACAATTATACATGTTAAATCCGTTCGTTGCAAGGTTATGCACATGTTTTTTTTAGCCATATGTAGATACGTATATAGTTACGATTTTTACAAATCGTGAGAGAATATATTTATGTTAGCCATAGTTCATTAAGAAGTGTAACAAAAAGATGTATACACCTATAGAAATCTACCAAATATGGTATTAATCTATTCATAACATCTTAAAAAAATTTGAACCGTGAGTGTATAGTTGTGGCGCCAATACATTTCCCTTGCGCAGGAAATAAAAAGCATGAGATATTTAGGGTTTTCCCTTGGGTGGATACCACCTTCTGTCATTGTCCATGCGCGCCCTCGGCCACCATCGTCGTCATCCTGCTCGACAACGGCCGTTATCATCTACCACGCCCTCGCCCGCCACCGTCGTCATCCACGCGGAGCACATGCAGATCAAGGAGGTGGAATTCATGAAGAGCAATGTCTGGGCGCAGAACTACCTCTGGGACGAGAGCTCTGAGTTCGCCATGCTCAGTCGGTCCAACATTGGCAAGTCCTCCCTCATCAATGCCCTCGTCCACAGGAAGGAGATCACACTGAGGTCCAAGAATCCAGGTTGTGAGCGCTTCCTCTACTCTGAGTCTTTCTCCCACAATCTCCCTTTCACAGATACAGCTTCTTTCTCCCTTCAACTCTCTATGCCCTCCTTTCGGCCCTTGCGGATGCTTCTTCTTTCCTCTGGCTATCTTCATCCTCCCACCGGCACTCTTTCATGGACGGTTCTTCTCCCCTCTGCATCTCTATGTCCTCCTGCCAGCCCTTGCAGATGCTTCTTCTTCCTCCCTCCGACTATCTTTATCCTCCCACTAGCACTCTTTCGCGAATGCTTCTTCCTCCCACTTTTGCGGCGGAGACCCATGGCGACCCCCTCTCTCACTGGTAAGAACCCCTCCCTGGCATCTCGTACCCATAGGTGCCCCTCCCCTCCCGATGACCCTTTTGATCGTGGATGGTTTCGGGAATCACTTTTGGTCGAAAGATGCATGTTCTGACCGGATTGGGGACAGATGTGTTGTTCTCATCTGGATTCATAAGATTTTTGTCAAGTTTTGGGGATTCGATGGTTGCAACTGATGCATCCGATCTGTTTAGTGTTTCTCTTTCTCTACACTATCTGTTATTCTTCTCCTAGGCATGCAATACCTCCCCGAGACCAGCATTAGTTTTTCAGGGTTACAATAATTTTTTAGGTTCTTGCGGGATTCTTTATGCCAGGGACCAGAGCTCTTTAAGTTGTTGTTCATGGATGATTAAGGTTGAGGTCTTTGCATCTCATCTTACTTGGAGGTGTCAGTTGGGATGGGTGTATTTAAATGGAGCTCTGCCTAGAAATGACCATTGAGATTTATCCTTTGATTGGCTATGCAGACCTGGGCTTTCTGTTAAGCTCTTGAGGATAAGGGTTTCTAGGCATTTGGTCATTTGTGTCATTCTAATTATTCTGATCCATTTGGTCATTTATCTTTGAACATGAGAGGGTCCTCAGATGCACTGGTCACAATTTTGTGCTTGGCAATAGTGGGTTGGGAGCTAGGCCTACTATTTATCTTACTACATGGTGTGTCTTTATTCTTTTACTAAATTCTGCTATGTTGTTTAGTTCCTCATGTCACAAGTCTGGACCCTAAACCATTAAATGCACAGAACTTAGACATGATTGTCTTGCATCTGCATGTAGCCATCATCTTGTGTCATTGTAAACTATGGCGGGGCATTGTTTAACCAAAAGTTATATTTGCCTTCTAGAGTGCAAAAACTAAATATGTACTTCCTCATCTCATTCAGCAGACATTTCTTCTAACTCATTTCCGGGAGGAGATTTTATTCACCACAAGAATTTGCGGGATTACCGACGGATTTTTCCGACGGATAATTTCCTGTCGGCAATTCCGACGGATTTTCAGACTGTATAAATCAGTCGGAAAATACGTCGAAACTTCCGACGGAAATATTTCCGTCGGAAATATTCGTCGGTTCTGAAATATTACTGACGAATATTCTGACGAAAATATTCCCATCGGAAGTTCCGTCGGTAAAACCGCTATTCCTCCCCCCGCGAAACCCCCCTCTTTCCCTCTCCCGTGCTTCTCTCTCTCTCTCTCTCTCTCTCTCTCTCTCTCTCTCTCTCTCTCTCTCTCTCTCTCTCTCTCTCTCTCTCTCTCTCTCTCTCTCTCTCTCTCTCTCGCCGCCAGTCGCCGCTCGCCGCTGCGTCGGTCGCTGCCGCCGCTCGCCGCTGTGCCGCTCGCCGCCACCGCCGCTGCCCCTCTTGCCGCCGCTCCGCCGCCGGCCGCCCCTCTCCCGGTGCGTTCTACCTCCCCCTCTCTCCCCACCCCCCCCCCCCCACCTTCCTCCGGCCCCACTCCCCTTCCCACCCCCCCACCCCCCCCCCCCCTCCCCCCCCCACCCGGCCCCTGCATGATGCCCCCCTCGCCCCCCACCCAGCCCCCCTGCACGATGCCCCCCTCCCCCCCCACTCGCCCCCCCTCCCCTTCCCACCCCCACCTGCACCCGGCCCTCCTCCCCTTCCCACCCGGCCCCCCTCCCCTTCCCACCCGGCCCCCTGCACACCCCCCCACCCGGCCCCCCTCCCCTTCCCACCCGGCCCCCTGCACACCCCCCCCCCACCCGGCCCCCCTCCCCTTCCCACCCCCCCACCTGCACAATGCCCCCCTCCCCCGCATGCTTGCTTCAGTCTATCAGTGAGTGCTTTTTATTATCTTGTACTATGCCATTACTTTGTTCTGTGTTATGGCATCCATTAAGATTCTATCATCCATTGTTTTCACTATACAGCATCCATTGAGGCTAATAGGTCTAAATCACATCTGTCCCTATGTCTTTTTTGTGATTTTCAGTAACTGAGCTCCTTTGAATTGCCTTAATGTGGTACATACAGTTTTTCTTATCACTTAAAAACTACTTGTTATTTACTGGCTATTTCTTTGAAAATGAGGCCAATGAAAAATTACAGGAAGGATCCCAATCCTCAATTACTACATGACATCCTCTTTTGAGCTGTTACAGATGAGGTTAGAAAGCATCTGGATGTTCCATACTTGAAATTCTCTTTCCATTATCAATTCATGACTAGATATTATCTCTAAAAGCAGTATACTATATCTATGGTTCATAACCGTCCTTGGGACTTTGATATTGTGATGAGTTCATATCTTGATTTTAACATTTTCCTATTTGAAACATAAGAAGTTGGCCTCTACATCTATGGTGTCATTGGTTTGATCTGACATCTATTCGTCATGACACAACATATGGAATTGTCGATGTCAAACATAAGTCCAAGTTGAGTACATATGAGCCATTCATTCTGGCGGCACAAGCCCAACAAGTTTATTATTCAAATTATTCATCCCTCAAATTAAGAGATTGGTGGGCTGCATGTAGAGTGAAATCAAGGCTATTCCTTGAGTATGAGCTTCTCCCGACTGATGATGAGCTCGAAGGTGTTAATGACAATTTTTTCCAATCAGATCGGAGTGACACACGAGAGTTGGCAGCTGTAGACACCCATTTTTGACCCATAAGTTGAGCAAAATCCCTTGTCATATCATTGACGCCCCACGTTGGATCATCATCGCCAAGCTGGCTTTCTCCGATCATGACATCATTTTCATTAGTTCATCGCCCTGGAGGACCCTTCCTGGTCAAATCAATCTCTCTCACTATAGCTCTCTGAGTCAAGAGTCCGATGTTTCAATTCCGAAGGCTGCACATGGAGACTGGACGCATTGTATGGCCAAAATGCAGAAAAGTCCTGAAGGTGACAGGCCCTAGGTCGCGTTCCTGAAAACGACAGCCCCTATGTCGCTATCATAAATCCACATTTTAAATCCTTGAAAAATCTCAAAATTGACTGAAGTCACCTTCCTTATGAGGAAGGCGACGTATCGAGGCGTCGCATTCAGGAAGGCGACCAGAAGGTTGTCGCGTTCAGGACCTTAAATAGGAAACCCTTTCCGAGGCCAACTTGGACACATGCCAAAGATGGTAATTGCTTCATTTGAACGTCCAAATCACGTCCAAATCCTTTCAAATTCGGAGGAGACCTTCCTAACATGTCCCTTTCCAAGTTCCAATTGCCCATACGCAGCCATACATAACCAGAGTCGGACTCCTTCCCATTATTCCTCTCAGACCCGAGTTGGGAATAATCACCCATAAGTACCTCGTCTCTGCATCTTTTTGGGCAAGGCCGGAGTCTGCTTCTTCCTCTTCCAGAGAGTTTCATCTTCCACGAAGAGAGCTTCTCCTCCAGACGACTCAGAAGAGCCCCCCAAGGCGTTTTCCCATCGGCTACACAATTCCTCTCCCCTTTTTCTCTTTATTTCATTCAATTCTTGCATGCATAGTCTTGTTTTGTTCATAGATTAACATTAGATCACGATACACACACCCATACTTAACACCCACAGGGTTAAAAGCCCCAATCTCGTGAGTTCCCTCCATTATAGTTCATGTTTTCATGCTTTTCATTGAATAGATCTCATACACACGAATTCTAATGGGTGTTTATCTTGTTTAAATCACTTTGACAGGTGTTTGAAGGTCAGAGCAAGGTGAGGCTCTTGCCCCTCGGCCGGCTGAGGAGCAGGAAGACAAAGAACCCACGTTTCCATCCATTGAAGAGGAAGGCGACCAGGCCCCTGTCGCGATAAAGAAGGCGCCGCCGTCTACGTCGCGTTCAGATCAAAGCATAGCGACGATCCCCGTGTCGCATTACCAGGTACGCCTCCTTTTCACTTTTCCTTTTCAACGTAGTCAACCCTCCACCTGAACATCCAGAGGCGACTACATTGGTGGCGATCACGGTCAGTTCCTAATCCCTCTCATATTCACAATCAATTCAAAAAGGGAGCACAATCCCGTGATTACAACAGCTTCTACGCAGTTCAGTGTTCATTATATAAATGAAACAATTTGCTTACATAAGGGTAACGAACATGAAGAAGTTGACCCACGAGACCTTGAGCAGAGGGTGGAGTCTGATGTGGAGGAAGACTCCCGGGATGATGAGGATGATGACGAAGATGATGCTGAATTAAACATGTCTTCAGCATCTGATGATGAATATAGATAATATACCCTATATTTTGTAAGAACTTCCTATTGTTGCTAATTATATGTTCATATTAAATTGCTACTTCAAATTTGAGTGTTGATGACATGTTATATCTTTATTTATCTCAATAGAGATATGGTACGTGGAGGACGGAGTCGGACGGTTTCCACATCCGTTGGCCGAGGGTCCGCGACCCCGTCCACGACAGGTATATGTATATGTAAACATAAAACTCTATATATTATTGTTTATATTAAATTCACGAGATCTAATGTACATATAATTTCTCAGGGTCTGCCTCCCCGTCCGCGCCGATCGTCCCAGCGACAGGTATATACATATGTACACAAAGAACCAGATGGATATCATTGTTCATATTAAATTCAAGAGATCTAACGTACATATAATTTTGCAGGGACTGCCTCCCCGTCCACGTTGGTCGTCCATGCGATAGGTATACGTATATATTGTTGTTCAATTTAAATTCATATTTTCTAATGTGTATATAATTTTACAGGGACCGCCTCCCCGCCGAGCACGCGAGTAGTGCCACCTTTCCCTTCTTCCTCACCACCAGGTACATGTATGTTTCCATAGATTAGTATGTTTGTTTTCTTGTAATTTATACAATAATAGTGTACTAAATTGTTTTCAACAGAGGTGGAGAGCCAGCATCCAGTAGCTGAGGAGGGGCCTCAGCTACCGGGACGACAGCCATGCTGGATCTCAGGGTAAAGTTGATCACTTCAAAGTTACTGTATTTGTTATTTATGTTATACATTTCATGTACACAATTAATGTGCAATTGCAGGGGGAAGATAGATCCTGGTTCTGCTTCCCGTTATATTACGACGCTGGTCCACGCACATATTCCAGGACCAATGGATGCATGGAGAGAGTTCCTGGTGCCCGTCCGGGATTTGTTATTTGACATGTTCACAGTATTTTTAATGTTTACATGAGTTGAAATCATTTATTTAATTACTATCTCTGTTAGTGCAGAAAGTTGAGTAATTTTATTTCTTTACAGCGGAGGTTCGCGTTCACGAGACCCGAGGATCTCCCTCGAGCTCGCGCCGTCTGGGAGTCTACTGCCCAGACTAATTTAAGAAAGTCGATGTGGGAGGCCCGGGACAAGGCAATGAAGACCACAGGCAACCGAGATCCTATGGCTTGGCTAGATTACGGCCCTGTTTGGCTGAGGAGGGACTATTGGGAGTCCCTTTGTAAGCGTTGGGCTGCTGGACCATGGCAGTAGCGGTCACAGGCGGCAATACGCAACCGATCAACTCATCCGGAGAAGAATGTGCATACTAGTGGGTCCGTATCTTATGCGACCCATAGTCAAAAATTGGTAAGCATATTATTGTTCAATTGCTTAATACATTGATTATTATTGTGAAACTAATTAATTTTTTGAATTGTAAGCATCACGAGTTCGAGCGTGCCCCTACATTTCGTGAGTTATTTGATCGAACTCATAAGCGGAAGGGGACGGATGACTATGTTAGCGAGAGTGCCCGTACGATCGCTGTAAGTCAAGCTATAAATTATAAATTCAATTAAGATATTCAAATAATTTATGGACAATAATTTAATTTTAATTTGTTCTGCAGGAGACTTATGACAAGACGATGGTGGAGCGCTATGCAGAGGGCACTCCCCAGCCAGACTTGGATCCGGAGGCTTGGTCGACGCAGCGGGAGGGGCGAGGAAGGGTCGAGTGTACGGCTTTGGGGACAGCCGGGATACTCATCCAGTGTTGTCCTCATATGCGAGTTCGATCGCTTCTCCGGCATACGCGAGTTCATCTACTGCGCCCCCCATCAGTGGTGTAGAGGAGATTAGAGGCCTCATTCGGGAAGAGCTACGGGCACATCTACAGACACAGCAGACAGAGCTACAGACGCAGTTCGGCGATATGGTTCAGCAGTTGATCTCAGCCATGCAGGGAGTACGCCCCACACAGCCAGCACCTCAGGTCAGTATTAGTATTAATTTCATATACTTTGGATGAGATGAAACCACTAAAGAATGTCAACAGGGAAAAAAAAGAAATCTAAATTAATTAATCTAACATAAGTGTAAAGGGCATTCAATTGACGGATCTTAAAAAAACCTAAGTCTAAAGGGTCATAACACACAACCCGAGGGTCCAAATCCCAAATAGGGATCGGATCGGCGTGCCGTTTTCTCCGACACGACCGGGTGGGTTAAAGTGACGTGTGAGAACTGACGGAATCCAATTTGGATCTCCGGATTGGGTTGGGCATTGAAATGACGGATCTAAAAAATAACCAAGTATATATAAAGGGTCAAAACACACAACCTGGGGGTCCAAAATCCCAAATAGGGATCAGATAGGCGTGCCGTTTTCTCCGACACGACCGGGTGGGTTAAAGTGACGTGTGGGAACTGACGGAATCCAATTTGGATCTCCGGATTGTGTTGGGCATTGAAATGACGGATCTAAAAAATAGCCAAGTATATATAAAGGGTCAAAACACACAACCCGGGGGTCTAAAATCCCAAATAATGATCGGATCGGCGTGCCGTTTTCTCCGACACGACCGGGTGGGTTAAAGTGACGTGTGGAAACTTACGGAATCCAATTTGGATCTCCGGATTGGGTTGAGCATTGAAATGACGGATCTAAAAAACAGCCAAGTATATATAAAGGGTCAAAACACACAACCCGGGGGTCCAAATCCCAAATAGGGATCGGATCGGCGTGTCATTTTCTCCGACACGACCGGGTGGGTTAAAGTGACGTGTGGGAACTGACGGAATCCAATTTGGATCTCCGGATTGGGTTGGGCATTGAAATGACGGATCTAAAAAACAGCCAAGTATATATAAAGGGTCAAAACACACAACCCGGGGGTCCAAAATCCCAAATAGGGATCGGATCGGCGTGCCGTTTTCTCCGACACGACCAGGTGGGTTAAAGTGACGTGTGGGAACTGACGGAATCTAATTTGGATCTCCGAATTGGGTTTGGGCATTGAAATGACGGATCTAAAAAACAACCAAGTATATATAAAGGGTCAAAACACACAACCCGGGGGTCCAAAATCCCAAATAAGGATCGGATCGGCGTGCCGTTTTCTCCGACACGACCGGGTGGGTTAAAGTGACGTGTGGGAACTGACGGAATCCAATTTGGATCTCCGGATTGGGTTGGGCATTGAAATGACGGATCTAAAAAACAGCCAAGTATATATAAAGGGTCAAAACACACAACCTGGGGGTCCAAAATCCCAAATAGGGATCGGATCGGCGTGCCGTTTTCTCCGACACGACCGGGTGGGTTAAAGTGGCGTGTGGGAACTGACGGAATCCAATTTAGATCTCCGGATTGGGTTGGGCATTGAAATGACGGATCTAAAAATAACCAAGTATATATAAAAGGGTCAAAACACACAACCCGGGGGTCCAAAATCCCAAATAGGGATCGGATCGGCGTGCCGTTTTCTCCGACACGACCGGGTGGGTTAAAGTGACGTGTGGGAACTGACGGAATCCAATTTGGATCTCCGGATTGGGTTAGGCATTGAAATGACGGATCTAAAAAACACCTAAGAAACGATGGATCTAAAAATAGTATCTAATTAAACTTGAGAAATAATCACATATTTTAAATTTAATTTTTGAAAATAATATGTCTTTTAATTATTATTAATGTTTCTCATATTATTATTTTTTAATATAGGATCTACCTCCGGCACCTGACGATGACGAGGCAGGGACAGCAGACGATCCAGCAGATCTATCTTGAATTTTTATATTTATTATTTTGTATGGTTTTATATTTATTGTATTTTATGATTTTATGTTGATCGTGAGTATTTGTGAAATTTATGAATATTGTAGCAGGTTTGAAAAATCTTTTTTATTTGTCAATTTTAAAAAATATATATACTGCACATTCCGACGTATTTTCCGACAGATAAATTTCCGTCGGAAATTCTAAATTACCGACGGAAAACATCGGTCGGTAATTCCGTCTATAGTTCTGACGGCCGTTTCCGACGGGTTTACTGATTTACCGACGGATTTTCTGTCGGTAAATACTGACGGTATTTCTGACGGTCTTTCCGACGGATTCTTCCGTCGGTGTTTTCCGACCGATTGCCGACGGAATTTTCTTCCGTCGGTAATTTCTGACCAACAATTTCCGACGGACCATTTCCGACGAGCTTCGGACGGAAATCTGTCAGAAGGATCATGTTCCGACAGAATTCCGTCGGATTTCCGACGGATTCTTTCCGTCGGAAAACCCGCATTTTCTTGTAGTGATTGTAGATAATTTTCTGTATTCGAAAAATCTTCCATTTAATTTTCTATGTTAAATCGATATAAGTTGAACAGGTAGAAGCAACCACTTGAATGTAGTCTAGCTATTGGATAGCAGATGAAGGGAGTGGAACCATGCCCAGCCAAGTAAAATTTTCTAGTTCTTGAAAAAATCATGGATGCTAGTTGTGTTATGTATCTGAAGTCCTAGTTTGTTCCCACTGTTCTTAGCTGAAGAGGTGTCTTATGTGATGTCTATTGTTTCTGGCTAAGGTTGAAGTGTAATGGACATACACTGATGTTTTTATACAAGTATAACATGTCTTTTCAGTTGAATATCTCAGTTCAAATGTTTTGACATTGGGGTTGGGAATTATATTTTTCAATGTGTATTAGATCTTCTGATATTGGCATAGAGCATAACATGTCTTTTAATTATATTTAGTACAGTGAACAACCATTCATCAGCTGTTTATACATCTATAGTCTGTAGCTTCTTTCCTTTTTTAATTCACATTGTCTGAGTTTGTGATATCTAATGTTATTCATGTTAACCGAGGCTTTAGAAAAATCGACGCAAACCAGTGGGAATTTGCAAATGTCCAATTTTTAAGGGGGTCAGAGATACGTTTTTAAAAATGACCAGATTTGGAAGATTCTACAAATTATACAAGAAGCCTAGTTCCTATCAAGATTCATCTAGAAAGGTCAAGAATGTCAGAGATAGATGTAAATTCAGAATCTACTGCTCCCGAGGAACCATTATTATATGATGACGCAAAAGGATCCATATCCTCCACTCTACAAAGTGGTGTGAATAACTATCTCATCCCAGTTGCTCACAAATGAAACAAATATGATATTTGACATCTAAGGGGTACGGACAACAAATATGATTTTGTCTTTTCCTAGATACTCCTGTATGGGTGAATTAAATCAATAGATGGTAATATGAAACTACCACAACTGGGCATGGTGAGCGAATGCTTAAAGAAATACTAGAAAACATGAATACAGGCATGTGTATATGAACAGGTCAACATGGTTTTTCAAACTCTCATCCGGTCTTGGCGGCAATCATGTTCCATCCTCCCAGTGGTTGTGTTCATGGTTCCTATTGTCAAACATCTTCATTTTAATTTTGAGTTTGAATGATTTTGGTCTACATTGAATATGACCGGATCATCCCAAATTGTTCGATCATGGAGATGTAGTTCACTTCTGCTATAATGCAAATTGATTTTTTTTTTCATGGTTAAATACCATGATATAAGATTGTTCTGAATTATATGCATAAGCTTAGTGAAGATTGTGTTTAAAATGTGTCATATACACTGTTCTACTTCATTTCGTCTAGCTATTTATGTCCTATATTTTCACTTGTTGGTGAGATGTTATATGTAAGCCTTTAAAATGTTGTCCATAGGCTTATTTATTTTCTATATTTCCACTTCTCATTCTGATAAGGAATGCCTTTTGTATCCCCTTCCTTGCACATGCATAGAGTCATGCATGGGAGGCATGTTGATTGGCATATACGTGAGTTAGGTTGTAGCCATCATTATTTCCAATTACATGTTCAAGTTAACTTGTTACCTTAAGTTAGTTTTAACATCATTCATTTAGTGTAATTTTATGTTATGGCAAACTATAGGTCTAATCTCTTTATGTTCATAACTAGGTAGCAGATTGGAGGCTAGATTGAAATAATCAATTTTCTTATACTTCTGGTGATTTTCATTCATTGATTATTTTGTGAATCATATACATTCATCTTCATGACCTCTTTTTTCTCCATACTTCTGTAAGCATGGTTTAATGGGAATCTATGATAAAATGGTGTAATGTGTAGTTTGTTTATTTCTTTCTTCACACTCTCATAATTAAATATATTGTGTAGATTTCATGTCATGTAGTGAGAATTTGTATTATTTCTGTGTATAGAATGTATAAGATATCTTTCATAGCTTGTGACATTATTTTTGTGTTGTGCCAGGAGATTTTTCGTTCATTTTTTTATTATATAGTTCTTAATTCTGAATCTTAATTTTTCTCAGGAGAAGTGGATGGAAGTTTTATGTGAAGTGATTGAGCAAGAGATATTAAAGATGAGTGAAGAATGGATAATGTTATATAGGCATTTGGGCATGAGGTATATATATATTCTTTCATATTTCATTACACCATAACACTTGATATGCATGGAATTATATATATGTTACATTAATTGGCAGGTTAAAGCTACCAAGTACCAGGTTCGCCCTCTCTCTCCCCTCATTTGTGATTGATGAATAATTGAGTGGTGATTTGAATTTTTTGTGTGATAAACATTTTTTTTAAGGTTCTGCTTTCTTTTCATAAGAAGCGGATGGAATTAGGCCCTTCACTATGTACACTGGTCCTGATAAATGTTAGGCTTCCCAATGGGGGCAAATCCTACTTCCATGTCAAGGTGGGGTGTGTGAGAATCAATTCAAATTGATTTGTGTTCCTGGTTGTGATTTGTTGTTCTAGGTAAAGAGTGATTTTGTGAATCATCTAGGTGTAATTGTCTGTTCTTCTAATGATTTTTGCAAAAACAATGTGAACAGCTGGAGCAAAGTCGATTGCAGATGATTCAGTGTACGTTATTGGGTAACTTGACGAAACTAGAAGACATATTACTTCTAACGGTAAACTATTTCTCCCCGTTTCTGAAGATGTTTTAGCTCTAATTTTGAAATTTAGTGTCTTCAAGTTGTATGCCCTTCTATCCCTGTAAGAGGAAATGTTTATCCTCATTATCCATTTATGCCTTGAACAAGAAACAAGTATGGCTATTGACCATATGAATATGGAGGTTAATGGAGAGGAGGAAAATGTGGAGCATTATCATTATTTTCAACTTATTGTGGTCCTTGTGGAACCATCATCTAGCTTTGGCCCAATCTTGTGGTCCATATGAATATGTTTGTTTGTTTTGTTTGATTCAATCTTGGGGTTTTTTCTCTTTCTAGTTTTTAAATAGATGGGTCTTCTTTGTATTCTTTCACTATTTACCCTTTTGTTCCATGAATATCATCTTCTCTATCATTTGCTATCTGTGACATTGTTTGTTCCGCTGGATTTTGTTTTATATGATGTTTCGGGAGTTAGTCTTAGGCATCTCCATGAGGTTCTGATTTTATCTGTTTCTCTAGGCATCTCTAATTATCTGCAAGCTGTTTTAATTCTTGTAAATCTAACCAAACTACTTATAAAATTATTTCTTCAGAAGTCTTACCAAAATGGAAAACATGCAAGAAACAATTTTTGGTGAATTTTAACTAATTATTTTTTCTTTCCCTTTTTTACGATACAGATTACTGCCTTCATACTGATGGACAATGTTCAGATTAGATGAAAGCATAGTCATCTTTTCTAGAGTAGAAGAAAATTTCAGGGGGACTTTCCTGATTTGTTCTCTTGTGTTCTTCTATTCTTTTGTCTTAGTGTTTTGATTCTTGCTGGGAATAAGTTTGTTTCATTGACAACAGACCAGAGTATAGTGATTTGTGCTAGAACCTTAAGATTTTTTTTTTTTGGCCCAGAGCTTATCTAGGACCCTTGGTGAGCCCTTATAAAGTTTCATTGATGTAAATCAAGGAATAAGTACAAAATAGGGGGGGGGGGGGGGGGGGGGGGGGGGGGGGGGGACATTCTGCCTTACCCCTCTAATGCATCTGTAGCCTTGTTGCCCTCTCTAACAGCATGGCAGAACTTAATTTCCATACGATCTTTGGCAAGGCAGAAAATGGTTCCACCCTGGGTATAAAATCCATGGAACATTGCTCTATCAAGATGAAATAATCCTGATCATGGCAACACAGTCTGATTCAACAATCAAAGACTTATACCCATGTTGCTTACATAACTGAAGGCCAATAGTGATAGCTCTAAGTCTAGAAAGTTTAAGTTTCTTGGAATTTGGTTGGGGTTGTCTCATTGTGCCTATCACACAGTGCTACGTTTGATGACCATCAACTGCTTTGGTCCAATTCAAGAGTGGAATAGACTCTCAAAGCATGTTACCATATGCAACACCGTGTGCAGCTAAGCAACTTTTGTAATCATGTCATGCTTTTGGTTATATTAGTTTACATTCAATTTTGAGATTTTTGTTCTTTATGGTTTAAATTTTCCATTCTGGTAGCAGCACTATCTGAGTATAAATAATCTTTATAATAGAGTTTTAGACTTGCACTAAGATTTATAAGTAATTTTATTTTTTTGTGAAATGACTCATCATTGTTTTACAAAATTAGCATGCTAGACATCCACCAGAAAATCATATGTATGTTCTTTCTATAACCAACAGTCTGCGTATCTGTTTTTATTTTTTCTAGGTTTTTTTACTATATTTAAATCTACACCTCAGTACCAGTTTGACAAACTCTACACCTTAGTACCAAAGTCAGACACGTGGAATAGGATAACCATCTCTGTGGCGCAAGCATCATTTTGAATGCTTCAAATCTTTCCTATCTTGTGCAATTTCTCTTCAGATTAATTTAACATGCTTTCTAACGGATACTCTCTTTGAACATTCTCACAAGTAATGCAGATAGGAACATCATATTTGTCTCTTTCATTCCAGCTTTGCATCTTATACTAGATACCTAGTTTTTTTTTCTTTGTAGATAAAGTACAAGAAAATCTTATTTTGTTGTCATTAGAAATCTCAGTAAGTTTTTTTAATCCCTTTTATTTAAATTCTTGATTGTCAGTTTGCCATTCTCCAATATGACCACGCTGAAGCTGTAAACGTCTGCTTTGTCTGTCAAGTACCCCCTCGTTGCATACTCAGGTGCCATATATCCCTTGGAGAAGTGCTACTAATCAGCTTATGAAAGATAACAAGCAATCGCCAAATGCTCAAAAGTTGTCTAAAGAACTTATTGGACATTTCAGAGGCTGCCAACAAGAATCGAAAACAATCGCCAAATGCTCAATCCTGAACAACAGTTATGCAGTCTTTTGACCATCTCTCAGAATTTTTTATTTTATATAAGGATCCAGGCTAGAGAATGCTTTCGAGCACTTGGATACATAACTTTTCATCTTGTGCTTTCACTTCAAGCCAGAGTAATATTGCTGAATAGAGTCAAGCCTTCATTTATTTATCTTGGACATTTTTCCATCAGGAAGGGTGCATTGGGCTTCTTCGAGGGGCAGAAACATTTGACAGCAAACAAGGGTACAAGCTCTCAACATATGTCTACTGGTGGGTAAAACAAGCAATCATTAAGGCAATAGTTAAAAAGTCCAGGATCATCAAATTGCCAGTAACTGTGAAGCTACTTTCTGATAACATCCGGTATTTTAGAAATTCTTCAGGTTACTCTTTCCTGCATGCTAAAGTGAAGGGAAAAAATGTGAGTTTATTGTAGGGAAGCATGAATAGAGAAGCAGCAAAAATTATAGAAGCTAACCCCTTCATTCCTCGTCCTGCAGGTGTTTCATAGTGAGGAGTTTTGTATTATCTATATTTTTTTTCCTTGGAAATATGTTCTCCAATATATTATGATTTTCCTTGCACATTTGACATTTGACATTTTTCATTTATTCCTCTACACTGTAATTCCCCTCAAATGACCTCCCATTTAACATTTACATGATCTAGGTTTTGGAGTGAATGGACAGACCAGAAGCAATAAGAACATATATTACTCAGATAGTACATATGCCTTATTATTGTAGATGGTGTGGATTACAGAAGCTTGTGGCATCAGGGTTTGCCTTCTCCCTTCAGTTCTAGTGCATCGGCAGAGGATGGCCCGTGGTTGTGGCGGTCTGGGATCGCCTTCTCCCTCTAGTAGATCATAATTACAACTCTTTTGGTCATGTCTATTCTTTCTCCATGTCTTTGATTAAGTTCAATCTCTTCATGAATATAAGAGTAGATATTTATGTGGATATTTGAGTGGACATGTGAATGTTATGGATGTGAATGTGAATATTATGGATTTGAATGTTGTTTTGTTTATGTGATATAGATGAGTGGATATGGATTTGAATTTTATTTTAGTTATGTGGATGTATCTGTATTATAATATTATATGTGCATGTGCATAGCATGCATGTTTGTAGAATAAATTCTACATGTTTACATCAGATATGGATAGGTATTTAGTTTATATTTGTAAAAAAAAAAAATCTACACCTACGATTTTTAATATTCATGACTAACCATTATTACGTACAATACTATAAAGTCATAGGTATATATATTGCAATATTTATTCCTACATTTATTTATCATCATCTCAAAAAATGGTATTACTACGGTTACAAAACAATTAGTATAGATGACCTCTACACTTACATTTATTTATCATCATCTCAAAAAGATATTACTACGATTATAAAACCATCAGTATAGATGGCAATACCTATGCTTATTAGGAATTTTTACCTATGCTTTATATGAATCTTTACTACGGTTAATATTCGTATGAATAATCCGATATATAACTACGATTATTTTTCTGTGGGCATAGGCTTTAGTCACGCGCGCATGCGTGTCGGATTCAAATCGTAGCACTTTTCGTAGGTAAAGGGTTTTATCTTCAGATTTTGGGTATATACCTACAGTTATTACGTGAAGTTATAGGTTATTTTTTTGTAGTGCATTTTTTGGAGATTTTTTTGCATTTATATATCCTTATGATCTTACAAGGGTATACATGTAACAATTTTTCTGAATATTTTTACATATATACTCCTATAAAAGATATAGCTACAATCATTACATCAGATTAAAGATATTTCAGATAATTGATGTAGATTATGGTATACAAGTAAATAGTGATGTTTGTAGAGATATATATATGTAAAAAAAACTTTTTATAATTTATGATATAAAGATGGTTGATTTGCAAAAATACTAAAGATAAATTAACGATTTTTTCTGAAATTTTTTGACTCACTTTTAGGAGACTATGGATAAGCAAGAATGACATATGGCCATAATTAGTAACTAGATCTTAAACAATATATATAGAGGTTTCATTTAAATGGCCATATGTGATTGTTTAAGAGTACTATTTAGATAAGACCTCTATATTGTTTAAGAGCAATTAATTAGATCCAAGAAGACGACTAAAACCTTTATTTAAATTGTACTCTTAAACAATCACATATGGCCATAATCCTCTGTATTGTTTAAGAGTAGTTAGATCCAAGAGGAAGACTAAAACCTCTATTTAATTAGTTGTAGTCTTAAATAATCACATATGGCCATTATAAGTCTTCGATCTAATTACTCTGAATAGTTGAGTTAAATACATGCTAGTGCCAAGTGTAGTATACACCATTAATTAAGAGGAAGCTGTCCAAATTTATAAGAAGATTTCTCATGATCCATTCATTCTATTAAAACTTGATCATGATGGTACTGATCATCATTAACTGTGATATCAATTAAAAAAGTGGTTGACTTTTTGCATTTGCTACAACTTGGATGCGTTTGCTTCCATCATCCCTCCCTTCCATGTATATCTTGGATCTTATGTGGTATAATTTGAAGAAACATATACTACTAAGATGTATAAATATGGATAAAAGTATTCAAAAAAAATAATAATAATAAATTAAAAAAAGTATTCGTTTTAGAGAGGGATATTGGGCCCACACCAATCCGCATATGTTTGAGGTGAGAAGTATCCATCCCACCTCAAAGCGTAAAGAAAATCCTCTTCTTTGTAAAAGTTTTGAATAGTTCTCGTGCATATATATGCAAAGTGGAGATCTTCGAAGTGCAAAGGTAGAAGGAAGCCGATAAATATAATGAGGTTTTGAGAAAATTTTATGTTTCGGTCTCTGTAAATTATGTGAAAAATTTTACACAGAATATTTAAATGCAAAATTTTCTCAAAATTCTTTTGTATTTATCGACCTCCCTCCACCCTTGCACTTACATGATCCCCACTCATATAACTTTGTACCTATATAAATGATCATTTTTCTAACTTCGGCCATCCCAACACAGTGAGCATATGTATATATATATATATATATATATATATATATATAGGCTCTCACCACCCCATGTCAAGAAGTGGGACTTAAGTTAATTGCTGTGCCACCGTCCCTGTCAAGAAGTGGGACTTAAGTTAATTGCTGTCTGCAGGCTGATGGGATTTGGAGCCATATATGGGTGAACTGCAAATGCTAAAAAAATGCACCTCTTCAAATAAATTAAGTCCCTTAATATTGGATGCATCGATCAATTCTATATAGAACCGTGCAGTGCAGGAGAAAGAACACCAACTTGCAGTATATGGAGAGGAGGTGCACGTAGAGATTTCAACTGTCAGACACTATATATCTAATACGCCTTTGCAGACGTATGAGAGAGATGAACCAGTCACAATAACTCTATAACAGGTCAAAGCTTCTCCTGTCGCTGGTGCCAAAAAAAGACTAATTAAGAGAAGGGGACAGACTAATCAAGGAGAAGCACACAAGAACAAAACGGAGTGCAGCTAGCTAGCTAGCTATGATCATCTTCCCATTTTGAACTCGAACCCCTCGTTCATGAGCGCAGTCATCACCCACAGCTTCAACGCCGACGTGTCCATCTCCCCCTTCTTCACCTGCACAACCCAAGAAGCCAGGAGCTTTAATTAGGAGATCGATTCGAGATCGAGAACATCGCCCATGCATGGCGTCAGAAGATTAAAGAAGTCGATCGATCCATGGTGATCGGCCAGTGCATGATGCATCATCTTCTACATATACCTTCAAAGAGAAGTTGACCTCGTGCCTGCAGTCTGAAGGGGTCGAGGAGGAGGAGGAGGAGGAGAAGCTGGAGCTCTCCAGGTGGAGGAAGGTGAGGGCCTCCATGGCCCTGTACAGGGCGGCCGCCGGCGGCGGCGCTCCCTCTCCGCCGGCGCCGACCAACTCCATCCTCACGTAGAACCTCTGGCCGCCGTCTCCCACCTCGCACGCTGTGAACTGCAGTATCTCCCCCTTCGCTGCAGGTGAGGAACCCACGTCATGGTGGTCATGTGCCCTGCAGGCTGCAGGTCTCCGGCCGTGAAGCGGGGGTTGCAGCGGGGTCGTCGTCGTCGACGTCTGAGAAGTGGGCGGTGACTCCAGCATGGAGATCTCTTCTGTGAGGCTCCTGGCTTGCCTCTGCAGGTCTCTTACGTACAAGATGGCATCTCCTATTATGGAAGATTTGTCCATCTGCATGATGACAGAGAGGAATCGAAAACATACGGATTAGCCAGAGAGCTAATTAATTAAAGACATATCGATCACCATCTTCACCATTAATTTCCACGCAGTGCCAACAAGAGATCAGATCTTACAAGCTAGAGAGAAACTAGATCATCAGAGGAAGAGATAGATCGATCAGAGGCACCGGATGAACCTTAGTTATGTTGGGCACCAGGGAACGCAGCTCGTACAGCTTCTCCTTCATCCTTCCCCTACGCTTCCTCTCGGAGACCAGCGTCCTCGCCCGGTCCCTCGCCGGCCTCGGCGCCGCCGCCGTGCCGGAGGAGTACTCGCCGTCCTCCTCGTCGTCCCTCTCTTCCAGTACTGCTCCCTCCCCATCCCCAGTACTCGCCACTGGAGCCGCCGCCGCAAGGCTGCATGGATCAACGTTGGAATAGTCGCACGGGGAGTAGAACCCGAAAGCCTGCTCCAATGTGGAGGAACATAGGACTTCTCCCCCCAGCAACCCGCCATTAATCGCCATGAGATCCTCATAGCACTCGTTGGGTAGCACTGGCGGCCCTGCTGCATCCTCGTGGCCGAACAGGCGCACCATCTGATCAAGGCCATGCTCCTGCAGTAGGAGCTCGTAATTGGGTATGGAGCCGAAGAGGTCGTGAGCCTGTGCTGTGAAGATTAATGGTGGCGGGCTGTGCTGCTCCATCTGATCAGGGAGAGAGAGCTTGGAAGGGAGAACTACTCCAGCTCGCATGTGCATGCATTGAGCTCCCATTGGATCCTCTCCTTTAAAAACAGCCATGGCTGCTGCCACTCTCCTCCCCGCCAGACCAATGTGAACGGAATAATAAAACGCATTGGTAGAGATTTGCTAGTGACGTCCATGCACGTTGCTTGTGCCATTTTTCTATGCCGATCAATGTCGCAATGATCATACACATAAAACCAGCTCCATCGGGCACCCGCGGCGAGATGAGGCATAAATTAAAGAAGGGTTGTTTTTGCATATATACTCATATTAGAAATCTAATTGGGTGAAAATATATTTTACATTTACATGTATAACCCTCTTCTCTATTAAAAATGTCCAGAGAGATCTGGTCGTAGCTGTCCGAGACGAGAGTGAAATATTTCATTGATGGATGTCAATGACCGGACATTCTTATAAATTAGCATATATAAAAGATCCGAAATAACTCTCACTGTTTACAAAAATATTTTATAAAAGAAATGTTACATATATATAGCCCTATTAGAAGTCTAACTGCGCAAAAATCTATCATACATTTGTATTTTCATGTATATGGTTCTTACGAATTAAAAATATCTTGAGAGATCTTGCCATAACCAGCTCTGACGAAAACAAGATGTTCTATAGATAAACACTTATGGTAGGACATTTTTAGCAAAAAAAAACTATAAAAACCCTAAATATTCATAACAAACTCCTTTATAAAAGTATTTTTTCATATGTACCCCCTCTCTTCCCCCTTATCTCACTATCAAGAGAGAGAGAGAGAGAGATTGTAGGGGTGTGCCCCCCCCCCCCCCCATGGTGGAGAGAGCCCAATCCATTAAACTAGACTTGTTCAAGAGAGAGAGAGAGAGAGAGAAGGTAGGGACCATACTTGGAGGGAGGGAGGGAGATAAGAGTGTTGAATGGGCATCTCTCTCTCTAGCGTCAAAAGATAATTTCATGTATCAGTTCCTTTGATGTTTTTCTTCAATTTTATTATGGTCAATTACAGCGAGATCTCTCAAAATATTTTTAATACGTAACAAAAATATACATACAAATATAAATTAGAAATCTAACAGCTGTCAATGAAATATTTCACTTCCATCACAGCACATGACAGTAGGGTGTTTTATGATACTTTTAATACGTAAATGCAAATGCAAGATATATAAATTCTCACGCCATTAGACTTCTAACATTAGTACATATATGCCACACAAAAAAAAACCCCAATGATGGCCCAGCTCTGAGGCTTCCTAGCATGCTCCACTCACGTGTCTGGATGGGGGGAGCCCGTGTTGTCCACAAAGATTTGTGTGGGTTATCATACGTCGTGTGCACGGCACCTTAACATCCTTTAGTTGGCCTCATGAACTCATCTTGCACAGAGTTGGGTGGCCATCCATGGTATTAAGTATGTTTTTTGATTGGCCCAAAAAGGAATATTATAGATCTTGTAAGCCCTCACCTCCTAGCAACTTGTCTTTATTTAATTGCAATGGCCCCCTTTTAATGGTGATCTAAGAATAGATTTCAAAGATACACAAAGATTAGGCTCTTGGGTCTATCTGTGACCTGACAGAATTAATTAGTAACTGAGATTAAGGAGTATCTTAGAGGAGTGTCTCAAAGTAGACACCAAAGCATCACATTTTTTTTTTGTTTTAACAAAGGTTGAAAGAGGGACAACATCTGGGGATGGTGTGATCTCCCAGGATTTAATTAACAGGGGGCTAGCAAACCCATGTCCTGCAACCTTATCTTTGAGGCTTTGTGATTGTGCTGGCTGGCTGGTCAACTCTTTCACAGACACTGATTTTCCCAGTGAGATTAAACAGATGCAGCTGCTCAATCTCTCACCAACTCTTATTGATGGTTCGAATGACATTGCACTCAAAACTATGAGCTGTATAATATTCTGAAGGATAGGATCAAACTTGGGTAAGAAATTGCCATTGTTAGACTTTTCTCTATGTGGGGTGGGGAATTTGTCCCTGGTTTGCAGCACAAACCAGCTGTATCATCTTATGAACCTGGGGTTTGTCCCTGGTTTGATGCACAAACCAGCTGTATCATCTTATGAATCTGAGTTTGTCCCTGGTTTGCAGCACAAACCAGCTGTATCATCTTATGAACCCGAATCATAAAAACAGCATTCATAAAGAATGGCAGGTGACCTCACAGCCAGAGAAGATTCAATTGAATATTCTTGTGAGTGACTGCCACATCGAGGACTCATCTTTCCTTTGAAAAGCAGATGCTAGAATGGCGATTGGCAAAAGCAATGAAGCAATGTTACTATGTTCCTCAAGCAACTTGCATCTGCCATTTGAACATGGTTTTACAAATCAGTACCACATGAATAGAACGTTAGTCACTTGGGTTTTTCACTCAATGTTGTGGAAAGAATAAAAACATAAGCGAGGAACAGATGTGTTTGTCTGACAATATGAGCTCGACGCGAAGACGAGCTTCTCTGCATTACCCACGTATGCTGCTGGTCACATATGTAACTACTTCAGGACTGCTACACTTCAAGAAGCTTTTCCCTAGACTGTTACTTTAGTTTCATGGCTGTGCAGCCTCAAGCAGCTTCTCGTAGACTTCTCGAGCGGACAGATCCTCCACCTGGTTTTTCCACTCTTCCACAAAGTTAGAATCAAACAAGCTTTAGGAGAATGGTAATGCGAGGATCTACGGAAAAATCATAATCAATGCTTTCAACACAAGATACAGGTTAAGGAAGTGATGCTAACTCACCACAAGGAGCTTGGATTTATTGTTCCACCCCCTTTGAAGAGTCATCTGACTTAGTCTCAAACCCAATACCTATTTCATAAATGAACTTTTATCAAAAATTTTGAGCTCAAATTGTCAGCTATTCCAATTTTACGAGAAATCAGGGTCCGAATCTGAGCAGATACTACACATGGGAAACTTTGAAAGAAAGAACTCAATGTTAATCAAATAGGTCCTGACCTTTCCCATGAACTCCAGCAACTCATTATTGGCTTCACCACGAGCAGCTGGTGCTGCTACTGTTACTCGAACATCATCAGCATTCACTCCTGGAGGCAAGGACTCAGAGCATCTAGATAAGAAGATGGCAGTATGTTCTATTCAAAAAATAGGATGCATGGATCACCAACAATCAAGATAAACAAAACCATAACAGAAAGGCCTGTGAATGGGTGGATGTTAATCATGTTATAAATTGTAACATAGAATCATTAATTTGTGCATTCCATGGTAGGTAAGTGTTAATGCCTGGTCTTACAGTTTCCCAACATGCCAGAATCCTGTAGTACAAGGTATAGAGTATAGAGAAAGAAAGCAGTACTTTGGAAATGGCTTCCACATGGTAGTTTCTGCTGCTGCAACAGTGGTCATTACGAAAGGACAACATGGCTGTTTACTGATTAACACTTTGTGTTTTTTCTCTCTTTTTTCTTCTGGTGCACGCATGTGTTTTGAATAATGAAAGAGCCCCTAGGAGTGAATTGCTAGCACAAAGATCTTCAGAAAATAAGATAGTACATGAACGTAGACATAACATGGCATACAAGGTCTTCCCTACATATAGATGCAATGAAGATACTGCCTAGAATAATGATTGCAAATGTAGATCCCCAGTAGCCAATGGGAAAATAATTGAGCCCTTAAATTACCATTTCAATCGACCCTTTAAACATAATGATTAATTATTAAATAGTGGAGAATATTATTTTTTCCCCAAAAGTATAAAATAAATGTATAAGTCATCATGTCTACAATGGCATCCAGTTTCACAAAAGATACAATAGTTGACCAAAACAGGATTTGCAGCATCCAACACAAGATTGTCAAATGTATAATGGCAAGAAATACTGAAGGATCATTTTATAGAGAAGAATCTATAGAATGAGGTATTTAATATTCATCGTTTAGCACTACTTTAAAGTATTAGCCATTTCCTTCCACATCTGTTTAATGAAACTCATGGCCTTTACTTATAAACCACATGGTAAAATAGCTAGTCAAACACTAAAACTACTTTGCAATTGCAAAAAACTGTGCTTGTCAAATATTAAATTACTTGTTATTGCAGAACGTTGGGCTCTATCTTCCACTTCAATAGCCACCTGAACGAGACCACCTTCCAGTTGTGATATGCAAGGAGGCACAGGGGCATCCTGCAATATCAATAAGTCAATGGAGCTCAAATGCTCTCCTATACAGCATATCATGATAGACAAAAAAGTTCCAGTTACAAGGTGACACACAGAGTGATTGCAAATAAAAATCAATGAAAAATGGAGCTATTAACTCATCACTGATAAAGAAACCATGACAGTATTCTACATAGGCTAAGATCTTTTCCCTTTTTATTTAATGATGAGAAGAAATAGTAGTGTATTTCCAGTAAACTAGGTATTATATTAAATTATAGTTAAGAACCCAAAATGAATACAATTCCATATCAAAGTGGAATCACCAGAGTAAGAATTATTATGAACAGAAAACTTTTCAAAGAAAACATATTATTATCAACATACAAGAAAGATGCATGTTTCAGAACGGCCTTACTACCCCTCCCGACACAAAACTGATTGTTGAAATGACCATACAACTTAACATGTTTAGCTTAGAAGATGGCATCAATCCAAGTATCTGGTATTCTATGTTAACTGAAGTTATCTTTAATATTATAATTCAAACCAAGAGGAATTTCTGGAATAAACTATGACTAAAGACGTGATGCCCTAAAAAGCTATTAGATTTATTGGCCACATGTGTCTCTGGCCAGATGTAAGTAAACAGAAATATTATCATAGAACAAAAAACAAGAAAGAACATGAAATATAGTATGAAAACATAACGTAATATGCCAAAAGGGCTAGCAAACCCCCCCCCCCCCCACAAAATAGAAAGTTAGAAGCAGCATAACAAAACTGATAGGGAACTTGCATGCAAGTACTTTGTCTGATACCTGAGGGTTTGTTTCTGCTGAAACTGAGCTCAGCGCACCATCAACAACATAGATGAAAGGAGCTGTTTCTGGATCCTCTTCTGACCGGTAACAGACAAAAAGCTCACATCCGATGCAGTTCATACGGAATTGTCTTTCAAGTTTTCCTTCACCACTGGATGACAAAGATGCATATTTAGTACACACAAGCCCCAAGAGTAGTACAATCTATCTACAGCTTGGAACCCAGATTATCAAATGCAAATGATCTCCCGTCGTGAAAATTTCAGGTACTTAAATCAAACATTAACATGAACATGCCTTGGGGATGAAAGAAAAGAAAAGAAAAAAGAAGTCATGCAAAAAAATTGTACAATAGATAAAATTGATGCTACAATACAAAAACAAGCACCCAGTGTATACTGTATACTTAGGTTACAAGCATTTAAACTCTCCAAAACATAAATTATTAAGACAACAATGGAATTCTACCAAAAATTCTTGAACGAATATAGACCCTTGGTGATGGGGAACCAGACAGGGGAGGAAGGGAAGGAGGAAGAGGAAGGGAAGTGGCGGGAAGAAGGGAGGAGGAGACAGGAACTGGGCACGCCGCACTCACGTCAATCTGCCATTTCTTTCAAAATCTGTCATCGCCCATCCACAGGAATACGGGTAGATACATATAGGAGGGGATGGGTTCACAAATGACCAAAATACCCATTCCCTCAAAATATTCAATGAAAGCCCAAAAATTACATAAAAACAGGAAAATACCCAAATGGCACCCAAATGGGCCAAACAAAATATCTTGGCCTGCTACAAAAATATACTAAGGCCTCAAAAATCCTGTAGAACGTCGTCGTCCAACCAAAGAGACGTCGGCTCCGCGCGACGACGCCTGTAAACCCGCGACGGGTCGAAGCGAGCAAGTCCACGGGTGTCCGCACCAATTCCCTCCGGCTGGGAGGAACTCGACTCTGTCGAGTGAGGGTCCTGTCCACTCTGGTACCTCTCCAACAAGTCTGGGTCAAGCCGCTGCAGCTCCTCTCGGGTAACCCAGGTGTCCTCGGTCGGTGGCCGCCCTCTCCAACGGATCAGGTAGCGCTGAAAAGCTCCGTCCCTGGCTGTCACAATCTGCTCATCTAGTATATGATCAATGTGCTCTCGCCGTGCTGTACTCGGGGCCGGAAGTGGACACTCTGGTGTAGGGTCGCTCACAAGAGAGGAGAAAGGCTCGAAAGGCTCACTGGGTATCACTGCTGGATCCCGATATGCTACCAAATCCGAGACATTGAATGTAGAACTGAAGCCATAGTCTGGTGGTAAGTCAACAACATACGTGTTTGACCCAATTCGCTTTAACACTTTGAAGGGCCCAGCTCCTCTAGCTTGAAGTTTCTTCACGACTCCCGAAGGAAGCCGTTCAGGTCTGACCCTGATCATAACGTAATCGCCCTCATGGAATTCCTGTGGCCGCCTATGTGCATCTGCCGCTTTCTTGTAGTGCTCATTGCTGATTTCGATTTGACGACGAATGCTATCATGCAGACTCCTAATATGCTCGGCCAAAGACTGAGCAGACTCAGACACTCGTGCAGAAATGGGTAAAGGAACAAGGTCTATGGGTCCCCTAGGTCTATAGCCGGTGACAATCTCAAATGGGCTCATGCCAGTAGACCTATTGACCGAATTATTATATGCAAACTCCGCATGTGGTAAGACCTGGTCCCAACTACGCTCACGCTCACCAACTAGACAACGCAATAAATCACCCAAACTCCTATTAACTACCTCGGTCTGCCCATCAGTTTGGGGATGATAAGCTGTGGAGAACTTGAGCTTCGTACCCATCAGATGCCACAAAGTTTTCCAAAAATAGCTAACAAATCGCACGTCCCTGTCTGAGACTATGGTCTTCGGTAGCCCGTGCAAACGCACAATGCCCTCAAGGAAAATATGAGCTACGCGAGACGCATCAGAGGTCTTCGAACAGGGGATAAAATGGGCCATTTTGGAAAATCGATCAACAACCACTAAGATGGAATCGTGCCGGCGGATGGTTCGTGGCAAACCCAAAACAAAATCCATACTAACATCCTGCCACGGACGATCAGGCACAGGGAGGGGGGTATACAAGCCCGTATTTTGCTTCCTTTGCTTTGCCAGAGCGCATGTGCGGCAATGAGCAACAATACGAGCCACATCGCGCTTCAAGCTAGGCCAAAAGAAGCGGTGCTCGACTAACTCAATGGTCTTGTTCCGGCCAAAGTGGCCAGCAAGACCCCCAACATGGAGCTCCCAAATCAAAAAGTCGCGAACAGAGGTTCGCGGAATGCACAACCTAACTCCACGAAAAAGATAGCCCTCCTGAAGGATATAATCAAGGTGCTCTCGGGAGGGACCAGACTGAAGAGCAGTGTGGATCACACCAAAGTCAGGACAACCCAAGTATTCATCATGAAGCCTCTCAAAACCCATGACTTCCGCGCCGACAAGGGATAAGAGAAAGGTACGTCGACTCAACGCGTCTGCCACTCGGTTCTCCACACCCGCCTTATGTTTAAGGACGAATGTGTAGGCCTGAAGAAACTCAACCCAACGACTGTGTCTAGGGTTTAGCTTCTTCTGGACATGGAGAAACCTAAGGGCCTCGTGGTCTGAGTAAAGGACAAACTCCTGCGGTAGCAGATAATGTCTCCAATATCTCAAGGCCTGCACTACCGCATAGAATTCTTTATCATAAGTGGAGTACTTCAGCTTGGCATCATTCAATTTCTCACTGAAGTAAGCAATGGGGTGGCCCTCCTGACTCAAGACCCCACCTATACCGACACCAGAGGCATCACATGAGACCTCAAACACCCTCGAAAAGTCCGGCAATCGGGGAACTGGCGCCTGGGTCATGAGTGTCTTAATGTCACGAAAGGCTGCGGCGGCGGCTTTAGTCCACACAAAAGTTTCCTTCCGAATGCAGCCTGTGATCGGGGCCATGATGGTGCTGAATCCTCGAATAAATCGACGATAAAAAGTGGCCAATCCATTGAAACTGCGCACGTCGTGAATGGACTGAGGCTCAGGCCACTCGACGATTGCTCTGACCTTCTCAGGATTAGCAGAGACGCCATCGCAAGACACAATGAACCCCAAGAAGACAACTCGATCAGTCAGGAAAGCACACTTCTTAAGGTTCCCAAACAAACTCTCTTGGCGCAAAACTAGGCATACCTGACGAAGGTGGTCTAAATGGTCATCCTGGGAGCGGCTAAAGATAAGAATGTCATCAAAGTACACGACTAAAAATATCCCCATAAAGAGCCTCAACACCTGAGTCATGAACCGCATGAAAGTGCTAGGGGCATTGGATAGCCCAAAAGGCATGACCAACCATTCATAAAGTCCGTCCTTCGTCTTAAAGGCCGTCTTCCATTCATCTCCAGGTCGAACCGAACCTGGTGATAACCACTCTTAAGATCTATCTTTGAAAATACAGTGGCTCCCGCCATCATGTCTAACATGTCGTCCAGACGGGGAATGGGAAAACGGTATTTCCCCGTGATGCGATTGATGGCTCTACTATCAACGCACATCCTCCAAGAGCCATCTTTCTTCGGAGCTAATAATGCAGAACAGCACATGGGCTCAAGCTCTCAATGGCGTGCTGGATGTCACGCATGGGTGGCAATCCGTCCGGGAGATCATCAGGGAAAACATCCTGAAACTCCTCTAAGAGGGAGGCTAACTCAGGGGGTGTGTCACTCAGAACATCACCCTCAACAGGCCTCACCATCAACACATAGAGGCACTCCAACTCCTCGAGCTCCTGATGAAGGTCATGAGCACTAACCAACAGCAGGGTCACAAGAGGTGAAGTACCAAGGATAGAGACAGTGGCCGTGCTCGTACTCCCTGTAGGGGTGGGGCTAGCCGAAGGGGGCCTAACCCGTCGCTGACTGGGACTAGAGCACACAGAAGTGCTCTCGGGCTTTGTGTCAGTCATCGGTGGAAGGCCTCCAAGAGGAACTGGGGAAGGGACAGGGGTCAGGGAAGTAGAGGGCCCATGAGTAGTGGGCACCGGAGGGGTGGGGGCACGATCCCGAGCTGAACTATGAGAAGCCAAAATCGTAGGTCGGGAGGGCTGCAAAGTGATAAGGGTACTCCCGTGGGAAAACTCGCATACATTGGATCGGCCGTAGAGAACCGTATCCACGTCATATATCCACGGTCTTCCCAAGATAATACTCCCGACCTCCATGGGCAAGACATCACACCAAACCCTACCAGAGTATGGGGGAAATGAGATCGGAACATGGCACATCGACCGAATCGGAATGGAAGTAGAATCCACCCATGAAACACGATATGGGCGAGGGTGGTCAACCAAAGTCAACCCAAGATGGGCGACCGCCTGAGAAGAAATGGCGTTAATACAACTTCCACTATCAATGATCACCTTGCACACCTTTCCATCCAGACGAATGTAGGTGTGAAAAATGGAAGTGCGACGCCAATCATCACACTCTGTAGGCTGAGCTAGAATACACCTGACAACTCCAAGCCTACCCTCATTGACAAGCTCCTCCCCATGGCCTGCAGGGGAATGCTCGATCTGAGTATACTCAGTATGCTCTCCATCAGCATGAAACTCTGCAGCCATGTCATCTCCTGCCTCATAGTTCACATGATGTGCTGCAGGGGTGGCCTCCTCAGGATGAGCACCCTCTATAGTCAGGGCCCTAGACGGACACTGGGCAGCAAAATGACCGATCCCTTGGCATTTGAAACAACGATCCCGAGATCCACTGCCACGAGAGGACTCACCCACAGCTGGGGCTTTCCCCCTATCCTCTCGCCTACCAGGGGGAGCGCCCAACAATGAACGATCATGCGAAGCAGGTAAAGCGGGGGCGGGATCTCTCTGAGGTGGTGGTCGAGGCCTAATCGACGGGTCATGACGCGGGGGGTCCAAAGGTCGAGAGGTAGGGCCCCTCGGGGGCAGCCCAGAAACGACACGCTGATCCATCGGGCGCTAGTAGGTAGGTCTAGTCTGTGGGGGTGATCCTGACCTCAGCTCGAAATGCTCCACCTTGCGCACGACCTGATAAGCATGCTCGATGGTCGTCACATGCTGGCAGAACAACTCCTGTTGGTACACCGGGCGGAGACCCTTCCTGAATCGAGATAGAGTCAACGCACTCTCCTCACGGGCCCCACACCTCAATAAGTACTCATCAAACTCAGCAATGTATTCCGAAACAGATCGGTTTCCTTGCATAAGGTTCTACCAACGATCAATGAGGCGATGTCGGTAAGTCGAGGGAAGATATTTCTCACGTAACTTGACTTTCATGTCTTCCCATGACTCAATGGGCTCCAACCCACGCTGCTCAAGAAGAGCCTCGACATTCAGCCAATAAGTCTACGCCTGGCCTATCAACTTCATCATGACAAAGCGTGCACGCCGGGCATCAGACATTCCCATCCAGTCAAAATAACGGTTCATGTTGGCTTCCCAATCGAGATAAACTCTCGGATCCAAGAACCCGTCAAAGGTGGGAGCATCAGCACGAACAATCCGCCGATCATCTTGATCCTCTTGATGACGATGGGGTCTCCACTCATCATAGTCCTCACGGTCCTCCCGACACCTAAATCTCCTCTGACCTACCAGGGGATCACCTCGGACTCTGGGGTGTCGGGGCCTACCCTGACCCATCTCCCAATCTGCTCGGCCGTCATGGTCAACTCGCTCACCCCGACCTAAAGGACGGCGACGATGTCGCTGATCCCCATCCCACTCATGGTCTAACTGCCTGTCGAATCTCCCATGAGTGCGGGCAGCATGCCTATAGACACCCTCAACCTCGCCAAAGGAATCGTACCCGTGGTCGTCCTCTAGCCGATCAACAACATGGTCTGCCCTAGGGGGATCTCTAGGGGCGGGGGGCTGAACTGGAACAGGGGGAGGGGCGGGCGATCTCTCCAAAACTGCTAGGCGGTTAGCCATCCCTTGGACTGTACGTTCTGACTCGGTAAACCACTCCTCAGCTCGACGCTCCATCTGATCCATGCGAAGAAAAAGTTGGTTGAGCCTCTCCATCATTACGGGATCTACATGAGCATCTGCTCGGGACTCCGACATTGGTGCCGAGATGTGGTACTCAGCACCGCTACGTGTGGGCATGCAAACAGAGCTAACAACTAGGGCATGATGCAAACCAAATGCAAAGACTCTCTAACAAGTGGCAGTGCGTGCAAACTGAAGCAGGATGGGACTGACTCAACAACTCTAGCATGCATGCATAAGATCGAAAATCAGCAAATGAGCGACTACTGAAGTGTCACTTAGGCATTCACAATAATTTCATGAGAATAATTACATTAAAGAACAAGAAACTAAGCTCTAGGAGTTGACCCTCACAATATCAAAGCGAAACAGGCCAACAGTAGTGAAGACAACCAAGAGTCTAAAGCAACAGAATCACATTCAAATGTCTCAATTTAGAGCTACAGGTAGGTTCGCTCAACTCTCAAACAACAGTGATTGTCACGAATTTTATAACATGCTAGGTAGTCCTAATTCTCAAAGCACGGGAACACATTTAACCATATATTAGAAAGCAGAAATTTGGGGACGAAGAGCTAGCAGCACTCACTGGCCCGCTGAAGAGCGGGGATCCGCACCGGAGACGTGGGGTGACGAAGTAGAAGGGCGTCCGCTGGCGGTCGGCGTCAACGTCAAGGCGGCAAACTGGGTGGCCACCGGCTCCCAGCTACGTCCACGCTGGGGCACGGACGTGGTGGGGTCCGAGGACGTCGAGGCTGACCGAACTCGTGCGGGAACACCGGTACGTACAGGTACACAGTGGTCGCGTCGTCGTCGACTCTGACCTCGCGCGGATTCATCCGGGAGCCAGTAGCGGTCAGTGAGCCCCAGATGAATAGGACTCGCTGGGACGACCGCAACGGCGCTAACGGCTCGTCAAACGGAACTCGGACGAGTCCTCCACACCGGCGGTGCACTAAGAACCTTAGTGCACCGTCGTGCACTGTAGCACTGAACCGGGTGGGGGAGGAAACCGGCCGGCTGACCCGGCTCCTTCTTGAAGCCGGCTGAACCGGACCCCCTGTTAAAAGGGCCGGCTCCTCCTTCCTCCCCCTCCTAGCCCTCACGCAGGGAGGAGTCAGCGGGAGGGGAGGGGACTGCAGCGGCTCCCACGGCAGGGCGCGAGGTCGCCGGCGGGGAATGAGGTTGCCAGCGGCGACGATGGCGACCGGCGGCGGCGGCGGGCGGAGCCGACGATGGAGAAGCTGGCGCCGGCGGAGGGGGACTCGCGGGGTGGTTCCGGCGACGATGGCGACCGGCGATGGGAAAGCTGGCGCCGGAGGGGGACTCGCGCGGGACGGGGGTGATGGTTGGGTGTCGGGACTCCGGGATGGGAGTGGGGGGGCGACGGTGGACGGGGGCCCGAGCAGGGGTTTCGGGAGTGGGGGGGTTCGCGCAGTGGGGGGGGGGGGGGGGGGGGGTTGTCGAGGCGGAAAGGCGAGGCAGGGGGGTCGCGGAAGGAGATGGGAACAGTGGCGCGGCGATGCCGGCAAGAGGAGGCCGTGGCGCGGAGGGTATTGCCCGCGATGGAGGGAGATGACGCGGCGCAGCAAGAGGAAGCCGGCGTGGGGTGGCCGACCTCCCTGTTGCGGGGCGGCCCAGGCGACACGCGATGGCTGTAGGGGGACCGCAGCACGGGGCCGTGGACTCCGGTGGCACCACGTACCGAGGAGAGAGGCGGAGGGACACGGGAAGAGCAGTGCAGGGGAGCGGAGATGGCGATGCTTGCGCAGAGGGAGAGAGAGGACGACGAGAGAGAAAGAGAGACGAACGGGAGTGGGGAGAGAGAGACAGACGACAGGGGGGGTCGCCGTTGGGCTCTGATACCAGACTGATGGGGAACCAGATAGGGGAGGAAGGGAAGGAGGAAGAGGAAGGGAAGTGGCGGGAAGAAGGGAGGAGGAGACAGGAACTGTGCACGCCGCACTCACGTCAATCTGCCATTTCTTTCAAAATCTGTCATCGCCCATCCACAGGGATACAGGTAGATACATATAGGAGGGGATGGGTTCACAAATGACCAAAATACCCATTCCCTCAAAATATTCAATGAAAGCCCAAAAATTACATAAAAACAGGAAAATACCCAAATGGCACCCAAATGGGCCAAACAAAATATCTTGGCCTACTACAAAAATATACTAAAGCCTCAAAAATCCTGTAGAACGCCGTCGTCCAACCAAAGAGACGTCGGCTCCGCGCGACGACGCATGTAAACCCGCGACGGGTCGAAGCGAGCAAGTCCACGGGTGTCCGCACCACTTGGATAAAGAATGTGATACATACAAAGTGGACCAGATAACAACTTGGTGAAAGTTCGCTAGAAAGAAGGCTGATGGGCTGCAACATACATTAGTTGGCATGAACAATACAGATCTTACTGACTTACTCAAGCCAGGTTCATGTCTCTGCATTAGTGGGTTTGGTTACATGGAGTTGAAAAGTGGCCAGGATGGAAGTCTCAAGGAATGGGTATTTTGGTTTTTATGTTGTAGCGTTTGGACCTCTTTGCAAAAGAGGAAAGAAAGTCTGGTGCTAACACCTTGAAAGAGTTTCCTTCTTCCACGGGAAAGGGACAATGAGAAGGGAGACAAAGGAGGTATAAAAACAATGGAAGTGCACCAAGGCCACCCAATTCCCAACTGACCATCACCATAGGATTCACCCACCTTCCTTTCTTTTCTCATCTTTCTTCCTGTGGTTACTCCTGCAAAAGGAAGAGAAAAAGACGGAAGAAGATGTTGCAGGTGTTGTATTGTGCATGGGGACTGGTGATAGCAAGCATGGGGCTTGTCTCCAAAAGTGCAGCTACATTTCCATTTTTGGTATTTTGTTAAGAAGATAAGATGAACAAAGCAGTCAGGGGAGGTTGATTCCAATGAAGAAGAGGGTAATGACGGAAGAGAACTGTTTTTATTTTGGAAAAATTACATATATACCCCGAGAATACATTGTATTCAAGATTGTATCCTTGAAATCTGCGTATTATATTTTATATCCTTAGAATCTAAACACTTCATCAGTTATGTCCCTACCGTTTGATTCTATCCATTTAACTCAACCATACTTGAGTTTAAGGAGTAAAAAGACTAACTTGCCCCATTAAATTTTTTTTTTTAATCTCTCTCTCTCACTCGCCTCTCCCTCTCATATCGCCGCCTTCTCTCTCTCTACATCGCACCCTCACTATTGGCGTTGGAGGAGAGAAGGCCACTCCAACACCCCCAAGCTTGCACACACTCTCTCTCTCTCTCTCACTATCAACATCAGCGGGAGAACCCCCCTCTAACACCTTCCAAACCTCTCTCTCTCTCTCTCTCTCTCTCTCTCTCTCTCTCTCTCTCTCTCTCTCTCACACACACACACACACACACAACATGACCAGGTGTTCCAAGATGCCTCCGCCTGAGTGCAACTACTATTCGGATGTGGCCATCATCAACGCACACCTTAACTCCTTCAACTCCAAGGCAACAGGGTTTTCGTGTGTCACCTACAGGGAGCAACCTCTCAGACAGCTTCGATCACTTGTCCATCTCCATCAGACACTGCGGAACAACCTGCAGTACCCTAGCAAGTACATCTACGGTGTCACCCTCCACTTCCTCTGCTGCCTCTTCGAGGCGGAGATCATCGAGTCGCCGGTGCCCTCCGTCCTCTCTAACGTGGAGCACCGCCACCCATTTGTTCGACAAAATGTCGTGCCCTCTATCTCCGTCATGTCCTACCTGCCGCAAGGGAAGCAGCTGCTGGTAGATGCCCTCGAGACGATCGAGTGGTGCTGTCCACGGAGCAGGATGCATCCACCTGCCAGAACACCTTGTTGATGTTGTTCCAAGACCGTGTAGCGACATACCTGCCCGCCCATGTGGACTACGCCATGGAGTGGGGAGAGCTGGAGATGGTAGCACTTGGTCTGATCCACGAGGTGTGCTGCATGACTATGCTACTCGCCCATGTGGACTCCCTCTCGACGTCGACAGTAATGATCTATGAAGCTGGCACTCTCATCTCGCTCTCCTCTGCCCCCATCACGATCTGTGCCACCGTCAACACCTACTGCCAGCTCCTCTCACAGAGGGATAACAACGTGAAGCTTATCGTGTTGGGCCATCTGAACGAGCTCCACTCTATGTACTGTGAAATCATGGTGGAGCTGATCATGGACATGCTGTGTCTCTGTCGAGCCCCAACCTCAAAATCTGCAGGAAGGCTCTCAACATCACGTTGGAGCTCATCATCCTGAGGAACGTCGACAAGCTGGTCCTCATGCTCAAGAAGGAGGTTGTCAAAATGCAGAGTGGGGAGATAAAAAAGAATGGGGAGTTTCAGCAAATGTTGGTGCAGGCGATCCATTCCTGTGCCATCAAGTTCCTGAGGTTGCCAATAGCGTAGTCCATCTCTACCACCACCTACAAGGAGCGACATCTCTCTCTCTCTCTCTCTCTCTCTCTCTCTCTCTCTCTCTCTCTGCCACTGGCCACTCCCACCCCCCTCCGCAGTCCCTCTCTTCATTCTATCTCTCTCAACAACTCTCTCCCCCCCCCCCCCTCTTATTTCATGAATATTTAAAGAATTTTATCTATTATTTAACAATTAGGTTGGTGTAATAATAAAATATTCATGTTGTTCTAACAACCACTTAACCATAGGGACTTAATTGATGAATTTTTTAGATTCCAAGAGTATATTATATAATATAATATGCAGATTTCACGGATATAACCTCGAATCAAGGTTCACCAAACTTGGTTTTGCCTCGTAGTATGGCATCGGGCGTACCATATGTAGCGGTCCGATTTGGCTCTAGTTCGACCCAATAAATCTTAAGTTTTCATTATAAAAAATTTATAAAAAAACACTACTTGTAAATTTGTACCGAACCATGCCAAGACTTGAAAATGCCTGGCGCAGAACAGTACGGCAAGCCATGCCTCAAATACAATGCATTCTAGGGGTATATATGTAATTTTTCCTTTTATTTTCTGTCTTTCAAATTCGGAGTTTAACAAGATGAAGAAGAGATGGGAATATGGCATATGGAAAAAAAATGGACAAGGAAAAAGAGATGCGGATCAAATTATACACCCCCCATGACAGATTGTCACCAAATAACATGAACATCCGCCAGTAACCTTGTTTCCCTTGTTGTACCTTTCATTCCCTAAGCATAACCAAAAAGGTCCAGTAATACACTGCTTTGTGACTAAAGGATAACTATACTGACTGAGAAGCACCCTGGATTCATCACACACAGAATTTTGATGAGGAAGCAATATAAGAAAATTTTAGATATTAAGCAAATTCCATGTCACATAAGTAAGCCAGCTTTCAAGATGGATACTACATCATACGACACTGATCAGAAGAACTAGTAAACTTGTTATTACATCTCTGTTAAACTAAGAGAATAAATTAACAAGCACTATCAAGGAAGCAACATGAATACCGTTTCAGAACAACTTTTCCTGCCTCTGCAACATTCAACCTTGCTAGATGCTTTTTCTTATCCAGAACATATGCATTGTCTGTCTTCCTCTTTGGCATTTTCAGCAACTGCATATCTTCAAAATGAATGCACAGTTAATCAGTGAAATCTATAGATAATAGCCATGCTTGTTGAAGAGCCACAGATCTATATGACAAAAGGAATTCAAAACTATGAATGACTTGGAGGAACTCATGGTGCATAAAAAATGCATGTGGCAAACTAAATCCGTAAGTGAGAACATGAGTTCATACAATGAGGCAGCAGGAATTTTATTGAGTCCCTGAATATTGAGATTGGCACCAAACAACTCCCATAGCCAGACAAGAGAGCAGTGATTATTATTCGTCCAAGTACAGAAGAAAATGCAGGATGGCAAATTATTCACACCAGAAGGGCTGGTACGTCTGATAGCTGGAATATCATTGCTAAATGAGTGATAAAACTGAGTAAAGGGTGAAGGGAGATGACTACGCTGGTAAAGATACAAGCCACGTGAAAGACATCTGGATGAAGAATTCAAGCCATTATCTGCGGGACGGAGGAGGCTAGGTTACCCAAAAGATGGTTATCGGTTCAAGGACGCAAGGTGACCTTGCTTTTTCAGGGTAAGAAGGGGTAGAGAAAATGCCTCAAGACAATGTCCGAGTACCAGGTGTGGAAGAGGATTCCCAATAGTCTGAAGTCTGACCAATTCATACTTCACTGCCATGTCACAAGATGGCACTTGACATTTAAATGCCCGATGTGGAGATAGTACTTGTGAAGATCTCAACATCTGATGGGAAACCAGCAAACCATTTTGGAGGTGACTGAAAGTTTACCATCCTTGAGGATTAGATCATAAGAGTAGAAGCAGCTCTGGGCTTACTTTGGCTTCACCTGGTTCCCGAGCAGAACACTGCTGCATAAGAAGCAGCAAAAAACGAAGCACTGGAGATGCTTCCAGCTTAAACTTGGATAGCATTTGTTAACGGAGTGGAACTTTTCTGACAATATGCAGCAGAAAGGACCCAATGTACGTCTTCCGCTCTCTTCGTGACACCTTCCGCAGATGGAAGAAAGACTCTCCTTTGGAGTTATGGGGAGCTTCTCTCCGAGTTTTTGAATCGAAATTATTTCCTCTTCTTTCTGCCTGATTACATGGGTTGTATCAGTGTCTTGGCGGCAAACCAACGCCTTCTTCTCAAATGAAAAGAAGAACACTCCTGGCCTGGGAATTTCTTGGCTATCATCCCGCTCACGACAATTGTGAAAACCCATCAGAAATCTTGAACAAATGTTCCCACAGCTATTTGTTCAAGAGCAGACGACCCCAGTTAACGATCGCCAAAACCCATCTCGAATTCTCAGCTACTAACATTATTCAAACACCAAAGGAGGAACTTGGGTCGCCCTCACTCTACACGAAGCGGAAGGAGATAACAAAAAGCGGGAAAACGGGAGGGGGGAAGAGGGAAGAGAAGGGTTTCTCACCGGTGATGAGGACGTGGGAACTACAGTACTTGCAGTGGTAGACGAAGATGTCCGACTCGGGGCCGTCGGGTGCGGCGTCCTCGCTCGAGTACGTGTGCGTCGTCCTCTTCGGCATCTCGTCCTCCCCGCACACTCGCACCCGCAGGCCTCCGTGACGAACAGAGAGACGAACATATAAAAGGGGCTTTCTTGGGCGGCTTTGCGAAGTTCACATGGAGAACCGTGTAATGGTAACATCGTTTTGCTACTCCCATTTGATATTAATTACAACATTTAATCATTTAATTCTAAAAGATTATATGTTTCCAAATGAGATCGATGTTGACGTTGGGTTGGGTCAATAATTTCGATTTTGAGGGCACCATTTTAATTAAAAAAATTAAACAACAAGAAGAGAAAAAAAAAATAAAACGAAAGAATTTTACAGTAGCATAGGACATCAACTTGATCCTTGAAAAAGTTTCATAAAATTTGATCATGTCTTTTAACTAAGATTGAGTGAAAATGTGTCTAAACTATTTAAATCTATTTTCTCTAATTTTCTTATCAATTGGAGCCAGTTCCAAATTCTTAGAGACGCGCACATTCTTAATTTTATCTCTTTTAATCTTATCATACATCTATCTTAAAAGCCCACAAAAATTATAAACCTAATAAACTCTCTTACTAGTGATGGTTTCCTCCACAAAAATTTGGCCAAAGAGTGGCTCAGTGGTTAGAAGTTCACATAGACCTTAGTGAGGTAGGTTTAAATCCCGACCCCCACATCTACTCATCAAAACTTTTTAGAAAAAGTTTGGCCATCAATCCACATTGTTTCCTCGTTATCTGAAAGCCTATCAAATGTCATAAGAGAAGAATATCCAGGGAGCACCCTCATGTGATCATCTGGGGAAAAATATACATATGCAACAAACAACATCAACCATATACTATCTTGGGTTAGTTAGAAGTGTCATTTGCATCAATGCAAAATCACAGGGATTCAAAGATGGATTAACCTGGTCTAGATCAGAAATGCAGAGTCTATTACATCAGACAGCCTGGGAAGAGCATTCAAACTACCAACATTGTGAGTTTCCACTGGGGTGAACATCCAGAAATTTTAGGTTACAGACCCTCCCACAAGGAGTAGACTACATCAGAAGCTTGAAATTGCACGGCTAGAGGAGGACGATCAGCACTCCATCACTCGGCATCCTCGATTTCCTCATCCTCTGGTACACCCCGGAGATAAAGAACATTGTTGCACCTGCCCATGACATTTTGCATTAGCATTTGCTTCAACATATTAAGCAGCGAAAAGCAAGTATGTTCTAAACGAGGAGCTACACTAAGCTATGTCCTACAAAAACTTTTGCTTCGGACATCGTAAATTTAGCACTATGCAATCATCAGCCAAGGAAGATTACATTATACAAGTGTCATGATTTTTTGGTTAAAGAAAGATATATGACAGAGTAATGTGTGCTCCTACAGATCTACCTCAAAATTAATCTAAGGGACATGCATGCATGCACAGAACTCACCAGTCTGCAAAAAAGAGACCTTGTACAAATTTTAGTTGCCTAAGCTTAGTCTAATTCCTTACTCTCAGCAATATTAAATATTGTCAAAAACGCTTCCCATGACGTTCCCCTATTCTAAAGTATTTGTCTACCTTTATTTTTCCAACAAAGTAATAAAATGATAACCTAACTCTGGTTAGAATTTTCCACCCTTATCCTTTTCTCAATCTTTGAAAGAAGAAAGAGGACGGAGAAGGCAGAGTGGAATTGTGGGAGGCACTCACCCTTCTCTCTCGACAAGCACCACCACTGCCTCCTACAGGTCTGCTATCCTCCAGATCCTGCACAACCTCTGTGACCATCTTATTCACTTGCTTCTATAAATAAATGAGCTGAACAGTGACTAACAGTGCAGGAAAAGTAACATGAGGGGATGGCAAGCCTTGCTGAATTTAGTTGGTTTGGCTTCAGCACCATCATCAGGTGCTCACCTTCATCCTCATTTGGCACAAGAACCACATTCATGCCCTGCCATCATCTGCTCTCTACCGCCTCTGCCCTCTTGACGATGCTGTCAACCTTCTGCTGCCACTTAGTTTGCCATGAAGATTCACAGCACCCTGGAGATGCAGGCCAGACTGATTGTCGATGAGCACCCATCCCCTACCATTTCACACTCTCCCTCTTGATTTTCTATAGTGGCAACACCTGATGAATAGATAGAGGGGGGGGTGCAAACAATAAACCACCTCCCTCTTCAGCAAGACAGAGGGATCTGCGAATGTTCAAGGGTAGTTTGGGTCATTTCCCTTCAACAATAAAGAAATTACCAAAGAAGAATGCCTTCCTCAGATGATTGATGACTGCAAGGATTTATTTTAGAATGGTAGAATATCACGGGGAGCACATATGATGATATTGAGGTTATAGGGGTAAATATGAACTAAGAAGCATACAGGGAAAAATTTATAAAAGTACCAGAAAAGAATCATAAGTACATCATGAAAATTAATTTTAGTTACCTAATCAGAATCTCCCCCAAGTTCCCTGTGAACTGTCCTTCAATGTATTCCTCAGTGTTTGCCAGCTGCATTAAAGAAAGCCAATAAACAATTTGCAAAACCAGTGAAGAGAACTGTTGAAGAAACAAGTTTAAGGCTTAAGATATTACCTGCAGATTCATGTACGAATCAACTGATACGAGGAAACCTAACCAAGAATGATAAAGACATGATAAATCTTCATGTACTTTCCCCAAAAAAAATCATTAATGCTAAGAACTTTCATTTGATGTTACCTTTGTATTCCATCCCCCACTTAAGCTTCACAATCACAGATTTGCCAGTCAAATTGTTCAAGAAGGGTTTTGGATTAACTGGAATAGACTGCAACGAAATGTCATTGGAATGAAAATCTAAAAGGGAAGAACTAAAACTCTCCATGAGCAGAACTCTTGAAATAGAAAATAAATGACACCAGGTCAGAGTCATAATGTTGTCAACAGGTCAACTTCTTGCAGCTTCTTAACCATGAGGTGGACACCTTCAAATTAGTTCATATCATGGTCCTTGTTTTAATATCTATTTTGGCAGATAACATCCTTATTGTTAGACCTCTTGATCACAATCACAATTGCATGTTTTTAATGCTGGAAAAGTTTAGGCAAAAATCATATCACTTCACTTCAAGCTGACAGAAAAATAGGTCAGAAAATACTCAGAAAACTTAGTGAAAAAAATTACTATATCATCACGTGAAATCATTAGGCAAAACCATCTAACAATATGAGGAACAGCTGGCTTGAGTTAGAATTCAGAGATTTGAGTAAGAATTGTAGGGTGCTTTCACCTCCTCAACATTTACACATAGCTAACCATCGTTATCCTCAATATTGGAGGTCCTTGACCTCTCCAATGTTTACACATGGCTACCCACACGCAGAGTAGGTGAACTTTCCTAAAATAATGGGATCAAAGGATAGAGTATTAAGGAGTGGTTAACCAAGCATCAATCAAAATTTTCTTTTCACTATGATAAGAGGTGATTTCCTGTGGCCACAAGGACAACCCAAGGTTCTTCTCAAGACTCAAGTTCATAGAAGTCCTGTAATACCCCAAGAATTAGCATGGGCATAAATACAATTTCAGAAAGAGTATGTTTGCAATTCTGAACAATCTGAGGTTAAAACTAAAATAGACAAATTTTATGAGGTGTTAAATATAATTTGAGGGGCCCACCCTAGCGGCTAAGTTGTAACGACCTGGCCTTCAGGACCCACTAAGACTCCGAACTCTACATCGCCACCTACGGATCCGAAGATCCGGAAGGGTTAAAAAACATGTCTAGTGAGATATACAATAAGTTTAAACAACCAAGCAATAAAAAGAAAATACATTTATGGAATAGAAAATATACACAATGTCCCAGATAATAGTACAAGAGAAAAGAAACACTGACCATTGCTATCGCTGCTGGCCACAAGCGGCGCAACACTACTGTGACCGTCCGAACACAAACACCGACTCCCGCGAGCTCAAACCTGGATGGAAGTAGGGGAGAATGAGCTTCGCGGGCGAAATCCAGTAGGGAGTACCAATCCCTCACTGGTTCAAACAGGAACAACTAAACATATACGATTTACGAGATATAACAAAATAATAATAATTAACTGAATGGAACAGTACTAAATAATCAGAAAGGCATACGGATGTGCTACAAGTACATCAACACAGCACAGCCAACAAGACTAGCAGATGTATATACAACTCACAGAATATAACAGGATATGAATGAATATAAGCGGGGTGCAGACATAAATGAATAGAAAAGCCAAGGTGCCACAAAAGTACTGCTCTCACAACCACGGTCTCAAACAGGCTACCAAGGTACACTGCAAATGCCACCCAACTACACACATATAGAAAACCCTCGTCTGGACAAGAACACTGGCCACCGACTCACCTCTACTAGTCAGTGGTCAAGTGCGCCTACTAACGTCTTACCACTCGACCACAATTCTAGGTCTCCCCTCCCGGAGTGAGAAGCGTGGACAAAACACAACCACAAGCATAGTTGTCAAGATGTCAAGGCGTTCAAGGCATGTTTGGGCTCCTTGAGTGCCTAAGCGCCGGCCTAAGCGGCGCTTAGGCACCCAAAATGACGCCCAATCTAGGTTATTTCAAAAGTATCCCTATACAATATTTATTTCTCTAAACATACATAATACTCATAAAATTTCAGTAAAATGATCATAATGCAACTGTCATTATTGTAGTAACAAATCACAAAATCTGAAGAAAAGAAATAAATACTAAAAGTTCTGAAAATTACAAAAGAACATAATAACTCCACGAAAATTACAGAAAACAAAGGCAAAAGGGTTAAACACACTAACATGAGGGCTACATACTTTTAGCTTCAGCTTTTTTGTTTGAAAGTGTATTTTATTAGCTTCATCCTGAAAGATGTTAGATATAACATGGAATTATGGAAAACAGTTATCCTAGTCTCCTAGAAATTCAACAAAATGAGGAAAGTAATATCATGTGACTAAGCAAACTTGCACAGCCTAATGACAGTACAAGCACAGTCATGTTAGACTGTGCAAGCACACAGTCATTAGACTGCTAATTAGACTGTGACAGAGAGAGGGAGCACAGACTAATGACTGTAATTAGACTGTGTTTGCCCAGCCTAATGCAGAGAGAGAGGGGGGAGGGATCGAGAGAGGAGGGGGAGGGACTGAGAGTAGGGGTCTGGCCCTCTGGGGAGGTCGGCGAGGGGTTGGGGACGGAGGGGATGGCCGAGAGAGGAAAGGGCTTCCGGAGTAAAGAAAAAGCAACGGGAGAGAGCATACCTAAAAAGAAAAGAGCTTCACAGCGGCCAGAAGAAGTGGCGGAGACAGTCGATGCCGGCGACGGAGGCGGCCTGAGCCGGCGGAGGTGGCGGCAACCGGCGTCGGAGCAGCGCACGCAGGGAAGCGTCGGAGAGGCAAACACCAAAGCCTAGCTTCTACGGGGATGCGTCGCGCGATGACCGATCGGGGGTTGGGGTAGGGCTGTAAACGGAGCGGATATGAGTTTTCCGCGTCCGCTCCGAATACGTAATCGCATAATTCGTATCCGCTCCGAATAAAATTCGGATACGGAACGGATATCTTAGTCGGATAATATTCAGATTCAGAGGGGATACCGATATTATCCGCTTCGAAAATATGAGACCTGATAAGAGGTATAAAGTGACCTAAAAATCAGAAAATAAAAAGAAAAAGAAAAAAAATCTGTAAAATTCTAAAACATATATAAATACCACAAACAATCTCTAAATATTCATACAAATAGCATAGAACGAAAGTTCAACTACTACTTGACAATTAAGGAATCACTAAAATTTCTAATGTAGGACATAATCATTCATAAATTACATGTCTCACATTTAAATTACATGTCTCACAATACAATTATTCAGACAGTTCTTCCAACTTTGTGCTCTTTTTGGAGGTTATTCTCATCTTTTCCTGTGGAAGGCGATGGGCCGGAGGGGGGAGCGCAGACGGAAGAAGGGGAGGAGCCGGAGGGGGGAGGGCCGGAGGGGGGGACCGGGGGAGCCGGGAGCGCAGGTGGGGGGAATCGGGGGATGAGAGGGACTGAGGGAGACAGACACAGAGGGAGGAGGGCCGGAGGGCGGAGGGGGGGGGGAGCGCAGAAGGGGAGGAGCCGGAGGGGGGAGGGCCGGATGAGAGGGAGACTGGGGGAGGGAGGGCTGGACCGCCGGAGGGGGGGAGGGCCGGAGGGGGGGAGCCGGGAGCGCAGGTGGGGGGAATCGGGGGATGAGAGGGAGGGAGGGCCGGAGGGCGGAGGGGGGGAGCGCAGAAGGGGAGGAGCCGGAGGGGGGGGAGGGCCGGATGAGAGGGAGACTGGGAGAGACAGAGGGAGGAAGGGCCGGACCGCCGGAGGGGGGGAGGGCCGGAGGGGGGGAGCCGGGAGTGGGGGGATGAGAGGGAGACAGATCAAACACTTACCGCCGTGCAGGTGTGCACAGTGATGTGGAGTCGCCGACTCGCCGGAGCTTCCGCGCAGAGGAGCCGCCGCCGCGTCTGCAAGGGTCCGTGGCCGGCCGATGGCGAGCCGAGATGACGAGGGGAGGAGGGAGGAGGCAGGAGGGCTGGAGGGGTCCGAGGGGAGGGGATTTGGGGGGAAAGTGGGAAACGGGGGAGAGGGGAGGGAGGTCTCGCCAGGTTACTCGGTTCGGGTAGGGTTTTAAAGATGTTTTTATATGTTAGGTATGGGCCCAGTTTCGGATCGGATCTTAAACGGAACGGATTTTTTATTTCCGCATCCGCTCTATTTAATATTCGGATAATATCCGTATCTGAATCCGCTCCGTCAGATATTTGTTAAACGGATACGGATATGCTTAATTGGATACTTATTCGGATCAGATTCAGATATTATCGGATCCGTTTATAGCCCTAAGTTGGGGGCCATTTTAACGGGGATCCGAATTGCTCGAATGGGGCCCAGACCTTTATTGGGTCCAAGAGCGAGAAGCGAACCCAAGCGTGCGCCTTAGGCGGTGTTTGGAAACAAAGTTGAAAAAAATTTAAAATCTTTGGAAAGACCAACCCTCCTCCCAAATGCGCCCCTTCTTTTGACTTTTTAGCCCTGCAAAACCAGGCTGGAGGAGAGAGATAGAGAGAAGAGTTTACTTATGGAAAATAAAAAGATTTAGTGTACTTTATATTATACTTAAGTATAATATTATTAAGCAACAAGTCCACGTAACATCTAACAATTAGGTTGTCATTTTATCACTCCCATGTGAGGAGTGTCACATGGGTTTTTGTCTAGTCATATTAATATGAAAGTGAACTAAGTCTTTCATGAAAAAACAGGTGTAACATCGCTTTTGAAAATTTTGAGGTAGAAGGAGAGAGATGGACCATGCACAGTGTGGTGAGAATTTTTTATTTTTCTTTTTTACAACTTCTCAAGCTTCATCGTCCACGCCGCCAAAGGCGCGAGCGACGAGCAACAATCGTGAGGCCAACGTCAGGGTGCATCAGAATATAATTTTTTCAAATTTTACTTTTTAAAAATCGAAACCAAACACCGCCTTAGCGGTGTCTTGTTGCGCCTTTTTAACCCTTTAAAAAGTGGTCAAATTTAAGCGGTGGAATATGCGCATGTCTACCTAGGCGCCACCTATGTGACATTTTAGGTAGACGTCTTGACAACTATGATCACAAGTCGTAGTCTTGTCGAATTACGATTTCATATCTGTCCTCTTGACACGGCTCTGAAATAGTGTAAACTACAAAGTGAGGTAGTGAGAACGGATTAGTTGGACCGCACTACAACCCTCCAAACTCCACGGAAGTCGGACCAACTAAGAGTTTTTCAAACGACTTGACGCCGCTGTCCAATTCTATTTTCCCCTCTGTCTGAAAAAAATACTCGACGGACGCACTCGTGGTTTGGAGACCACCCTCAACAAGTCCACGAAAACGGGCGTCACGGGAAACGATAATAACCCAAAAAACGTATCATGCGCTGAGACATGTCCTTAAGTGTTGTAATACCGGACGAAGAAGACTATAAGACATTGTGTTAAAAAGTCGACATAGGCGTTATGAGTACAACATGGAGAACTCAAGTGCGGAACAAACCCACCACAATATGCATGGAAAATGGTTAAACTAGCGACCCATTCGGCTTAACTGTTGGCTACCCGAAGCTCGACTGACTCGCATTGGAAAACCCAAGGGGCCGGCCCATACTGGCCTATCAACAGGCTCAGTTGGGTCCGTCTGCTGGCCTAAACTTAATCGGGTCGGTCAACTGACCAGTTTAACTGGTCCGGCCCAAACCACCCCAAGAATTACAATTAATGCATAAACATGTATTAGACGAAGAAAAGTCGAGCGTGCTAATGTTACGATACTAAGCACATCTCATGTTATCTTGTTTTCCTACTATTCCTCGTGACATTATATTGCAAACATATCATTCTAGCTGAGATTCACATCAACCAACCATAAAAGCTTAAATCACAATTCATGAATAAAGGCCAATAAACAAAACTCTATAGGGCATAACCAACAGTTTAAAAATTTAAATATTAGCATGTTGTAATGTAGATGTGGAAATCAAATATTAATGCAACCTCACCCATATATACTATCTATACTATATTAATATAACTTAGTTTTGGAGCAGCCACGTGAAAGCACTAGGACCTGAGTTTTCCCGCCTAAAAAATTTCTATCCCAACTTTGGCAATTTTATATAGACCACTTCTTATTACCAGAAATCAAAGAACACCATGAAGAAACAAAACAACAACTTTGCGTACAGAGTACAAAGACCTGTTCGAACTGCAAAAGAATTATGTAAACTAAATATCCAGACAAAACTTAAATGCATACGCACAGAGGAGACGCTCAGAGACTCCCACAAAAATTATGAAGGAATAAGTTGTCATTTAATAAGCACTTACAGTGATAAAGTTTGAGTGTGAAGACCCTCATTATACCGGTACGATTATACCAACCCACGTCGGTATAGCGAGCGTCATCACAGTGGGACATTTACCCAACAATAACATTCAGCTGAGATACACGTGAATATAAGAGCAGAGTAGCGGAAGTAAAAGAACCAATGTCTTCAATTCATTCATCATCCACATTTAATATACATGATTCGATAATATTTAAGAACTACAAGTCCACATAATTAACTTGCTGAAAGTCAAATACATAATTGTCCATACTTAAACATTTCTTTCCATGATAGTGCTAGTACAATGTTTCAATTACATACATCAAGTGCCAAAATGTCACAACTACGCTCCACCAAACTAGCTACTCCCCGCGCTCGGAGTCGCTTTCCACGGTCTCTTCCAAAGTGTGTCACCTACTACACCTGTACGCCGAAGCAAGTAATGAGTCTAAAAGACTCAGCAAATAACTCTACACATACCATACATGTACATATCATAGCAGGTTTTACATACACATTTACAAGACACAACATATAGCATGCGTAACATTGAGATTAACAACCTATCATGGTAATTCTATTAATGAAACACATGATTCATGCTTTCATATTTCCTAAATTAAAATCTCCTACCACATGTTCTCTAATCATTCCAACTCATGAAAGTTCTACTTTCAATTAAACTAAAACATGAGAGCAATCTAGCATGACTAGCTTACATACATGAAAGAAACACATTGCTAACATGGTTACTACTCATTCGTATACATGCACATAACCATTTTACATGCTCTAAGCTTGCTGTTTTGACATGGTTTAACACTTTACAATTTAACACATGAAAGCTACATTCTCATTCAAACCACAACATGAGAGTAAACATACATAGAATGGTTTACACATAAGTAAGAATTGTCTCTAACATGGATTCTACGCATTGTACACATATAAAACATAATCCTAAACACATTTAGTTTACTGTTTTAGCATGATTCCAGATTTATCATGTCATGGATTCTCATCTCACAATTTCACATTTTGGTTTCACAAATTTACACAATTTCTTATTCACATAGTTCACACTTTACACCTTCGCATGTTCACATTCTCACTTTACACATGAACACATTCACATTTCACATTCAGCATTTCCACATGCTCACATTCTCACTTTACACATGAACACATTCACATTTCACATTCACATATTTACTTTTACACATTACGCATATACACATGTTCACACTACACAATTTACACATATACACATTCGCATTTTCACATTTAGATGCCGTGACACATAGTACAAACCACCACTAGAAGGACACTTCACATACACATATAACACTTGACACATAAACGCCACCTAGGCAATACAGTGACGAATCTTGGTACTGCGCAGACCGGGAGAAGCCCTCTCCACCCTAACTAGTGGTACTTGTCTACCTCCAGGATTTCATCCTAATGTCCATAAGATTTACACTTCGAACCTTCCCGTGGGGACTTTTCCACGGTACGGTTCCATGGCCCTCTATGGAAGCAGTGTCACACACGGCGCATTTACACATTTCGGTTTTTAACACACACATTCACACAATTTACACATGTCTTACGTTTTCTCATTCATGCACATAGCTCTATTTTCCTAAATCATGGCACTACTGGTCGACAGGGATTACATGTTCAGAATTTTACACAAATCAGATCACACACACATTTCACAATATTCCCACATTAGCATGTATTCTTTTTCACATTTCTCGCATGGAAAAATTCATATTTCACTATACAGTTGTCCAAATGACTTGAAATTTTAACCACATGTTGATCTTAGGTTTATGATTCCACATGAAATTTTTCAGATTTTTCTGACTCAAAATGAAGTTACAGAAAATTTAACATCAATCTCACATTACTATTCATAATGCAAATTAACATGGAGTTGAACAAAATCACAAATTTTACAGCTCACTGTATGCACCCTAGCATACATAGGGTCACAGAATTTATTCCCGAATTTATCGAGGAACACGTAATTTGCTGGAAATTTAACATGACCTACGCATGATTTCTAATTCCATTTCAGAAAATTCAATAATTCAGAGGAACATGGAGAAAATTCCCAAAATTTAGAGCATGGACTGATTCACCCATTCTTGGTTTAGCAAGATTTAGGGCATCCAATTCCACATGAATTTCATACACGGTAGCGAACATGGTCTAGATCTCATCATGCACACATTTTCCATAAATAAACCATTTATGCCAAATCACAGAAATTACAAGGATCTCACCACACATTCAGACATCCATATTACATATCATAATAAGTTTACAATATATCCTCATCGAAAACACATCGAAATTAATCAAATATGTCAGGAAGAACAGCTCACTGTTCTGTCCTGGAGAACTTAACGGCGGTCTCTGGCCGTTCCAAGAGTGGACGGCCAGATCGCTGGACGCATACTCGGGATCTCGGCGTCAAGGGCATTGACGCCAAGTTCCTGTCTGTGCAGAAACACAAACCGAACTCCAAATGCAAAGGTGAAAGGGGGATCTAGGACGCGAGGAAAAATACATAAAAATTATAAAACCCTACTGACATCTACATGGACGGAGGGTGGGGGTTACTTGCCTTTCTAAAAATCTCCAAAGGGATCTATGTTGCTGTTGAAGCTCTCCTTGGGCAGTCCCAAGAAGCCTCCAAAACACCTCTCCTTCGGATTCTTGACTGATGTAGACACCAAAGCGAGGTCGGGGAAGCCTTCCCTGATGCTCCAGCTATCTCCCAGTCGTTGTAGATGGCCGGATGAAGCTCCCAATTCCCGAATCTAGGCTTGCGAAGTCAGGTCTTTCTCACAGAACTAGGGTTTGTCTTCTTCTCTTTGCAAAGAGCCAAGAGAGGACTGAGGGTTGCAAGAAGGGCTTGTATATAGAGGAGGGGAAGCTCTCCTCTCAAGCAGGTCGGACAAGAGGGCTTTCAGACTGTTGAAGACAGCTCTCCAATGGTTGGGGTAGCTTGTTCCCGGAATTCTGTGCTCTGCAACGCATGCAGGTCAGAGAAACTGGCGTCCACATCGCTGGACGCTGGACTTAGTGTTGGCGTCCATAGGGTTGACGCCTATACAACTCAAACGTCCATTGATATTGACACAAATCTGGCCTTCGGCCAGAACTCTAAAACATGCAGAAACCATGCACATCTTATACCTATATATGTGCCATATGTATACGTTATCATGTACACACTACCCTCATACTATTCACACATTATTTACAACTAATTACACACATACATACATAAGTATACTAAGATAAGATGTACGTAGATATCTACCTATGCGTACATGATGTTTTACATAAGCGTGACTCAACACACGGCAAAATAGAATGACAAGAATTTCGAGGGTTTCAAAATCATTAGGAGGCAATATGAATTAAGTTAGCTAGGAATAATCTATTCAACAAAATAATTCTTGCATGCACACACTTGATTTGACATACATATAGTATACACACACGGATGGAGCATACTTAGGTACATTGTGCATGTTATTCTTAATATACATAATATACACAATTTAGCTAATTGCCTATTCTCACCCAAAATTTCCTAAAATACATGCATGTTATCCATGAGGAATATAGAATTACAATATACACTACTAAATACACCTAATACGTACTATATACAACATTAAATCAACACGTGAACAAAATAAAATGGCAAACAAAAATTTGAGGGCCTTATATTGAGTCTCATGGAATACTTGTAATAATGATTCTCGAGGTGATGAAAAGACTATTTTATCTCGTTGACAGATTTAATGAAAAATATATACGTTAATCACATACAATTAGAATAAAATAAACTATCGCCAAGATTCAAAGAGATTGGAATAAGAAGTAAACAATCATGAGTATGAGATACAAGTCCACATTTAATGTTCACAAGTCAACTTACGAACATTATATGTCGACGTGTGACCACCATGTGTCGACATGTGTACAACATGTGAACATCATATGTCTCTGTATCATCATATTTTCATAATGTGATATTAAGAGAGATCTTTTGATGATTTTATTTATGTAGATATCATTATGTGGACATGCACAAGTGCAAATATTATGAAGATATTTATTTAAAATATTGTTAATACTAATTACATATTATTAGAGTTTTTGTTATTACCAAAATATTTATTTTAATGACATAAAAGAGTTAGAGAGAGATAGAGACAGTTATGACAGTGCTGGATGGTAGGTAGCGGCGAACGTCACGAGTCAAGACAGCCGTCAAAGAATTTGAGAAGGGGCAAGCGTGAGAGAGCTCGTTGACAGGCTGTATGCATTTCTAGGATATGAGTTTAACAAGGAAAATTAAAAATTTCCCCTGATATCTTAATTAATATAATAATGATGATGGGAACAAATAAAAAATATGACCTAATATGTGAATAAAAAAGTTTAAAAGAAAACTATTATGTATACGATGTATGGTTTTACACCGATGCGATATGGATGTACAATATCGTGCTAGAAAAAAAGAGGAGTTCTTGACATAACCGATTTGACTCTCTTGGTTTTTTTTTACTTTTTTTTTTGAAAATACATCGATCGGATAAAATTTTTATCGATATGATATATTTAGATCTGTACTGTACTAATAGAGATTCGACCTTCGATACGACTTATCTTACTATGATGCCACTATGAACATCATTCACTATAATATACATTATATTAAACATAATTCACAATTAAATATAGGGCTTAAAAATAAAAAATATATTAACATGATATATATTTTCAATATATCGCTTGAAAATATGCCCCACCAATAATCTTTAAATAAATTTAACAAATTAGAGTTAAATCCAACAATAACATGATATACCACAACAATCCACTCACATGCAATAGTAATGAACTACAGAAATAATTTTTTTTACACAGTTATTTATATATATATAGTTAGATTATTTGATAATTGACATAAAAGAAATATTTTAATAATGTCTATAAACTACAGTTAATGGTATTTGTAAACATGAGCTTTTGTATGTATTATATGAATTATACGCATAACCAGGGGTTCTATGCCAAAAACACAGCTACTACGAGTTAGAGGCACAGACCACCCTGTTCGGCTGTTCCCCCGGCCCCCCGTTCCCGTGTCGCCGTCTCCTCCGCGGTCGTCCTCCCCGGAATCGTCTCCCGGTAATAACTTCTTCGCCCCCCCCCCCCCCGCCTTTCCGATCTCCGTACAACTAGGGTTTTATAGATCGTTCTCGTCCCGACAGATCCACCAGAATCGGTGTTCTTAGCCGCGATCTTCTCCTGACGGGAGCTCGGGATCGGGAATTCCTGGTTGCTTTCAGTACCGGGATTTCCTGTATCGCTTGTATCGGGGCTTCCCTTCTGATTCGGTTTCGTTTGCTTGTTCTTGGTCTCAGATGGATTGGCAGGGCCAGAAGCTTTCGGAGATGCTGATGCAGGCCATGCTGGTGGCCTCCGCCGTGGCCGCGTTCGCCGCGGGCTACGCCCTCGGGTCCTTCCAGACGATGCTGCTCGTGTACGCTGGGGGCATCGTCCTCACGGCGCTGGTCACTCTCCCCAACTGGCCGTTCTACAACCGCCACCCCCTCAAGTGGCTGGATCCGGCCGAGGCCGAGCGCCACCCGCGGCCGCAGCCGGTGGCGGCTGCGGCATCGAAGAAGAAGCCGTCGAAGAACCACCAGAAGTAGGTGCCGTGATTGGCTTATTCGCATTAATCGATATGGGGCTTTTGGGTTCCTATAGATCAATTGGAAGGACCGCAAGTTGCTTGTTTATTGTCGTGGATGGCAGCTCTTTGTTGTTACTGTGCCGCCATTTTTGGTACTTGTGGACATCTCTGACAATGACCCTATGAGCCAGGAAAATTGAAGTACCTTCAATGTCTTCACTCAAAGATTATGTCTTGCTAAGAAATGAAATCTAAACATCAACCATAGAAAGTAGAAATACATTCTTCTCATCATGATTGATGTCATTACGCAACAAAATGTGTGTTTTCATTGCGAGATGCATGTAGGATGCTGAATAAACAACCTGGCGTATTTGCATGCTTTGTAAGAAAACTAATGTTCGTTGAATCATCTCTGGCTACTGTTTTATAGTATTCGGAGTAGCTTAACAGGGGCAAAGTTTTACGGACCCAGTGATTAGCTTAAGCTGTACACAATGGAATGATAGATTTTCTAATGGAAAATATTATATGGACTAACTTATTGCTGTCCATCATGGAGGAAGCATATGAAATTTCCAGCATCTTGGTAGACTATATAAGCCAGGGTATGGTTGTTTTATTCTTGATCGTATCCATAAGTCATTCTTTCTTTATATTGTTTTGATGACACCAGTTCACATTGTGCAACCAAACGAAAGGAAGGCTGTGTTGCTCACGTGGATGTCTAATCCATGTCGATTGAAATCCTAATGCTGGATTTCAACAGGTTGTTTTGCATGTTTCTGTGGTGATTGCCAGTCTTTACTGTCTCAGAAGAAGGGGAAGAAGATAGTAGCTAGATTGTGTATTGTAAAGCTGATTATAATCTACTTACTCAATTCTCATTATGCGGCTACTGATCTGAAGACTTGTTCAGTTAACAACATATTTGTATTTGGAAGCCCAGATTCAGTTAAGGGGACTAGATCTTGCACTATTCTTCACCCCGAAGAGCCTAGTTTGGGAGAATTTGCTTATATTTACATCCCTCTCACCTGTTCTTGCCATACACCATTGTTCATCAACCATTAATTAGGTGTCAGTTCTCTAGGAGTCTCTTATTGGACCTCATTTGTATCATGCATGGTACTTTTTAGCAACATCTTTCGGGGGACTAGTGAGATGGTCATGTCTAGCTCTTGAAGTCAATTGTCACTTACTAATAGTACCCATGAGGTGTGAATGAGGGCTAAACTGTCTTGGTTGGCAGTTGAAAGAAAAGATAGTCTTTTTTTTTTTGAAAATAAGCCAATGAAAATGCAAGGTTTGGAGTTTGTATTTAGGCTTTTACATGGCAACTTTGATATGAGTTCACTCGGGTATTGCAGATTTATGGGATTCGTAGCTGGAGAAGAGCCAGTGATAGGACCAGTAAGAAAAGAGATCAGGCTGCAGAGGTATATTGTGCTAGAGTGCAGCGTGGGGGTTACTTGACTGGTTTAGTTTCTTGAGGAGGCTGTGTTGGTCAAGTAAACCCTGAAAAGGCAGAGCAGCCACAATCCTCTTGCCGTTTAGTCATGATTTGTCATGAAAACACAAGTCATGGGCATCAGTAAGATTGCTAGTGGCAGGGAACCAGGAATTATTTTTGCTTGTGTAGACATTTGCATACATGTTTATTTTCTTTGGCATATAACTAGACATCTTCCATTAGTTTCTTGCTTTTGGGTGCTCCAGTGATGCTTCTGTACCATGATCGAGTTTTGTGGGACAAACCTCTGTTTTCAGTCCTTGGATTCTGTGTACATTTGAAGTTGTGTTTATGACTTAAGTAGGGTCTCTTTCCATTTGATAACTGGATAAGATTGTCTCGGCCTCTCGGGTAGAAAAACCTTGGTTTCTTTTTCCTCTTTTTAATGTCATATAACTGGATAAGTTATTTGAATAAGTTTATTTTCTTAATTTATATTATGTTATCGGGTCTAAACTGTTATAATCTAGTATGGTAGTATTGTACCATAGAATTTCTGACTCAGACCAATATAACGGTACTTCCAACCTTGGTCTAACATATGTGTAGGAAGACTACAATGGATATTACCATTCAACTTATCATCCTTTTAACCATACCTTATCCACAAATCATGCATTAAAATTTTAAAATTTGTGACATTAAATTAAATTTTGTTTTCAAAGTAAAGACTAATTAATCTATCTGCTACCTGCAAGAGAAGCTACTGCAAGCCCCAAGATTGAAAACGTCGCACTTCACGAAAGCCGTCTTCGTTCGGCTGTTTCCTCTATACGACCACGGTGGTGGCTTGTGCTTAAGCGGTTAAAAAAAAAGAAATAATACGTAGCTCACAGCACAACAATTCTTGACAACAACTAATGTTGTTTGGCTGTACATTTTAAACATATGTAAATTATCATAAACCTATTTTCTAGTATAACCTTAGTTCAGAGCAAGGTTAGTCTGAATGTAAATATGTACCGTATGATTTTGGATGTATTATACTGGATTGTATAGATTGACTAAAGTTTTTTTTACATTTAATTTAAAAAAAAAAAGGAAGAAGAAAAGAAATAGTTGGTGCGTCGTTCCGTGCTCGAAAATCAGGACTCTTCTAAACACAGAGTTTTGTACGGGCACAACACGGAATGTACGTTATGAATGCCCAACTATAGTTTTGGACTTTGATGACTCAAAGATGAGTGATCATAGACTCAAAATTTCCATAAATGCATTTTCATAAATCAACCATGAGTTAGCTTACGGTGAAGAGTCTCCTTTTAAACAGCGTTAACATGAACACACTTCAAGTTTAGAAAACTATGAACATGAGTTAATATAAAACATTTTTATGATAAATGAGTTTTTCATGAACATGTTTTTGATAAACCTTCATATTTTGACAAGTTGTATTCAAATGGGCTCTAAGGAGTCGTTGATATTGAGATAGATCGAAAATAAACTGAGAATATTTCTAAAATTTTAAAAAAGAATTTCACTCTAACTCTTGATTTATTCCGATACCAAACATGACTTAAGAGATTGTTTTATGATAAAGAGCATCATAGAAACATCATAGAACATATTTAGTATTATAGACTGTATAGCCCTCACCTCCCAGCAACTTGTCTTTATTAATTGCAGTGGACCTCCTTTAATGATGATCTTGGATATATTTCAAAGACCTTATGACCCGACAGAACTAAGTAACCGGGATTAAGGATTAACTTAAAGCAGTGTCTGAAAGAAGATACCACAGCATCACACTTTTGTTTCAACAAAGGTTGAACGAGAGACAACATCTGGGGATGGTGTGATCTTTCCAGGATTTAATTAACAAGAGGGGGCTGGCAAAACCCATGTCCTGCAGCCTTATCTTTGAGGCTTGTGATTGTGATGGCTGGCTGGTCAACTCTTTCACAAGCACTGGCTATCAAGTGGGATTAATCAGATGCAGCTGCTCAATCTCTCACTAACTCTTGTTGATGGTTCAAATGACATTGTACTCAAAACCATGAGCTATATAATATTCTGAAGGATGGGATCAACTTGGGTAAGAAATTGCCATTGTTGAACTTGATTTCTCTATGTGGAGTGGGGAATTTGTCCCTGGTTTGAAGCACAAACCAGCTGTATCATCTTATGAACCTGGGGTTTGTCCCTGTTTTGAAGCACAAACCAGCTGTATCATCTTTTGAACCGGAATCATAAAAGCAGCATTCATAAAGGATGACAGGTGACGTCACAGCCAGAGAAATTCAATTGAATATTCTTGTGAGTGCATGCCACATCGAGGACTCTTTTTTTTTCTTTGAAAAGCAGATGCCAGAATGGCGATTGGCAAAAACAATGAAGCAATGTTACTATGTTCCTCGAGCAACTTGCATCTGCCATTTGAACACGGTTTTACAAATCAATACATGAATAGCACATTAGTCACTTGGGTTTTTCACTCAATGTTGTGGAAAGAATATAAAAGTAAGGAACAGATACGTTTGTCCGACAATATGAGCTCGACACGAAGACGAGTTTCTCTGCATCCCCACGTACGCTGCTAGTCATATGTAACTAATTCAGGGCTGCTACAATTCAAGAAGCTTTTCCCCAGAGTTATCAGCCAAATGACTGTAGTTTCATGGCTGTGCAGCCTCAAGCAGCTTCTCGTAGACTTCTCGGGCGGACAGATCCTCCACCTGGCTTTGCCACTCTTCCACAGTTAAAATCAAACGAGCTCTGGGATGGAATCATTTTAGGAGAAAGGTAATGCGAGGATCTACGGAAAACTCATAATCAATGCTTTCAACACAAGCTACAGGTTAAGGAAATGACGCTAACTCACCACGAGGAGCTTGGATTTATTGTTCCACCCCCTTTGAAGGGTCATGTGACTTAGTCTCAAGCCCAATACCTATTTCATAAATGAGGTTTTATCAAATTTTTGAGCTCAAATTGTCAGCTATTCCAATTTTATGAGAAATCAGGGTCCGACTCCGATCCATGGAGATACTACACATGGGAAACTTTGAAAGAAACAACTCAATGTTGATCAAATAAGTCCTGACCTTGCCCATGAATTCCAGCAACTCATTATTGGCTTCACCATGAGCAGCTGGTGCTGCTACTGTTACTCGAACATCGTTAGCATTCACTCCTGGAGGCAAGGAATCAGAGCATCTAGATAAGAAGATGACAGTATGTTCTATTCAAAAAATAGGATGCATGGCATCTACAAGCCAAGATGCCAACCCTCTCTGGATCACCAACAATCAAGATAAACAAAACCATAACAGAAAGGCCTGTGAATGAGTGGATGTTAATCATGTTATTAATTGTTACATAGAATCATTAATTTGTACATTCCATGGAAGGTAAGTGTTAATGCCTGGTCTTACAGTTTCCCAACATGCCAGAATCCTATAGTACAAGGTACAGAGTATAGAGAAAGTTAGCAATACTTTGGAAATGACTTCCCCCCCATGGTAGTTTCATCTGCTGCAACAAAGGTCATTACAAAAGGACAACATGTCTGTCTTACTGATTAACACTGTATTTTTTCTCTCGTTTTTCTTATGGTGCACACATATGTTTTGAATAACGAAAGAGCTCCTACGAGTGAATTGCTAGCTCAAAGATCTTCAGAAAATTAGTACATGAACGTGGACATAACATGGCATACAAGGAGTTCTCTACATATAGATGCAATGAAGATAATACCTAGAAGGCTAGAACAATGACTGCAAATGAAGATTCCCTGCCAATGGGAAAACAATTGAGCCCATTTCAATCGAGCCTTTAAACATAATGATTAATTATTAAATAGTAGAGAATATTAATTTTTTCCCAAAAGTATAAAATAAATGTATAAGTGATCATGTCTACATCCGGATGCTTAACCCAGGTGGTAGGTTCATCCACAACTGACTGAGACCGGGTCTCCAACTGGTCTCTGATGCTGGTGCCGGACACCTGCTCATCCTCCTCCCTACTTTGAGAAGCTCCACGACTAAGAAGGAAGCCGTCGTGTAATGTCGTATGTATGATAGAGGTGGTGTAGAAGGATTTGCTTCTGTTGTGCAGAGAGAATTCGAAGAAGGGGCCTAAGCACGGCATCTGCTGTACACTTGAGCGAGGGCCGAATTCTATGGTAGAGAACGCTTTAAATTTTTTTTGGCCATGTCACTGGCATCCAGTTTCACAAAAGATACAATAGTTGACCAAAACAGGATTTGCAGCATCCAACACAAGATTGTCAAATGTATAATGGCAAGAAATACTGAAGGATCATTTTATAGAGAAGAATCTATAGAATGAGATATTTAATATTCAAGGTTTAGCACTTCTTATAAGTATTAGCCATTTCCTTCTACATCTCTTTAATGAAACTCATGGCCTTTACTTAGAAACCACATGGTAAAATAGCTAGTCAAACACTAAAATTACTTTGTAATTGCAAAAAACTGTGCTTGTCGAATATTAAATTACTTGTTATTGCAGAACACTGGGCTCTGTCTTCCACTTCCATTGCCACCTGAACAAGGCCACCTTACAGTTGTGATATGCAAGAAGGACAGGGGCATCCTGCAATATCAATAAGTTAATGGTGCTCAAATGCTCTCCTATACAGCGTATCAATAGACAAAAAAGTTCCAGTTACAAGGTGACTCACAGAGTGATTGCAAATAAAAATCAATGAAAAATGGAGCTATGAACTCATCACTGATAAAGAAACCATGACGGTATTCTACATAGGCTAAGATCTTTTCCCTTATTTACTGATGAGAAGAAATAATAGTGTATTTCCACTTTCCAGTAAAGTAGACAATCTTTTGAAAGTAATCTGGGTATTATATCAAACTATAATTAAGAACCCAAAATGAATACAATTACATATCAAAGTGGAATCACCAAAATAAGAATTATTATTGTAGAGGCATACTCTAGTCCCACATTGGAAGATAGTGAGAACAAGTGTGTGCTTATAAGCAAGAGTTTCACCTCTTCTCCCAAGAGAGCCCTTTTAAAATACAAAACTCTAAACATGGGGACAATACCTCTTAGGAAGCACACTTAAATCACACCTCTTCATGGGCGCCGTCTGTGGGAACGACGAGAGGCCATACACCCTGCACAAGCGTCTCATGTTCATGACGACCCGCACGCCTCCGAGGCAGTGAATCAGCAGCCATGCGCCCTGCCCAAGCGTCTCATTATCATGAGACCCGCACACCGCACACCCTTATCCTCACTAGGGGCGCTGTGTAGAGACATACTTTAGTCCCACATTGGAAGATAGTGAGAACAAGTGTGTGCTTATAAGCAGGAGTCTCACCTCTTCTCCCAAGAGGGCCTTTTAAAAGGACAAAATCCCAAACATGGGGACAATACATCTTAGGAGGCACACTTAAATCACACCTCTTCAACTATGAATAGAAAACTTTTCAAAGAAAACAAATTATTATCAACATACAAGAAAGATGCATGTTTCTGAACAGTCTTACCACCCCTCTTGACACAACTAATTGTTGAAATGACCGTACAACTTAACATGTTTAGCTTAGAAGATAACATCAATCCAAGTATCTGGTATTCTATGTTAACTGAAGTTATCTTTAATATTATAATTCAAACCAAGAAGAATTTCTGGATAAACTGTGACTAAAGACGTGTTGCCCTAAAAAGCTATTAGATTTATTAGCCACTTGTGTCTCTGGTCAGCTGTACGTAAATAGAAATGTTATCATATAACAAAAAAATGAAAGAACATGAAATATAGATTGAAAACATAACATAATATGCCAAAAGGGCTAGCCAACCCCCCCCCCCCCAAACAAAAAAGAAACAGCATTACAAAACTGAGAGGGAACTTCCATGCAAGTACTTTGTCTGATACCTGAGGGTTTGTTTCTGCTGAAACTGAGCTCAACGCACCGTCAACAGCATAGATGAAAGGAGCCATTTCTGGATCCTCTTCTGATTGGTAACAGACAAAAAGCTCACATCCGATGCAGTTCATACGGAATTGTCTTTCAAGTTTTCCTTCAACACTGGATGACAAAGATGCATATTAGTACACACAAGCCCCAAAAGTAGTACAATTTATCTACAGCTTGAAACCCAGATTATCAAATGCAAATGATCTCCTGTCGTGAACAGTTCAGGTACTTAAATCAAACATTAATGTCAAACATGCCTTGGGGATGAAAGAAAGAAAAGAAAATTGAAGTCATGCAAAAAAGTTGTACAATAGATAAAATTGATGCTACAATACAAAACAAGCACCCAGTGTATACAGTATACTTAGGTTACAAGCAATTAAACTCTGCAAAATGTAAATTATTAAGACAACAATGGAATTCTTCCAAAAATTTGAATGAATATAGACCCTTGGATAAAGAATGCGACACACACATGGGCCCCCATCCTCTATAAAAGGAGCCCCACCCCCCCAACCTCCCATCTCCATAAACCTTCAACAGGGGGGTATTTTTGTAACTTTTTGGACACCTCGGGGGCATTTTTGCAAAGGGAAGATTTGATGGTATTTTTGAAAAAGGTGGGGTCTTTCAAGGATTTTTGTGTAATTTGGTGGATTTGGTGGATTTTGGGGAATCATTTGGTTGGAATTTGAGGATTTGAGTGGATTTCGGATTTTCTAGAGTTGGGGTTTATTTGGGGCAATTTATGGATTTGTTCCAAGGGTTTTTGATGGATTTTGAGTTTTTGGCCTTTGTGACATTTTGGGACTTTGGGTCTCTTTGGGTTTTGGAAGGGTTTGAAATTTTCTGGGGTTTGGCCTTTTCTGGAGTTTTGGGCCTCAGGGTTTTGGGCCATTTTTGGAGTTTTTGGATTTGTGGGTTTTGGCTTTTTCTGGAGTTTTGGAGTTTGATTGGGCCATTTCTGGAGTTTTGGAGTTTGGGGGTTTTTGGGTTGGTTGGGTTATTTCCCTTTACCCCATATGGGCACGGTTTGATACCGTTTGTACATGGAAAATTGGCTTTTTGGGTAAAAATAAATAGCTGTGTTAGTTTTCACAGATAAATAATTTTTACGGCCAACAACAACAAACAACATCAACCATACCATCTTGAGTTAGTTAAAAGTGTCATTTGCATTTATGCAAAATTACAGGGATTCAAAGATAGCTTAACCTAGTCTAGATCAGAAGTGCAGAGAGGATTACATCAGACAGCCTGGGAAGAGCATTCAAACTATGAACATTGTGAGTTTCCACTAGGGTGAACATCCAGAAATCTTTGGCTATGGACCCTCCCACAAGGAGTGAACTACATTAGAAGCTTGAAATTGCACGGCTAGAGGAGTCTGATCAGCACTCCATCACTCGGCATCCTCGATTTCCTCATCCTCTGGCACTCTCGGAGATATAGAACATTGTTGCACCAGCCCTGACATTTTGCATTAGCATTAGCTTCAACATATTAAGCTGCAAAAAGCAAGTATGTTCTAAACGTGAAGCTACACTAAGCTATGTCCAACAAAAGCTTTTGCTTCAAACATCATAAATTTAGCACTATGCAATCATCAGCCAAGGAAGATCACATTATACGAGTGTCATGATTTTTTGGTTAAAGAAAGATATATGACAGAGTAATGTGTGCTCCTACAGATCTACCTCAAAATTAATCTAAGGAACATGCATGCATGCATGCACAGAACTCACCAGTCTGCAAAAAAGAGACCTTGTACAAATTTTAGTTGCCTAAGCTTAGTCTAATTCCTTACTCTCAGCAATATTAAATATTGTCAAAAACGCTTCCCATGACGTTCCCTGATTCTAAAGTATTTGTCTACCTTTATTTTTTCCAACAAAGTAATAAAATGATAACCTAACTCTGGTTAGAATTTTCCACCCTTATCCTTTTCTCAATCTTTGAAAGAAGAAAGAGGATGGAGAAGGCAGAGTGGAATTGTGGGAGGCACTCACCCTTCTCTCTTGACAAGCACCACCTCTGCCTCCTACAGGTCTGCTATCCTCCAGATCCTGCACAACCTCTGTGACCATCTTATTCACCTGCTTCTATAAATAAATGAGCTGAACAGTGACTAACAGTGCAGGAAAAGTAACATGAGGGGATGGAAAGTCTTGCGGAATTTAGTTGGTTTGGCTTCAGCACCATCATCAGGCGCTCACCTTCATCCTCATTTGGCACAAGAACCACATTCATGCCCTGCCATCATCTTCTCTCTACTGCCTCTGGCCTCTTGACGATGTTGTCAACCTTCTGCTGCCACTTAGTTTGCCATGAAGATTCATAGCGCCCTAGAGATACATGCCAGACTGATTGCCGATGTGAACACCCATCCCCTACCATTTCACTTTCTCCCTCTTGATTTGGTATAGTGGCAACACCTGTTGAATAGATAGATAGAGAGAGAGAAGAGAGAGAGAGAGAGAGGGAAGATGCAAACAATAATCCACCTCCCTCTTCGGCAATACGGAGGGATCTGGGAATGTTCAAGGGTAGTTTGGGTCATTTCCCTTCAACAATAAAGAATTTTACAAAGAAGAATGCCTTTCTCAGATGATTGACGACTGCAAGGATTTCTTTTAGAATGGTAAAATATCACGGAGAGCACATATGATGATATTGAGTTATATGGGTAAATATGAACTAAGAAACGTACAGGGGATAAATTTATAAAGTACCAGAAAAGAATCATGAGCACATCAAGAAAATTAATTTTAGTTACCTAATCAGAATCTTCCCAAATTCCCTGTGAATTGTCCTCCAATGTATTCCTCATGTTGCCAGCTGCATTCAAGAGAAAGCCAATAAACAATTTGCAAAACCAATGAAAAGAACTTCCGAAGACAACAACATCAAGTTTAAGGCATAAGATATTACCTGCAGATTCATGTACGAATCAACTGATACGAAGAAACCTAACCAAGAATGATAAAGACATGTTAAATCTTCATGTACTTTTCCAAAAATCATTAATGCAAAGAACTTTCACAGGATGTTACCTTTGTATTCCATCCCCCACTTAAGCTTCACAATCACAGACTTGCCGGTCAATTGTTCAAGAAGGGTTTTGGATTAACTGGAATAGCATGCAATCAAATGTCATAGGAATGAAAGGGGGGGGGGGGGGGGGGGGTTGGGGGGCTATTTCAGGCCCCGTGACTCGAAAGGGGCCGGATCCAGGGAAACCCTAACGGTGGGAAGGTCCTGCCGCCGCGGCCCCCCCTCTCGCTGGAGACTGCCGCTGGCCCCCCCGCCTCCCCTTCCCTCCGGGCCTCCCTGGCCCCGCCAGTGGCCGCCGCCTTCCCCCCTCCATCCCCCGCCAATCTCCCCCTTTTTTTCTTAGGGATAGTCTCAAATCGGACAGACACAAATTGGGATCAGCCGACCCGATCGGTTTTGGGCTGGCCGATCCGTTCCCGATCCCCGGGTTTTTGATCCTTGGGATGAACTAAAACTCTCCATGAACAGAACTCTCGAAATGGAAAATAAATGACACCAGGACAGACTCATAATGTTGTGATGTTAAGATTGAACAACGGCTCAACTTCTTGCAACTTCTTAACCATGAGGTGGACACCTTCAAATTAATTCATATCAAGGTCCTTGTTTTAATATCTATTTTGTCAGATAACATCATTATTGTTAGACCTCTAATCACAATCACAAGTGCATGTTTTCAATGCTGAAAAAGTTTAGGCAAAAATCATATCACTTCACTTCAAGCTGACAGAAAATACTCAGAAAACTTAGTGAAAAAAATATACTATATCATCACGTGAAATCATTAGGCAAAACCTTCTAACAATATGAGGATCAGCTGGCTTGAGTTAGAATTCAAAGATTTGAGTAAGAAGTCTAGGGTGCTTTGACCTCCTTAACATTTATATGTGTAAATGTAATACCCCAGGTAATGAATAAAGCAAATATGCATTTTTGAAAAGTTTAGTGAAGGGCATATGTACAATTGGCTCAGTAAAGGGCATATACATAATTGTTGAAAATTATAAGAAAGGACATAAACATAAATTTAAAGACTAGAGTGAAATAACTTTTTATAGAAATAAAAAGAGGAAGGGCTACATGGGTATTGTGCAGCCCACCGCCATGCATGCATGCTGTGGCGGTTGGGTTGGGTGGAAAACTCCAGAAAAGAGAAGCAAAAGGGTGCTGCTGCATGCGGCGGCCCGATGAGAAAAGTTCCAGATTGTGACCCTTGCAACAGCGTTTGGGCTGCCAAGAAAGGATTAAAATATTGGAGGGTCACCTAGGGGTTGAAAATCATCATTATAGTGGTGAGCTGGAGCTTCTTGCAGAACCCAAACCAACACTCTAAGCCTTGAGCTTATAAATATTAGGTTTAGGGTGAACTTCAACTGTTTACTCTCTGCGTGGAGTTTGCAGCAGTAGCAGCAGCTGAAGAGAGGAGGTTGGAGACAAGCTTGCTAGTCTTCCTAAAGATTAAACTACTCAGGTTAAGGTAGGTACTTCTGAACAAGCCAAATAAACCACTTGATCTATTTTCTAGACTTTGAACAAGCCAAACTGATCTCCTGTTATTATCCTGTGCTCTTGTATCACATGATTTCGATGACATCTTCCTGATTTTATTGATTACTTAAGTTCCAGATGGAAGAAACTGTCCTTGTATATTCTTGTTCATTTTATCTTGTAATGACCCTAGTCAAAGGCTTTCCTTTTCCTGAATATGATCATAGGTTTAGCATCATGAATCCTTGACTTCATAAAATATTTATCCGTCCTGAATATCATCCTTTTCTAAAGGAATATTCAATTCTTGGCTCCTTTATTTTCTGACAGAATAATCAGATCTAAACTTCATCTTTTCCTGAAAGAATAGTTAGATCTGGATTCTATCTCCTTTTCTTTCTGAAAGAATAATCAGTCCTGGACAATACTTTCTTCTTGTTGTCTTGACATGTCCTAAGTTTATGGTAAAATTGAATTATCATGCTCTAAATACTCCAAACCCATTGAAGTTGCCTTGTTTCTGTGTTACTGGAGGACATCAGTCAAGTCTCTTCATTTAACAGACCAGTTCCTTCATCAGTTGAAGTGTTCTCCAATCGAAGTCACCACTTGAAGTCCAGTGACCAATTGATAGAAGTCTTCATCAATCGATAGCCCTTAGTCATCAATTGATAGAAGTCTTCATCAATCGAGAGCCCTTAGTCACCAATTGATAGAAGTCTTCATCAATCAATGGCCATTAATCATCAATTGATAATGTTCTTCACCGATTGGTAGAGTCCTTCACCAATCGATAGAGTTTCTTCACCAATCGATAGAATTCTTCATCAATCGATTGCCAGTTTCTTCATCAATCGATAGCCAGTTTCTTCACCAATCGATAGCCAATTTCTTCACCAATCGATGGCTCTTTTCTTCACAAATCGGAAGGCTTTAACTTCCGAATTCACTGAGTCCTTTCAGAAAGCTCTTTTACCCAGAAGTTTAATTTTTATTTCCAACTCCAGTCATGTCCCATGAAATAAATTTATCCCTTTCACAAATTAATTATTCTTTATCTTGATTTTCTTGAAATTCATTATTATACTTGATTTAACTTTCAGAAAATCTTTGAAAATTCCTGATAAAATTATTCATCATGAGTTTCCTTGTTATTTTCATCAATCATCAGTCTGCATAGCCTCAAAGACATAACCAAAGAGAGAATTTGCTAACTCATGCATTCCTCTTTGAATCCCTCTTGGTGTATATGCTTGGCTACAAGTATCAATTCCTATAGTTATGTTTGTAAACTTGTTTCTTCCTACATCAGGATGAACTGTATTGTTTGGTTTCTGGTTTCCTACAATGTGAGGCTTCTTGCGACCTTGATACAGCAGGTTAAACATTATAATATACTAGACAATTGTTGCTATATACTGATGTCCACAACTTCCTTGAGTATATAAGACCATAGGTTCCATCAAGTTTTTGAGACTTACTATAAAACCCTTCAGATTTATGTAGTTCTCCTTTTGAGTAATCTTATTCTGGTCAAAGATCTTTTCATCAAGCTGTGGGGCATAATGTCCTGCAGAGGATTTTGAGGGAAAAAAGAATCCAAAATTACTAGATATGATAATTTGCTGATGTCCAGTAGGGGTGTAAACGGAACCCGATAACCCGATATTCCGACCCGATTCCGATAAAAATTATCGGTTTCGGAATTGAAAATTGATACCGATAGCTTATCAGAATCGGTATCGGATATTCCGATAAGCTATCGGAATCGGAATCGGAATTGAAAAATAATCGGAATCGGAATCGTTATTCCGATAAATTATCCATAAAATTAAAAGAAAAAACTATGGTAAACACCTTACCTTATCGGAATTTCGTTCCGGTAATATTATCGGAATCGGAACGGAATCGGAATTAACCATTCCGAATTATCGGAATCGGAACCATATTTCGGTTATCGGAATCAGAATCGGAATCTGTGTTTCCGGTTCCGAACCCGACCCGTTTGCAGCCCTAATGTCCAGTGACAACGGTGAGAAGAGTAATAGCCAAGGTTTGGGCTTGTACCTGCATAGCTTTCTCCAGAGATGTAGAAATCATGAGATTATATTGGGGGAATCGTTTGAACCAATTGGCCAGGATTGCTAACAGAAACGAAGGAAAACAGAAAATATCAGTCTAACTATAGTATAAACAGTTAGGAAGGCTACTAACAATCAATCTAATTACTGTAAAGACAATAAAACTAACAGCTACCATGCTATCTGGATTTACCAGTGACTTTGTCTCCGAGTTCTTTCAAGTCTGAGCTTGTGTTTGTGTAAGAAAACCCCAACTGGTAACTCCAGAAACAGAAGATTGTCTTCTGAAAGTGGAACACGCATAATGAAGTATGAAGATTGTCTTCTTTGGTTTCAATCTTCAGTCCAATGACGCCACTCTAAACCATAACCCACCCAAATGTTTCAACGGATGATTTAAAATTGAAAATTTGTGACATCAGAGGGTGCCGCTTGGTATGCTAAAGAACACCAAATACAAAAATAATCCAGCAATATTGGGTGGCTAATGTGGGTTAACCTTTGTTCCATGCGTGCTTGTTGAACTTGAGCTCCGGAACGCCCTGCTGGATCAGGAAAGGGCCAAGCTCCTCTGCCTCCCCAAAACCTATGGAGGAACAACCAGGACCTGCATTGTGGAAATCATATTAAAAGCCCGTAAAAGAAAATACTCAAACACATTAACTACACATTCAAGTGCTTGCTTGTGTTTTATATCTTCCTTTGTTTTCAGTGTACATGATTCTTGTCATTCCTACTTAATTAAAATTTAAAAGTTCTCATTTGGATGCTGATCTGAGACTTGGGGCCAGATGTCTTCTTGGCAGATTTTAACCTTGGGTTTGAAGCTGATCTGATTTCATGCAGTGTAAATTTTTTTGTTCCTTTGACTGGGTGATTATTAATATTATTAGTTCTACTTGAAAAGTTGAGATCCCAGGAGAATCCCACATGAGCTGAACGTGGACTCAAGGTGAACGATGCTTCCAAGCACAGGAGGCAGAGATGAAGCCCAAGAAAAGTGCCAGTCAACCCGTTTTAAGAAATGGGCATCCGGCTTGAAAGTTAGTGCTATTCATTTAATTTCTGTATTTTAATCAGTGTGAGGCAAGAAGTTCACTAACATATATTTCGTCACATTCTGTCATTAGGACAGCAAAGAAGAGCTGTGCGACTTAACAATGCGGTGACCAAACTCACGTTGGAGACCTGGTAGAGCATCCAGGGTCGTTTGGTATGGCACAAAATGTAAAGAACGTTAATTTTAAGATGTTCTGTTTTTAATTTTCATACGGACGCTCTTTATAGATAAATCCTATATGGATACCTTGAGTTTTCATGACTAAGCCAATCCGATCCTATCTGGTCATCAATCGATGTGAGGCAATGTTAGTCAATCGAAGAATCATTACAACATCAATCGTTAGATTAAGAAATATAAACCAATCAATAGAATACGCTCCAATCGATAGGATTTGTGAGTCAATCGATAGAATATGAACCAATCGATAGAATTTAAGAATCAATCGATAGAATATGAACCAATCGATAGGATTTACACAATTTAGTCATCAATCGATATGTTATACATCAATCGGAACACCAATAATGAAAAGTGTTCTTCAATCGATAGTAGTTTAACTCCAATCAGTATATTTAACATCAATAGGAACGTTTGAACACCAATTGGTAAGACAGTTGTTCACCAATTGGTAGGATACTAAGGCAATCGATAGAATGCGAATCAATCGAAAGAATAGGTACCAATCAATAAAATATGACCCAATCGAAAGAATGAGCACCAATCAATAGAGTAAGCATCAATCGATAGAGATATTGTTCTTCAATCGAAAGAACAGTTAAGCACCAATCGATAGAGACTTTTGTTCTCCAATCGATGTGGACTAGTTTCTCCAATCGATAGAACCTTTTTGACATCAATCGATATGGACTTAGAAGAATTTTCATAAACTATAGAGTTTTGAAATACTTACTTTTATTATCCTTAGAGCTTATTATTTTACCTTTAATTCCTGTTGACAAACTTCATGAAGATTAAGTGTTAATCACAAAAAAAATTAAGCAAATTCCTAATAGGATATGAGATTAATAAATGAACAGAGAATTCTGTTATACAACATAAGAGGACAAACTGCAAATAGGACAAACTGCAAATATTAGCATATATATGAAGCTCTTGTTTTGTTATTACTAAAACATACAAGTATAAGGAGATGATAGGCTCATCGATGCCCCCCTTTTTGGTGATGACAAAACTTTTAAATAAATGCTGAAATAATCAGGTTAGATCATAAATAATCTTGACGGGTTAAAACGTCTATAGGATAATACCTATCTAGATGATTAATATACAAGAATGTATTTCAGAGTCACATTTTTCTCCCCCTTTTTTGTCCTTAGGCAAAAAGAATTATATGGAAGTAAATAAGAACACAGGAGAGGAGGAGTTAGAGATGGAAGGAGTTTTATAGATAGAAATCAGGAGACAACAAAGGTACATATTTGTCTATGATGTTCCAGGCCTTAAGTTCCTCTGATTCAAAGTAATTCTGGAACAAATTGCGGCTGATCTCATAAGAGGGCCCCATCTGCTGTTGAAATCTGGCAATATGCTTACTCCGTTCAATCTGCAGAAACTGTACATATTCAGAGGGTGAAAGACTGAATCTATAGAGTCTGTTGCTGGATACACTGGCATGCTTAACAAACTGCTCAATGGAGAAAGGATATCCAATGTGATTCTCTGCCAGTTCCTTCTTCAGTCTCCAGAACACTTGGTATCTACCAACCCATATAGAGAATACTTTGTCAACTAGCTGGATGGAGTTCATATCCATGAACTGCTTGGGAGTCAGTGCGGGTTGCCTTTCCTGAGTTCTGGCCTCATTGGTCTTTTCAAGCTGTTCAAAAGCAGAGGAATATGTGGTAGTCCAAGAGGTGGTGGTGAGCCTCTCAGCTTCTGCAAGGAGAGGTGCTAGAGCTTCTGAAGAGATGAATCCCTTGGTGTATTCATGATAAATGAACCTGGGAAATCCTAGAAGCAAGTTCCTCTTGACAAACACACGGGCTTTTACCTTGGCATATCTCTCCATAATGGCGTTGCCCAACTCAGACTCCATGACAAGAAAGTGCAATTCAGGAAATTTGTATGTGGAAGGTGATCCACATCTGTCGACTCTGAGACTGAGAGATTCTGCTCCTTTCTTTTCACGAAATGCAGCCCTTACAACCTCTTGAAACTGGCTAAATTGGAGCTCAGGCAGGGCATTGAGAAATCTGTAGTCATTTGTCCTCTTGAACTGCCTGAGAAGCCTGACCTCCTTTTGGATAGTGGATCCAAATTCTTCACGGTGAGAAATTTGGAACCAGTCACTTAGACCAATAGGTGGTTGGCCCCTGATGCCTCTCTGAGTAAGCAATGCTTCAAAAGATCTGTAGAGTGTTTTATTGGACTGCTCCCATTTAGCTTCTGTCTGGGATTCTGCCAGCTTGTGAATTTTCTCAGCATCCTTCTGGGAAATGGCATTGAGAGATACTAGAAGTGTGATATAGGCTGGCAGCTCTATCATAGGAAGTTCAAACACGGCTGCAAAGGCATGTCTGCACAGGTATTCCTTATAGAGAGTTTTCTTTCTGTGAGTCACAGCCATGGAATACCATAGTGGAGGAAATTTGGGAGACCCTACTCTTCTCTTCTTAGAAGCTGGACTATCTGTGGAGGCAATGGCTGTTTCAGACTGTTGGCAGGTAGACAACACTTTAAAGAGGATAGACTTTTCTTCCTCATCCCGCATAGGTTCAAGATTTTTGGATGGAGGATAGGTAGGAAGAGGGTTAATGGTGATGGAAGATGAAGGCATAGGCGGATTTAGGAAAGAGGATTTTGAAGGGGGTTGAGATCTACAGGGACCAGCTGAGGAAGATAAGGCATGAGGGGTTGGTTCTCCTTCAGATGGCCCTTCATCAGCAACCCTTGGCCCTGTTGGCCCTGCTCTGTCAACTTCTGGCCCTGTTGACCTGCTCTGGCAACATCTGGCCCTGTTGGCCCTACTCTGGCAACCTCTGGCCCTGATAACCCTGTAGCCTGACTCTGTTCTCCAGTGGCTTCATGGAACAGGTGAGATTTTACTAGAGATGTAAGACTGGTCACCATGTTTTTCAGCATAGCCAATTCTTCTTTGACCTCCTTGACGTCAGTCTTAACTTCAAAAAGTATTGCTCCTTGAGCATCCAACCTTTCATTTACTGGATCCATGTGTACGCAGACCTTCAAGTTTGTTTTCCCCCCCTTCTTTATAGGTGACTGTACAGAGGCCTCTGGAACTTGAGGAGCTGCACCCTCAGGTGTTTCGTCTTCTTCTTCAGAAACATCTTCAACTAAGCCCTCTGTAGGAATGTCCTCCTGAGGAGTTTGTTGCTCCCCCTCAAGCTGTGGTTCCACTCTGATAGCTTCTTCTATAATCCCTTCCATCATGGGCTCCCCCTCAGCCTGAGATACATCTCTTCTGATTTCCTCATCAGTAGGGGTGACTTCTTCTTGAGGGATATCCGGTGGCTCCCCCTGAGTAGGCGCTTCCTTATCGACTTCCATCTCTCCTTCTTCGTGAATTTCTTCTAATACCTCTTGAATGATAGCCGTTGGAGGAGAGGAACCTGGCTGCCTTTGCTCAACTTCTGCAGTCTCATCAACTTCATGTGTGCAAGTTTCTGCAATTTCTGTTATTCTTTCTGGTCTCTCACCTTGACCTTCTTCAGACATTCGAGCACCAGTGGCCTCCTCTTGAACTTGAGTGGATTCATCTCGAGAAGCTAGTGAATTTACCTCCTCTTGAGCAGCATGTTCTTCCTCTATTTCTGCCTCGACTTGAACCAAGATTGGTTCCCCTACTGGTACAGACTCCTTGTACCATACTCCTTCCACAAAGGAGAATCCACTTTGCTTCAGGTTGGTTGTGCTGAGAGATCTGCTCATCATCTCCTCAAGTTCCCCCTGCGTACTAATCTTAAAATGCTTAAAAATTACGGTTAACAGATGGGAATATGGAAGTGGAACTGCCATAGCTGACTTGGTGTTCTGTACTGTGTCAGCTGCTATCTTCATTCTCTGAACAATCACTTGAGCCATGTTCACCTTTTGCTTCTGTACTGCCCAGAAAACGAAATCAGCGTCTCCTTGAGTGCATTGGGAAAAACTGGCCCCTCGGGGCACCAGTATGTGCGATACTATAAGGTGTAGGAGCCTATTATGTGCCGACAGCTGATTGATATCAATACAGCCTCCCTTGAGCTTGTACCCCTCACCTATGATTCCCAAACCCTTGAAATTTATATCTACTGGGTTTAAGGAGGTGTGCCCTTCCTTTGAGCATCCAAAAAGCTCACATAGGAGATCAAAGGTGATTTCCAGACGTTTACCCTTGACGAAAGAAACTATCTTGCCTCCGTCTTCTTCTTTCAAACAAACGAAGAAAGCCTTGACCATGTCCGGGTAACTCACCTCTGAGACTGTACACAATCTGCTCCACTGCATTGCTTCCAGTGTTTCCACCAGCTTCGACAGCCCTTTCTTGCTGATGTCTCCAACATCCACGGCCTTGTTCCCACACATCTTGACTCGCACTTTCTGGAACCTCTGGTACTGGTCTGCCGTGAAGTATTCCTTGCTGTACGCCCCGGAACTGCTTACAGAGGCCATGGGAACGGAAAAAGGAGAGATCTTTGGTGTCGACCCTCAATTTCCAACTTCGATTGGAGCAGACAATCGCTCACAAGGAGAAGGAAAAGAGGGGTTTTTGAGAGCGCGCGACGAAACGAAGGTGAGAGAATTGATCACTATTTATAAAGGACCAATCGATGACCTGGTCGGCTACCGATTTATGAAGATATAATAAATAGCGCATCGATTGAAGAAGGCCGAAGTTAGCGATTGGGAAGCTAGACAGACAGCTGGAGAGAACTAAAGATACTCTGAAAATTTTTTTTGTATATCAAATTAATATTATTTAATAACTTCTGGGAAGCCGTGAATATTTAAGGGTGTTAACTGGGCAGGTTGATCCAAAAGTCCGGTGACCCATTTCGGTTTTATACAGACTTGGGATTGAATATTTTAATCTTATTTAAATTTTGAGTCCGACCCAGCTCGGCCTGGAGTAAGATTGGGTAGGGCCCGAGTTTGACTCGGCCCGGCCCGGACGGTCAGATGGGTCGATATTTTAAAAAAAACCAACAAGTGACACGACGATGATTTTAATATTTTAAAATTGAAAATTGAAAATTATATTGTGTAGTTATACTTAATGACTTAATATTTATTTCATATGTGTAACAATTAAAAATAAGTTTATCTATATGAAGTTAATATTTATTTTATGTTGTTTTGATTCAATGAATATTAATTTTATTGTAAAAATAAATAAAATAATAATAAGAATATCTTTAAAATGATAAAACGGGGCCGGGCCGAACTTGAGCCGAGCCTTATATAATCGTTCCGAGCCGGATTGGGTTTCTAAAAATCGGGCCTCGTGCCGGATCAGGTCAGGTCCGAACTGATCGGTTAGAGATCGGATTGAACTCAGATCAACTCAGACCCGACCCATTGTCACCTCTATCAATATTACTCCTTTTCTTGTCTCCACCTTTTCTTCCTTTCACCTTAATTTAGGTTACCTCCATTCTTCCACTCCAAACCGCACCCTCGACGCCTACTCTTGGAACAGAGGCATGCATCTTTTGTGTCTCTTTTTGCCTGGTTCTTGAACAAGGAAATGTTACTATGCTCGCTATATAGATCTTTATACGTACTAAAGGGAATAACTTAAGTTTGATTCCTTCGTATTAATTAATCAATGGTGTTGGGGAATCTTAAAACTTGAAATCTCGCTGCTTCATATGTAAAAGAACTCTTAGCTATTTTTTTTATAACTTATTAAATCGACTCGATTTGAGTACAGTCAGATGTAGAGCGGCTCTGCTTAAATTTTTACATTTCTGAAGCCACCCTGCTGCTGCTTCTCGCTATATATACTGATCTGGAGAGATGTCGGCGCAGTTGCGAACCTGCTGTTGGTCCAGCTGGAAGCTCCTGTGGACAGGGAGTGGGCTTTTCCTACACGAACAAGACGGTGGACCTGGAGGAGCTGGGCGACCGCGTCACGGCGCACGCCTTCCTCCTCAACTGGTTCGAGAAGCTCCCACGCTGCAGGTCGCAAGAACAGCAATTTCTCTGCATGGCCTTTCTTCTCTGCAGTCCGTACTTTGCTTTCCTCATGTTTTAGCCAACGTTATAATGCTGCCATGTGATTTATAACTGCTGTGTTTTAAAAAACTGGAAACCAACCACTGAGGGCACTAGCTGGCAGAGCTCATTCATGCAGGACTCATATTGAAACAAAGTACTGTTCTTCTAGAAAGCTTGAAATCCTGATGGAGGGATGATGTGCTTGTTCTTTCTTGCTCCGACAAATTCCAGCGCTTGTCTCTACAGCTTATTTCAAGGTCAGCTCAGTTCTAAATTCTAATAGGTATTGCTACATATTACAATTTGAAGAAAGGATGTTTTTTTTTTTTGGTCCATATCCTTAATCCTGCAAAGTCTAATCTATATCCTTAATCCTTAGCAGGTACTCTACCTGGCTGACATCAGGTCTGACAGATCGAAAAGTGAATACTGGTGGCTCAAATGCAATTCCAAGCTCTGACTGGGCTGTTGCCTCTTTGCCAGAAGACTTTATTTATGTATGCACAGTGGGTTGGTACTGCTATCTGCAGGGCTGCTGTTCTGTTTAGTTTAGAAATTTTCTGATATCAGCTTCTTACATGGTTTGACCATAAAATAGTTCCATACTGATGGAGTTATCCATATCACTTTCATTAGCCTTTTTCATTAAATGGGAACTCTCAGGTTCCTTGGACTCATTTTGTATGCTTATTGATAGAATCTGAAACTGCATGCGGCTATTAGGGGCATTAAATGTGAATTAAAAACTCAGCAGGAAGAACAGAGACCAAGAATTCACCAACTTGCTTCAATTTGTGAGTTTAGGTTTTAGCTCATCAAATTCCAGACAAGCAGGTCATCAATGGCATAAGTTTCATAATTGTTATTTCCCCCATTATAAGCCTTCTAATTTGTATATCTCTGTGTATACCTGCACATTTTACTGATGACCTTGCATGCATAAAAGATGTAAAATTCATAGTTTCATGCATCAGGTTATGTTACTACCAGTAAAAGTTGACTTTTCATGTTTCATGATAACTTGAGGGTTGACCCTGAGTGGAAAAGCTGGACAAATCATTGGCAATAGGAATTTTATAGCTTATCCAACTCCGAGAGATCATCTGCAGCAAGCTTATCTGCCTCCTGTACACTGTTGTCTGAGGCCTTTGGCCCTGAGAGCAATGGTTGGCAGAGGTTGATATGTTATGCATTATTTGACAAGTGAATAGCAACATAAGTGCAATGTGTTTTGACCTCTATTACAGGTTTGAAGAGAATTTCATCTCCTCATTGTGGCTATTGGTTTGTTAAAGTTCATCACTAAGCAACCTCCTTCTGTTCTTTGAGGTCTGAGATGATGAAGAACTTAAGTGCTGTAGGTTTATGGTTTAATAGAGAATTATCTAACATTGTTTTACTTTATGCAGATTGCCACTAAACTCTATAGCTTGATTTGATAGCCGGACAAGGTAGTGCCAATTAAGCAATCCAGACCATGGATTATCATGTTTTTGGTTTGACTAGGTTGTGTGGCTAACTATGGTTAGGGCAGTCGACCTCTTGTGGCTGAGCTTAAAGACAATTTCTTGGGAAATGTACTGCAGCTGCTTAATTCTTGTTCACCTGAAGTACTTGATCTGGTTAAGCAGAGCGTTTTACGGGCTGGAAAATCCTTGGGGGATTTGCTTCCCTCGTTGCTTGATGCTATTGTTGAAGCTATAGTGGATAAGTCTGCTGAGGTATGTAGAATTTATTTATCAAGAAGCATAGTCCAAGTATGGGCAATGGAAACATGGTCCCAAGTTTCTTCAGTTTGTATAGTCATATCTCAAACTGTCATCTCAATTGATATTTTTCTTAGGAAAGGTTTCCATCAAATTTAATTATCTTGTTGAACCAGATACAGGAGCATTTGATGATTTGATCTGACAAATTGTCTAAAAATTAGTTTCAGATGCTACATACACTTTTTTGTTATTTATAATTGGGGTTTTTGTATGGAAACTATTGTTACATAAAAAATGGCAAATATGTTATCTTTGCTAAAATATTGTCAAATATGTCATTGGTAAATAAACAATGTTGTAGGAATTCCATCTCGGTGAGGTGGTGTCACTCCCTGTCCATTTAACCTTGGGTTTGACAAACCCATGAAAGGAAATCTCTTGTTTGCCCTTGGGTTAAACAACCCTAGCATCCAGGTCTCATTCTGAGAGTCTTACAAAAATACAATAAGGCATTTTCGTCAAAATTTATTAAACTAACGGAACTGCGGAGGAATATTCGCTTCCTTCCACTGGAAGTTAACCATGATGGCATATCTGCAACACTTTTTCATTTACGAGTGGCATATTTGACGATATTTTAGCAACGATGGCTTATTTGCCATTTTTCATGTAAGCAATAGTTTTTTTGCAAAAAACCCTTTATAATTTACTTGTCATTTGCATTGTATTTAATAGTGGAAAGCATATAGTGCCTTGTTGATGAGGGTAATGAAGTATATCCAAAGATGGATGCAAAGCCAGACAAGCAAAAGTTCCTTTTACGTTTGATGATTGCTGTTCTAGACTCATTTCATTTCTATAACATCTGTTAATTGGGTTTTTGTATGGAAAATTGTTACATAAAAAATGGCAAATATGTTATCTTTGCTAAAATATTGTCAAATATGTCATTGGTAAATAAACAATGTTGTAGGAATTCATCTCGGTGAGGTGGTGTCACTCCTGTCCATTTAACCTTGGGTTTGACAAACCCATGAAAGGAAATCTCTTGTTTGCCCTTGGGTTAAACAACCCTAGCATCCAGTCTCATTCTGAGAGTCTTACAAAAATACAAAAGGCATTTTCGTCAAAATTATTAAACTAACGGAACTGCGGAGGAATATCGCTTCCTTCCACTGGAAGTTAACCATGATGGCATATCTGCAACACTTTCATTTACGAGTGGCATATTTGACGATTTTAGCAACGATGGCGTATTTGCCATTTTTCATGTAAGCAATAGTTTTTTTGCAAAAACCTTTATAATTTACTGTGTCATTTGCATTGTATTTAATAGTGGAAGCATATAGTGCCTTGTTGATGAGGGTAATGAAGTATATCCAGAAGATGGATGCAAAGCCAGACAAGCAAAAGTTCCTTTTACGTTTGATGATTGCTGTTCTAGACTCATTTCATTTCTATAACATCTGTTCCAGCCATAAGCCACATGATGAGGGTGGAATTCTGCATACTGAGCTCCCATTAGTGGCTAAGAATTCTAAGTCAGGTGCACCTGATCCGGATGTGATACAGCATAGCCTTCAAAAGATGGTTCTGCCACAGGTACAGAGGTTTCTAGAGATGGACTCTGATAGAATCAATGCTAATATGAGTCTTGCTGCACTCAAAATGCTAAGATTGTTGCCGAAAGATATTATGGAATCACAACTTCCAAGCATCATTCAACACATATCTAACTTTTTAAAGAGTCGTTCGGAAAGCATACGAGATGAAGCAAGGTCAGTTTTGACTGCATGCTTGAGGGAGCTGGGGTTGGGTTAGGGTGTAGTATCAATTTTATGTTGTCAAAGTCTCTTCTATGTCCTACAGCTGGAGTCTTAGACACCTGTCTTGAGGAGCTTCTATCTATATTAGAGAATGATATTCTTGGAAATGTTTCTGAAGAGAAGGAAGTTGGTAAAATTGCTTCAAAAATGAAAGAAACTCGTAAGTCAAAATCTTTTGAAACACTGAAATTGGTTTCACAGAACATTACATTCAGAACCCGTGCTTTAAAGCTGCTCTCTCCCATTGAAAAGCACCTCAGAATCATGTTGCAGTTAAAGCAAAAACAAAGCTTGAAATGACGTTGAGCTGCATTGCCTCAGGGATTGAAACTAATCCTTCTGTAGATCAGAGAGGAGCTATCTATATTTGTATATGGGCTTCTTGATGATAGTGTTGCTTAGAGATACCATCTAGCAATAAGGCTCCCTTGACTATGGATGGTAAACAAATTGCGACATGTCCATCAGGGATGTTGTTACTTTTGTGCATTAACAGTAGGCTTTGTAGTTCTCATCTTATTTCAGTTTTTGCCCTTGGTCTACTGTATAATCGTTTGAAGAATTTGAAGTTGGACAAGAAAGATGAAGAATGTTATCAATGCTAGATCCCTTCGTTAAACTGTTGGGAAGCTGTCTAAGTTCCAAATATGAAGATGATCTATCAGAGCTTTTAAATGCCTCATTCCATTGGTTAGGCTACCTCTGCATCTCTTGAGGTTCATGCTGATAAAATCAAGGCATTGTTGTTTGATATTGCCCAAAAATCGGGGAATGGGACTAGTCCCCTGATGCAATCCTGTCTAAATTGTTGACTGCTCTCTTGCAAAGAAAGCAATTCATCCCATTTTGGGGTATAGTCTTTCCTGGTACCAGGGTGATGATCAGCTTTTGTGGAGTGCGGCCGCACAGGTAAATTTTGTTTTCAACGATTCTCAATGTTGACTGGCATTTCTCTTTTATCAATATTTGTTTGATGGTTTTCCTCTGTAGATTGGTAATTAATGTCAAACCCCAAAATAAGCATTTAATTTGCAAGAACAGTAGAAATGATGGGGTTTGTTTTCTCATGAATGATTTTTAGTTTTCAGTCTCTATAGAGATTACCCCCTGTAGTCCAGATATTTGTTTATAGAATTCTAACTTCTCAAAATACTAGGTCATTTAGTCAAATGTCCCATAACACCGCACAATAAGCCCTTTTAAAGAATTTATTTCAGATATAGTAGGTTTCCAGTTATCAAAAATAAAAGAAAAGCACCTACAATTTGTTCATAAGTACTGCAAAGGGGGTTCTATTTGATGTGGGTCTGGGTAGACCTGGACTCCAAACGGGCAACATCCATGCCCATACAGACCCAATGAAGTGGGGGTAAATGGGTTCGTGGGCCAAATCTATCTTCTACTTCTTCTTCGCTTGTCATTAAGTAAATTGACCGGAAAAGAAATTCATTTATTGAAACTTTAACACTGCAAATGGATTCAATTTGTTGTCCAACTTCATGGAAATTTGGTCACTGTTTTATGGAGCTTGTGATAATGGGGCACTTAGCCAGTTGCAAAAAGGATCATGGAGTCTTCAATAACTATGGCTACAAGCAAGGAAGTGGGTGATGTTGTGCCAATATGGAAGGAGGCATATTATTCACTTGTTATGCTTGAGAAAATGCTTTCTCAATACCCAGAGTTATATTTTAATGGGAGTAATAAGGTAATGACGAACACACTTTGGCTAGATTGATTTTAATTTGCATGCATGGTAGCAGTGTGTGCATGCTGTATAAAATGCACTTGCAAGTGTCTACACTTCTGTGCATTGCAAAAAATTCTGCAGTTGTGATACTTGAGTCATATTGAGCATGGTCATTATTCATTCCCTCAGCTTATTTTCCATTCTCGCATGCCTATTATTGACTGGACTTCAGAGACCTATATATCTATTTTGTACTTCATATTGATATTTGGTCTTTTTTATTCTTTTAATGCTATTATTCTAATCTTGGTATAATGGTACTTTCTCTCATGAATCTCACCACTCACTCTCATTTCAACTTGGAGTCTCTCTTATTCAAGCAAAATTTTGCTCTCTTTGTACTTTATTTTGAATCAATGAATTGTGGCCTTTGGGTCACCTTGTAATGTCATTACAACCTAAAAGTTGATAAAGTGCCCAATTATGCCTCCAAAGGAGAAGTTGCAGCAAAGATCGTGAGTACTGGTTATTAAAAAAAGTTGTTCATTCGTTTTTCGATGTTACGAGTAACTTCATATCAAGGTTGGCCAGATCAGAATCGAAAATCAAATAGAAATTTCCTGATTCGATCCGATTTGCCCGTATCAGCCCCGAATCGGACTGATTCACATGTATGTTATATACACATACAATATAATTATATGTATATATATATATAAAGGGAATCGGGGACGAATTGGGCATATCAGGGATTGGATCTTCCCTGATATGCACCGATTCAGGGATTGGATCTTCCCTGATATGCACCGATTCGGGGGAATCGGTCCAATCCACCCTGATTCGGCAAACCATGCTTTGTATTTCCCAAACTTTGCTTTTTGAACATTATGGCCTTTTTTTATTCCTAAATGGATGATGTTATATTTATCTGTCATAAACCTCTTAGTTATACTATTTTTGGTTTCTCAGGACCTTTGGGAAGCAATTTGCAAATTCCTGTTGCATCCGCATGCATGGTTGAGGGGCGTCTCCAATCGCATTTTGGCCTTAATATTTTTCAGCGGCTTCAAAGGGTGGTGGTGATAAAGTGAACATGGAAAATTTCTTGCTTCTCAACCACAGCAAACTTTTCCTGTTAGCTGTCTCATTCTCCGACCAGCTCAAGTCCTAGTCGATGGACGACACCACAAGCAATCTTATCACTCAAAACCTTGTATTTTCAATCTGTGGCATACATTCATTTGCAAAATAGAAGGAAAATACACCTGTCCATGTGCTTTGGTCATCCCTCACTAATTATGAGCAAAGGTCTTATCTAGATGCCTTTGAATTGCTTGGTTCTAAAAAATGCAGAGATGCTCTCCTCCTACACACTGCAAGTGAGATGCATCAAGTATTGGAGATAGTGAACACAAAGACAATGTTTCAGTCTTTGCTTGTTGTACCATTGCTTAATAGGATTGGGAAACTTGCCTTAACAAAGGGGGGGGGGGGTTCCAGGTTGGTTCCTCACTCATTGTCCAACACTGTATGTTGAATTATTGGGAGAAATGTTCCCTTTAGTGGCACTTATATGTTAATTTTTTGATAATTTTATTTCTTGCATTTGTAGATGAAAGTTGTATTTAATTGCTTCAGAATGATACCTTCACAGATTGGTCCTGAAAGTTCTTGTGACTATGCTATTCAGATGTTGTTGCCATTGTATAGAGTATGTGATAGATTTGATGGCAAAGTGATTGCTGGTAGGGTCACATTCTCCCAGCTATATTCATCCATATACAACCTTCTTATTGCCGTTATATTTCTTCTGCTGAATACCATTACCTGCAGTTAATATATATTTTATAGGTTCCTTAATATGCATCTAGTTAACTGTCCTCCAGAGAGCATTTGCCAGGCTGCTAGTAGAGTTACTTTTGTGGTTTTGGATGATCCTTTGCCTTTCTTTTTCTCTTTAATATTGACCGAGGACCTTTGGGTGTTCTTATCATGGATGGGGGGTGTCGTCCGACACGTATCGGTATCGGACCCCTCCGATCCAAAATCGGACTGGAACAGTGTTCCGATCTGATAACTAATATATATATAATATATATATATATATATATATTAATGGTTTCGGGCGACACCTGAAACCATTTCACCTGGTGTCGGCCGAAAAGGCCGAAACTGGCCGAAACTGAGGGATATGTTCTGATGCCCTTGATATATATAATATGTGTTATGGAATCCCCTCAAGCCCCTGATATATACATAGTGTCTTATTACCTGAACATCATTTAAGTAAATGTTAGTATTTGTAATTTCATTTACTTAAGATATTATATGTAAATAAGAAAGTACCTCCCATTTGAATTTAATAAAAATATCAAAAAAATATATCTCTTATCAATAAAAGGTCAACTCTTCTATCCAAGAAGAAAATTACGATTTTGATGATTCCATCAAAATCGCATCTTTCTAATCCTTCATAATTTGGCTTATCTAAAAAATTCATAATTCAAACAAACCTAATAGAATATTAAAAATCAAAAGTCGGTGAAAAAGTCAAACGTGCATATGACTTCAAACATGATTTGGAAAATCTATATCATCAAAATCTAGAAGTCGTTCTACATAAACTTCCTCCTTAATAAAACTATTTAAAAATATTGATTTTACATCCATTTGAAAGAGTTTTAAATTCAAAATAGATGCACATGCCAGTAAAATTCTGATAACTTCAAGTCTAGCTACGTACTAGTGTATAAGTTTCATCATAATCTATGTCTTCCTCCTAGGAATAGCTTTGAGCAACCAGTCTAACCTTGTTCCTTGTGATAAATAACTTTAATAAGATTAAAAATAAATAAATACGTCCACATACATATTTTGGAGAAAATCATAATTATACGAGGAATATTTATTACATATCAAAATAAATAGAAATATAGAATAAATCCTACCCAAATTACATTACGTGGTCTATCTAATTATTTATCATCAAATAACTCTCGACCCACATGAAGTATTGGATAAGAGAAAATAATCCAAGTTTGTTTCATAGAATGAAAAATAAAATAATATAAGGTATTAGCTGGGTTTATCATGCTGCATCGGATCGGTGTGGACACGGGCATATTGTGCCGTACCAAAAATTTTCTGATCTCTGACACAATATGTCTGAATAATGTCATTTTTATTTTTTATTTTTAAATTTTTTGGTAGATTTTTTGAAAGGCTTTGGGGTGTATTAATACAATATAATATATTTCTATATTATACCGTATAAAGACGAATTCGATACGAGTGGGCTCGATATGTCAACGGTCAACTTTGGGTATTAGAGCGAGAATTAGAGAGACACCCTTGGTTTTGTAACTTATGTTACATGCTCGTCTTTGGATTACGTCTGCCGAGGGGACGGGGAGCGATACGCAATATATAGTTTTATAAAGTAAATATGCAAAATCATGTTTTTTTGGTCATCGGAAGCAAATTGTCCGCATCGCGCTGCGCAGTCTAGGGGAGCAGCAGCGGTAACAGAAGTGTGGGAGAAGACGAAGAAGGAAGGCGCAGATCTGGGCTTTGCTTCCGCGCCGGGATCCATGGCGGAGCTCCACCCCCCGCCGCGGCCGGCGACGGACATCTTCGGCGACCCGATCGACGCGCAGCCGCTCTGGTTCAAGAAAGGATCCTTCCTCCGGCGGGACTTCGATCCGGAGGCCTATGTCGCCGACCTCCGCGCCTTCGTCCCCCTGGAGGGCCTCCGCGCCGAACTGCGCGCGCACCTCGCCTCCCTCAACGCCGAGCTCGTCGACCACCTCAACCGCGACTACGCCGACTTCGTCAGCCTCAGCACGCGCCTGGTGGACGTGGACGCTGCCGTCGCCCGCATGCGGGCTCCGCTCGCCGAGCTCCGGGACAAGGTCTCAGTGCTCCGGGGGAACATCGCGTCCTCCCTCCGCGGCGCTCAAGGGTGGTCTCGGCCAGCGCGCCGAGGCGTCGAGGCCGGGAGGTGCTGGAACTGCTGCTTGTAGAAAAACTTATTGAGGCTCTGCGTAGTATTCCAAATGATCTCTCGGGTACAGATGTTATCAATTTAGAGAAAAGCTCGATACATAGTGGTATTCCACTTCAAGGCAACGAGGCATTGATTAACCCTCACAAGACTCGTAGTGTTCTCTTGGAGAGGATTGCAAGTGAGATGAACCGTCTGAAGTTTTATGTTGCTCATGCGCAGGTTCGTCTTTTGCCTTTAACGTTAAGCTTCAGTTCAGTTGTAACGCCTTACTATATTTGTCAACTGGAAAACTAACTTACCTAGATTAGTTTCACGATTCTTCTATTTTAAATGGTTATGAAATTTACAGGGCAATGCATGAACCTTGTCATGTTGTTCAAGTCTCTGTTTTTGCCTTTGGGCTTCTCTATATAAGTCACTAATACACCCTGGGAATATGAAACTTGTTTTTTTTTAGGAAATATTGTTCTTAGCAGTTCTATTTGTTTTGTATGTTGTGGCAGTACAGAATCTCCCCTTTATTGAAAACATGGAGAAGAGGATTCATGGTGCTAGCCTCTTACTTGATGACAGCTTGAGACACTGTTTTATATCTGGCCTAGAACGGAAAGATCATGAAGCACTTTTGAATTGTTTACGTGCATATGCAGCCACTGGTAATGTAAGTGGCGCTGAAGAAGTATTTCGTGCCACTATCGTGTTCCCCTTGATTCAGAAGGTCATTCCTTACAGCCCTTCAGATAGAGATGGCTATGCTCCTTCCAATGACCTGGAAGAGGATTATCAACAAATTATGAAAATCATTGAGGCAGAGTGCAAATTTCTTTTGGATATTTCCTCTTCAGGTGCTCAAATTTTCTCTTAACCTTTACCATCTAGTCATTTGTTATTCACATAAACCCAAAGGAAAAGGTGTGGTTTCTAACATGTCTTCCTTGGTGACCTACTGTGCCTCAGCAAACTCAGGATTCCACGTTTTTGACTTCTTGGCCAACTCAATTCTTAAGGAAGTTCTCTTTGCCATCCGAAAGGGAAAACCAGGGGCATTTTCTCCCGGAAGACCCACAGAGTTTCTTAAAAACTACAAATTGAGCTTGGATTTTTTGTCCGACCTTGAAGGTAATAAATGTCAAGATTAGACTAGGGAATTGTACATTCTTGCTGTAATGGTTCTGTGAATCTTTCTTGTTTGATTTTGCTAAGCTTCTCGTACTTCCTCAAGAAGAATTACAGAAGATTATTTTTGGTATGCTTTGTATAAGTCATAATCTGTTCTCTGCTTTGTTTAACATTCCAATAGCTCTTTTCTATCTTCGTATAGTTACAAATATTTACTTGGTATCTTTTTCCTCCATAATGAGAATAGGCTTGCAAGTTCAGTCAAGCCAAACATGATCTATGTATATAGGACCAAAGACATGGCAAAATTTTGAAAGAATAAGAAATGTGAGAAGTGTACAGATATGGACATCATGTACTTAAAGTTTAAACATGAACATAGTAGAGCATGATAACTTGAAACTTCTCTGAATGCAAAAGAATATAAAGGTATCAATCAAATTACTGATCAACATGCAAGTGAGTTTTGAAGTGCTCATCTTTATATCCTAAAGTTGGGTGTGGTACATGTGCATCTGTAAGTGGTTTGTCCCATTTGCAATGTGGTTCTCTTGTAGAAATGGAAGCACCCATCAAATTGTAGAATTTAATTGTTTAGAGCTTAGTTGCCTTGACCAGGGTTAGGGACCAAGGGTTGACCTGTTGTACTGGATGTCAGCTTCTTTGCTAGGTCTAGGTGGTATACATTTAGAAAAAGGATTTTGTTCATACGTAGGTCATCATTTTTTTTCTCTTTCTTCATGTGGCCACTAACCAGAGCAGCTCACATGAACTTTGGTTGTAGAATTTTTGTGTATGCACATATATGTGCAGATGAATAACAATATATGTGTGTAAAACCTGACTTAGCCCGGACTCACTTAATAGTTGGCTGGCCAGGGTAAGCCACCAAGATCCTCTTTGGAATGATCTGTTCTTGGAGTCCTATATTCTATTGCTTCTTGTAGTCTAGTCTTTTGAAAGTACTTTGGTGTTTTCTTTATTCATAGTCATTTTGATGAAATAGCTGCTTTCCTTGTTTTCTGAAACTTTTCTGGTACTTACCAAATATTGAATTTGAACTTATTTTTGGATCTTGCAAGGTTATTGCCCATCAAGATCTGCTGTGGCCAAATTCAGGTCAGAAGATGTCTATGCAGACTTCATGAAACAGTGGAACATTGGGGTGTACTTTTCACTAAGGTATCTCATCATGGATAATGGCCTTCTATGGGGAGGGTGGGGGTGGGGAAGAGTGGGACTCTCTTGGAAGTCATGTTTATGAGCATTGTTTTTGATATAACAGATTTCAAGAAATTGCTGGGAATCTGGATTCTGCTCTTATAGCAACAACCATCGCGCTGGTCCCAAACATCCCCTCTCCTCAAGGCAATCATGAAGGACTAATATTGAAACAAAGTACTGTTCTTCTAGAAAGCTTGAAATCCTGCTGGAGGGATGATGTGCTTGTTCTTTCTTGCTCCGACAAATTCCTGCGCTTGTCTCTACAGCTTATTTTAAGGTCAGCTCAGTTCTAATAGGTATTGTTACATATTATGATTTGAAGAAAGGATGCTTTTTTTGGTCTATATCCTTAATCCTGCAAGATCTAATCTATATCCTTAATCCTTAGCAGGTACTCTACCTGGCTGACATCAGGTTTGGCAGCTCGAAAAGTGAATACTGGTGGCTCGAATGCAATTCCAAGCTCTGACTGGGCTGTTGCCGCTTTGCCAGAAGATTTTATTTATGTATGCACAGTGGCTTGGTACCCGCTATCTGCAGGGCTGCTGTTCTTTTTATTTAGCAATTTTCTGATATTTGCTTCTTACGTGGTTTGACCATAAAATAGTTTGATACTGATGGAGTTATCCATATCACTTTCATTAACCTTTTTCATTAAAAGGGGACTCTCAGTGTACTTGGACTCGTTTTGTATGCTTATTGATAGAATCTGAAACTGCATGCGGCTATTAGGGGCATTAAATGTGAATTAAAAACTCAACAGGAAGAACAGAGACCAAGAACTCACCAACTTGCTTTAATTTGTGTGTTTAGGTTTTAGCTTATCAAATTCCAGACAAGCAGTCATCAATGGCATAAGTTTCATAATTGTTATTTCCCCCATTATAAGCCTTCTAATTTGTATATCTCTGTGTATACCTGCACATTTTACTGATGACCTTGCATGCATAAAAGATGTAAAATTCATAGTTTCATGCATCAGGTTATGTTACTACCAGTAAAAGTTGACTTTTCATGTTTCATGATAACTTGAGGGTTGACCCTGAGTGGAAAAGCTGGACAAATCATTGCAATAGGAATTTTATAGCTTTATCCAACTCCGAGAGATCATCTGCAGCAAGCTTATCTGCCTCCTGTACACTGTTGTCTGAGGCCTTTGGCCCTGAGAGCAATGGTTGGCAGAGGTTGATATGTTATGCATTATTTGACAAGTGAATAGCAACATAAGTGCAATGTGTTTTGACCTTTAGTACAGGTTTAAAGAGAATTTCATCCCCTTATTGTGGCTATTGGTTTGTTAAAGTTCATCACTGAGCAACCTTCTTCTGCTCTTTGAGGTTTGAGATGATGTAGAACTTAAGTGTGGCAGCTTTATGGTTTAACAGAGAATTATCCAACATTGTTTTACTTTATGCAGATTGCCACTAAACTCTATAGCTTGATTTGATAGCCGGACAAGGTACTGCCAGTTAACCACCAGCTAATCGACCTTGGTCGGCTATCTAATCGGACCTGTATCTTTTTCCTTGCATGGCTCTCATGCAAATTAGTAGTTTGATTTACAGTTACTAATTTCCACCGTGATTATGCCTTTTAGGTCATGCACGATGTAAATCATCTTGTGGCTGAGCTTAAAGACAATTTCTTGGGAAATGTACTGCAGCTGCTTCATTCTTGTTCACCTGAAGTACTTGATCTGGTTAAGCAGAGCATTTTACAGGCTGGAAAATCCTTGGGGGATTTGGTTCCTTCTTTGCTTGATGCTATTGTTGAAGCTATAGTGGAGAAGTCTGCTGAGTATGTAGAATTTATTTATCAAGAAGCATAGTCCAAGTATGGACAATGGAAACATGGTCCCAAGTTTCATTAGTTTGTATAGTCATATCTCAAACTGTCATCTCAATTGATATTTTTCTTAATAGGGTGTTTTTGCACTTTTTTAACAGTTTTTTCTCTTAAATTTTAAAAAGGAGAAGGACAGACATCTTAACACGTTTGGTAAGTAATTTTTTTTTAAAGTAAAAATTCTATCCTATGTAATCTCTCTCAAAATAAAAACAAGTACTAACCAATTTTTTTTTAAAATTACACACACGGCTCTCTCCTTCCTCGCCTAGACTTGGCCCCCTCTCCCCTCTATGACCCCCAAACCCCCCCCTGCGCCCTCCCCCCCCCCCCCCCGCTCCCCCCCCCGCCCCGGCCTGCCCCTCCCGCCCCCCTGCGCCCACCCTCCCCCCTGCGCCCCCCCCCCGCCCCGGCGGCTCCCCCTCCCCCCCCCCCCCCCCCCCCCCGCGCCTGCACCCTCCCCCCTGCACCCCCCCTCCCCCGCCCCGGAAGCTTCCCTCCCCACCCCCCTGCGCCTGCACCCGCTCCCCCTGTGCCCCCCCCCTCCCCCGCCCTGCGCCTTTCCCCCTCCCCGTCCCCCCCCCTGCGCCGTCCCCCCCCCCCCCCCCCCCCTCCCCCACCCAGGCGGCTCCCCCTCCCGCCCCCCCTGCGCCTGCACCCTCCCCCCCGCCCTGCGCCTTCCCTTTCCCGCCGGAACCACCACCCCGCCCCCCCTGCGCCCTCCCCCGCCCCGGCGGCTCCCCCCCCCATGCACATACACCCAAACACATCAATATAAATTTAAAATTTGTGATATTTTTACCAAACAGATAACGTCAAGTTATTATAATTTTAAATTTAAATTAACATACATAATTTTTTAGGTAAAAACAATTTAAAAAAAATGTTCCCAAACACCCTATAAGAAAGGTTTCCATCAAATTTAATCATCTTGGTGAACCAGATGCAGGAGCATTTGATGATTTGATCTGACAAATTGTCTAAAGATTAGTTTCACATCCTACATAAATTTCTTTGTTATTTATAATTGGGTTTTTTGTATGGAAACTATTGTTACATAAAAAATGACAAATATGCTATATTTGCTAAAATATTGTCAAATATGCCACTCGTAAATAGAAAATGTTGTAGGTATGCCATCTCGGTGAGGTGATGTCACTCCCTATCCATTTAACTATGGGTTTGACTAACCCATGAAAGGAAATTTCTTGTCCCTTGGATTAATTAAACAATCCTAGCGTCCAGGTCTTATTCTGAAAATCTTAAAAAAAATACAATAAGGGCATTTTCGTCAAAAAATATTAAACTAATGGAACTGTGGAGGAATATTTGCTTCCTTCCACCGGAAGTTAACCATGAAGGCATATCTGCAACACTTCTCGTTTACGAGTGGCATATTTGACAGTATTTTAAACGCTGGCTTATTTGCCATTTTTCATGTAACAATAATTTATGTGCAAAAAACCCTTTATAATTTACTGTGTCATTTGCGTTGACTATAACTGATTAATTCAATTTGAATTCAACAAAAAATGATTTTAACATCGTTCTTCAATAGCAATAGCTGAATGTCAACTTTATGAAAAATTAATTTGCAGGAGTTCAAGCATCTGAAGGCAATAACAGCAACCTATAGGATGACAATCAAAGGACCTCCCGTCAGGCATTCCCCTTACGTGTCAGGGCTTTTGCGACCAGTCAAGGTAGTTTTCTTCCTCTTGTGGTTTCCTTTTCCTAGGTCTCCTTTTTTTTCCCTCTTCATTCCATTTACGACTGCTACAAGATGTCCTCATTTGTAAGTAGAAAATGCTTACTCTAAATTGTTTTCGCTTTCGAATTCATAGATGATGTATTATCACACGTCTTTGACAGTTTCCACTTGAAACTGCAGGCTTTTCTTGATGGAGAGCGCATTGCATATTTGACAGTGGAGACCAGAAACCAATTTCTAGTGAGTGCAGCGGAGAGAATCACATCACGTTACTATGATTTGGTATCAGAACTTGTTGATACGGTAAGCACAGATTCTCGCAGTAGCATACATCGTGTACCACAGACTGCACAACAGAAATGTTCATACACTAATTCTCGGCGTCAAATTTAACCCATGAGTAGGTAAGAAAAACAGAATCTTCACTCCAAAGGATACGTCAGACGGCTCAGAGACGAGGGGGGACAAGCACTGACGCATCAGACAACAGTATATCCAACACTGACAAGCTCTGCATGCAGTATTTCCTTGACATTCAGGTATGTAATAGTGTTTCCACAAACTTCATAAGATTAGCATTAACTGTTCAACTGACACATGAACATACTGGAAATAAATCCTCTTGTGAAATTAACATGAGATGCAGGCAGTTCTTCGGTTCATCTATTGCTCGTCCACAAACTATTTTCTATACAAACAGTTCCAACTTAGAATTCATGTAATTTTATATTTTGAGATTTAGTTCCTCTCCTGCTGAGCGTGTGGTTGCCAATTATAAAAGGCATCCACACCCATACGTATCCGAGTTGGCTGTGGATTTATTTTGACGATGACATGGATGGTTCTTCCTTACTGGCAGGATAAATTGCAAGTTCACGGAGATCCCATTTGAGTGTCTAACTTATGCCATCAAATTTCATTTCCCTTCTACAGGAGTATGGGCGTAACCTGGCCGAGCTTGGAGTTGCTGCTAGCGACATCCCGGCATATCGATCCCTCTGGCAATGCGTAGCTCCTGCAGATAGGCAAACCACAATCACTTTTTAATGTAAAGCTCATCATAAAAATGGTCAAAATTTTGATTGGTATGTTCTCTTACTCTCAGCATCGACCCCTCTCATATCCTTGCTAGGAAGTCATTTGTAACCGAGTTATGTTAATTCATTTTATTTTTCCCACAATCTAGAAGAGGTGAAGCACATCAGTGTCAATACAACATACATATATCTCATTTGTTTTCACGTTGGTGTCCATTAAATGATGTCCGGTTTTCAGGCCCTGGGAAATCTGATAGTCTCTCTGTGAGTGCTGTCCAATCCGTTCTGAAAAGTTCACTTTTTTTATTGAAAAACTAGTCTATTTCATATTGTCGTTTGGAAATTTCTTATGACTTACACCCATAGGATTTGAACATGAATAAAAGCTTATTGCACTTCTACAAGTGCAGAAATATCACATCTAACTGCACTTTTAGATACCCATTACCACGTCAAGCCATTTTCATTTTGGGTTTTGGAGTCAAGTTTTTATTTTGGCACCCAAATTAGGTTCACTGCACCCCATCATGTCAAAAATGATGTAGAAGAGAAATTTGAGAGCAAAATAGCAATTTGGGCATAGGTTGGGCTCCAAATCCAAAAAAAAAAAAATGACATGAAAGCGGTGCAATGAGCCCTACTAGGTGAACCAATGGGCATTCAAAAGTGTAGTTAGATCTATAAGTGCAGTAATTTTTTCTCTTGAACATGAGATCTCATTCTAGTGTACATGGATGGCTACTTCTTAAATGCGATTGTTTTCACTTAAGTAGAGTCCCTTTCCATTTGATACTGGGTAAGATAGACTCGGGTGGTAAAACCTAAGCTGAAACCACCGATAGATACAATGGGATAAGCCATCAGAGGCTCACACTTTGGACAAGGGACTCATGTATGGAATTTTTATATCATAGTTATCAAACGTTTTTTTAACTTATCCGAGCAGGTAAATCCATATCCGATGCATCTATCTAGTTATAATACCGTTTTTTTTTCTTTTTGACCGAAGGAGGAGCTAAAGCTCCAATCATTCAACTAAAATAACTACATAGAGGATACATGGGGATGACATCCAAATACAACCATAGCTGCTAAAAGGGCTAACATGAAAGCAAACCCCAAAAAGAGACAGCAGCAGAACCCAAATCAACTCAAGTAGTTAGCAAGGAGGAACTCCATGCTCACAACTGCTGAAGCAGCAAGACAACAAGCAAAGGCGAAGAAACAAACTCCCAACCATAAGCTAATGACAAATAGGTCCGGAAGGCGCTTGAGCAATGCCGGGTAAGAGCTGAGGTACGAACCAGCTCCAGAAGAGAGAGACTGTCAACCGTCAAGGCAGAAAACTAGGGGAGGAAGCTTAGAAGATGCACTTGTCATAGTTGAGTGCGAATGATCCCCATAACACGAGTTAATCCTGCAAATCCATAACCCCATATGCGGGGCTCTAGAGGCTAAATGGTCACTAACAGCACCTTAAGAACTCGACAATTCACAAGCAAGCCGAGAAGTGATCCTAGTTGGAGATGCTCGCTTCCAATCGTAGAGACGAAATACGAACATAGACTATAAAAATCACAAGCAAATAACACACATGTATTAAACCGAAATAGAGGACAACCAAGAAGATCATCGGAGGGGATTCGAGGTCAAGAAGGTCCCAAAAGATGAGAGGGCGGCGGAGGAGGGGGACTAGGGAGAGGGCGGGTGGGGGGAGTGGGCTATGGGTTGATGGAGATAGAGGAGGTGGGGGTGAAAAAAATGAAGCAAAAAACACAAGGAAAATGCCATTTGCACGGGCGGATGTGCAAATGATTTGCATGTCTGCCCGCGCCAGGGCGCGCGGGACGCCCCATGCGATCGCGCCCGCACTTGTGCCTGACGCGGCGGACGTGCAAATGATTTGCACGTCCGTCCGTGCACAAAGCAATGCTCAAAATACAACGATGGAGGGATACAGAAAGAAAGGGGGGGGGGGGGCGGCAAAAAGGGGCAAGAGGCAGATTTGGAAGTGGAGAACTAGGGGAAAGAACAATCGAGAATAGCAATATAACGGTATTTCCAACTTTGGTCTAACATATGTGTAGGAAAACTACAATAGATATTACCATTCAACTTATCCTCCTTTTAACTAGGGCTGTAAACGAATTCGGATAATATCCGGATCCGATTCGAATTTGTATCCGATTATCTGGATATTATCCGATTAACAAATATCCGACGGAGCGGATTTCGGATACGGATATTATCCGGATAGTAAACGGAGGATACGGAAACGGGTGATCCGCTCCGTTTAAGATCCGCTCCGAAATATAATTATTTTTTTAGTATTATTTTAGATCTAATGATTCATATATAATATATATAATTTATAAATATATAATATATTTAATACTATTTTTTGTTTAGAATTTTTTTTACATTTATATTTAAAAACATATATTTTTAATTTTTATGATTTTTAGACCACTTAATATCTTTTATTAAATTTATATTTTCGAAGCGGATAATATCCGTATCCGCTCTGAATCCGAAAATTATCCGATTAAATTATCCGATTCGATTATATTCGGAGCGGATACGAATTATCCGATTAATTATTCGGATCGGAACCGAAAAACCCATATCCGTTCCGTATCCGCTCCGTTTACAGCTACTTTTAACTATACCTAATCTACAAATCATCTTGTAAAATTTTAAAATTTGTAATATTAAATTATAATTTTTTTGTTTTTCAAATCAAAGAATAATTCATCTATTCGCCACCTGCGCGAGAAGCTACTGCGAGCCCCATGATTGAAAAGCCCACGCACCTCACGAAAGCCCTCCGTCTTCGTTCGCCCTGTTTCCTCCACGCGACCACGGTAGTGGCATTGTGTGCTTCATGTTGGAAACAAGCGGGTTAAAAAAAAAAGATACCTTTGAGCTAACAGCACAACAATTCTTGACAACAACTAACGTGTTGTTTGGATGTTCATCATAAACATACTAAATTTCTCATAAATTTATTGTTTTAGTATAACTTTATAGTTTGGATAGTAAATACGTACCGTATGATGTTGGTGTACCATAATGTATGCGTATGGTTCAACTCAAAAAATTCTAAATTTTAATAAAAAAAATAAAAATAAAAAAAATTTAATAGATGTGTTGTCCATGCCAAGAATCAATTTTTTTCAAGTCCCAACTGTCATTTGGAGGCTTAACCGCGTAAACCAACCGAGTTAGTTTATGGTGGAGGCTCTCCTTTTTAATAGAGTTTAACATAAGCACACTTAACTTTACGAAAAACTCTAAACATGAGTTAATGTAAAACATGTTTATGATAAATGAGTTTTTCATAAACATATTCATATTTTTACAAGTTGCATTCATGGACATGTTTGGTATTAAGATATATCGAAGATATCTTTAAAATTTTAAAGATATGCTCGCTCTATCTCCGATCTATTTTGATATCAAACATATAAGAGATTGCTTTATGACAAGAATAGATCATAGAAACACCAAGAGTGGATCCAAGGGTGAGTGTAAGTTAGAAGATAGGCATTTGTATTTAGGGTAAAATGCATGTTAAAATAGGTGATGCGGTAAACACATCTTTATTATCCAAGTGAAACTGACAAGACTCACATCTCCATATAAAAGAGCCCACAAAATTATCACCCGCATCTCATTTCGAGTATTTGTGACCCTACAAATACTAATCATATGAGAGTGTATTTTGTCACATGTCGTGTAACATTATGTCATATACAACGTTAAGCTCAAGAGAAACACTTGTTATCCGGACAAAAAAATATCCGACTGTCGAGCCGCAGGCATAAATGGGCGAGCCCCACTGCCATTTTTTCGCTTAGTTGCTCGGCCTTAGACACAAATAGATGGGCTCCGCCACCATATTGCACTTGTGCATATGGACATAAGCAGCCGAATATTTCGCTCGGAAAACAAGTGTTTCTGTAAATTCAAAGGCTAAACATGTCTTGCAACGAAGTTCTATTGATATCTTAAACTCGAGTCATAGCCATGAAACCGAGAAAAAAAAACACACACAGACACAGCTGGTATGGTGATTTCTACAGAGAACAAAAGATGGAAAAAAAGAACACACAAAATTACGTAGATCAAGGACCCACCATTTTGCATGAACAGGGACAACCACCCGAGCGTTCTCATGAACAAAGAAAGAGAACCACCCAAGACATGAGGAGACCTGAGGTTGCAACCTAAGATTGGAGGATTATAAAAAGAAGACCAACAATCTTCATGCACACATAAAGACTGACACAACCCAACAAACAAATGGAATGACAAAGTACAATAAATTTCCTTCTTCCACTTTTAGCTGTATGAATCAATCAATCTTTCCTTTAACAGGTCTTCAAGATGCATGAGATTAAATGTGTAAACACACAAGCTAGTGAATGGGCAAGGAACAAAAGTGTAAAGCAACAGTTAATGGTTTGCACGTCCGGATGAGATCACCTGAAAAGTTACACGTCTATGTTGAAAAAGCAATGTGGAGAAGTTAACAGTGCAAACAAGCAAGGAAGACATCTTTTTCTTAATAACACAGAAAGGACCCACATCACAACATGGACAATGTTGGCATTTGGTCCCATATTGGAAATCCATGGGAGTTTTCACTTATATATCTAATGATTCTTTCAATTCAATGCCTAGGTTTTGGGTTAAGAGTTAGGACATTTAACATGGTATCAGAGCCAATTTACCCATTAGATCGTCTCTCCAAACGTAGACACTTGTCTCTACCAATGTTGCGCCCCCGGTTGGTTCCGCATAAGAGGAGGTGTTGTCATGTAGTGAAAATCCACGAGTGTTTTCACCTCTATAGATGTAGAGAATTCCCACATCTGAACGCCTAGATTTTAGGTTAGAGTTGGGGCCTTTAACAAATAGCGCAATAACTTGAAAAAAATGAGGCCTGAGGACCGAATCCAAAGAGAGATTAGATGATAGCTTCAACCTCAAGTAGACTGTTAGAATGCCTTTCACTTTTTTCTCAACAGGGGCCAGGAATTTGCAGTTGATCTTGATTCAGAGACCATGTAGTGGGAAGATTACCATTTAGTCATTTAGTACCAAAAAAATATTGGGTCTCCTATTACATAGTAAAAGTTTTCCACTTACCAAAAGAAGACACCACAACTCCGCAGCAGTTATCCAATCCTGAAGCCTTCATCCACTCTTCCGACCACATGACAATACTTCTAAGAATGTCAAAAGGCTACATGAATACAACTCTGAACTACTTGTCATTCTTGCTCTTCCATATAGCCCACAGAACAGCAGCAAAGACAATAAGCCAGGCATCCTTGTGAACACCAGCATGTCTGGCATTTATCCATCATAGCATTTAACTCATGGATATCACCAGGTCATGTACCTCTGATTTCAAAGCATGTGCAAATTATCACCCACAGCACCCTTATCATGCCACAGGAACAAAAAAAAGGTGATCTAAATCTTCCTCATACATACCACAAAAAAACAGCTATATTTCTAAATGTCAAAATGCTCCGACTCTCTGTCCTCTGTAGGAAGCCTTCCATTGGCAATCTCCCATAAGAATACATCAATTTTAGAAGGCAATCTTTTATCCCAGTCCAACATATCTTTATCCTCCATCATTAATAAGATTTGACTGAGAATTTCCTATTGATTTCTCACCTCATTTTCTTTGCTCCCGTGCAGACCCTAGAGTTTTGAATTCACATCCCTTGTTTCTGCATCAGATAAGTTCCTTGTAAGATGTATAACCCAAACATGAGCTTGACAATTTTTCCTTCGTATTTCAATAATCTGTTTATGTGACCATACAGGGATGCAATAAAACATCTAGGTATCGTGTCTGTTCCCAAAACAAAAACTTATCTCCCTCTCCCTTCGGATAGGTTAAAGATGCCCTGATCATATCTGCACCGACTAAGATACATTTTCAAATTGGAGACAGATTGCAGCCGGATTTTGAACTGGTATTGCATACACCACGACCTCAGAATTTCTTAAGTTAAACAGTTTGACCCACAGACATCCAGTTCCTCACCAAGCTTCCGTAGCCACTTAGCAAGCATAGCTTTATTGAAGGACTCCACAGGGACAATGCCAACATCCCATTGATACTTACTTCTATAGACCAGTGGCCGTCTGCTAGATGATGACAAGACCCTTCCTTTCACCTTATCCTCCTCCCTAAAAGGAGCATCTGATACTCTCAATTCTTCTCACTACTTTCTTTGGGATCTTAAGAATAGCTACATGCTAATTTGCCAAAGCTGAAAGCATTACTTTGGACAAAATCCATCTGCCTCCTGCTGATAGAAACTTTGTTGTCTACTCCTCCAATCTTTGTTCAAACTTTTTAATTAGTGGATCCCAACTGGAGGGAGGAATTGCCCATATCCCACCTTCAATTTGAAGATAATGCTCTTATCTCTCACCTTGTAATGCAGAGAAGATAAAACACCATTGACTAGGCCCTTGTCCACCGCCCTACACCACAATCCACTAAAGGTCTGCCCGCCAGCAAGAAAACAAGAGGAGAGATTGGGTCTGTTGCTGCAATGCTATTTACACCAAGTTACAAATTCACAACGCCTCATTCCTGATCAGATATAAACTCCAGAGATAGTGAGTCCAACAATCCAATATTACATGACTGTGTGGGAATTGATAACGAAAAGGAAGGAAGGTCCATCCATGAAAGTGCAAATCCCATGTACCTACAGTAAGTTCCTTCAGCTTTTGTCTTGGCAGGTGTTTCAATTAAACAAATCATCCGAATGCCAAAATGACACACTATCAAAGAGCTGTGTCAATAAGACCAATTGACTCTCTTCTTTTCTATCAAAACACCTTATTTTCGCCTGACCAGAAATAAACAACTGAAGCAGCAAATGGTCTAGAGTTTCATGAACAGTGAAAAGGAAACAGTTCAATTTATATTTTACATCCATAACTTCTTCTAAACTTTAAGGCTTCTTTTACCATATCCCATGGGAGACAGAGTGGCCGGTCACAAGGATACCCAACTTTTACCGTTTACAAGTAGATTTATTTTAATATTTCCTTCAACCAGGTCAACAAGAACGTGAAAGGAAGCGAAGCAACAACTTTTCTCACATATGAATTCTAATTAGATTATAGCTTGTAATTGTCACTGCATTAAGACATATGACATCGGACAGTTGGTCCTAGGTATCCATCCAGATTCCAAGCAAATGCCTGCAACATTAAGGCTTGATGATGATGAATAATAAAGGTATAATATGCCTGATAGTTGGACTTACATGTTTAGGACATGCCTTGGTGCATCTTGTTTACATATATACAGAGGGGAAGAGTGCGGGTCAACAAACAAACAATGGCTCAATTAGTAGGTGAAAGGCACAAGACAGCTAGAAAGCAAAGGGAAGTGTGATTGTCCTTCCTAACATGCTATGAGCCTTGACTGACATTTGAAGGAGGCTTGACTAAAGGCAAAGGGAATTATCCAGTTATGATTCTCATTATACTAATCTCAAGCTACTAAACAGGAATAAAAAGGATGCCTCCCAAATCATTTTGAGCTCAAACGGTCAAGTACTCATAAAAAGGTTCTGGATTCACCAGATTCAACCTTGGCAACAAACTGGCGAAAGTAGCCTTTCGGTTTCTATAAATAGGCAACTTCTTCTGACATTACTGAGAATTGCAAAGGAGATAGGTGGTCGACAGGAAGAGGGACTCGAATCAAAACTGTAAAAGAGATGATATCTCAATGGATGTGGCAATAAACAGAGGGGATGCTAACACCACACTCCATGTAAATATAAGACATGTGATTAGCACACCTTCACATGCCCAGACAAATAATAGGCTCTGCATTGGACATAATGGATGAAATAAGATCCTTAGGTACTAGCATCAATAAATTTTCTCAACGAAAAGGGAAAAAGGATTCTCATATATGTCTCCAAAATTGTTGTTCCTTCATACTGTAATACGCTCATCGATTTGGCAGTAGCCACATGGCCACTTGTATGGTGAAATTTGTGGTTATGAAAGCTGACAACTTCAGACAACGTTTTGAAATTGCAATCCAATAAAGCAAGATTTTGTCATTCTACATTGACTCAATTGCACTAAAATCAATCAGGTCACATGGTCTACACGAAACAGCTTAAAAGAAAGAACCAGGGCTTAGACAAACACCTCGCCGGGGAGTTTGATCTCGATTATTCGACGGAAAAATTACAGGCTGCTGTCACAAAGAACCCATTTTTGTTTGGGGGGTTCAATTCCAACATGTAGATCTCTGTTTTATGAGGGGAATCCACTCCACGCCGCTTACCGGCACTTGCTACTTCTTGTAGCGGGCAACCTCCTCGTCGTTGGGGAAGAAGCCCATGAGGCGGCCGGCGGAGTTCTGGTAGGCATACATGAAGCCCCCCATCAGCCCGATCAGGCCGCCCGTCACCATCGACGGCCCCCTGATGTTGGGTCTTATCCCTGCAGATCCCAGCAGGCGCCGGCCCGTCAGAAAACCCTAATAATAATAGCAGACGGGAGGAAGACAGGGGGGAAAGTGGAAGAGGAAAGTTGGGAACTTTGGTGCGGGTGGGGGGGTGACGCCGGCGAACGCGTGAAATGCTCACCGGAGAGGTAGCCGACGGTGACGGAGACGCCGGTGATGGTGGTGAGGCGGAGGTAGTCGAGGGTGCTGAAGTTTGCGACCGTCTTGGTGAAGGGAGGGTTCCGATCCACCACCGGGTACTCCGGCTTCACGGACGCGGTGATGTCCGTGTTCATCTTTCTCTCTCTCTCTCTCTCTTCTGGTTCGACTTGTTCACAGTTCACACCGCTCTGGAGAGAGAGGGATGAACTGGCTTTTGACGTCCTTAGGGTTTAGATATAACCTAAATTAAAATATGTTTTTGGGCTCTTTTGTAATCAATCTCTTCCCAGTGATGAGTGTATGGGGGCAGCAACAGTTTTGTAATTTAAAACAGAAAGTATGCAAAAAAAAAAAAATGTGGTACATATGTAGATAGATGGGTTCCAATTAGTTATTTTTTCCTTTTAATTTTTCTATTAGAATACTAGTTTATTACATTATCTTGTGAGAATTAAACTCTTAGCGTCATTCTTAAAAAAAATTTGTAAAAAAGTTAAATTCTTGACCTCTTCTTAATGTATATATATGGAGGAGTACCACTAATCATTCCTTTTTTCTTCTCTCTCTTTTAATTTGTCCGTTGAGAGGGCTTTTTTTGTGAACCATGGTAATGAAATAGTTAACTCACATTTAAAAAAGACAAGAACTGATGAAAACTTCATGATGGGAGCAAAAATGGCACTTATAACTCTGAGCGAGGTGCACCATGCATGATCCTGGCTGATGTTGATTGTGGTCCATATTTTCGGAAGAACTCGGATAGTAGTTTTTACTTTTGGATGAGAAAGTTATATATATATATATTATGCTAATAAAACATAGTTTTAATTAGTACTGGCCATGTGATGACATCAGTGTATATATTTTTTTGTCAAAAAAATTTTAGAATCACAAAAATTAACTATTCAGTCGGTTCTTCCTTTTTTAAAAAATTAAACTCTTTGTACATAATAAAACGGTTCAAAAATTTCCAAAAACTTGGTGATAAAATGAGACAAGGGAAGTATATGGACCTTCCTCTAAAGAAGAGCTTCTTTTTTTTTACCATCCCCTTACTAGACCTATATGTCTCTACCTCTTTTTAATTATTCTAATTATTTACAAAAAATAAATACATAATATTTTATAAATATGTAAAAAAATATTCAAACCTAAAAACTTCTGCGTGCCATGGATATATAACTAGTATATGTATATACATATGTATATGTAAGTTAAGCCCCCAGTGTCAAGAACCCAATGAAGCATATTATTTTACCTTTAAACAATCTCAAGAAAAGAGGAGCTATTTTCACCTCTAAAAGATGTCATCAAGTTGTGCAAATCCACCTTAATTTGGATCTTGGCAAGCTCCCTTGAGAAGGCCTGTTGCTGCTGACCTGTTTTAATTTCCACATGAAATCAAGTCACGGCAACAACAACACTTGTCAATTAATGGGCTTACTTATCTCACATTTAATCAATAGAATCTGAGGTTTGTTGTCTTGGAAAAATTAAAGAGATGTTGTGAATGAGATGTGAGATTTGAATTCACATCTCTTATAAGTTTAATTGCATACCTATATATGTTACATTCTCCTCATAAAAAAGAAGTGATATTGTTATACATATATACCCTACTATTTTTAAATTTCAAATGTACCACGCTTACACATCTATATTAATTCTAAGAACACTCCCCTCGTCAACTTTCTTATACCCACAAAGCCTTCTTCCCAAGCTGGACATAACAATTAATGGAGCTTGCGGAAGTTTTGTAAGAGAGAGAGAGACGGAGGAGGAAGAGAGGACAGAGAAGAGAGAGAGAGAGAGAGATGAGAGAGAGAGAGAGAGAGAGAGGGATGCTGTTTACGTACTTCTGCATTACCAATATCAGTATATGTGTACTTAATTGTATGCCTGTGCTACCTTAAACACTTATGTAAGAGGCAATGTGACATGGCACTCTTCGACATCCTTTCTCATGTACATGCATGCAAACATACGTACTAGCTAGTATAGAACACAAAGGAAGCTAGCTAGCTAGCTAGTGTACATATGTCATTGGTTCTGGCGATCGAAGAAGGTAATCAGCTCGCCGTACACGATCGCCCTGGCGCAGACCCCCATGACGAAGTCCGCGTGGGCGAAGTTGCGGACGAACTGGGCGGCAAGCTTGCCGGGGCCGTGGAGCTCGAGGTCGCTGAGGAGGAGCTCGACGTCCCGGACGTCGGCGAGGGCGTCCTGGCCGCCGTGGCTGAGGAAGAGGGGGAGGTCGCCGGGGATGGCCGACATGTTGTACCGCGGGGGGCTCTCTTTCCCGTACGCCTTCATGTTCGCCTCTCTGCTTCCGTGGTCGAACTTGGCCAGTACCGGGCCGTCCCGGAAAGCTGCAGGGATTTATTTATACATAGATCAGGATCTTAACATCTAGCTCTGAGACTCAGCAAGATCATACTATTACATGTCTGGAGGTAACTAGCCAGCTGCTACTAGCTAGTGCCACAGCATGCCGGGGATAGCATGAATGCTAAGCCATCTGCATAACGATCCGTGTGTGATTTTTGTTTCAGATTGTGTTCGTAAACTCCAGATCAAGATTTGGATCTTTTCTTTTTGTAACACATAATGATAACATCATCATCATTGTGTCACATCAATAACTGAAATAAAAAAAAATAAAACTACTTCATAAATGATGAGATTGTGATGCATTTTGATTGGTGTGTTATTTTAATGTGTTATCAAATGATGTTACTAAACTATTTTTCTTTCTTAAAAGGGATCATAAAGGAATCTTTTTCAGATCTGTATAGATTAAATGCTGCTGTTAATTTGGTTAGCTATCTTGGCAGTGGGGAATGTACAGTAGGCAGCACTTTTGTAATTTAAAGTTAAAAAAAAAACATGCAGGAAAATGTGGCACAGGCAGCTAGATGGGTTCTAAATATAGTCACCTTAATTTTCTTGTCTTTATACTTATATCTTCTTCGAGAAATACTTATTGCAACTGTGATCATATGAATTGCTTAAAATAATTTTATTGGGTTGAGAGCCTGACCTTTTTCTCTTTCAACTAATAGTATAATACTTGCTGCATAATCCACATCTTTATTGCAGAATGTCTTGCAAGATTAAATTTTCTCTTCATTTTTGAGAGGCTCTTCTTTTGTGACCATGGAAGTGAACCGGGTAACTTTTAATTTGATAAAGACAGAATTGATGAAAACTTCATATGGGTGCAAAAAAGAGACTTACTCTGAGCGAGGTGCACCATGTTCCTGGTTGTGTTGATTGTGGTTCATCTTCAGGAAGAACTCACCGTGGACTCGTTAAGGCAGTAGTTTTTTGCCTTGGATGATAAATTATATTTTAGGCCGAGTGTGAACAACCCAAGAAATTAGTATATTTTAACTTTGAATGAATAGTACTACTCTCACGTTATAAAGTTAAGGAAACAAATAATGGAATTAAGAGCTCTTTTTCTACCTGTAAAAGATGTCATCAAGTCATAGCAGTTCACATTTGGATCTTGACAAGCTACCTTGAGAAGGTATCTCGCTGCTGAGCTGATTTCCACATGAAATCATGTCACGGTAAGAACAAGTACACTTCTTAAATGGGCGCATCCTTATCCAGATAAATTGATATTTAACTTACCCCATCGGATCAAACTCCGCTATCCCCAGCCATGTGTACATCTGTTGGCAAGAGAAATGGACATAGACGTACATGTATATGCATATATAAGCTCAGATTTGGCACATATATATGAACACATGCACACATACAAAGAGGAGAGCACACCAAGTGACATCTAAAACAAAAGCATGCATGCATGCAACTGTTCATAGATGACCCACCTTATCCACAAAGGCTCTGGCAGCTAGTATCCCTAATGGGGTGGTTATATGGCTCAAGTAAGCAACGGGGCTCAACAGGGCAGCTGCCCTCAACTTGTCCACCAGCCTCCCCTCGGAGAAGGATGCCAAAGCGATCAGAGTTCCCTGCAATATTGCACATGAATGCCAATTGATGTGGTATATTTGCTTTCTATATATATATAGATGACAGAACAAGTCACAGCATTATCTGATAGAAGTAGGGTTGCAATCTAGCTAGTTAGGTTTGGAACCAAAAACATGAGTTTCAGATACCGATTCCGATAACTGTTTAAAACTTTCGAGTGGTACTCCAGTTTTGATATAATCGGATTAGTCGTTTCTAATTTTGATTGTCGATTCTAATTATATTATTAAAATCAAATTTTTGATAACTTAAGTACTTATCATAACTTTATCTTTTAAGTTTATAAATAATTTATCAGAATAATTGATACCTATTCTGATTTTAATTATTTTTTAATTTCAAATTTGATGACATATCAGAAAATCAATATCGAGTTAATAATTATAATATTATTTTTTTTTAATTTCAATAATAATAATTTTTATCAAGTCAAAATATCAAAATTTTGAATTCTATTTACCCTAGCCCCGCATGGAGGAGACTTAATTTGAAGAACCCACCATGGAGTGGCCGACGTAGTCAAGTTTCTTCCCCGTCTTCTGATACACAAAGTCGACGGTGGCGGGGAGGTCGTACTTCGCCAGTTCATCCCATGACCAGTTCCAAAAAGCCTGCCATGAAACAGTACCAGATATGATTAGAGAACCCTCGTGATCATGGGAACGTCCCAAGTGATACAAATGAAGAAGAAGACCAGCTGAGACGTCGAACCGGAGACGACGGGTCGAGCGTCTCGTGGCGGCGGCTCCACCGTGTCCCTCTGGTGTTGGCGATCCACACGTCGAAGCCTCTGTCGGCCAAGACGTAGGCCAGTGACTCCTCCGGCGAGCTCATCAGCCATGTCATCCCATCCTTCACATACATAACATTAATATATATATGTCCATGCATTAGAGCTAGAGCTGTATATCCAAGGACGTTCCTGCGCCAGCCAGCGCCCAAGAACATCTGTGTGGGAGCAGACAAACAGAACACACGCACTAGTTCGTGCGTACACCTCCTTTAGTACCCTAAAGGGAGATAACCTGGTTGGTCACGGTACTGATCATTAGAATTACGACGTAAAGGGATGGTTCTCGAATGTCCTTCCTCTCAGTTTGGCCAGACCCCAAAGCCAGACCCTTTCCTAGCTTGGAGTCGTGAAGACATGAACAAAGTGGAAACCTCAGCTGAGATCGAATGAGGACGTGTATTCATGTGAACAGCATTAAAAGCTGCAGATAGACGAACGAAAGGATATCGGCATGCAGGGATAGGATAAGACATATGCTCGCTCTCTCTCTCTCTCTCTGAAACAGATTTAGATAGATTTTGAATCTGATATTTTTTTTCAAATAATTCTTATTGGACGATTTCGACCGGTTTACACTTGTACTTTAAAACTAAAATCAATTTTCTTTTAAATGTTTTTACGTCAAAAACTCTTTAAAGAGCTTGCCCCATTCAAACTTCACCACTAACTTAATTTGTTTCGACTTATAAAAGACAAACTAAGATTAGTTACTAAGAGATTTCAGAGCTAGCAACCATAGATCACATCGCTCTCCCACGTACGTTGGAGTCGCCGAAGTAGCTTTGGGAGTATAGCCATCATCATTTGTTCGTTAGCTACAAGGCATATATAGAGACAGGGATCGTCGATGGATACCATGAGAACCCCATGCTGTAGTAGGACCGGCTGCATGCCTTGCCCCTGCCGACCGGCCCGGGGGCCGCCGCCGCCCGCCGCCGTGACGACTGCCGGGGATCCTCTGCATGCTGAGGATGTAGCCGTCCTCCGTCACCACCTGCCACCACCAGAAAGGAAGCGGCCAACATAGGCAGCATAACATGATCATATATATGCAAGCTTAATGGTTATATACTTTGGACATCACAGCCGTCTCACAAACAGGATCCAAAATTAAGAGACGAATTAAAAGACCCGCTTAGGTTACATCGAACTCCTCGCACTTGTACCCATACGGGATCACCACGGACGCGCACAAGCCCGCTTCCTGATCATGCACGGCGGCAGGCCCTCGGCTGCTGCTGCTGCTGCAGCCGCCGGCGCGGTGGCCCCCGACACGACGGACTCCAGGCGCAAGAGTACTGGAGGAAGAAGCCAAGATGAAGAAGAAGAAGAAGAACAAGGCGAGGAAGGAGGTGGGGGGCCGCGGCCGTGTCCTCCAGCGGGTGGCCATTTTCGCGAGCAGAGCACCAAAGCTTGGTGCTAGCTAGCGGCCAACTAGCGTCGACTGGTGCTGCGGTCGGGAGGGATAAGAGGGAAGGCCCATCTGTCTATTTATATAGGGGTGATGGCAAGGGGAGGAGGAATTAAAGAAGAGGTAGCAAGAAGAGATAGAATATGGGACGCCATTGAAGGGTTTCCAAGCTCCAAATTAGGTGGCTTCCTTTCCGGGGGGTGGGGATGCTCTCTGGACTTTTGAGATGCGTGCGGAGTTCTTCAAAGCCGGAGGGACACGGAAGAAGAAGGTGACCTACGTAACGTACGTACAGGGCTCCAAATTAGTCGGTGCTCCGTTCGAACGTGCATCGAGGAGGTGCTCGTGGATCATATATTCTTTGTTTTTTGGTTTTTGGTTTTTTGCTTTCTCGGATATTAATTTGTAAATTCTCAGTATAACATAGTTTTAATTTGGGAAAATTACATAGAAATACTTATACTCTAAAATCTGCGTACTATATTGTACATCTCTTTTTTGTGAATTTTAATTATTATGTATGTCTCTACCATTTTATTCATTTAACCCAAGACTAACTACTCTCTAAAAAAAAGTTATTTTAAAAATCTCTTTCTCTCTTCTCAAATGTGGCCTCAACTCCATTCGATCAATTTCAATAGGTCATCTCAAGGTATGCAGGACTGGTGAACTAGATTAGACATGAGAGCTCTAAGTATGGCACGAATATAATTAGAGTGTACTTAGATCTGTTTATAATTAAATTTTAATAATAAGAAAGTTAAAATAGAAAAAAAAAACTAGCATGTGTCGAACCGCAGTTCGATCATGGTCATCTATCTCTCTACACTCTTGAAAAGAAATATTTTAATATTTTCACTCTTAATTAAGGGTTTGCTCACATACTAACATAGTATTGATCTTTTCATATTGATGGGTTGACAACTACAAAGATACAAATGAGACTTTTTTTTATTTTGAACGTATAATATGAAGATTGGTGAATTTGAATATATTTTCTCTAAACTTTTTAATTAGAAGATTTTTTAATAATCGGTTAGCAATTTTTTTTAACAATCGAATATTTCATCATGCTCAAGTCGACTTGACATCCAACTTCACGTGAATCCATGATGACTCAAATTTTCTCACCCTATGCCAACTCAAGAGAAATCAAATCGGATCCTCCATTTCAACATCAGATGTTAATCTTTTTGTATGGAACAAATTGTAGAACTCTGTAATGTATCTTGCATTGTAATACTCATTAAAAATATCCATACAATATTATGTTTCCTTCTAAGTGATTAGTTGAGAGATTTTTTATGATTCTTTATAAAAATAAAAGAAGAAATATGTGATAACTAATTCAAATAAGTATAAGTAGTGCATGCATGTAAATACAAACTATTTGAAAAGATATTATAGAAAAGTTATATAATTTGCGGCCGGTCGAGAAGTACTTGGCCATCCATCCGCACACAAGCAAAAAGACTCCACTACTGATATGGGAGCGAGATCAACAAACGTATGTGTGTGCTGAAATTTGTGATCGAATATTTTCTCAAAATGCAAAGTATTTGTCAATATATTTGTATCATTTTAAATAATTTATGATAATTTTACGTCAAATCAGATCAACCATTGACCCAAATTTTGTAGTATTTTTCATCAAACCGGATCGAAATTTGTACATCTACTCCTCTCTCTCTCTCTCTCTCATCTGTGTACCTGGCCGGTGCATGGTGAAACGCACGGGAATGGGCGCGTGGGATGTTGGGCCCCCAATAATAGGGCTCATGCTATCTGCACCCCCGAGGGATCCAGAAACCATATCCCCGTAACGGATTTTGGCGGCAGTTGCGGGGGCCCACTTCAGGTTTCTCGGGTCCCACGAGTGGGGCTCCGGGCTTCCCACGCTTTCGCCGAAGGTTCTGGAACCACGAGGGAGGGAGTCCGCACGTGCTTCTTCGGGGCGACGTGGGAGAGCATGTACGTGGGAGTGCACGTGCGCAGCGGGTGGGGGGGGGGTGGGGTGGGTGGGTGGAGGGGAGGACCTCCGCCTTCCCTAACTCGTTTGGTCGCGAGGTTGTTTGTCTCCCCAGTTTCCCCAATTCTAAACTTACCAATTTCAAAATTAGTATATATTCATGTATTAAATAAAATAAGATGTTAGAACTGCATGGATTATTTAATATAAATACATCAAAAAATAAACTAAAAACACTGAAATAAAATAATTACCAGCTTTTACAATATTTTATGACAAAACAAACAAGCCATACACACATGCATATAATATATATGAGTTTAGTTTTAAGAAACAATTTTCTAATTATATTAGATGATGGTGATAGATTTTCCCAGTGCCTATTACTCAGCATCAACTTATTGGAGACTAGTTGTATAAGGGTATATTTTTCCCACATTTTTTTTTTGGGGGTGTAAAACCGCTAATCTGAAAGTGGCAATTATGTAGACTCATTTTGGTACATTTGAAAACAATCCATATTGATTGTAACAAGAGTGTTTGTTTCAACTTTTGGTCATCTTTCAGGTTTCCATCAGTAAAGAGTCTAATGCAAGCTTCCCAGGGTGAAAAAACTCCTCATGCTAAGATAGAAAACATCTCATTTCTTTGGCCTTCAATCAACCGCTCAAGACAGTGATGTGCTCATCTGGGCTCCCTTCCGATGGACTCCCACACACCACACATCCATCTTTAGTCACCCCAGAAATCCTCATGATGAACAGTGAAGTGGGGGGTTTTACAGTTCAGTAGATCCTCCAAGGACAGATATCATTTATGAACTCCAGCAGTTTGTTGATGCTGATGTGATATGTCCAGCACCCAAACAATCCTTTGTCGGGATGGATTGCTCTGGGCCTTTGAAGATGCTGGTAATGCCTGCACTAGCACTAGGGGTGTTCACAATATAGTCTAAACCGAAAAATCGAACCTGGTTCGGTTCGGTTTCACAGGCCTCATAGTTCAGTTCAGTTTCAGATTGAGAAATCGAACCAAATATATATATATATATAATTATAATAATATACATATTAACACAAAAGCACTTGTAGCGCAGTTGGTCAGGTGCTTGGGCGCGCACTTGCGGGTGGAGGTCGCAAGATTGAGTCTCGCGACCGCCATTAAAATCTGTCTTTTTGGCAGATTTTGGTTTGAACCGAAAGAAATTCGGGTCGGTTCGATTTAAAAAAAAAATAGGGGTGAACCGGACCGTGTTCACCCCTAGTCTGCACTACTGAAGCTTGCATAAACATGAATAAGATTGCATCTTGGCATGCATATTGTACAAAAGTCTGAGATAACTCTGACATAAAAAGAACCTTGACCTCAGTCTGGTTAAAAGGATGCAAACTTCTCATGAGGATTTATATTTATGGAGTGACATCAAATGTACAAGTGCCAGTAACTTCTCTCCTTTGCAGTGTTGAATCACATTGTTACAGTCTGGAGGAGAATCTCAGTTCACCCCTACAAATCTCTAGTCTCCACCAGTGCTCTTTCAGCAACATCAAAAGAGAATTGTCATCTCACCCACCCAATGTGACTGGCCAGGACATGGGGTATGTTTCTCACACAAAACACTGAAGCTGAGGCTATGGAGCACAACTGGGTAGGCAGCATGGTTTGGATTTCTCTCTCTTTCCCTTTACATTGTTAGAACTGGCATCAGGGGTTGTAACATCACCACAGGTGGGCTGTGCTCCAGAAAGATGTGGAGTTCCATCAGATGATTCTGGAGGGTGGTCTGTCTTGGCCGCAACATCTTCTGATTTCTCCTTTACTTCCAACACTCTATCCACAATGTCATGTTCATTTACTAGAGGTTTTGCTCGCAAGGGTTCTTGGAGGAGCTCTGACAGCTTCTTTCGTGGGGAAGTTTCCAGTCCACTGTCACCGTGTCCACCAGAGCTCAAGAGCTTACTCCGTTGTGATCTCACCGGGTTGCCGGTCTGATAATCTAGAGAATTGCCATCAGATGGAGTTGAGTCTGCATTAAAGAAGGGAGATAACAAGGAAGGAGAATCCACTATCAGTTTGATTCATGTCCCAACAACAAAAGCATGAGAGAATCCCCTCAGCATGTAAGTTTGCAGCTAGCTGCAATCACATAATGTGCTCACCTCCATTCACACTGAAGAAATCATCTTCACAGTCGGATTCTAGACATTCCAGGGAGTCGAAGAAAGCTTCATCTTTGCTGCCTGAAACTTGTACAATCAGTTATTGGTCATCCAAGTTTCAAGATCAGGCGACACCATCTCAGTCCAATACCCCACCCAGACAAAACCTTGTGGTCTTAATGGGTTTAAAAAGATTGACAATGCAAGTAAATCCAATTAGCATCCGAAGGCTTTTACGCATATGCGAAAATTGATTCCATCCAGAAATTCTTATGTCACAGAAAATCAATTGGAGCCAGCAAATTCTTACAAAAGCAAAGTGAGTACCTAGCAGCCAATGTGGTTAATTAGGCCCCAATCCATGGAAATGCATTTGTCACTCATCTACCCTCTCAAGACTCTAAGATAAACTAGAAAAGTGAAGTACTTTCCTTGAAGGCCACAGGGCATGCAGAGGGCAACTCATGCCCATCAGTCTCAAAAGTTTAGATTCTGCTAGACTTTGAAGAGTCTTTGTTTCTACACTTAGGATCAAGGGTTCCTTAGTTCACCTAATACTATCTTGTGAGAAAGGAAGACCCAACAGCCAAGCACCAAGAATCAAAGATAAGTAGTACCCACCTGAAGCCACCCTAACCAAGGAAACATGTAATTACAAACCATAGGAGCATCTCAACAAACAAATAGAAGAATTCAGCAGAGAGGTGCTTGCGCATGGGCAAAACAGTGGTATATGCTCAGAAGATATTCACCTAAATGAAAAAGAAATGGTTTGCTTGGAAGTGTTAGCTAAGCTAGCCATTCGAAAACCCAAAAAAATGGAAAAGGTAGCCATCAGACGTTTTAATCAACAAGAAACATAAGATGAATACCCTTCTTTGGTCAATTCACTAGTTTAACTTACATTTCCTTTGTGAACTAGAGCAACAACCTAACTATAGCAGTGAACTCCACCTTCTTTTATCAAAGAAGAAAGCAATTGAGAAGAATCATCTTACAAACAGCTTCCTTCGCTTGAACACCACTGTTCCAAGAAAGAAAAAGCAAGGGCATTTGGTGATCTATCAGACACGTCCAGCAAAAAGACCAAGGGCATTGTAGGTTCCACTGATTTCAAATCCACACCCGGGTGAAGATGGTGGAAAACCGAAGCATTGGGCACGAAGCCACAAGATCAAACCCCCAGAAATTCTTGGACAAGAAGAAGAGACAGGTAGGCATACCAGGGCCCGGCCGCTCCAACGCGGGTAAGCTTTCGGCAAGCGCCGCTCCTTTGTTCTTCTGGGAAGAGACGCAGGAGCCCATGGCCAACAGTGTCCTTTGTCCGCAAGCACCAGCCTGTAAAGAACCCTGCTTTCCTCCTTCCCTCCCTCTCTCTCTGTCTCTCTCTCTCTCTCTCACTGAAAGAGAGGGAGAGAGTTGGGGGATGGGAGCTACCAAAGAGTGTCCAATGCTATTGATGAGGAGGAGAGAGAGGCCATGTCCAGGGAAAGTTGCAGGTACTTTACCTTGGGAAGGTATTTGAGAAGCCATGATCGGGAGACAACCCGCAATGGAGTGTTTGCAGAGGAACACAGAAGGGGCTTGTAGGTAGAGAATGGTAGAGATTGTGCGTGTGGGTCTGCATCTGGAATCAGTGCAAACGAGAGAAAGAGAGAGAGAGAGAGAGAGTTTGTGTGGAAACGGAATGTGGGGTTCCTTTTCCATAGGGGTGTGGGGTTGTGTTTAATAATTTTAAGGTTTTGCATAAGTGCCCTTGTTACAAAGGAAGACTGAAAAGATGCTGCACTGTAAACGGATTCGGATAATATCCGGATCCGATTCGAATTCGCATCCGATTATCCGGATATTATCTGTTTAACAAATATCTGGCGGAGCAGATTTCGGATACGAATATTATCCGGATAATAAACGGACGGATACGGAAAAAGGTGATCCGCTCCGTTTAAGATCCGCTCCGAAATGAAGTTATTTTTTACCATTAAATATTAAATCTAATGATCCATATATAATTATAAATATATAATATATCTAATGTTAATCTTTTGTTTAGAGAGTATTTTGTTATATTTATATATATATTTTAAAATTTTTACATATTTTTTGTTTTTTTAATTTTAGATCACTTAATATATTTTATTAAGCTTATATATCTGAAGCGGATAATATCCGTATCCGCTCCGAATCCGAAAATTATCTGATTAAATTATCCGCTCCGTATTCGAATTAGGAGCAGATACGACTATCCGATTAATTATTCAGATCGAAACCGGAAAGTCCATATCTGCTCCGTATCCGCTCCGTTTACAGCCCTAAAGATGCAGAATTGTCACCCCTGTAGTTTGTATGCACTTATATGCCCCTCTCATGTGAAAATCAGATCCGTTGGGATCCCTTTGAAATTTTTCTTCAATACAGTAATCCATATATGCCAAGGTTCACCAACCGGCCGAACCGTAGCAATTTAGAAATTTTATGACACGGTACGGATTGTAGTGTGTTGTACTAGTTCACATGATTTGTAACGACCTAAGGATTTGACATTCGAAAGGTCCTCTAAGTGTTTAACTTTTGGATCGTCACCCATAAATTTGAAGATTTAGAAGGGTTAAAAAAATAGTCTAATGAGATAAATAATGAATTCAAATAATTATAACAAGAGATGCGTACATTAAATAAAGAAATTATGTACAATATGTCTCAAATAAAAGTATAGGTATAAGAAAAAAAACGTAGTCCTTAAGAGACATATTCCGAGAACTTATAAAATATAGCTCTCAACTCACACTAGTACAAGAACACTCACACTCTCATACTGTTGACAGCACAAGGCGCAACTAACTGCCTTCCCAATCATTCGGCACCGCCTACCTGAAGGAAGTAGGGGGGTGAGCCTCGCGAACAAGGCCCATTAGAGATAACCAGTCTCTAAAGCAACAAGAACTCTAGAAAGCAATAAACAACTACAACTAGAAAGTAGTAATTAGAAGATGACTACACTAGCTATTACAAAACAACGAAAACAGAACAACGCCATGACCATCAACCAGAGTCGAGCCACACACAACTCCTGTAGAACCAGCAGATCAGTCGGGCACCACGTAGAAGCAACCCTTGGCATGTACGCCGAGATACAGAAAACACACAAAAACTACAGAGCAACCACGTGAGAATAGAGTCTTACCATAAACATGACCAACTTGGACCCCCACGAGGTTGAGAAGTCACACACAGAACCAACCCAAACCTCGGGCACTCCACAAGGTTGAGAAACCACACACGTGTACCACCATGAACGAGCACCAAGGAATGAGTTACAGAACCGAGCTCAGGCCCACATAAGGTACACAGAGAGAACACTCGAGTCGGAAACCACCAAAGGCACCCCTGAGTCAGGAAACACCCCACACCATCTCTTGGTACAACAACTAAAGATGTGGGCACACTCGCTCCAACCCTCGGAATGCCAGCAAGGTTGAAGGCCCAACTCAACACAGGAGCCAGAAGTACAGGCCCACAAGCACAGCCCACGGAAAGCATAGGGCATCACGACTAAGGACCAAACCAACAATGTCCGCGGAAGCCAGATACGACTCAACTATAACCGTCGTACAAGGTAGGGCAATGAACCAACACACATGGCACATTGCAAGAGAAACACCGTCACAACAAACAATAACCACGCCACCACCACCCACTGTCGGGAATGCCACAAGTCACTCACCGCTCGCCAGCCAGCTCCTGCCTCTAACCTCCCTGGAAGAATGAGGTCAGTGAGCCACCACAAGAACACATAACAACAACCGCAGTCTGGCCAAGCTATGGCCCCACGCCTGACTCCTCTACCTGGCTCCGGAACCAATGCAGAGTGAGCCTATGAGAAATTGGACTAACTAGGCCGCGTTCGGAAGAACAACACCAAAACCATCTTGGGGTCTTGCCTCAGCCAAGAGAGCTCTACAAACAATTCAGTATCGCTGTCCAACCGCCATTTTCCCCTTAGCTCAAAGGAACCAACTCGAGCACCATTGTAGTCTGGAGTACTCCCTCCATAGGCTCACGAGGATGGAGGTCGCAAAAAAATGGAAACAACTCGGCACATGGGACAAGCCCTCAAGTGCAGAGCACTGGGTGAACAGAGAACAGGCCGGACAAACACCAATAAGCACACAACACAGCTAGCTTGTAACCAAGACAAGTGCAGCAAGCATAATGTACGTACAGACACACCTTCCGGAACTCCCAGAAGTGCCATCGACCAACATAGGCACACACGCCACAACCAGAAACTCAGTAGGTCGAAAAGAAATGTTTGCTACACATGCAAATAGAAATGACATATCGGCATGTCGTTATTAGATTGTGACCACAAGGGCATCGCCTTCAGAGATGAGAACGGGACGAGCGCTCTATTGCTAGATGAACATGACCACTAGGGTGTTGCCTTCAGATGATGAATGTGATGTATCGACTTGTCGCGATTCTCATCTTAAGTCCAAACCCTAGGCAGACCTTACCTCAAGGTTCACACCCAAGAAACCACACAAAGCCAAGGCAACCACTGGAACAATAGTCACGTACTAAGCAAGGAAACACATTCTAACCCACTTGGGCACAGACCACCCTTGCTGAACATAGAAACGATGAAACAACGAGGGTAAGGAGAACGCGACGGCCACACCATCATGATCAGGTCACGACGAGGGATCTGTTGCCTTCAGCTGATATTGCAACAACTAACGTGTCGTGATATCTGACTGAAGACCGAATCCGGGATAGGGGCCATCTCAAGGGTTCCCCAAGCTACAAACCACTACAAGGGGAGGGGAAACGAGATGCGCACAATGAAGGCACCCAAAGAAACCTCCAAGGGAACACAACCGCAACCACTCTTTGCCCACACACCATTGGAAGAGGAAAACACAGCAAAGAGGGTTTTACAAGCATAGTAAGCCCTTCAAACGATGGAGAAGCTCAAGAACAAGCAAGAATCATGGCTAGGGCGCTCCATATACACCAAACTGTGAAGGGAAGGGCGATCTCTACCTCCAAATGAAGAGTCAATCGGTTGGAGTCTTCATGTCGGCATGACTACCTCCTTCTCGCTCCACGGTGCTCCAATGCCACCAAGCACCTGCACTTCCACTTAAAAACACACCCAACACATTGGAGAAGGCCGAGAGGGAGCTCTCCCACTGCGGAGGGGAGGAAGAAATGAGAAAAGGGGGAGAAGAGAGGCACCGACCAACCTTAAGGGCTCAGGATTGAGGTCGCGACAGGCAACATGTCACCTTCTCAAAAGTTTGATACCTTTTGATAGGCCACGATTGCAGGCGGTCCCAGAAGAATGCGACACCTGGCGTGTCTCCCACCTCACACATGGGGTCAGACACGTGGGACACGTGGCACGCCAGCCACAGTCAAAGTAAAAACGTGACGAATCTCGTCACATTCAGAACGCGACTCATCGATCCTAAAACCAACACAGGGGTAATAAAAACTAGACCCAAGAAACTCAAGTTGTTACATGATCCGACCTCTCCCATGTCCAATCTCACATCAAACCCAAAGAAACGAGAAATGCAAAACAATATGGGTGTGTGTGGGGGGGGGGGGGAGGGGAGGATACGTGTGTGTGCGCGCGCGCGTGTGCGCGCGCGTGTGTTTGTGGGTGTGTGTGTCGGCAATAGGAGCTTTGGATGTGGGTGCGGGTGGAAGAAGAAAAAGGAGGGAAGGGTTCTTGCAGACCGACCCGTCCCATGGATCGGTTGGTTCATGGGACAGTACGGTTTAGACCAGTATAGTCTAGTACAACCAACCTTATATATGAATGTTTTCTTCATAGCCAAGCTCATTTTAGAAGAAAAAATAATAGGAATGGGGGATAGAAGAATAACATTAGACTCATTTTTCCTGGTTATAAGGTAATTAAAATATAACTTGGGGTAGGAATGTTCAAATGATGTTAGGTTGGATCTATCAGACCAGCCTCATATGCAAACCCACGAGATCTAGATAGTAGATACCCATCATCAGGAGCCTAACAGAAAGGCAAAAACTAAGATCTAGATACTCAAATTTCAGATCTTACAGTAAGATTTATATATAATTGGCCTGGCCTTTGTGTTCAAGTTGACATTGAGAGATGACATGACGACCAAAGGTGGTCATAAAAGAGGAAGAAGGCAATGAGTGGCAGCTTGCTTACCCAACACTTCATCTTGCTTTGAGCTTTTTGCAACATGATGCCAAGAAGTTTTGTGGCTCAGTCATATTTCAGAGGGGTCTTCAAACTTGTCTTAAAAGAAGCCCATTTGGGTAAACCTACTTTTGGGTATTTTGATCACGATTGATCCTGATGATGATGTAGAAGAATAAGATTGATAACCTTCTATGATGTGCACATACGGCTGTGAATTATATTAAATGAATACATATATATTATTAAAGAGCTTACGTGGTGTCTGATAATATTTATTTAAAATGTCTAAATTTAATTCTAATTGGTTAAGATGTTACATTATTATTGAGTAGGTCTTAGGTTCAAAACTCAAAATGGTCAAAAATATTTTTTTTAGAATCGATTTATAGACCGTCACCAGAGCTGGCTGGGTTCAGACCCGCAGTTGCCGGAGTTGGCCGTCGGATTTCGATCGGTGGTCGTCGGAGTTGGCGGCGATCGCAGGAATCTGGTGACTGGCCGGCGGTCTCCGAATCGTTGGCTGTCGACGATCATCGGATTTCGATGACGGTTGTCGGATTCTGATAATGTCAGCCGTCAATCGCCAATCCGAAAAAAAGTGATTTATCTTAACGTAAAAATTAAGTGGTTTTTAGACTTAAGTGATTAATTAAGATATAGTTTCAAATATTTTATCAAACAAAATAAAATTATCAAAAATTAAATATTTTAGACTTTAAACTTTCATTAAATATTATCAAACGAGGCTTTAGTCTTAATCCCATTTGTTTAACAGCACAAGCTATGCTAGGTAGAAAAACCACATCTACTTCACATCAGTTAACACATGAGAAAAGGGAACGAATAGGTGGCCATACATAAAACGAAGAAACACACTAGATGTTCGGCCGAAATGTCTGGCCGCTTTGGCCCATAGATGTAAGTAGATGTGGTTTTGTGAGACCCATTTATTTATTTATGTTTAAGATCAAGTGATCAAATATTAAATATTTCGCTAAAATTATTATAACCTAGATGATTCCAAATATCCAATCAAGAGTGAGAGAGAGTTTTTTTTTTCCTACTTACGATTGAATTGTTTAAGATAACTCGTCGCATATCAAAGTGGGCTGTCACTAGACTTTAGAAGTAAGAAATACTTATAGTGAGATAACTATTATTGTAATAAGAGTGGCGCGAGGATTGTAATAAATTAGTCTCATTGGTTACTAGACCCTAAAACCTTAGACCTAAATATATGAGATCTCAACCACTGCAAATATTTTATTGTAATCCATGTCACTCTTATAAGCATAGTCTTGCAATAAATATTCTCTACTTTGCCGAGTCTACTCTTAAGGATTTCAAGGTTATATATACTAGTAAAATTATGAAATTTAGGAGTATGCTAGTCATTTTCAAAAGAGAAATACTTATGATCTTTTTAGACGAGTGGTTTTGTTATCTGTCTAACATATGATTGGTGGTGGATGTAGGAGGCAGTGGGGCCCCGTTCTATAGTGCCTTTAATTTTTATCATATTTTTTTATAAATTTATTTGTCTCACTTATTTAATTATTTATCTAACGTAATGATAAATGAGATGAATAACTACATAAGAGAGAGATATATATATATATGTTTTTAAGTGAGATAAATAATTAAATAAATATATTTTATGAGAAAATAAAGAAAAATAAAATAAAATCGCCGGATGGACGACGCCATGTGTAGTCCATATCTACCAATCATCTTCCAAACATGGGCATTTCTGTTTCCAAGAGTAAACATTTCTAAAATAATATCGAGCAACCCCGTATGATTCTTTTTTTGTTGGGAAATACAAACAAAATTATCTATTTTTGTTCAAAACTATTCCTAAAATTCCTAATATGGGTAGGATCCCAAAAAAGATGTGTCGCCACGTGGGAAGATCACGCCCAGACGTACACTTTCGTATTCGGTCGTCTTCCCGTCCCATCCTCGACAGCTCACCATGGACGTAAATAACTACTCGCCACGTCCTCACTCACCTCGCACGTCTTTCTATCTTACTTTCACCCCTTCCTCTCCACAGAGTGGGTGATAAGTACTGCAAAAGAATTAATACATCTCACAAATAACTCAAGTTCGATTTTAAATGTTATTCAAAATTTTAACTTTTTTAATAATACAAATGAGTCTAATTTAAATAAAATTTTAATTTTATTTTATAAAATTAGTCAAGTGTGAGAAAAGATCTACTCATTTAACTTTTTAAATTAAATAAATTATAAATATATTTTTAAATATTTAAACTATTATATTAAATATTTAAATTAAGTTTGATATATGAATTTAAAATAAGATAGATTTAAATCTTATAAACAACTAATTTTGTACATGTAGATTAGATTAGACTTATATATATATATATATATATATATATATATATATATATATATATATATATATATATAAACTCGCAAGTTTAACTGGACTCATTAAAATAGTCGTCAAGGTCTCGAGTTTGACAATATTAAGTGAATCAAATTTGAATAGTCATTTTAAACACTCTATAAAAATAAAATTTAATTAAATAATAATTAATAAAATTTGAACAAACATAATATTTGACTCAACTCGGGCGGCTCTACATGTGGGCTCCGCCAGCGATTCGCGTAATCGAGGGAGTCACTACTGCCAAAAAACCTTGGAATAGGGGAGATCGTCGGCTAGAATCGTAATTTTGAAGTGCGAAACGAATCGTCTTATTGCCTTAGGCAATAAGGAGGCATCGAAGCGTCTCTCAGTGCCGATTCCGAATTGGGGTCTTATAAGCGATTCGATAACCGAGCGAAAAGTTATGCCCGTTATAGCGAAGGGGTGTCCGTATGCGATCGCATCGGCAGCTCGCGACCGCGCTCCCGGAGAGGAATTTGGGCGCCGGACCGGAAATCTCCGAATGCGACCTTTTACTGACCGGGTCGAAGTGCCGATTCTGAATTGGGGCCTCGCGGGCGGTTTCGACACCCAGGCGAATAAATATTCGCGTCCGACCAGAGGGTACGGCAGTCGGTGTACTAGTACACACGCTCCGGGGGCTAATTTTGGCCCCAGAACGGAATTCTGTGAAATCAGCGCCCTGTCGACCATCTCGGAGTGCCGATTCCGAATTGTGATAACATAAGCAATTTCGATGCCCGTGCGGAAAGTTATGCCCAATTCTTTCGCTGAGGGGGTGGGAATAAACCGGAGGGGGTGACTATATCGGCGATGTTCGGGCACCCATATCCAGGACCTAGGGAGGAGATCTCGCGTCGAGTTGAACACGACTTCCGATCGCTGTGACTGGGCGGCTCCGCATGTGGGCTCCGCCAGCGATTTGCGTAATCGAGGGAGTCGCTACTGTAACACCCTCCTCCGACATCACACAAACACATACGTAACCTTTGATCGGAAGAGGGGTTACGCTGACAAACTTTCGTTATGGGTAGATATATCCGCGCTTTGCACAAAACTGGCAAACCATTCCACAAATGCATCTTGGAACATATTAAAATACTTAAGGTCACAAAGTGCTAACACTCATTATTTACAAAAGTCAAGTCTCTTTTTCTACTTAATACATCAACGACTCTAAATAAAACTACTAAAATTATGCTATTCTTCTTCGTCTTTTCATCGTTCGCAGCGGAAATTGGGATTCATGTGTAGCAGAAATTATGCACACCTTCAATCTGAAAGGGTTGGAGGAAACAAAGGCATGAGTCGAAAGGACTCAGTAGGTATAAGTGAACATAGAGTAGAAGTTTCATTTGCAGAACTGAATGAATATTCAAATAGTGCATATGTGGATCAAAATATAATTGCTCATGAATTTCATACTTAACATAAACATATAGCCCAAATTAATTTCATGACAGGCTCAAACGAATATAAGAACAAACTTGACAGGCATCACTGCTCTCAAGAGGTTACTATATAGACGTAAATACATCCTTAGTGCCTAGGCGATTCCAGCACCTTGGATCTTGTTCATTGCGCAAGAACGGGGTATAATTATTTTATTACCCACCATCATCAGTCCATTGACTTGGATTTACTTACGTACAAACTGTCGCCCTCAGCCGATCACAAGTAACGGGTGTTACTACAAGTGATCCTAAACCCTCTTTTGAAGAGAGCAATGTCTTCAGATCATAAACTTCTTTTCATGAGCATAACAGAAATGGGAAATCCAAAGGTAGTTTTGATTGAGAATCAATACAAATATCTTGGTGACAAAATAGTTCATAGTTCAAGAAGATGAGAAAGACAAATGGTTGAGACAAGGTTATGATTCAAAGCCAATAACTTTAGAAGATTTAAATCACATAAGAATCCAAAAGAAAATGAAGATTCATAATGGTCAACATCACACACTTATCCTTGTAATGAATCAAGGTACACAAGGATTTTCTCAAGGTTCACACACAATAATTAAGGAACTCTGTTCCTTTACTAATTTCAGAATTTGAGAATCTCACATGAACAATCTTGTTCGGAACTTTGAAGGAATGATTCATGGTGGAAGAAAAGTAACATGACTGATTCTTATAGGTATTTAGGTGGTAAAAACCACAAAATTTAAGTGGTCCATTGGTTGGGATAATTGGGTAAGATTTACAACAAGAAACGAAGCAAAACAAGTGCTGGAAACATGATACTGTCAGCACCTGTCGACAGGCAAGAGCTTGCTGTCGACAGGGGCTGGTTTCCAGAACTGGAATTTCAGTCCTGTGTGTCCCTGTCGACAGCAACCCAGAGGCCTGTCGACAGCAACACACAGTGTGGATTTCTGGTTGCTGGCTAGGGGTTCCTGTCGACAGCCAGACCTTCGTCTGTCGACAGGGGCTGTGTAAAACTTCAGAAAACCATTCAATTCAACCTCAAATGGTTCTAAAAAGTTTCTCTAATATTCCTAACATGATTAGGACTTAATCCAAACATAATCTTAGCCTCAAACATGAAGCTATCATGACGAGAGAAAGAAAGATAAAGACATGAAATATGGTTCATATGGTTGATCTTTCAAGAAGGCAAATTGAAAGGAAAGTTCAAGGAAAATGGAATGGAAAGGATTCATCATGTCTTAAGATATCAAAATGTCTAGTAACACTCTAAAACATAAATTACAACCTCGTATATGAATTTATTCGTGACTTGTTAACAAGCTCAAAGGTGACTCGTATGAGGCTATAATCTTTCCAATTAAAAGGGAGAATAGGAGTACAAAGAGAAGTTGGGAACCTACTTGATCTGGAAGGAGAGTGAAGATTCTTCTTTGGTAATCACATAGTTCCAAAGGTAGTTGGGAAAACCAAACCAAAGAATCTGAGATTACAATCTCGTATACGAACTTAACCGAGACTGGTTAGCCGGCTCAAAGGCAATCTCGTATGAGTCTAAATTCTTTCAACATGAATAGAGAATAGAAGTTCAAGGAAAGGATAAGAACCTACTTGATCTGAAAGAGAACAAAAGTTCTTCTTTTTCTTCTTAGTATAGAGATCAATACAGCAACAAGATGAGGAAGTAAGAAGACTGCTGAAATAGGGACTTCGGCAGCTACACCTCCAGCAAAACGGCTTCAACGCATACAGCCCCAACAGAAAATTCACTAACACAAGTTTGTAATCACAGCAACAGAAGGACTAAGAAAAACTGTTGGAAAGAGGTATATGATGGGTGTTGGGAAGCTTATATAAGTTCCCAAGGTCCCCTGCAAACTGGGCACGTTGGTCATGGACGTGTCATGGTGTAAACCCCCTTAAACCATGTGAGGCCACCTATCTCATGCAACAAACTCTTTGGTTACACGCAAGTAACCTTAATGATAGCCCAACTTAAGGATAAGCCTTATCCTAATATGTGTTGGCTTCTCCTAAGCCTCACACGTAAGCATATGAAATTTCCAGAAAAATCCCTGCCGTAAATAGCTCATAATTCAGCTGGTCCAAAGATCTTCATGCTTAGGTGTCTTAATGATACCCGTTTAACTTGAAATTTCAACCATAGACTAATATGATGGTTTTACAATTTGTCATGATTTTTATTTAATTTTTAGAATTTATTTTCTACTGGGTGAAAAATCGCCCCAAAAATAGTTGCGTCGACTTAATCTCAAAATCTGTGCGTCAAAAATTCCGAATAATTACATTTTTAGTATCTCCACAATTTTCTAAGAATTATGGTGTTCTCAGATTTTATTTTCGTTACAGTTTTCCAGTGTCGCCTTGTCGGGGTGCGCACGACCGAAAGTAGTACCTGGGTATGATAAAGTGTCTTAAACATACCCTTAATCTTAAATATCACAATTTAAACCTAATCGGTTTGCATAAACAAGAATTTCTAAGCAAATCATGGTATTTAAAATTTGAGGGTAGTACAACTACTGCCAAAAAACCTTGGAATATGGGAGATCGTCGGCTAGAGAATCGTAATTTTAGAGTACGAAACGAAGGTTTTTTGACCCCGAAACAATGTCTTATCACCTTAGGCAATAACGAGGCGTAGAGCGTCTCTAAGTGCCGATTCCGAATTGGGGTCTTATAAGCGATTCCGATAACCGAGCGAAAAGTTATGCCCGTTAGAGCGAAGGGGTGTCCGTATGCGATCGCATCGGCAGCCCGCGACCGCGCTCCCAGAGAGGAATTTGGGCGCCGGACCGGAAATCACCGAATGCGACCTTTTACTGACCGGGTCGAAGTGTCGATTCTGAATTGGGGCCTCGGGGCGGTTTCGACCCCCGAGCGAATAAATATCCGCGTCCGACCAGAGGGTACGGCAGTCGGTGTACTAGTACACACGCTCCGGGGGCTAATTTTGGCCCCGGAACGGAATTCTGGGAAATTAGCGCCCTGTCGACCGTCTCGGAGTGCCGATTCCGAATTGTGATAACATAAGCGATTCCGATACCCGTGCGGAAAGTTATGCCCAATTCTTTCGCTGAGAGGGTGGGAATAAACCGGAGGGGGTGACTATATCGACGATGTTCGGGCACCCATATCCAGGACCTAGGGAGGAGATCTCGCGCCGAGTTGAACACGACCTCCGATCGCTGTGACTGGACGGCTCTGTATGTGGGCTCCGCCAGCGATTTGCGTAATCGAGGGAGTCGCTACTGCCAAAAAACCTTGGAATAGGGGAGATCGTCGGCTAGAATCGTAATTTTAGAGTGCGAAACGAAGGTTTTTTGACCCCAAAACAACGTCTTATCGCCTTAGGAAATAATGAGGCGTCGAGCGTCTCTGAGTGCTGATTCCGAATTGGGGTCTTATAAGCGATTCCGATAACCGAGCGAAAAGTTATGCCCGTTATAGCGAATGGGTGTCCGTATGCGATCGCATCGGCAGCCCGCGACCGCGCTCCCGGAGAGGAATTTGGGCGCCGGACCGGAAATCACCGAATGCGACCTCTTACTGACCGTGTCGAAGTGCCGATTCTGAATTGGGGCCTCGCCGGAGGTTTCGACCCCCGCGAATAAATATCCGCGTCCGACCAGAGGGTACGGCAGTCGGTGTACTAGTACACACGCTCTGGGGGCTAATTTTGGCCCCGAAATGGAATTATGTGAAACCAGCGCCCTGTCGACCGTCTCGAAGTGCCGATTTCGAATTGTGGTAACATAAGCGATTCCGATGCCCGTGCGGAAAGGTATGCCCAATTCTTTCGCTGATGGGGTGGGAATAAACCGGAGGGGGTTACTATATCGGCGATGTTCGGGCACCCATATCCAGGATCTAGGGAGGAGATCTCGCGTCGAGTTGAACATGACTTCCGATCGCTGTGACTGGGCGGCTTCGCATGTGGGCTCCACCAGCGATTCGCGTAATCGAGGGAGTCGCTACTGCTAAAAAACCTTGGAATAGGGGAGATCGTCAGTTAGAATCGTAATTTTAGAGTGCGAAACGAAGGTTTTTTGACCCCGAAACGACGCCTTATCGCCTTAGGCAATAAGGGGGCGTCGAGCGTCTCTGAGTGCCGATTCCGAATTGGGCTCTTATAAGCGATTCCGATAACCGAGCGAAAAGTTATGCCCGTTATAGCGAAGGGGTGTCCGTATGCGATCGCATCGGCAGCCCGCGACCGCGCTCCTGGAGAGGAATTTGGGCGCCGGACCGGAAATCTCTGAATGCGACCTTTTATTGACCGGGTCGAAGTGCCGATTCTGAATTGGGGCCTCGCGGGCGGTTTCGACCCCCGGCCGAATAAATATCCGCGTCCGACCAGAGGGTACGACAGTTGGTGTACTAGTACACACGCTCCGGGGGCGAATTTTGGCCCTGGAATAGAATTCTGTGAAACCAGCGCCCTGTCGACCGTCTCGGAGTGCCGATTCCGAATTGTGGTAACATAAGCGATTCCGATGCCCGTGCGGAAAGGTATGCCCAATTCTTTCGCTGAGGGGGTGGGAATAAACCGTAGGGGGTGACTATATCGGCGATGTTCAGGCACCAATATCCATGACCTAGGGAGTAGATCCCGCGTCGAGTTGAACATGACTTCCGATCGTTGTGACTGGGCGGCTCCGTATGTGGGCTCCGCCAGCTATTCGCGTAATCAAGGGAGTCGCTACTGCCAAAAAACCTTGGAATAGGGGAGATCGTCGGCTAGAATCGTAATTTTGGAGTGTGAAACGAAGGTTTTTTGACCCCGAAATGACGTCTTATCGCCTTGGGCAATAAGGGGGCGTCGAGCGTCTCTGAGTGCCGATTCCGAATTGGGGTCTTATAAGCGATTCCGATAACCGAGCGAAACGTTATGTCCGTTATAGCGAAGGGGTGTCCGTATGCGATCGCATCGGCAGCCCGCGACCGCGCTCCTGGAGAGGAATTTGGGCGCCGGACCGGAAATCTCTGAATGCGACCTTTTATTGACCGGGTCGAAGTGCCGATTCTGAATTGGGGCCTCGCGGGCGGTTTCGACCCCCGGCCGAATAAATATCCGCGTCCGACCAGAGGGTACGACAGTTGGTGTACTAGTACACACACTCCGGGGGCGAATTTTGGCCCTGGAATAGAATTCTGTGAAACCAGCGCCCTGTCGACCGTCTCGGAGTGCCGATTCCGAATTGTGGTAACATAAGCGATTCCGATGCCCGTGCGGAAAGGTATGCTCAATTCTTTCGCTGAGGGGGTGGGAATAAACCGGAGGGGGTGACTATATCGACGATGTTCGGGCACCCATATCCAGGATCTAGGGAGGAGATATCGCGTCGAGTTGAACATGACTTCCGATCGCTGTGACTGGGCGGCTTCGCATGTGGGCTCTACCAGCGATTCGAGTAATCGAGGGAGTCGCTACTGCCAAAAAACCTTGGAATAGGGGAGATCGTCGGCTAGAATCGTAATTTTGGAGTGTGAAACAAAGGTTTTTTGACCCCGAAATGACGTCTTATCACCTTGGGCAATAAGGGGGCGTCGAGCGTCTCTGAGTGCCGATTCCGAATTGGGGTCTTATAAGCGATTCCGATAACCGAGCGAAACGTTATGCCCGTTATAGCGAAGGGGTGTCCGTATGCAATCGCATCGGCAGCCCGTGACCGCGCTCCCAGAGAGGAATTTGGGCGCCGGACCGGAAATCTCCGAATACGACCTTTTACTGACCGGGTCGAAGTGCCTATTCTGAATTGGGGCCTCGCGGGCGGTTTCGACCCCCGGGCCAATAAATATCCACGTCCGACCAAAGGGTACGACAGTCGGTGTACTAGTACACACGCTCCGAAGGTGAATTTTGGCCCCGAAACGGAATTCTGTGAAACCAGCGCCCTGTCGACCGTCCCGGAGTTCCGATTCCGAATTGTGGTAACATAAGCGATTCCGATGCCCGTGCGGAAAGGTATGCCCAATTCTTTCGATGAGGGGGTGGGAATAAACCGGAGGGGGTGACTGTATCGGCGATGTTCAGGCACCAATATCCACGACCTAGGGAGGAGATCTCGCGTCGAGTTGAACACGACTTCCGATCGTTGTGACTGGGCGGCTCCGTATGTGGGCTCCTCCAGCGATTCGCGTAATCGAGGGAGTCGCTACTGCCAAAAAACCTTGGAATAGGGGAGATCGTCGTCTAGAATCGTAATTTTGGAGTGTGAAACGAAGGTTTTTTGACCCCGAAATGACGTCGTATCGCCTTGGGCAATAAGGGGGCGTCGAGCGTCTCTGAGTGCCGATTCCGAATTGGGGTCTTATAAGCGATTCCGATTACCGAGCGAAACGTTATGTCCGTTATAGCGAAGGGGCGTCCGTATGCGATCGCATCGGCAGCCCGCGACCGCGCTCCCGCAGAGGAATTTGGGCGCCGGACCGGAAATCTCCGAATGCGACCTTTTACTGACCGGGTCAAAGTGCCGATTATGAATTGCGGCCTCGCGGGCGATTTCGACCCCCGGGCGAATAAATATCCACGTCCGACCAAAGGGTACGACAGTCGGTGTACTAGTACACACGCTCCGAAGGTGAATTTTGCCCCCGAAACGGAATTCTGTGAAACCAGCGCCCTGTCGACCGTCTCGGAGTGCCGATTCCGAATTGTGGTAACATAAGCGATTCCGATGCCCGTGTGGAAAGGTATGCTCAATTCTTTCGCTGAGGGGGTGGGAATAAACCGGAGGGGGTGACTATATCGGCGATGTTCGGGCACCCATATCCAGGATCTAGGGAGGAGATCTCGCGTCGAGTTGAACATGACTTCCGATCGCTGTGACTGGGCAGCTTCGCATGTGGGCTCCACCAGCGATTCGCGTAATCGAGGGAGTCGCTACTGCTAAAAAACCTTGGAATAGGGGAGATCGTCAGCTAGAATCGAAATTTTGGAGTGCGAAACGAAGGTTTTTTAACCCCGAAACGACGCCTTATCGCCTTAGGCAATAAGGGGGCGTCGAGCGTCTCTGAGTGCCGATTCCGAATTGGGGTCTTATAAGCGATTCCGATAACCGAGCGAAACGTTATGCCCGTTATAGCGAATGGGTGTCCGTATGCGATCGCATCGGCAGCCCGCGACCGCGCTCCGGGAGAGGAATTTGGGAGCCGGACCGGAAATCTCCGAATGCGACCTTTTACTGACCGGGTCGAAGTGTCGATTCTGAATTGGGGACTCGCGGGCGGTTTCGACCTCCGGGCGAATAAATATCCACGTCCGACCAAAGGGTACGACAGTCGGTGTACTAGTACACACGCTCCGAAGGTGAATTTTGGCCCCGAAACGGAATTCTGTGAAACCAGCGCCCTGTCGACCGTCTCGGAGTGCCGATTCCGAATTGTGGTAACCTAAGCGATTCCGATGCCCGTGCGGAAAGGTATGCCCAATTCTTTCGCTGAGGGGGTGGGAATAAACCGGAGGGGGATGACTATATCGGCGATGTTCAGGCACCAATATCCACGACCTAGGGAGTAGATCTCGCGTCGACTTGAACACGACTTCCGATCGTTTTGACTGGGCGGCTCCGTATGTGGGCTCCGCCAGCGATTCGCGTAATCGAGGGAGTCGCTACTGCCAAAAAACCTTGGAATAGGGGAGATCGTCGTCTAGAATCGTAATTTTGGAGTGTGAAACGAAGGTTTTTTGACCCCGAAATGACGTCTTATCGCCTTGGGCAATAAGGGGGCGTCGAGCGTCTCTGAGTGCCGATTCCGAATTGGGGTCTTATAAGCGATTCCGATAACCGAGCAAAACGTTATGCCCGTTATAGCGAAGGGGTGTTCGTATGCGATCGCATCGGCAGCCCGCGACCGCGCTCCAGGAGAGGAATTTGGGCGCCGGACCGGAAATCTCAGAATGTGACCTTTTATTGACCGGGTCGAAGTGCCGATTCTAAATTGGGGCCTCGCGGGCGGTTTCGACCCCCGGGCGAATAAATATACGCGTCCGACCAGAGGGTACGACAGTGGGTGTACTAGTACACACGCTCCGGGGGCGAATTTTGGCCCCGAAACGGAATTCTGTGAAACCAGCGCCCTGTAGACCGTTTCGGAGTGCCGATTCTGAATTGTGCTAACATAAGCGATTTCGATGCCCGTGCGGAAAGGTATGCCCAATTCTTTCGCTGAGGGGTGGGAATAAACCGGAGGGGGTGACTATATCGGCGATGTTCAGGCACCAATATCCACGACCTAGGGAGTAGATCTCGCGTCGAGTTGAACACGACTTTCGATCGTTGTGACTGGGCGGCTCCGTATGTGGGCTCCGACAGCGATTCGCCTAATCGAGGGAGTCGCTACTGCTAAAAAACCATGGAATAGGGGAGATCGTCAGCTAGAATCGTAATTTTGGAGTGCGAAACGAAGGTTTTTTGACCCCGAAACGACGCCTTATCGCCTAAGGCGATAAGGGGGCGTCGAGCGTCTCTGAGTGCTGATTCCGAATTGGGGTCTTATAAGCGATTCCGATAACCGAGCGAAACGTTATGCCGGTTATAGCGAAGGGGTGTCCGTATGCGATCGCATCGGCAGCCCGCGGCCGCGCTACCGGAGAGGAATTTGGGAGCCGGACCTGAAATCTCCGAATGCGACCTTTTACTGACCGGGTCGAAGTGCCGATTATGAATTGGGGCCTCGCGGGCGGTTTCGACCTCCGGGCGAATAAATATCCACGTCCGACCAAAGGGTACGACAGTCGGTGTACTAGTACACACGCTCCGAAGGTGAATTTTGGCCCCAAAACGAAATTCTGTGAAACCAGCGCCCTGTCGACCATCTCGGAGTGCCGATTCCGAATATTGGTAACATAAGCGATTCCGATGCCCGTGCGGAAAGGTATGCCCAATTCTTTCGCTGAGGGGGTGGGAATAAACCGGAGGGGGTGACTATATCGGCGATGTTCAGGCACCAATATCCACGACCCAGGGAGTAGATCTCGCGTCAAGTTGAACACGAATTCCGATCGTTGTGACTGGGCGGCTGCGTATGTGGGCTCCGCCAGCGATTCGCGTAATCGAGGGAGTCGCTACTGCCAAAAAACCTTGGAATAGGGGAGATCGTCGGCTAGAATCATAATTTTGGAGTGTGAAACAAAGGTTTTTTGACCCCGAAATGACGTCTTATCACCTTGGGCAATAAGGGGGCGTCGAGCGTCTCTGAGTGCCGATTCCAAATTGGTGTCTAATAAGCGATTCCGATAACCGAGCGAAACGCTATGCCCGTTATAGCGAAGGGGTGTCCGTATGCAATCGCATCGGCAGCCCGTGACCGCGCTCCCAGAGAGGAATTTGGGCGCCGGACCGGAAATCTCCGAATACGACCTTTTACTGACCGGGTCGAAGTGCCTATTCTGAATTGGGGCCTCGCGGGCAGTTTCGACCCCCGGGCCAATAAATATCCACGTCCGACCAAAGGGTACGACAGTCGGTGTACTAGTACACACGCTCCGAAGGTGAATTTTGGCCCCGAAACGGAATTCTGTAAAACCAGCGCCCTGTCGACCGTCTCAGAGTGCCGATTCTGAATTGTGGTAACATAAGCGATTCCGATGCCCGTGCGGAAAGGTATGCCCAATTCTTTCGCTGAGGGGGTGGGAATAAACCGGAGGGGGTGACTATATCGGCGATGTTCAGGCACCAATATCCACGACCTAGGGAGTAGATCTCGCGTCGAGTTGAACACGACTTCCGATCGTTGTGACTGGGCGGCTCCGTATGTGGGCTCCGCCAGCGATTCGCGTAATCGAGGGAGTCGCTACTGCTAAAAAACCTTGGAATAGGGGAGATCGTCAGCTAGAATCGTAATTTTGGAGTTCGAAACGAAGGTTTTTTGACCCCGAAACGACGCCTTATCACCTTAGGCGATAAGGGGGCGTCGAGCGTCTCTGAGTGCCGATTCCGAATTGGGGTCTTATAAGCGATTCCGATAACCGAGCGAAACGTTACGCCCGTTATAGCGAAGGGGTGTCCGTATGCGATCGCATCGGCAGCCCGCGACCGCGCTCCCAGAGAGGAATTTGGGCGCCGGACCGGAAATCTCCGAATACGACCTTTTACTGACCGGGTTGAAGTGCCGATTCTGAATTGGGGCCTCGCGGGCGGTTTCGACCCCCAGGCGAATAAATATCCACGTCCGACCAAAGGGTACGACAGTCGATGTACTAGTACACACGCTCCGAAGGTGAATTTTGGCCCCGAAACGGAATTCTGTGAAACCAGCGCCCTGTCGACCGTCTCGTAGTGCCGATTCCGAATTGTGGTAACATAAGCGATTCCGATGCCCGTGCGGAAAGGTATGCTCAATTCTTTCGCTGAGGGGGTGGGAATAAACCGGAGGGGGTGACTATATCGGCGATGTTCGGGCACCCATATCCAGGATCTAGGGAGGAGATCTCACGTCGAGTTGAACATGACTTCCGATCGCTGTGACTGGGCTGCTTCGCATGTGGGCTCCACCAGCGATTCGCGTAATCGAGGGAGTCGCTACTGCTAAAAAACCTTGGAATATGGGAGATCGTCAGCTAGAATCATAATTTTGGAGTGCGAAACGAAGGTTTTTTGACCCCGAAACGACGCCTTATCTCCTTAGGCGATAAGGGGGCGTCGAGCGTCTCTGAGTGCCGATTCCGAATTGGGGTCTTATAAGCGATTCCGATAACCGAGCGAAACGTTATGCCCGTTATAGCGAAGGGGTGTCCGTATGCGATCGCATCGGCAGCCCGCGACCGCGCTCCCGGAGAGGAATTTGGGCGCCGGACCGGAAATCTCCGAATGCGACCTTTTACTGACCGGGTCGAAGTGCCGATTCTGAATTGGGGCCTCGCAGGCGGTTTCGACCCCCGGGCGAATAAATATCCAAGTCCGACCAAAGGGTACGACAGTCGATGTACTAGTACACACGCTCCGAAGGTAAATTTTGGCCCCGAAACGGAATTCTGTGAAACCAGCGCCCTGTCGACCGTCTCGGAGTGCCGATTCCGAATTGTGGTAACATAAGCGATTCCGATGCCCGTGCGGAAAGGTATGCTCCATTCTTTCGCTGAGGGGGTGGGAATAAACCGGAGGGGGTGACTATATCGGCGATGTTCGGGCACCCATATCCAGGATCTAGGGAGGAGATATCGCGTCGAGTTGAACATGACTTCCGATCGCTGTGACTGGGCGGCTTCGCATGTGGGCTCTACCAGCGATTCGAGTAATCGAGGGAGTCGCTACTGCCAAAAAACCTTGGAATAGGGGAGATCGTCGGCTAGAATCGTAATTTTGGAGTGTGAAACAAAGGTTTTTTGACCCCGAAATGACGTCTTATCACCTTGGGTAATAAGGAGCATCGAGCGTCTCTGAGTGCCGATTCCGAATTGGGGTCTTATAAGCTATTCCGATAACCGAGCGAAACGTTATGCCCGTTATAGAGAAGAGGTGTCCGTATGCGATCGCATCGGCAGCCCGCGACCGCGCTCCTGGAGAGGAATTTGGGCACCGGACAGGAAATCTCCGAATGCGACCTTTTATTGACCGGGTCGAAGTGCCGATTCTGAATTGAGGCCTCGCGGGCGGTTTCGACCCCCGGGCGAATAAATATCCGCGTCCGACCAGAGGGTACGACAGTGGGTGTACTAGTACACACGCTCCGGGGGCGAATTTTGGCCCTGGAACAGAATTCTGTGAAACCAGCGCCCTGTCGACCGTCTCGGAGTGCCGATTCCGAATTGTGGTAACATAAGCGATTCCGATGCCCGTGCGGAAAGGTATGCCCAATTCTTTCGCTGAGGGGGTGGGAATAAACCGGAGGGGGTGACTATATCGGCGATGTTCAGGCACCAATATCCACGACCTAGGGAGTAGATCTCGCGTCGAGTTGAACACGACTTCCGATCCTTGTGACTGGGCGGCTCCGTATGTGGGCTCCGCCAGCGATTCAGGTAATAGAGGGAGTCGCTACTGCCAAAAAACCTTGGAATAGGGGAGATTGTCGGCTAGAATCGTAATTTTGGAGTGTGAAACGAAGGTTTTTTGACCCCGAAACGACATCTTATCGCCTTAGGCAATAAGGGGGCGTCGAGCGTCTCTGTGTGCCGATTCCGAATTGGGGTCTTATAAGCGATTCCGATAACCGAGCCAAACGTTATGCCCGTTATAGCGAAGGGGTGTCCGTATGCGATCGCATCGGCAGCCCGCGACCGCGCTCCTGGAGAGGAATTTGGGCGCCGGAACGGAAATCTCCGAATGCGACCTTTTATTGACTGGGTCGAAGTGTCGATTCTGAATTGGGGCCTCGCGGGCGGTTTCGACCTCCGGGGGAATAAATATCCACATCCGACCAGAGGGTACGGCAGTCGGTGTACTAGTATACACGCTCCGGGGGCGAATTTTGGCCCTGGAACAGAATTCTGTGAAACCAGCGCCCTGTCGATCGTCTCGGAGTGCCGATTCCAAATTGTGGTAACATAAGCGATTCCAATACCTGTGCGGAAAGGTATGCCCAATTCTTTCGCTGAGGGGGTGGGAATAAACCGGAGGGGGTGACTATATCGGCGATGTTCAGACACCAATATCCACGACCTAGGGAGTAGATCTCGCGTCGAGTTGTACACGACTTCCGATCGCTGTGAATGGGCGGCTCCGTATGTGGGCTCCGCCAGCGATTCGCGTAATCGAGGGAGTCGCTACTGCCAAAAAACCTTGGAATAGGGGAGATCGTCGGCTAGAATCGTAATTTTGGAGTGCGAAACTATGGTTTTTTGACCCCGAAACTACGTCTTATCGCCTTGGGCAATAAGGGGGCATCGAGCGTCTCTGAGTGTCGATTCCGAATTGGGGTCTTATAAGGGATTTCGATAATCGAGCGAAACGTTATGCCCGTTATAGCGAAGGGGTGTCCGTATGCGATCGCATCGGCAGCCCGCGACCGCGCACCCGGAGAGGAATTTGGGCGTCGGACCGGAAATCTCCGAATGCGACCTTTTACTGACCGGGTCGAAGTGCCGATTCTGAATTGGGGCCTCACGGGCGGTTTCGTCCCCCGGGCGAATAAATATCCGCGTCCGACCAAAGGGTATGGCAGTCGATGTACTAGTACACACGCTCCGAGGGTGAATTTTAGCCCCGGAACGGAATTATGTGAAACCAGCGCCCTGTCGACCGTCTTGGAGTGTCAATTACGAATTGTGGTAACATAAGCGATTCTGATACCCGTGCGGAAAGTTATGCCCAAATCTTTCACTGAGCCGGTGGGAATAAACCGGAGGGGGTGACTATATCGGCGATGTTCGGGCACCCATATCCACGACCTTGGGAGGAGATCTCGCATCGAGTTGAACACGACTTCCGATCGCTGTGACTGGGTGGCTCCGCTTGTGGGCTCCGCCAGCGATTCGCGTAATCGAGGGAGTCGCTACTGCCAAAAACCTTGGAATAGGGTAGATCGTCGGCTAGAATCGTAATTTTGGAGTGCGAAACGAAGGTTTTTTGACCCCGAAACGACGTTTTATCGCCTTGGGCGTTAATGTGGTGTCGAGCGTCTCTGAGTGCCGATTCCGAATTGGGGTCTTATAAGCGATTCCGATAACCGAGCGAAAAGTTATGCCCGTTATAGCGAAGGGGTGTCGTATGCGATCACATCGGCAGCCCGCGACCGCGCTCCCGGAGAGGAATTTGGGCGCCCGACCGGAAATCTCCGAATGCGACCTGTTACTGACCGTGTCGAAGTGTCGATTCTGAATTGGGGCCTCGAGGGCGGTTTCGACCCCCTGGCGAATAAATATCCGCGTCCGACCAGAGGGTACGACAATCGGTGTACTAGTACACACGCTCTGGGGGCGAATTTTTCCCCCGGAATGGAATTCTGTTAAACCAGCGCCCTGTCGACCGTCTCGGAGTGCCGATTCCGAATTGTGGTAACATAAGCAATTCCGATGCCCGTGCGGAAATGTATGCCCAATTCTTTCGCTGAGGGGGTGGGAATAAACCGGAGGGGGTGACTATATCGGCGATGTTCGGGCACCCATATCCACGACCTAGGGAGGAGATCTCGCGTCGAGTTGAACACGACTTCCGATCGCTGTGACTGGGCGGCTCCGCATGTGGGCTCCGCCAGCGATTCGCGTAATCGAGGGAGTCGCTACTGCCAAAAAACTTTGGAATAGGGTGTTGGGTTGAGTGTAATTTCATATCTTTTTATCTCCTATTTTGATGATGACAAATGTGATTTCAATGCAAACTAATTGAAACATGATAAACACATTTCACCTGAAATCAAGATTCAAAAAGCATGTTTAAAGCACACTTACCATTTGTACTTATAATAAAAATATTTTACTAATGATATATGTGTTTACTCTTCAGGTACAAATATTTTTTTTGCAAAAGTGTGTCGACACACCGAACAATGGTGTCGACACAACACCCCAGATTCAAAGGCAAAAAGGTGAAGAAATGTTGAGACCGTGTCGACACAAGTCAAAGGGTGTGTCGACATGAGTTGCAAAATCCAGGTATTAGACTACTCAGGTCGACGCACTCTCAGGGCAGGTCGACACTGGACTCAGTTCCCAGAACAGCATGTTTGTAGAATTGGGACAGCAGGTCGACGCAGGACCAGAGCAGGTCGACACTGGATCAGTTCCCAGAACAGCCTGTTTTCAGAACTGGGACAGGAGGTCGACACAGCATCAGAGCAGGTCGACACTGGATCAGTTCCCAAAACAGCCTGTTTCAAGATTTGGGACAGTGTGTCGACACCACCACCAGGGCATGTCGACACACTACGGAAAGTTTGCAACTTAAATTGGATGATTGCCACGTGTCAGCCTAGGGCGATGGTGTATCAACCTAGGATCATGTGCCCTTGTACCTAAAGGGTATCTTTGGAATCTTTTGGGTATAAAAGGCCCCCAATTGGCCATCCATCCAAGAAGAGACCCAACGAACTCTTAGAGCTTCCCGGAAAAGCTTCCTTGGCAGCTAGAAGAGTTCATCTCCCTCCTCTGCTCTCCTGGTGTCTTCTGAAGACCAATTCTCATCAATTCAATTGTGAGAATTGAGGTGTGATCCTTGAAGAAGCATTTGAAGCGCCTCAAGGAAGCAGATCAAGTAGAAGCATCTGTTGGAGAAGATTTCAAGGAAGATCCCCAAGTTCAAATTGTAGAGCATCGGCTGGGACTTCAAGATTCCAAGCTTCTTCCCAATCTGAGTTTCTACAAGGGTGTACACTGAAGAACAAAGTCTTTTCATACAATTCTCTGTGTACTTTTGTTCTTCTGAGACATCATGAGATTGTGCAAGTGCTTCTGCATAATTTTCATGAATGCTCTCATGTTCAACTAGATCTGTTGCTAGAAGATCTATGTCTTGTGTTGGTGTCTAGCAAGTCATTTGTGAGCCATTGTGCTCAGTTTGAGTCGTCGAGCTCAAGTGTGTGTTGAGCAGTCTTGCTCAGGGATCTAGAGTAGTCTTGCTCTAGAGTTGTGTGAGTTGTAAGCTCAAGTGTTGGAGTTGTCTTGCTCCAGTGGGTGTGTTACTCAGGTTGTTTAGTGAATCCTCACTGGTTGTGAGGGGTGGATGTAGGAATCACATGGGTGATTTCCGAACCACCTAAAAATCTCGGTGCACTTGTCTATCTGTGGTTTGATTCTATTATCCGTTTAGATGCTTGCATAGGATCGATTAAGATTCACTTAATCAACTGGTTTTCACATCTATTTTATCAACTCACTTAACATTTCATCAGATCTATGTTTTTCACTGATAAAATTGCCTCTGATTCTAAAAGTTTGTTTAATTGCTTAAGCTTCCGCAGAAAGTGGCATAGATCTATTCATCCCCCCCTTCTAGATCTTATCCACACCTTTTTCCTCGATCCTTCAATTGGTATCAGAGCGGGTTTACACTTGATCTGATTTGATCTGAGCAGTTTTTGAGTATTGTGTGTCTGATTGCTTGTTTGTTTGCTTGTTTGCTAAGTATTTCTTCTGTGCTTTCTTTTTAAAAGTCAATGGATTCCAAAGGTTTCATAGCTGAGGGGCATTCCATAAATAGGCCACCCTTCTTTAATGGAACGGACTATTCATACTGGAAAAATAGAATGCAAGTATTTCTAAGAGCCCAGAACTATGAAATTTGGAAAGTGGTTGAGGTTGGTCCCTATGAAAACCAGGGAGAGGAAGAAACCTGGACTAGGGAACAAATAAGAAAAGCCACATTGAATTATAGTGCCATGAACATGATTCAATGTGCTGTTCATCCCAAAGAGTATTCGAGAATCTCAATGTGCAAATCTGCCAAAGAGATGTGGGATAAACTCGAATTACTTTATGAGGGAACATCACAAGTAAAGGAAACTAAGGAAAATATTCTTGTTTCAGAATATGAATTGTTTATGATGAAGACTAATTAAACAATTTCTGAAATGTTTGCCAGGTTCATGGTTATTGTCAATGGTCTGAAGGCTTTAGGTAAGGACTACACAGATGCAGACTTGGTAAGGAAAATCTTACGTTCACTTTCTTCAATTTGGCACACAAAGGCCACTGTCATTGAAGATTCTAAAGATTTGTCCAAAATATCTTTGGATGAATTGATAGGATCCTTAATGACATATGAAATCAATTTGAAAAGGAATGAAGAACATATAACTAAAACCAAGCCAATGGCACTTAAGGCCTCCTCAAGTAACAAAGACAAAAGTCAGGAAAAGACAAGTTCTGAGGAGTCTGAGTCAAATGAGGATGAAATTGCCCTCATGACCAGGCAATTCAGAAAATTCTTGAAATATAGAAAAGGAAAAATGTCTGGGAAAAAGAAGTTTTCCTCAGGTAAAAGAAACACTCCTTTTCTAATTTCAACAAGAACCAAAAATCTGACGAAACTGTTATTTGTTACGGGTGCAATAAACCAGGACACATGAAGGGAGAGTGTCCTGAGAACAAGAAGGAAAGCACAAGAAGTTCCAGAAGTACAAGAAGCCAAAGGCCATGGTAGCCACTTGGTCTGATGAAGACTCAAGTGAAGAAGAAGAAGACAAAGAATCCTCAAGCTCTGAGAGTGAGGAAATTTGCTTCATGGCCAACAACTCTGAAGAGAAGGTAAGTACTTCTTTTGAAGATTTTTCCATTGAAGATTGGCAGGATGCATATGCTGAACTAGTTGAAAATTTTCTGAAATGAGAAAAGAAAACAAACATATTAAAAAGAAAATTGAAAACATGTATCATAACCAATCTTCAAATAATAGAATGTGTGAGCTAGAAAATGAAATAGCTGAATTAAATGAAGAAAAAGAAAATCTTCTGAACTTAATTGATGATCTAAAGCTTGCCTCTCAAAAGGCCACCCAAGAATTTAAAGACCTATCTGAAAAGCTGGAAATGGAAAAACAAGAAAAACAACAAAAGAATGAAGAAATTAAAACCCTTCAAAACCAGCTAAAAGAAAGGGATGAAGTTATCCAAACCTTCACAAAAGGTAAAGATAACTTGGAGGCACTGCTTGGAACAAACATGACAACAACCTCTCATGGATTAGGATTCAACAAACAGAAACCAAAGAAAGACAAATCTAGTGAGAAAAAGGGTAAAGCACCATTAATTAAATTTGTCAAAGGTCCTAATCTTGAGAACACAGAAATCAAGCAAACATCAGACAAAATATCAAACAAAAATCAAAACAAATCAAAAACTCAAAACAAAGAAGACAACAAGGTCGACTCAGTCTCCTGACAGGTCGACCTGCTCAACATCAAAAGCTTCAAACAACTCAATCAAAAATTCAAGTAAAAATCTGAAAAACAGAAAAAGAAAGTCATATATGAAGAACCTTGGACCTCCAAGAAAGAATTTCAAGATGATTGGACCAATCCTTGGAGCCAATGGTATGACAACCCTTGTTGGTATCATCCTCAATTCTTTTATCCAAACCCTTGGATGTACCAACAAAATCCATGGATTCCATCTCCTAATCTGAACTCCTATGCTCAAATGAAAAACTCCCCTCCCACTAAAACAAGAATGCTGGTGTTTTCATTCCAAAGAGAAAGAACAATCAGAAAAAGACTGAAAACACCAAAGTAACAAAATAAAAATAAAAAACAAGTCAAATTTGGGTGAGAAAAGATTTACTAACAATGTTCAAACATTCTGATGGTCCCAACTCTGTTTGGGTACCAAAATCTTCTCTCCACTGATCTTTTTGCATGAAGGTCGTGCACCCAACACCAATGTGTGGTTTCTTGACAGTGGGTGTTCACGACACATGACGGGAGATAGAGCCAAATTTTCATTCCTGATTGAAAAAGAGGGAGGGTTAGTAACTTTTGGAGGTAAAAATAAAGGAAAGATCATAGGATCTGGTAAGGTTGGTCAAACTTCCTCAAACTCAGTAGATAATATTTTATTAGTTGATGGTCTTGATTACAATTTGCTTAGTATCAGCCAACTATGTGACAAAGGTCACAAAGTTGTGTTTGAATCTGATTTCTGTCAGATAATTGACTCATCAACTGATAAAATCAATTTTTTTAGAAAAAGGGAAAACAATGTCTACATGATCAACCTAAATAAAAACTTTTCTGAAAATCTTTGCTTTGTTGCAAATAAAGATGAAATTGCATGGACTTGGCACAAAGACTTGGCCATGCAAGTTTCAGAACAATGAATAAGTTGTTAAGATTGAATTTGGTTAAGGGTCTTCCTGAATCTTTCTCTAATGTTGAAAATCAAGTTTGTGGGATCTGTGCTAAAGGAAAACAAACAAGAAAATCTTTTAAAAACTTCAATGAGGTACTCACATCTAGGCCACTAGAATTACTTCACATGGACCTTTTTGGCCCTACAAGAATTCTAAGTCTAAGTGGCAAAAGATATGGGTTTGTAATCATTGATGATTTTACTAGATTCACTTGGGTTATTTTTCTGTCCCACAAAAGTGACACTTGTCTTGAATTCAGGAATTTCTGTATCACTATCTTAACAACTTATCCATATAAAATCAAAAATATTTTGACTGATCATGGGGGTGAATTTGAGAACACATCTTTTTCTGATTTTTGTGCTGAATTTCAAATATTCCACAAGTTTTCTTCACCAAGAACTCTAGAACAAAATGGAGTTGTGGAAAGAAAGAACAGAACTCTTGTGGAAATGGCTAGAACCATGCTTCTTGAGAGTAACTTGCCCAAATCCTTCTGGGCTGAAGCTGTAAACACAGCAAACCACATACTCAATAGAGCATTGGTCAGACTAAAAATCAAGAAAACCCCCTATGAATTATTGAAAAACAAAAAGCAAACTGTTTCCTACTTTAAAATCTTTGGGTGCAAATGCTTTGTACACAATAATAACAAAGAAAACCTTGACAAGTTTGATGCTAAGAGTCAGGAAGCTATCTTCCTTGGCTATTTGAAGTGTCAAGGGCTTTCAAAGTGTACATTCTTAAAACTAAAACTGTTGAAGAATCTCCACATGTTATCTTTGATGAAAATCCTTTTCAACTGATAATTCTAAATCTTGCAGGGAAAGACAAGACACTGAAGAGGATGAATTCATTGTGGACTCTTCACCAACTGTTGAGGAGTTTGAAAACATTGAAGAGAACCTGAACAACACTCCATCTTCAAGTGGTTTAGGTATATTGTCCCATATGTAGGTACTTCTCAACAGGTAATTTCTGAACATCGAATTCTGAGAGATCACCCATTAGACAATGTAGTTGGCAATGTACATGATAGAGTTAGGACTAGATCATCATTCCTGCATGATATTGAAGAAGACCCACTAGCTCTAATTTCCCAAATTGAACCAAAGTCAATTGATGAAGCCTTATCAAGTTCTGATTGGATTAATGCCATGCATGATGAACTTCATCAATTTGAAAGAAATCATGTATGGGAATTAGTACCTAGACCTAGTGATCAAACCATCATTGGCACTAGATGGGTTTTCAGAAATAAACTGAATGAATCTGGTCAAGTCATTAGAAATAAAGCTAGGCTAGTTGCAAAGGGGTACAATCAAGAATTTGGAATTAATTTTAAAGAATCATATGCCCCTGTAGCTAGACTAGAAGCAGTTAGAATTTTCCTTGCTTTTGCATCCTCCATGAATTTCAAAGTTTATCAAATGGATGTCAAAAGTGCATTTTTAAATGGATATATTAAGGAAAATGTTTTTGTTGAACAACCTCCTGGATTTGAAAATGAAAAATATCCTAACCATGTTTTCAAGCTTAATAAGGCTCTCTATGGTCTTAAGCAAGCTCTAAGAGCTTGGTATGACCGTTTGAGTACCTTTTACTTGAAAAAGGATATCTAGAGGAAATGTTGATCAGACTTTGTTCACAAAAACAGTCAAAAATCAAATAATTGTGGTCCAAATTTATGTTGATGACATAATATTTGGCTCAACCAATAAAGGCCTATGCACTGAATTTTCAAATCAAATGAAGAATGAATTGAAATGAGTTTAATGGGAGATTTAACATTCTTCTTGGGATTGCAGGTTAACCAACATCTGAAGGAATCTTCATCAGTCAAGCCAAGTATGTCAAAGAACTTCTCAAAAGGTTTGACTTTCAGAACCTCAAGCATTCAAGCACACCTATTGCTATAAATGCTAAGCTAGAAGAAGACTCAAATGGTAAGTCAGTAGACCCAAAGACCTACAGAGGTATGATTGGCTCTCTACTCTATCTTACAACTTCTAGACCAGATATTCAGTTTAGTGTGTGCTTGTGTGCTAGATTTCAGTCTAATCCTAAAGAAAGTCACATGTTAGCTGTTAAAAGAATTTTCAAATATCTTGTTGGAACATGTGATTTAGGAATTTGTTATCCTGCTAATTGCAAGCTAGATTTGATTGCCTATTGTGATGCTGATTATGCTGGGTGTAAATTAGATAGGAAAAGCACAAGTGGCTTATGTTTATTTCTAGGTGGGTGCCTTATTTCTTGGGCTTCCAAGAAGCAACATTCAGTTGCTCTGTCAACTGCAGAGGCTGAGTATGTTGCTGCTGGTAGATGTGGAACTCAGATTCTCTGGGTGAAACATCAACTTCTCGATTACAACCAAGATTTAGGTTGTGTACCCATCCTATGTGATAATACAAGTGCAATAAATCTGTCTAAAAACCCCATTCAGCATTCTAGAACCAAGCATATTGAGATTAGACATCACTTCTTGAGAGATGAGGTTGCAAAGAAGTCTTTTGAACTCCACTTCATTGAAACTGAAAAACAAGTTGCAGATATATTCACCAAACCCCTTCCTGAGAACAGATTTTCATCTTTAAGGAGAGAACTTGGTCTTTGTAAATGTCCACATTCTTGATCTCTCTTTAAGTTTGGGTTGAGTGTTATGCACTGTCTAAGGGGGAGTTCTTTTCATATCATAACCCTTTGCTTCCTTCAGTCACATTGTCCATATCTCTCTCAATTCCACTTCCATTTCTTTTGGACAATAAATTCTTCAACTCTTATTGTGTTGAAATTTCTTGGTATATCAAATGGTGACTTGGAGAAGGACAAGTCAGGCTTGTCTGGACACTTTCACTATGCGTGAGTATATCACTCCGCCAAGTACTAAGAAATGAATATGCAATTGCTGAGGGGGAGCTTTTATTGTTAAAGAAAATTATATTTCTTGATTTCAAAACTTGCATATCTTTATTTTGATAGAAAATGATTGAAATCATCATCTCAGGGGAGGTAGAAAATTCAAGTCATGACTTTTGCAAATTCATAACTTTTCTTGCATTTCATCAATTTCCTGCATGATGTCATCATTCAGATGTCTAGAGTCTCCAAATGATCCTTTGAGTGATCTATCATATTTTTTACTAGTCAACTGTATTTTTCAACCCACAGAAATTCAGAACTCTTCCAAGATTGAAAACAAATTTGGTCTTGAAATCAAAACATCTCTTTGTTTGCAACTGATGTTGGATAAAATTGATTTCTATCTTACAAAACTCTCAAAATTTTTGAAAATTCAATAGAGCAATGGCATCTGTGCTGAGAAACTGCACACCTTCATAATGAATGAAGTGCCATGCATGTCATGAGGCACTAATGCTATCTCTGTTCAAAGGGGATAAAAATTTAAAAATAAATTCAAAATACAGCAACATGTGCTATACTTTTTGATGATGACTGAGTAACTGGAAATATTGGCGTCTACAAAACGTATATTTTCATGTCAAAAGGTCATCATTTACCCCTTTGAGACTTGACAATGAATAAATTTTAAGTATCCAGGGACTATGGTGTGTAAAAAGCACTAGTACTTGAGTGAAAAAGATTTATATCATTTGATAGTCTGTTACAAAAACAAAAATATGTGTGTTAATGGAGTTTTGTTTAGAAAGAATCATTTTCATCCTTCATCAAGTTGTTCTTTAAGATTGTGTTTTATTTTCAAACCAATTGCACTCAATCTAGAGGATATCTCTATTTCTTTAAGTTGAGAAATATGGTAGCTTATAGTTGATTGTTAGATATATTACATCCCTCAAATCATCATTTTATTGACTCAAGTCCTTGAATGCTCATATCCTATTGGAAATTGTTTAAAACTTGAATTGTGATGATTTTTTTTTGCAAAATATAACAAATGAATTTTTAAGTCTCTCAAAAATCCTTGAAATGACTATTTCTTTCTTTGATTATCATTTTAAAGAAGGCCCAAAAAATTATCACATTTTTCCTTCTCAAAAATTCAATTTTTTTTTCAAGGCCAGGTCGACACCACATCTGTGCCGTGTCGACACTCTCCAGGTCAGGTCGACACTACCGTCCTCCAGTGTCGACACTGCCCTCTTGCCAGACCTTTTTAAATCGTGGGTTCCTGATAAGCCCTTGTTGTTCCTGCGGGGTATTGCACCACTGCAAACCCCTTTTAGGCATCAGGTCGACCCGACGGTCGCTCTCTTCTCTTTTCCGGCAAGAAAATCCACAGATTTATCTCTCAATCACATACCCTACTCAATCATCTCTCTTCTCCTTCATCCACTCTCGATTCCACTCCATCCTTGCACCATGGTGAGAAAGTTGGGTCCTCGCCGTGGAGCAAAGTCTCAGGCCTCATCTAGGCCAGTTCCGGAAGAGGATGATGTTCCTCAGTATGAAAGGAGAACCAAAAGGAGGAATGACCCTGCAGAGCAACCAGGGTCCTCTTCTGCACCTCAGCCAGCAGCCAAGAGAGGTAGACCCTCTTCTTCAGGCAGAGGTAGGATTTTTAGACCAGAGAATCCGGGCTCGCCTTCTGGCGATTCTTCAGAGTCATCTTCGTCTGAGTCTTCCAAGTCTCAAGACACCACTAGTGAAGCCAAGCTTATTCTAAAGCCCAGGATAGTGGATTTATCAGATATTCAGCTAGCAGACACATTTCCGGAAATTCAGACCTATTTCTCTCTTCAGTCTTGGTTGATATTTATTTCTGAGTTTCAAATCAGTTATCCAAGACTTGTTAGGGAATTCTACAAGAACCTGAAATGCACAGATGAAGGATATAAATCAAAGGTTAAGGGCATAGTTATTGACATGCCAACAGATATAGCTGCCTCAATCTTCAAAGTTCCAATTGAAGGGGCAGATTATCATGAATTTGAATTTGATCTTCATGAAACCTATTCCATCATGACAGGCCTTCCTGCTGATGCATCTGATCGAAAACAGACCTTTGTAACCAGATTCAACACAAACTCATTTCCCCCTGTGTTGAGAGTCATCCACCACATATTGACCACAATCATTACCCCTCAAGGTGGTGGAAGGGACATGCTAACAGATATTCAGAGATTCATTCTATATTGCATGGTAAAAGAAATCAAAATCAACCTCCATGTAATAATGTTTCAAATCATATCTGAAACAACCAGGAAAGACCTCAAGAGATCTCTTCCATATGCTGCACATCTGACCTCAGTGTTCCAGCACTTTGGTGTGCCTTTAGACAATGAGAAATCCTAGTCAATCCCTAAGTCCAACATCTACAGCTTTAAGAACATTCAGAAATTCATGGGATTTAGACTGGAGGGTACTCAAGTAAGGAGAGGGCCAGTTGTGGTTGAGGCTCCTCAAGCTCAAGAGGAACAGCCTCAAGATCAAGGGGACCAGCCCCAAGCTCAGGAGGAATAGCCTCAAAATCAAGGGGACCAACCCCAAGCTCAGGAGGAACAACCTCAAAATCAAGGGGACCAGCCCCAAGCTCAAGAGGACCAGCCTCCAACTGAAGGGGACCAGCCCCAAGGTCAAGAGCATCAGCCTCCCTTGAATGAGGATCAGCCTCAAGTCCCAACTGAAGGTGATATCCCAGTTCATGCCCCACTCTCACCTCAGTTTCAACCCTCATCCATACACTCTGAATCTCCACAACCCACATTTCAACCATCCACATCCTCTGGTCCACATCCTCTGGTGGGCCTTCTGTTCCACCAGAGTTGTTCTCCTTTTTAAATGACAAATTTGAAACCTTGAACTCCTCCATTCAAACCATGTCAGAAACCTTTGAGTTGAGGATTCAAACATTGGAGAACACTGTGTCTGCAAAATTTATTGAACAAAAAGCTGCCTCAGACTATGCAGCTCAAAGATTCAACAGATTAATTGGCACAATGGCAGATGCCTCAGTTCAGCTCAAAGAACATCAAGACAAGTTGGAGGGAATTTTGGCAAATTCCCAAGCTGATGTTTTCAACACCCAGCAGACATTACATGAGATCACTAGCACTAGACTGTCTTTTGCTCATTTTGTGGATGACTTGGAGAGCATGAGGAACTTCAATGCACACATTGATACACAGATATCTGATTTGACAAAGGAATTCAAGATCATGCAAAGGCCTGGTTGGTCAGCTGGATCATCTTCCTCTTCACAACCCATTGCAGCTGATCTAGCAAGAATTCAAGCTACCTTGATAGAGAATTCAGATAGAATGGAACACTTCTTACACACAAAACTCACAACCATTCAAGATCAAATCAAGTCCAGCTTGACCTTCATGGAGAAAAGACTATCTGACATTGAGACCATCTTACTTCCCATTCCTCCTCCTCCTCCATCTTCTACTTAATGTAATTTTTCTTTTGATGATGTCAAAGGGGGAGAAGAAAGAAAGAACAAGAAATGTTTGAAATCCTTTTGAAATGATTGTAATGGTTCTCTTGAATGAAATGAAATGCTTTTGCTTAGCTTGAATGAATTTCTCATTTGTGTCTTCAATGTGATTGAAACTCATTTTGTGAATGTGATGTTTGTCAAGTTGCTTGACCTTCTTTAAGCAACTAACTTACTTCAAGTTACATTGTACTTCACTAGTACAACCATCAATTGTGAATGAGCAATATTTAAAGGTCTTTGACAAGCATGAACATGAACAAAAATAAGGACTTTGAATAACAAAAAATTGCTTAAAATCACATCTCATCAAAACCTCATTGTCATATGGATTTAATGTTGCCATCATCAAAAAGGGGGAGATTGTTGGGTTGAGTGTAATTTCATATCTTTTTATCTCCTATTTTGATGATGACAAATGTGATTTCAATGCAAACTAATTAAAACATGATAAACACATTTCACCTGAAATCAAGATTCAAAAAGCATGTTTAAAGCACACTTATCATTTGTACTTATAATAAAATATTTTACTAATGATATATGTGTTTACTCTTCAGGTACAATTTTTTTTTTGCAAAAGTGTGTCGACACACCCTACAATGGTGTCGACACAACACCCCAGATTCAAAGGCAAAAAGGTGAAGAAATGTTGAGACTGTGTCGACACAAGTCAAAGAGTGTGTCGACACGAGTTGCAAAATCCAGGTATTAGACTACTCAGGTCGACGCACTCTCAGGGCAGGTCGACACTGGACTCAGTTCCCAGAACAGCATGTTTGCAGAATTGGGACAGCAGGTCGACGCAGGACCAGAGCAGGTCGACACTGGATCAGTTCCCAGAACAGCCTGTTTTCAGAACTGGGACAGGAGGTCGACACAGCATCAGAGCAGGTCGACACTGGATCAGTTCCCAGAACAGCCTGTTTCAAGATTTGGGACAGTGTGTCGACACCACCACCAGGGCAGGTCGACACACTACAGAAAGTTTGCAACTTAAATTGGATGATTGCCACGTGTCAGCCTAGGGCGATGGTGTATCAACCTAGGATCGTGTGACCTTGTACCTAAAGGGTATCTTTGGAATCTTTTGGGTATAAAAGGCCCCCAATTGGCCATCCATCCAAGAAGAGACCCAACGAACTCTTAGAGCTTCCCGGAAAAGCTTCCTTGGCGGCTAGAAGAGTTCATCTCCCTCCTCTGCTCTCCTGGTGTCTTCTGAAGACCAATTCTCATCAATTCAATTGTGAGAATTGAGGTGTGATCCTTGAAGAAGCATTTGAAGCGCCTCAAGGAAGCAGATCAAGTAGAAGCATCTGTTGGAGAAGATCCCCAAGTTCAAATTGCAAAGCATCGGCTGGGACTTCAAGATTCCAAGCTTCTTCCCAATATGAGTTTCTACAAGGGAGTACACTGAAGAACAAAGTCTTTTCATACAATTCTCTTTGTACTTTTGTTCTTCTGAGACATCATGAGATTGTGCAAGTGCTTCTGCATAATTTTCATGAATGCTCTCATGTTCAACTAGATCTGTTGCTAGAAGATCTATGTCTTGTGTTGGTGTCTAGCAAGTCATTTGTGAGCCATTGTGCTCAGTTTGAGTCGTCGAGCTCAAGTGTGTGTTGAGCAGTCTTGCTCAGGGATCTAGAGTAGTCTTGCTCTAGAGTTGTGTGAGTTGAAAGCTCAAGTGTTGGAGTTGTCTGGCTCTAGTGGGTGTGTTACCCAGGTTGTTTAGTGAATCCTCACTGGTTGTGAGGGTGGATGTAGGAATCACATGGGTGATTTCCGAACCACCTAAAAATCTCTGTGCACTTGTCTATCTGTGGTTTGATTCTATTATCCGTTTAGATGCTTGAGTAGGATCGATTAAGATTCACTTAATCAACTGGTTTTCACATCTATTTTATCAACTCACTTAACATTTCATCATATCTGTGTTTTTAACTGATAAAATTACCTCTGATTCTAAAAGTTTGTTTAATTGCTTAAGCTTCCGCAGAAAGTGGCATAGATCTATTCATCCCCCCCCCTTCTAGATCTTATCCACACCTTTTTCCTCGATCCTTCATAGAGGAGATCGTCGGATAGAATCGTAATTTTGGAGTGTGAAATGAAGGTTTTTTGACCCCGAAATGACATCTTATCGCCTTGGGCAATAAGGGGGTGTCGAGCGTCTCTGAGTACCGATTCCGAATTGGGGACTTATAAGCGATTCCGATAACCGAGCGAAAAGTTATGCTTGTTATAGCGAAGGGGTGTCCGTATGCGATCGCATCGACAGCCCGCGACCGCGCTCCCGGAGAGGAATTTGGGCACCGGACCGGAAATCTCCGAATGCGACCTTTTATTGACCGGGTCGAAGTGCCGATTCTGAATTGGGGCCTCGTGGGCGGTTTCGACCCCCGGGTGAATAAATATCCGCGTCCGACCAGAGGGCACGGCAGTCAGTGTACCAGTACACACGCTCCGAGGGTGAATTTTAGCCCCGGAACGGAATTATGTGAAACCAGCGCCCTGTCGACCGTCTCGGAGTGCCGATTACGAATTGTGGTAACATAAGTGATTCCGATACCCGTCAGAAAGTTATGCCCAAATCTTTTACTGAGGGGGTGGGAATAAACCGGAGGGGGTGACTATATCGGCGATGTTCAGGCACCCATATCCACGACCTAGGGAGGAGATCTCGCGTCGAGTTGAACACGACTTCCGATCGGTGTGACTGGGCAGCTCCGCATGTGGGCTCCACCATCGATTCGCGTAATCGAGGGAGTCGCTACTGCCAAAAACCTTGGAATAGGGGAGATCGTCGGCTAGAATCGTAATTTTGGAGTGCGAAACGAAGGTTTTTTGACCCCGAAACGACGGCGGTGTCGAGCGTCTCTGAGTGCCGATTCCGAATTGGGGTCTTATAAGCGATTCCGATAACCGAGCGAAAAGTTATGCCTGTTATAGCAAAGGGGTGCCGCATGCGATCGCATCGGCAGCCCGCGACTGCGCTCCCGGAGAGGAATTTGGGCGCCGGACCGGAAATCTCCGAATGCGACTTTTTACTGACCGGGTCGAAGTGCCGATTATGAATTGGGGTCTCGCGGGCGGTTTCGACCCCGGGGCGAATAAATATCCGCGTCCGACCAGAGGGTACGACAGTCGGTGTACTAGTACACACGCTCCGTGGGCGAATTTTGGCCCCGAAATAGAATTCTGTTAAACTTGCACCCTGTCGACCGTCTCGGAGTGCCGATTCCCAATTGTGGTAACATAAGCGATTCCAATGCCTGTGCGGAAAGGTATGCCCAATTCTTTCGCTGAGGGGGTGGGAATAAACTGGAGGGGGTGACTATATCGGCGATGTTCGGGCAGCCATATCCACGACCTAGGGAGGAGATCTCGCGTCGAGTTGAACACGACTTCCGATCGCTGTGAATGGGCGGCTCCGCATGTGGGCTTTGCCAGCGATTTGCATAATCGAGGGAGTCGCTACTGCCAAAAACCTTGGAATAGGGGAGATCGTCGGCTAGAATCGTAATTTTGGAGTGCGAAACGAAGGTTTTTTTACCCTGAAACGACGTCTTATCGCCTTGGACAATAAGGGGGCGTCGAGCGTCTCTGAGTGCCGATTCTGAATTGAGGTCTTATAAGCGATTCCGATAACCGAGCGAAAAGTTATGCCCGTTATAGCGAAGGGGTGTCCGTATGCGATCGCATCGGCAGCCCGCGACCGCGCTCCCGGAGAGGAATTTGGGCGCCGGACCGGAAATCTCCGAATGCGACCTTTTACTGACCGGGTCGAAGTGCCGATTATGAATTGGGGTCTCGCGGGAGGTTTCGACCCCGGGGCGAATAAATATCCGCGTCCGACCAGAGGGTACGGCAGTCGGTGTACTAGTACACACGCTCCGGGGACGAATTTTGGCCCCGGAACGGAATTCTATGAAACCAGCGCCCTGTCGACCGTCTCGGAGTGTCGATTCCGATATGTGGTAACATAAGCGATTCTGATGCCCGTGCGGAAAGGTATGCCCAATTCTTTCGCTGAGGGGGTGGGAATAAACCGGAGGGGGTGACTATATCGGCGATGTTCGGGCACCCATATCCCTGACCTAGAGAGGAGATCTCGCATCGAGTTGAGCACGACTTCCGATCGCTGTGACTGGGAGGCTCCGCATGTGGGTTCCACCAGCGATTCGCGTAATCGAGGGAGTCGCTACTGCAAAAAAGACGTTAGAATAGGGGAGATCGTCGGCTAGAATCGTAATTTTGGAGAGCGAAACGAAGGTTTTTTTTTACCCCGAAACAACGTCTTATCGCCTTGGGCAATAATGGGGCGTCGAGCGTCTCTAAGTGCCTATTCCGAATTGGGGTCTTATAAGCGATTCCGATAACCGAGCGAAAAGTTATGCCCGTTATAGCGAAGGGGTGTCCGTATGCGATCGCATCGGCAGCCCGCGACCGCGCTCCCGGAGAGGAATTTGGGCGCCGGACCCGAAATCTCCGAATGAGAGCTTTTACTGACCGGGTCGAAGTGCGGATTCTGAATAGGGGCCTCGCGGGCAGTTTCGACCCCCGGGCGAATAAATATCCGCGTCCGACCAGAGGGTATGGCAGTCGATGTACTAGTACACATGCTCCGAGGGCGAATTTCAGCCCCGGAACGGAATTCTGTGAAACCAGCGCCCTGTCGACCATCTCGGAGTGCCGATTCCGAATTGTGGTAACATAAGCGATTCCGATACCCGTGCAGAAAGTTATGCCCAAATCTTTCGCTGAGGGGGTGGGAATAAACCGGAGGGGGTGACTATATCGGCGATGTTCGGGCACCCATATCCACGACCTAGGGAGGAGATCTCGCGTCGAGTTGAACACAACTTCCGATCGCTGTGACTGGGCGGCTCCGCATGTGGGCTCCGCCAGCGATTCGCGTAATCGAGGGAGTCGCTACTGCCAAAAAACCTTGGAATAGGGGAGATCGTCGGCTAGAATCGTAATTTTGTAGTGCGAAACGAAGGTTTTTTGATCCCGAAACGACGTCTTATCTCCTTGGGCAATAAGGGGGCGTCGAGCGTCTCTGAGTGCCGATTCTGAATTGGGGTCTTATAAGCGATTCCGATAACTGAGCGAAAAGTTATGCTTGTTATAACGAAGGGGTGCCGTATGCGATCGCATCGGCAGCCCGCGACCGCACTCCCGGAGAGGAATTTGGGCGCTGGACCGGAAATCTCCGAATGCGACCTTTTACAGACCGGGTCGAAGTGCCGATTCTGAATTGGGGCCTCGCGGGCGATTTGATCCCCGGGCGAATAAATATCCGCGTCCGACCAGACGGTACGACAGTCGGTGTACTAGTGCACACGCTCCAGGGGCGAATTATTGCCCCGGAATGGAATTCTGTTAAACCAGCCCCCTGTCGACCGTCTCGGAGTGCCGATTCCTAATTGTGGTAACATAAGCGATTCCGATGCCCGTGCGGAAATGTATGCCCAATTCTTTCGCTGAGGGGGTGGGAATAAACCGGAGGGGGTGACTATATCGGCGATGTTCGGGCACCCATATCCACGACGTAGGGAGGAGATCTCGCGTGGAGTTGAGCACGACTTCCGATCGCTGTGACTGGGAGGCTCCGCATGTGGGTTCCATCAGCGATTCGCGTAATCGAGGGAGTCGCTACTGCAAAAAAAACCTTGGAATATGGGAGATCGTCGGCTAGAATCGTAATTTTGGAGTGCGAAACGAAGGTTTTTTTTTACCCCGAAACGTCATCTTATCGCGTTGGGCAATAATGGGGCGTCGAACGTCTTTAAGTGCCGATTCCGAATTGGGGTCTTATAAGCGATTCCGATAACCGAGCCAAAAGTTATGCCCGTTATAGCGAAGGGGTGTCCGTATGCGATCGCATCGGCAGCCCGCGACCGCGCTCCCGGAGAGGAATTTGGGCGCCGGACCGGAAATCCCCGAATGAGAGCTTTTACTGACCGGGTCGAAGTGCCGATTCTGAATTGGGGCCTCGCGGGCAGTTTCGACCCCCGGGCGAATAAATATCCGCGTCTGACCAGAGGGTATGACAGTCGATGTACTAGTACACATGCTCCGAGGGCGAATTTCAGCCCCGGAACGGAATTCTGTGAAACCAGCGCCCTGTCGACCGTCTCGGAGTGCCGATTCCGAATTGTGGTAACATAAGCGATTCCGATACCCGTGCGGAAAGTTATGCCCAAATCTTTCGCTCAGGGGGTGGGAATAAACCGGATGGGGTGACTATATCGGCGATGTTCGGGCACCCATATCCACGACCTAGGGAGGAGATCTCGCGTCTAGTTGAACACAACTTCTGATCGCTGTGACTGGGCGGCTCCGCATGTGAGCTCCGCCAGCGATTCGCGTAATCGAGGGAGTCGCTACTGCCAAAAAACCTTGGAATAGGGCAGATCGTCGGCTAGAATCGTAATTTTGTAGTGCGAAACGAAGGTTTTTTGACCCCGAAACGACGTCTTATTGCCTTAGGCAATAAGGGGGCGTCGAGCGTCTCTGAGTGCCGATTCTGAATTGGGGTCTTATAAGCGATTCCGATAACCGAGCGAAAAGTTATGCTCGTTATAACGAAGGGGTGCCGTATGCGATCGCATCGGCCGCCCGCGACCGCGCTCCCGGAGAGGAATTTGGGCGCTGGACCGGAAATCTCCGAATGCGACCTTTTACTGACCGGGTCGAAGTGCCGATTCTGAATTGGGGCCTCGCGGGCGGTTTTGACCCCCGGGCGAATAAATATCCGCGTCCGACCAGAGGGTACGGCAGTCGGTGTACTAGTGCACACGCTCCAGGGGCGAATTATTGCCCCGGAATGGAATTCTGTTAAACCAGCCCCCTGTCGACCGTCTCGGAGTGCCGATTCCTAATTGTGGAAGCATAAGCGATTCCGATGCCCGTGCGGAAATGTATGCCCAATTCTTTCGCTGAGGGGGTGGGAATAAACGGAGGGGGTGACTATATCGGCGATGTTCGGGCACCCATATCCACGACCTAGGGAGGAGATCTCGCGTCGAGTTGAACACGACTTCAGATCGCTGTGACTGGGCGGCTCCGCATGTGGGCTCCGCCAGCGATTCGCGTAATCGAGGGAGTCGCTACTGCCACAAAACCTCGGAATAGGGGAGATCGTCGGCTAGAATCATAATTTTGGAGTGTGAAACGAAGGTTTTTTGACCCTGAAACGACGTCTTATCGCCTCCGGCGATAAGGGGGTGTCGAGCGTCTCTGAGTGCCGATTCCGAATTGGGATCTTATAAGCGATTCCGATAACCGAGCGAAAAGTTATGCCCGTTATAGCGAAGGGGTGTCCGTATGCGATCGCAACGGCAGCCCGCGACCGCGCTCCCGGAGAGGAATTTGGGCGCCGGACCGGAAATCTCCGAATGCGACCTTATCATGACCGGGTCGAAGTGTCGATTCTGAATTGGGGCCTCATGGGCCGTTTCCACCCCCGGGCGAATAAATATCCACGTCCGACCAGAGGGTACGGCCGTCGGTGTACTAAACACGTTCCGGGGCTGAATTTTGGCCCCAGAACGGAATTCTGTGAAACCAGCGCCCTGTCGACCGTCTCGGAGTGCAGATTACGAATTGTGGTAACATAAGCGATTCCGATTCCCGTGCGGAAAGGTATGCCCAATTCTTCAGCTGAGGGGGTGGGAATAAACCGGAGGGGGTGACTATATCGGCGATGTTCGGGCACCCATTTCCACGACCTAGGGAGGAAATCTCGCGTCGAGTTGAACACGACTTCCGATCGCTGTGACTGGGAGGCTCCGCATGTGGGTTCCGCCAGCGATTCGTGTAATCCAGGCAGTCGCTACTGCCAAAAAACCTTGGAATAGGGGAGATCGTCGGCTAGAATCTTAATTTTGGAGTGCGAAACGAATGTTTTTTGACTCCGAAACGACGTCTTATCGCCTCAGGCAATAAGGGGGTGTTGAGCGTCTCTGAGTGTCGATTCCGAATTGGGGTCTTATAAGCGATTCCGATAACAGAGCGAAAAGTTATGCCCGTTATAGCGAAGGGGTGTCCGTATGCGATCGCATCGGCAGCCCGCGACCGTGCTTCCGGAGAGGAATTTGGGCGCCGGACCGGAAATCTCCGAATGCGAGCTTTTACTGACCGGGTCGATGTGCCGATTCTGAATTGGGGCCTCGCCGGCGGTTTCGACCTCCGGGCGAATAAATATCCGCGTCCGACCAGAGGGTATGGCAGTCGATGTACTAGTACACACGCTCCGAGGGTGAATTTTAGCCCCGGAACGGAATTATGTGAGACCAGCGTCCTGTCGACCGTCTCGGAGTGCCGATTCCGAATTGTGGTAACATAAGTGATTCCGATACCCGTGCGGAAAGTTATGCCCAAATCTTTCGCTGAGGGGGTGGGAATAAACCGGAGGGGTGACTATATCGGCGATGTTCGGGCACCCATATCCACGACGTAGGGAGGAAATCTCGTGTCGAGTTGAACATGCCTTCCGATCGCTGTGACTGGGCGGCTCTGCATGTGGGCTCCGCCAGCGATTCGCGTAATCGAGGGAGTCGCTACTGCCAAGAAACCTTGGAATAGAGGAGATCGTCGGCTAGAATCGTAATTTTGGAGTGCGAAACGAAGGTTTTATGACCCCAAAACGACGTCTTATCGCCATAGGCAATAAGGGGGCGTTGTACGTCTTTGAGTGCCGATTCCGAATTAGGGTCTTATAAGTGATTCCGATAACCGAGCGAAAAGTTATGCCCGTTATAGCGAAGGGGTGCCGTATGCGATCGCATCGGTAGCCCGCTACTGTGCTCCTGGAGAGGAATTTAGGCGCCGGACCGGAAATCTCCGAATGCGACCTTTTACTGACTGGGTCGAAGTGCCGATTCTGAATTGGGGCCTCGCGGGCGGTTTCGACCCCCGGGCGAATAAATATCCGCGTCCGACCAGAGGGTACGCCAGTCGGTGAACTAGTACACACGCTCAGGGAACGAATTTTGGCCCCGGAACGGAATTCTGTGAAACCAGCGCCCTGTCGACCGTCTCGGAGTGCCGATTCCGAATTGTGGTAACATAAGCGATTCCGTTTCCCGTGCGGAAAGGTATGCCCAATTCTTTCGCTGAGGGGTGGGAATAAACCGGAGGGGGTGACTATATCAGTGATGTTCAGGCACCCATATCCACGACCTAGGGAGGAGATCTCGCGTCAGGTTGAACACGACTTCCGATAGCTGCGACTGGGAGGCTCTGCATGTGGGTTCCACCAGCGATTCGCATAATCGAGGGAGTCGCTACTGCAAAAAAACCTTGGAATATGGGAGATCGTCGGCTAGAATCGTAATTTTGGAGTGCGAAACGAAGGTTTTTTTACCCCGAAATGACGTCTTATCGCCTTAGGCAATATGGGGGCGTCGAGCATCTCTGAGTGCCGATTCTGAATTGGGGTCTTATAAGCGATTCCGATAACCGAGCGAAAAGTTATGTCCCGTTATTGCGAAGGGGTGCTGTATGCGATCGCATCGGCAGCCCGCGACCGCGGTCCCGGAGAGGAATTTGGGCGCCGAACCGGAATTCTCCGAATGCGACCTTTTACTGACCGGGTCGAAGTGCCGATTCTGAATTGGGGCCTCGCGGGCGGTTTTGGCCCCCGGGCGAATAAATATCCGCGTCCGACCAGAGGGTATGGCAGTCGATGTACTAGTACACACGCTCTGAGGGAATTTTAGCCCCGGAACGGAATTATGTGAAACCAGCGCCCTGTCGACCGTCTCGGAGTGCCGATTCCGAATTTTGGTAACATAAGCGATTCCGATTCCCGTGCGTAAAGTTATGCCCAAATCTTTCGCTGAAGGGGTGGGAATAAATCGGAGGGGGTGACTATATCGGCGATGTTCAGGCACCCATATCCACGACCTAGGGAGGAGATCTCGCGTCGAGTTGAACACGACTTCCGATCGCTGTGACTGGGAGGCTCCGCATGTGGGTTCCGCCAGCGATTCGCGTAATCGAGGGAGTCGCTACTGCCAAAAAACCTTGGAATAGGGTAGATCGTCAGCTAGAATCGTAATTTTGGAGTGCGAAACGAAGGTTTTCTGACCCCGAAACGACGTCTTATCGCCTCAGGCAATAAGGGGGCGTAGAGCGTCTCTTAGTGCCAATTCCGAATTGGGGTCTTATAAGTGATTCTGATAACCAAGCGAAAAGTTATGCCCGTTATAGCGAAGGGGTGTCCGTATGCGATCGCATCGGCAGCCCGCGACGGCGCTCCTGGAGAGGAATTTGGGCGCCGGACCGGAAATCTCCGAATGCGAGCTTTTACTGACCGGATCAAAATGCCGATTCTGAATTGGGGCCTCGCGGGCGGTTTCGACCCCCAGGCGAATAAATATCCGCGTCCGACCAAAGGGTACGGCAGTCGGTGTACTAGTACACACGCTCCGGGGGCGAATTTTGGCCCCGGAATGGAATTCTGTGAAACCAGCGCCCTGTCGACCGTCTCGGAGTGCCGATTCCAAATTGTGGTAATATAAGCGATTCCGATGCCCGTGTGGAAAGGTATGCCCAATTCTTTCGCTGAGGGGGTGGGAATAAATCGGAGGGGGTGACTATATCGGCGATGTTCCGGCACCCATATCCACGACCTAGGGAGGAGATCTTGCGTCGAGTTGAAAACGACTTCCGATCGCTGTGACTGGGCGGCCCTGCATGTGGGCTCCGCCAGCGATTCGCGTAATCGAGGGAGTCCCTACTGCCACAAAACCTTGGAATAGTGGAGATCATCGACTAGAATCGTAATTTTGGAGTGCGAAACGAAGATTTTTTGACCCCGAAACGACGTCTTATCGCCTTAGGCTATAATGGGGCGTAGAGCATCTCTGAGTGCCGATTCCGAATTGGGGTCTTATAAGTGATTCCGATAACCGAGCGAAAAGTTATGCCCGTTATAGCGAAGGGGTGTCCGTATGCGATCGCATCGGCAGCCCGCGACTGCGCTCCCAGAGAGGAATTTGGGCGCCGGACCGGAAATCTCCGAATGCGAGCTTTTACTGACCGGATCGAAATGCCGATTCTGAATTGGGGCCTCGCGGGCGGTTTCGACCCCCAGGCGAATAAATATCCGCGTCCGACCAAAGGGTACGGCAGTCGGTGTACTAGTACACACGCTCCGGGGGTGAATTTTGTCCCCGGAACGGAATTCTGTGAAACCAGCGCCCTGTCGACCGTCTCGGAGTGCCGATTCTGAATTGTGGTAACATAAGCAATTCTGATGCCCGTGCGGAAAGGTATGCCCAATTCTTTCGCTGAGGTGGTGGGATTAAACCGGAGGTGGTGACTATATCGGCGATGTTCGGGCACCCATATCCACGACCTAGCGAGGAGATCTCGCGTCGAGTTGAACACGACTTCCGATCGCTGTGACTAGGCTGCTCCGCATGTGGGCTCCGCCAGTGAGTCGCGTAATCGAGGGAGTAGCTACTGCAAAAAAACCTTGGAATAGGGGAGATCGTTGGCTAGAGTCGTAATTTTGGAGTGCAAAACGAAGGTTTTATGACCCCGAAATGACATCTTATTGCCTTAGGCAATAAGGGGGCGTCGAGCGTCTCTGAGTGACGATTCCGAATTGGGGTCTTATAAGCTATTCCGATAACCGAGCGAAAAGTTATGCCCGTTATAGCGAACGGGTGTCTGTATGCGATCGCATCGGAAGCCCGCGACCGCGCTCCAGGAGAGGAATTTGGGCGCCGGACCGGAAATCTCCGAATGCGACCTTTTACTGACAGGGTCGAAGTGCCGATTCTGAATTGGGCCGTCGGGCGGTTTCGACCCCGGGCGAATAAATATCCGCGTCCGACCAGAGGGTACGACAGTCGGTGTACTAGTACACACGCTCCGGGGGAGAATTTTGGCCCCGGAACGGAATTCTGTGAAACCAGTGCCCTGTCGACTGTCTCGGAGTGCCGATTCCGAATTGTGATAACATAAGCGATTCCGATGCCCGTGCAGAAAGGTATGCCCAATTCTTTCGCTGAGGGGGGGGGGGGGAAACCGGAGGGGGTGACTATATCCGCGATGTTCGGGCACCCATATCCACGACCTAGGGAGGAGATCTCGCGTCGAGTTGAACACGACTTCCGATCGCTGTGACAGGGCGGCTCCGCATGTGGGCTCCGCCAGCGATTCGCGTAATCGAGGGAGTCGCTACTGCCAAAAAACCTTGGAATAGGGGAGATCTTCGGCTACAATCGTAATTTTGGAGTGCGAAACGAAGGTTTTTTGACCCCAAAATAACGACTTATCGGCGATAAGGAGGCGTCGAGCGTCTCTGAGTGCCGATTCGGAATTGGGGTCTTATAAGAGATTCCGATAACCGAGCTAGAAGTTATGCCCGTTATAGCGAAGGGGTGTCCGTATGCAATCGCATCGGCAGCACGCGACCGCGCTCCTGGAGAGGAATTTGGGTGCCAGACCGGAAATCTCCGAATGCGACCTTTTACTGACAGGGTCGAAGTGCCGATTCTGAATTTGGGCCTTACGGGCGGTTTCGACCCCCGGGCGAATAAATATCCGCGTCCGACCAGAGGGTACGACAGTCGGTGTATTAGTACACACGCTCCGGGGGCGAATTTTGGCCCCGGAACGGAATTCTGTGAAACCAGCGCCCTGTCGACCGTCTCGGAGTGCCGATTCCAAATTGTGATAACATAAGCGATTCCGATGCCCGTGCAGAAAGGTATGCCCAATTTTTCGCTGAGGGGGGGGGGGAATAAACCGGAGGGGGTGACTATATCGGCGATGTTCGGGCACCCATATCCACGACCTAGGGAGGAGATCTCGCGTCGAGTTGAACACGACTTCCGATCGCTGTGACTGGGCGGCTCCGCATGTGGGCTCCGCCAGCGATTCGCGTAATCGAGGGTGTCGCTACTGCCACAAAAACCTTTGAATAGGAGAGATCGTCGGCTAGAATCGTAATTTTGGAGTGCGAAACGAAGGTTTTTTGACCCCGAAATGACGACTTATCGCCTTAGGCGATAAGGGGGCGTCGAGCGTCTCTGAGTGCCAATTCCGAATTGGGGTCTTATAAGCGATCCGATAACCAAGCGAAAAGTTATGCCCGTTATAGCGAAGGGGTGTCCGTATGCGATCGCATCAGCAGCCCGCGACGGCGCTCCTGGAGAGGAATTTGGGCGCCGGACCGGAAATCTCCGAATGCGACCTTTTACTGACCGGGTCGAAGTGCCGATTCTGAATTGGGGCCTCGCGGGAGGTTTCGACCCCCAGGCGAATAAATATCCGCGTCCGACCAGAGGGTACGGCTGTCGGTGTACTAGTACACACGCTCCGGGGGTGAATTTTGGCCCCGGAACGGAATTCTGTGAAACCAGCGCCTTGTCGACCGTCTCGGAGTGCCGATTCCGAATTGTTGTAACATAAGCGATTCCGATGCCCGTGCGGAAAGTTATGCCGAATTCTTTCGCTGAGGGGTGGGAATAAACCGGAGGGGGTGACTATATCTGCGATCTTCGGGCACCCATATCCACGACCTTGGGAGGAGATCTCGCATCGAGTTGAACACGACCTCCGATCGCTGTGACTGGGCGGCTCCGCATGTGGGCTCCGCCAGCGATTCGCGTAATCGAGGGAGTCGCTACTGCCAAAAAACCTTGGAATAGGGGAGATCGTCGGCTAGAATGTTAATATGGAGTGCGAAACGAAGGTTTTTTGACCCCGAAACGACGTCTTATCGCCTTAGGGAATAAGGGGGCGTCGAGCGTCTCTGAGTGCCGATTCCGAATTGGGGTCTTATAAGCGATTCCGATAATCGAGCGAAAGGTAATGCCCGTTATAGCGAAGGGGTGTGTATGCGATCGCATCGGCAGCCCGCGACGCGCTCCGGAGAGGAATTTGGGCGCCGCACTGGAAATCTCCGAATGCGACTGTTACTGACCGGGTCGAAGTGCCGATTCTGAATTGGGGCCTCGCGGGCGGTTTCGACCCCCGGGAATAAATATCCGCGTCCGACCAGAGGGTACGGCAGTCGGTGTACTAGTACACACGCTCCGGGGGGAATTTTGGCCCCGAAATGGAATTCTGTGAAACCAGCGCCCTGTCGACCGTCTCGGAGTGCCGATTCCGAATGTGGACAAAGCGATTCCGATGCCCGTGCGGAAAGTTATGCCCAATTCTTTCGCTGAGGGGGTGGGAATAAACCGGAGGGGGTGACTATATCGGCGATGTTCGGGCACCATATCCACGACCTAGGGAGGAGATCTCGCTTCGAGTTGAACACGACTTCCGATCGCTGTGACTGGGCGGCTCCACATGTGGGCTCCGCCAGCGATTCGCGTAATCGAGGGAGTCGCTACTGCCAAAAAACCTTGGAATAGGGGAGATCGTCGGCTAGAATGTTAATTTGGAGAGCGAAACGAAGGTTTTTTGATCCCGAAACGACGTCTTATCGCCTTAGGGATTAAGGGGGCGTGGAGCGTCTCTGATTGCCGATTCCGAATTGGGGTCTTATAAGCGATTCGATAAACCGAGCGAAAAGTTATGCCCGTTATAGCGAAGGGGTGTCCGTATGCGATCGCATCGGCAGCCCGCGACTGCGTTCCCGGAGAGGAATTTGGCACCGGACCGGAAATCTCCGAATGCGACTTTTACTGACCGGGTCGAAGTGCCGATTCTGAATTGGGGCCTCGCGGGCGGTTTCGACCCCGGGCGTATAAATATCCGCGTCCGACCAGAGGGTACAACATCGGTGTACTAGTACACACGCTCCGAGGGCGAATTTTGGCCCCGAAACGGAATTCTGTGAAACCAGCACCCTGTTGACTGTCTCGGAATGTCGATTCCGAATTGTGGTAACATAAGCTATTCTGATGCCCGTGCGGAAAGTTATGCCCAATTTTTTCGCTGAGGGGGTGGGAATAAACCGGAGGGGTGACTATATCGGCCATGTTCGGGCACCCATATCCAAGACCTAGGGAGGAGATCTCGCGTCGAATTGAACACGACTTCCGATCGCTGTGACTGGGCGGCTCCAAATGTGGGCTCCGCCAGCGATTCGCGTAATCGAGGGAGTCGCTATTGCCAAAAAAACTTGGAATAGGGGAGATCGTCAGCTAGAATCGTAATTTTGGAGTGCAAAATGTTGGTTTTTTTAGCGTTTCTGAGTGCCGATCCTGAATTGGGGTCTTATAAGCGATTCCGATAACCGAGCGAAAAGTTATGCTCGTTATTGTGAAGGGGTGTCCGTATGCGATCGCATCGGCAGCCCGCGACCGCGCTCCCGGAGAGGAATTTGGGCGCCGGACTGGAAATCTCCGAATGCGACCTTTTACTGACCGGGTCGAAGTGCCGATTCTGAATTGGGGCCTCGCGGGCGGTTTCGACCCTCGGGCGAATAAATATCCGCGTCCGACCAGAGGGTACGGCAGTCGGTGTACTAGTACACACGCACCGAGGGCTAATTTTGGCCCCGGAATGGAATTCTGTGAAACCAGCGCCCTGTCGACCATCTCAGAGTGCCGATTCCGAATTGTGGTAACATAAGCGATTCCGATGCCCGTGCAGAAAGTTATGCCGAATTCTTTCGCTGAGGGGGTGGGAATAAACCGGAGGGGGTGACTATATCGGCGATGTTCAGGCACCCATATCCAGGACCTAGGGAGGTGATCTCGCGTCGAGTTGAACATGACTTCCGATCACTGTGACTGAGCGGCTCCGCATGTGGGATCCGCCAGCGATTCGCGTAATCGAGGGAGTCGCTACTGCCAAAAAACCATGGAATAGGGTAGATCGTGGCTAGAATCGTAATTTTGGTGTGCGAAACGAAGATTTTTTGACCCCGAAACGACGTCTTATTGCCTTAGGCAATAATGACGCGTTGAGCGTCTCTGAGTGCCGATTCCGAATTGGGGTCTTATAAGCGATTCCGATAACCGAGCGAAAAGTTATGCCCGTTATAGCGAAGGGGTGTCCGTATGCGATCGCATCGACAGCCCGCGATCACGCTCCCGGAGAGGAATTTGGGCGCCGGACCGGAAATCTCCGAATTCAACCTGTTACTGACCGGGTCGAAGTGCCGATTCTAAATTGGGGCCTCGCGGGCGGTTTCGACCCCCTGGCGAATAAATATCAGCGTCCGACCAGAGGGTACGGCAGTCGGTGTACTAGTACACTCGCTCCGTGGACTAATTTTGGCCCCGAAACGGAATTCTGTGAAACCAGCGCACTGTCGACCGTCTCGGAGTGCCGATTCCGAATTGCGGTAACATAAGCGATTCCGATGACTGTGCGGAAAGTTATGCCCAATTCTTTCGCTGAGGGGGTGGGAATAAACCGGAGGGGGTGACTATACCGGCGATGTTCGGGCACACATATCCAGGACCTAGGGAGGAGATCTCGCGTCGAGTTGAACACGACTTCTGATCGCTTTGACTGGGCGGCTCCGCATGTGGGCTCCCCCAGCGATTCGCGTAATCGAGGGAGTCGCTACTGCCAAAAAACCTTAGAATAGGGAAGATCGTCAAGTAGAATCGTAATTTTGGAGTGCGAAACGAAGGTTTTTTGACCCCGAAATGACGTCTTATCGCTTTAGGCATTATGGAGGCGTCGAGCGTCTCTGAGTGCCGATTCCGAATTGGGTCTTATAAGCGATTCCGATAACCGAGCGAAAAGTTATGCCCGTTATTGCGAAGGGGTGTCCGTATGCGATCGCATCGGCAGCCCACGACCGCGCTCCTGGAGAGGAATTTGCGCGCCAGACCGGAAATCTCCAAATGCGACCTGTTACTGACCAGGTCGAAGTGCCGATTCTGAATTGGTGCCTCGCGGGCGATTTCGACCCCCGGGCGAATAAATATTCGCGTCCGACCAGAGGGTACGACAGTCGGTGTACTTGTAAACACGCTCTGGGGGCTAATTTTGGTCTCGAAACGGAATTATGTGAAACCAGCGCCCTGTCGACCGTCTCGGAGTGCCGATTCCGAATTGTGGTAACCTAAACGATTCCGATGCGCGTGCGGAAAGTTATGCCCAATTCTTTCGCTGAGGGGGTGGGAATAAACCGGAGGGGGTGACTATATCGGCGATGCTCGGGCACCCATATCCAGGACCTAGGGAGGAGATCTCGTGTCGAGTTGAACACGACTTCCGATTGCTGTGACTGGGCGGCTCCGCATGTGGGCTCCGCCAGCGATTCGCGTAATCGAGGGAGTCGCTACTGCCAAAAAACCTTGGAATAGGGAGATCGTCGGCTAGAATCGTAATTTTGGAGTGCGAAACGAAGGTTTTTGACCCCGAAACGACGTCTTATCGCCTTAGGCATAAAGGAGGTGTCGAGCGTCTCTGAGTGCCGATTCCGAATTGGGGTCTTATAAGCGATTCTGATAACCGAGCGAAAAGTTATGCCCGTTATAGCGAAGGGGTGTCCGTATGCGATCGCATCGGCAGCCCGCGACCGCGCTCCCGGAGAGGAATTTGGGCGCCGGACCGGAAATCTCCTAATGCGACCTTTTACAGACCGGGTCGAAGTGCCGATTCTGAATTGGGGCCTCGCGGGCGGTTTCGACTCTCAGGCGAATAAATATCCGTGTCCGACCAGAGGGTACGGCAGTCGGTGTACTAGTACACACGCTCCGGGGGCTAATTTTGGCCCCGGAACGGAATTTTTTGAAACCAGCGCCCTGTCGACCGTCTCGGAGTGCCGATTCCGAATTGTGTAACATAAGCGATTCCGATGCCCGTGCGGAAAGTTATGCCCAATTCTTTCGCTGAGGGGTGGGAATAAACCGGAGGGGGTGACTATATCGGCGATGTTCGGGCACCCATACCCACGAGCTAGGGAGGAGATCTCGCGTCGAGTTGAACACGACTTCCTATCGCTTTGACTGGGCGGCTTTGCATGTGGGCTCCGCCAGCGATTCGCGTAATCGAGGGAGTAGCTACTGCCAAAAAACCTTGGAATAGGGGAGATCGTCAACTAGAATCTTAATTTTGGAGTGCGAAACGAAGTTTTTGTCCCCAAAACGACGTCTTATCACCTAGGCAGTCGGGGGCGTCGAGCGTCTCTGAGTGCCGATTCTGAAATGGGGGTTATAAGCGATTCCGATAACCGAGCGAAAAGTTATGCCCGTTATTGCGAAGGGGTGTCCGTATGCAATCGCATCGGCAGCCCGCGACCGCGCTCCTGGAGAGGAATTTGGGCGCAAGACCGGAAATCTCGAATGCGACCTTCCTACTGACCGGGTCGAAGTGCCGATTCTGAATTGGGGCCTCGCTTGCGGTTTCGATACCCGGGCGAATAATATCCGCGTCCGACCAGAGGGTACGGCAGTCGTGTGTACTAGTACACACGCTCCGGGGGCTAATTTGTCCCCGAACGGAATTCATGTGAAACCAGCGCCCTGTTGACCGTCTCGGAGTGCCGATTCCGAATTGTGGTAACATAAGCGATTCCGATTCCCGTGCGGAAAGTTATGCCAATTCTTTCGCTGAGGGGGTGGGAATAAACCGGAGGGGGTGACTATATCGGTGATGTTCGGGCACTCATATCCAAGACCTAGGGAGGAGATCTCGCATCGAGTTGAACACGACTTCCGATCGCTGTGACTGGGCGGCTCCGCATGTGGGCTCCGCCAGCGATTCGCGTAATCGAGGGAGTCGCTACTGCCAAAAAACCTTGGAATAGGGGAGATTGTCGGCTAGAATCGTAATTTTAGAGTGTGAAACGAAGGTTTTTTGACCCCGAAACGACGTCTCATTGCCTTAGGCAATAAGGAGGCGTCGAGCGTCTCTGAGTGCCGATTCCGAATTGGGGTCTTATAAGCGATTCCGATTACCGAGCGAAAAGTTATGCCAGTTATATCGAAGGGGTGTCCGTATGCGATCGCATCGGCAGCCCGCGACCGCGCTCCCGGAGAGGAATTTGGGTGCCGGACCGGAAATCTCCGAATGTGACCTGTTATTGACCGGGTCGAAGTGCCGATTCTGAATTGGGGCCTCGCGGGCGATTTTGACCCCGGGGCGAATAAATATCCGCGTCCGACCAGAGGGTATGGTAGTCGGTGTACTAGTACACACGCTCTGGGGGTAATTTTGGCCTTGGAACGGAATTCTGTGTAACCAGCGCCCTGTCGACCGTCTCGGAGTGCCGATTCCGAATTGGGGTAACGTAAGCGATTCCGATGCCCGTGCGGAAAGTTATGCCCAATTCTTTCGCTGTGGGGGTGGGAATAAACCGGAGGGGGTGACTATATCGGTGATGTACGGGCACCCATATCGACGACCTAGGGAGGAGATCTTGTGTCGAGATGAACACGACTTCTGATCGCTGTGACTGGACGGCTCCGCATGTGGGTTCCGCCAGCAATTCGCGTAATCTAGGGTGTCGCTACTGCCAAAAAACCTTGGAATATAGGAGATCGTCAACTAGAATCGCAATTTTGGAGTGCGAAACGAAGGTTTTTGACCACGAAACGACGTCTTATCGCCTTAGGCGGTATGGAGGCGTCGAGCGTCTCTGAGTGCCGATTCCGAATTGGGGCCTTATAAGCGATTCTAATAACCGAGCGAAAAGTATCCCGTTATTGCGAAGGGGTGTCCGTACGCAATCGCATCGGTAGCCCGCGACCGCGCTCCCGGACAGGAATTTGGGCGCCAGACCGGAAATCTCCGAATGCGACCTGTTACTAACCGGGTCGAAGTGTCGATTCTGAATTTGGGCCTCGCGTGCGGTTTCGACCCCCGGGTGAATAAATATCTGCGTCCGACCAGAGGGTACGGCAGTCGGCGTACTAGTACACACGCTCCGGGAACTAATTTTGGCCCCGGAATGGAATTCTGTGAAACCAGCGCCCTGTCGACCGTCTCGGAATGCCGATTCCGAATTATGATAACATAAGCGATTCCGATTCCCGTGCGGAAAGTTATGCCCAATTCTTTCGCTGAGGGGGTGGGAATAAACCAGAGGGGGTGACTATATCGGCGATGTTTGGGCACCCATATCTAGGACCTAGGGAGGAGATCTCGCATCGAGTTGAACACAACTTCCGATCGCTGTGACTGGGCGGCTCCGCATGTGGGGTATGCCAGTGATTCGCATAATCGAGGGAGTCGCTACTGCCAAAAAACCTTGGAATAGGGGAGATCATCGGCTAGAATCGTAATTTTGGAGTGCGAAACGAAGGTTTTATGACCCCGAAACGATGTCTTATCGCCTTAGGAAGTAAGGAGGCGTCGAGCGTCTCTGAGTGCCGATTCCGAATTGGTGTCTTATAAGTGATTCCGATAACCGAGCGAAAAGTTATGCCCGTTATATCGAAGGGGTGTCCGTATGCGATCGCATCGGCAGCCCGCGACCGCGCTCCCGGAGCGGAATTTAGGCGCCGGACCGGAAATCTCCGAATGCAACCTTTTATTGACCTGGTCGAAGTGTCGATTCTGAATTGGCGCCTCGCGTGCGGTTTCGACCCCTGGGCTAATAAATATCCGCGTCCGACCAGAGGGTACGACAGTCGGTTTACTAGTACACACGCTCCGGGGGCTAATTTTGGCACCGGAACGGAATCCTGTGAAACCAACGCCCTGTCGACCGTCTCGGAGTGCCGATTCTGAATTGTGGTAACATAAGCGATTCCGATGCCCGTGCGGAAGGTTATGCCAAATTCTCTCGATGAGGGGGTGGGAATAAATCGGAGGGGGTGACTATATCGGCGATGTTCGGGCTCCCATATCCACGACCTAGGAAGTAAATCTCGCGTCGAGTTGAACACGACTTCCGATCGCTGTGACTGGGCGGCTTCGCTTGTTGGCTCCGCTAGCGATTCGCGTAATCGAGGGAGTCGCTACTGCCAAAAAACCTTGGAATAGGGGAGATCGTCGGCTAGAATCGAAATTTTAAAGTGCGAAACGAAGGTTTTTTGACCCCGAATTGACGTACTATCGCCTTAGGCAATAAGGAGGCGTCGAGTGTCTCTGAGTGCCGATTCCGAATTTGGGTCTTATAAGCGATTCCGATAACCGAGCGAAAAGTTATACCCGTTATTGCGATGGGGTGTCCGTATGCGATCGTATCGGCAGCCCACGACCACGCACCCGGAGAGGAATTTGGGCGCCGGACCGAAAATATCCGAATGCGACCTGTTACTGACCAGGTCGAAGTGCCGATTCTGAATTGGGGCCTCGCGGGCGGTTTCGACCTTCGGGCGAATAAATATCCGCGTCCGACCAGAGGGTACGGTAGTCGGTGTACTAGTACACATGCTCCGGGGGCTAATTTTGGCCACAGAACGGAATTCTGTGAAACCAGCGCCCTGTCGACCGTCTCGGAGTGCCGATTCCGAATTGTGATAAGATAAGCGATTCCGATGCCCGTGCGGAAAGTTATGCCCAATTCTTTCGCTGAGGGGGTGGGAATAAATAACCGGAGGGGTGACTATATCGGCGATGTTCGGGCACCCATATCCACGACCTAGGGAGGAGATCTCGCATCGAGTTGAACACGACTTCCGATCGCTGTGACTGAGCGGCTCCGCATGTGGGCTCCGCACAGCGATTCGCGTAATTGAAGGAGTCGCTACTGCCAAAAAACCGTGGAAAAGGGGAGAACGTCGGCTAGAATCGTAATTTTGGCGTGCGAAACGAAGGTTTTTTGACCTCGAAACGACGTCTTATCGCCTTAGGCAATAAGGAGGCGTCGAGCGTCTCTGAGTGCTGATTCCGTATTGGGGTCTTATAAGCGATTCCGATAACCGAGCGAAAAGTTATGCCCGTTATAGCGAAGGGGTGTCCGTATGCGATCGCATCGGCAGCCCGCGACCGCGCTCCCAGAGAGGAATTTGGGCGCCGGACCGGAAATCTCCGAATGCGACCTGTTACTGACCGGGTCGAAGTGCCGATTATGAATTGGGGCCTCGCGGGCGGTTTCGACGTCGGGGCGAATAAATATCCGCGTCCGACCAGAGGGTACGGCAGTCGGTGTGCTAGTACACATGCTCCGGGGGCTAATTTTGGCCCTGAAATGGAATTCTGTGAAACCAACGCCCTGTCGACCGTCTCGGAGTGCCGATTCCGAATTGTGGTAACATAAGCGATTCCGATGCCCTTGCGGAAAGTTATGCCCAATTCTTTCGCTGAGGGGGTGGAATAAACCGGAGGGGTGACTATATCGGCAATGTTCGGGCACCCTTATCCACGACCTAGGGAGGAGATCTCGCGTCGAGTTGAGCACGACTTCCGATCGCCGTGACTGGGCGGCTCCACATGTGGGCTCCGACAGCGATTCGCGTAATCGAGGGAGTCGCTACTGCCAAAAAACCTTGGAATAGGGGAGATCGTCGGCTAGAATCGTAATTTTGGAGTGCGAAACGAAGGTTTTTTAACCCCGAAATGACATCTTATCGCTTTAGGCAATAAGGAGGCGTCGAGCGTCTCTGAGTGCCGATTCGAATTGCGGTCTTATAAGCGATTCAGATAACCGAGCGAAAAGTTATGCCCGTTATAGCGAAGAGGTGTCCTTATGCGATCGCATCGGCAGCCCACGACCGCGCTCCCAGAGACGAATTTGGGCGCCAGACTGGAGATCTCCGAATGCGACCTGTTACTGACCGGGTCGGAGTGCCGATTCTGAATTGGGGCATCGCGGGCGGTTTCGACCCCCGGGCGAATAAATATCCGCGTCCTACCAGAGGGTACGGCAGTCGGAGTACACGCTCCGGGGGATAATTTTGGCCCCGGAACGGAATTCTGTGAAACCAGCGCCCTGTCGACCGTCTCGGAGTGCCGATTCCGAATTGTGGTAACATAAGCGATTCCGATGCTCGTGCAGAATGTTATTCCCAATTCTTTCGCTGAGGGGGTGGGAATAAACCGGAGGGGTGACTATATCGGTGATGTTCGGGCACCCATATCAACGACCTAGGGAGGAGATCTCGCGTTGAGTTGAACACGACTTCTGATCTCTGTGACTGGGCGGCTCCGCATGTGGGCTCCGACAGCGATTCGCGTAATCGAGAGAGTCGCTACTGTCAAAAAACCTTGGAATAGAAGAGATCGTCGGCTAGAATCGTAATTTTGGAGTGTGAAATGAAGTTTTTTTTACCCCGAAACGATGTCTTATCGCCTAGGCGGTAAGTATATGTTGAGCGTCTCTGAGTGCCGATTCCGAATTGGGGTCTTATAAGCGATTCCGATAACCGAGCGAAAAGTTATGCCCGTTATAGCGAAGGGGTGTCCGTATGCGATCGCAACGGCAGACCGCGACCGCGCTCCCAGAGAGGAATTTGGGCGCCAGACCGGAGATCTCTGAATGCGACCTGTTACTGACCGGGTCGGAGTGCCGATTCTGAATTGGGGCATCGCGGGCGGTTTCGACCCACGGGCGAATAAATATCCGCGTCCGACCAGAGGGTACGGCAGTCGGTGTAGTACTACACACGCTCCGAGGGATAATTTTGGCCCCGGAACGCAATTAGTGAAACCAGTGCCCTGTCGATCGTCTCGGAGTGCCGATTCCGAATTGTGGTAACATAAGCGATTCCGATGCTCGTGCGGAAAGTATGCCCAATCTTCTGAGGGTGTGGGCCATTCTTCGTCTGTGGGTGTAATAAACGGAGGGGGTGACTATATCGGTGATGTTCGGGCACATATCAACGACCTAGGGAGTAGACTCGCGTCGAGTTGTACACGACTTCCGATCGCTGTGAATGGGCGGCTCCGTATTGGGCTCCGACAGCGATTCGCGTAATCGAGGGAGTTGCTACTGTCCAAAAACCTTGGAATAGAAGATATCGTCGACTAGAATCGTAATTTTGGAGTGCGAAACGAAGGTTTTTTGACCCCAAAACGACGTCTCTGAGTGCCGATTCTGAATTGGGGTCTTATAAGCGATTCCGATAACCGAGCGAAAAAGTTAGCCCGTTATGCGAAGGGGTGTCCGTATGGAATCGCATCGGCAGCCCGCGGCCGCGCTCCGGAGAGGAATTGGGCGCCGGACCGGAATCTCCGAATGCGACATTTACTGACCGGGTCGAAGTGCGATTCTGAATTGGGGCCTCGCGGGCGGTTTCGACCCTCGGACGAATAAATATCCACGTCCGACCAGAGGTACGGCAGTCGGTGTACTAGTACACACACTCCGGGGGCTAGTTTGGCCCCAGAACGCAATTCTGTGAAAACCAGCGCGCCCTGTCGACCGTCTCGGAGTGCCGATTCCGAATTGTGGTAACATAATGATTCGATGCCCGTGCGGAAGGTTATGCCCAATTCTTTCGCTAAGGGGGTGGAATAAACCAGAGGGGGTGACTATATCGGCGATGTTCGGGCACACATATCACGACCTAGGGAGGAGATCTCGCGTCGAGTTGAACAGGACTTCGATCGCTGGACTGGGCGGCTCCGCATGTGGGCTCCGACAGCGATTCGCGTAATCGAGGGAGTCACTACTGGCAAAAACCTTGGGAAAAGGAGAGATCGTCGGCTAGAATCGTAATTTTGGAATGTGAAACGAAGGGTTTTTGACCCCGAATCGACGTCTTATCGCCTTAGGCAATAAGGAGGTGTCGAGCGTCTCTGAGTGCTGATTCCGAATTGGGGTCTTAAAAGCGATTCTGATAACCTAGCGAAAAGTTATGCCCGTTATTGCGAAGGGGTGTCCGTATGCGATCGCATCGGCAGCCCGCGACCGCGCTCCCGGAGAGGAATTTGGGCGCCAAACAGGAAATCTCCGAATGCGACCTTTTACTGACCGGGTCGAAGTGTCGATTCTGAATTGGGGCGTCGCGGGCGGTTTCGACCCCCGGGCGAATAAATATCCGTGTCCGACCAGAGGGTACGGCAGTCGATGTACTAGTACACACACTCCGGGGGCTAGTTTTGGGCCCAGAACGGAATTCTCTGAATCCAGCGCCCTGTCGACCGTCTCGGAGTGCCGATTTCGAATTGTGGTAACATAAGTGATTCCGATGCCCGTGCGGAAGGTTATGCCCAATTCTTTCGCTAAGGGGGTGAGAATAAACCGAAGGGGGTGACTATATCGGCGATGTGCGGGCACCCATATCCACGACCTAGGGAGGAGATCTCGCGTCGAGTTGAACACGACTTCCGATCGCTGTGACTGGACAGCTGCGCATGTGGGCTCCGACAGCGATTCGCGTAATCGAGGGAGTCACTACTGCCAAAAAACCATCGAAAAGGAGAGATCGTCGGCTAGAATCGTAATTTTGGAGTGCGAAACGAAGGTTTTTTGACCGCGAATCGACGTCTTATCGCCTTAGGCTATAAGGAGGCGTCGAGCGTCTCTAAGTGCTGATTCCGAATTTGGGTCTTATAAGCGATTCCGATAACCGAGCGAAAAGTTATGACCGTTATAGCGAAGGGGTGTCCGTATGCGATCGCATCGGCAGCACGCGACCGCGCTCCCGGAGTGGAATTTGGGCGCCGGATCGAAAATCTTCGAATGCGACCTGTTACTGACCGGGTCGAAGTGTCGATTCTGAATTGGGGCCTCGCGGGCGGTTTCGACCTCCGGGCGAATAAATATCCGCGTCTGACCAGAGGGTACGGCAGTCGGTGTACTAGTACACACGCTCCGGGGGCTAATTTTGGCCCCCCCCGGGAATTCTCTTAAACCAGCGCCCTGTCGACCTTCTCGGAGAGCCGATTCCGAATTGTGGTAAACATAAGCGATTCCGATGCCTGTGCGGAAAGTTATGCCCAATTCTTTTGCTGAGGGGGTGGGAATAAACCGGAGGGGGTGACTATATCGGCGATGTTCGGGCACCCATATCCACGACCTATGGAGGAGATCTCGCGTCGAGTTGAACACGACTTCCGATCGCTGTGACGGGCGGCTCCGCTTGTGGGCTCCGACAGCGATTCGCGTAATCGAGGGAGTTGCTACTGCCAAAAAACCTTGGAATAGGGGAGATCGTCGGCTAGAATCGTAATTTTGGAGTGCGAAACGAAGGTTTTTTGACCCCGAAACGACGTCTTATCGCCTTAGGCAATAAGGAGGCGTCAAGCGTCTCTGAGTGCCGATTCCGAATTGCAGTATTATAAGCGATTCAGATAACCGAGCGAAAAGTTATGCCCGTTATAGCGAAGGGGTGTCCGTATGCGATCGCAACGGCAGACCGCGACCGCGCTCCCAGAGAGGAATTTGGGCGCCAGACCGGAGATCTCCGAATGCGACATGTACTGACCGGGTCGGAGTGCCGATTCTGAATTGGGCATCGCGGGCGGTTTCGACCCCTGGGCGAATAAATATCGCGTATGACCAGAGGGTACGGCAGTCGGTGTACACGCTCCGGGAGATATTTTGGCCCCGGAACGGAATTCTGTGAAACCAGCGCCTGTCGACCGTCTCGGAGTGCCGATTCCGAATTGTGGTAACATAAGTGATTCCGATGCTCGTGCAGAATGTTATGCACAATTCTTTCGCTAGGGGGTGGGAATAACCGGAGGGGGTGATTATATCGGCGATGTTCGGGCGCCCTATCCATGACCTAGGGAGGGAGATCTCGCGTCGAGTTGAACATGACTTCCGATCGCTGTGACTGGGCGGCTCCGCATGTGGGCTCCGACAGCGATTCGCGTAATCGAGGGTGTCACTACTGCCAAAAAATCTTGGAAAGGAGAGATCGTCGGCTAGAATCGTAATTTTGGAGTGCGAAACGAAGGTTTTTTGACCCGAATCGACGTCTTATCGCCTTAGGCGATAAAGGAGGCGTCGAGCGTCTCTGGTGCTGATTCCGAATTGGGGTCTTATAAGTGATTATGATAACCGAGCAACAAAGTTATGCCCTTATAGCGAAGGGGTGTCCATATGCGATCGCATCGGCAGCCCGCGACCGCGCTCCCGGAGTGGAATTGGGCGCCGGAACGGAAATCTTCGAATGCGACCTGTTACTGACCGGGTGAAGTGCCTATTCTGTGAAACCAGCGCCCTGTCGACCGTCTCGGAGTGCCGATTCCGAATTGTGGTAACATAAGTGATTCCGATGCTCGTGCAGAATGTTATGCACAATTCTTTCGCTAAGGGGGTGGGAATAAAACGGAGGGGGTGATTATATCGGCGATGTTCGGGCGCCCATATCCATGACCTAGGGAGGAGATCTCGCGTCGAGTTGAACATGACTTCCGATCGCTGTGACTGGGCGGCTCCGCATGTGGGCTCCGACAGCGATTCGCGTAATCGAGGGTGTCACTACTGCCAAAAAAATCTTGGAAAGGAGAGATTGTCGGCTAGAATCGTAATTTTGGAGTGCGAAACGAAGGTTTTTTGACCCCGAATCGACGTCTTATCGCCTTAGGCGATAAGGAGGCGTCGAGCGTCTCTGAGTGCTGATTCCGAATTGGGGTCTTATAAGTGATTCTGATAACCGAGCGAAAAGTTATGCCCGTTATAGCGAAGGGGTGTCCATATGCGATCGCATCGGCAGCCCGCGACCGCGCTCCCGGAGTGGAATTTGGGCGCCGAACGGAAATCTTCGAATGCGACCTGTTACTGACCGGGTTGAAGTGCCTATTCTGAATTGGTGCCTCGCGGGCGGTTTCGACCTCGGGCGGATAAATATCCGCGTCCGACCAGAGGGTACGGCAGTCGGTGTACTAGTACACATGCTCCGAGGGCTAATTTTGGCCCCGAAACGGAATTCTGTGAAACCAGCGCCCTGTCGACCGTCTCGGAGTGCCGATTCCGAATTGTGGTAACATAAGCGATTCTGCCCGTGCGGAAAGTTATGCCCAATTCTTTCGCTGAGGGGTGGGAATAAACGGAGGGGGTGACCATATCGGCGATGTTCGGGCACCCATCCACGACCTGGGAGGAGATCTCGCGTCGAGTTGAACAAGACTTCCGATCGCTGTGACGGGCGGCTCCGCATGTGGGCTCCGACAGCGATTCGGTAATCGAGGGAGTCACTACTACAAAAAACTTGGAAAAGGAGAGATCGTCGGCTAGAATCGTAATTTTGGGGTGTGAAACGAAGGTTTTTTGACCCCGAATGGACGTCTTATCGCTTGGGCAATAAGGAGGCGTCGAGCGTCTCTGAGTGCTGATCCGAATTGGGGTCTTATAAGCGATTCTGATAACCGTGCGAAAAGTTATGCCCGTTATAGCGAAGGGGTGTCGTATGCGATCGCATCGGTAGCGCGACCGCGCTCCGGAGAGGAATTTGGCGCCGGACTGGAAATCTTCGAATGCGACCTGTTACTGACCGGTTCGAATGGGCCGAAGTGCGATTCTGAATTGGGGCCTCGCGGGCGGTTTCGACCCCCGGGCGAATAAATATCCGCATCCGACCAGAGGGTACGGCAGTCGGTGTACTAGTAAACTCGCTCCGGGGGCTAATTTTGGCCCCGAAACGGAATTCTGTGAAACCAGCGCCCTGTCGACCGTCTCGGAGTGCCGATTCCGAATTGTTGCAACATAAGCAATTCCGATGTCCGTGCGGAAAGTTATGCCCAATTCTTTCGCTAAGGGGGTGGGAACAAACCGGAGGGGGTGACTATATCGGCGATGCTCGGGCACCCATATCCACGATCTAGGGAGGAGATCTCGCGTCGAGTTGAACACGACTTCCGATCGCTGTGACTGGCGGCTCCGCATGTGGGCTCCGCCAGCAATTCGCGTAATCGAGGGAGTCGCTACTGCCAAAAACCTGGAATAGAAGAGATCGTCGGCTAGAATCGTAATTTTAGGAGTGCGAAAACGAAGGTTTTTGACCTCGAAACGACGTCTTATCGCCGTAGGGAATAAGGGGGCGTCGAGCGTCTCTGAGTGCCGATTCTGAATTGCGGTCTTATAAGCGATTTCGATAACCGAGCGAAAAGTTATGCCCGTTATTGCGAAGGGGTGTCCGTATGCGATCGCATCGGCAGACCGCGACCGCGCTCCCGGAGAGGAATTTGGGCGCCGGACCGGAAATCTACGAATGCGACCTTTTACTGACCGGGTCGAAGTGTCGATTCTGAATTGGGGCCTCGCGGGCGGTTTCGACCCCCGGGAGAATAAATATCCGCGTCCGACCAGAGGGTACGACAGTCGGTGTAGTAGTAGACACACTCCGGGGGCTAGTTTTTGCCCCAGAACGGAATTTTGTGAAACCAGCGCCCTGTCGACCGTCTCGGAGTGCCGATTCCGAATTGTGGTAACATAAGTGATTTTGATGCCTGTGCGGAAGGTTATGCCCAATTCTTTCGCTAAGGTGGTGGGAATAAACCGGAGGGTGTGACTATATCGGCGATGTTCGGCACCCATATCCACGACCTGGGGAGGAGATCTCGCGTCGAGTTGAACACGACTTCCGATCGCTGTGACTGGGCTGCTCCGCATTTGGGCTCCGACAGCGATTCGCGTAATCGAGGGAGTCACTACTGCCAAAAAACCTTGGTAAAGGAAAGATCGTCGGCTAGAATCGTAATTTTGGAGTGGGAAACGAAGGTTTTTTGACCCCGAATCGACGTCTTATGGCCTTAGGCGATAAGGAGGTGTCGATCGTCTCTGAGTGTTGATTCCGAATTGGGGTCTTGTAAGCGATTCCGATAACCGAGCGAAAAGTTATGCCCGTTATAGCGAAGGGGTGTCCGTATGCGATCGCATCGGTAGCCCGCGACCGCGCTCCCGGAGAGGAATTTTGGCGCCGGATTGGAAATCTTCGAATGCGACCTGTTACTGACCGGGTCGAAGTGCCGATTCTGAATTGGGGCCTCGCGGGCGGTTTCGACCCCCGGGCGAATAAATATCCGCATCCGACCAGAGGGTACGGCAGTCGGTGTACTAGTAAACTCGCTCCGGGGGCTAATTTTGGCCCCGAAACGGAATTCTGTGAAACAGCGCCCTGTCGACCGTCTCGGAGTGCCGATTCCGAATTGTTGTAACATAAGCGATTCCGATGTCCGTGTGGAAAGTTATGCCCAATTCTTTCGCTGAGGGGGTGGGAACAAAACCGGAGGGGGTGACTATATCGGCGATGCTCGGGCACCCATATCCACGATCTAGGGAGGAGATCTCGCGTCGAGTTGAACACGAGTTCCGATCGCTGTGACTGGGCGGCTCCGCATGTGGGCTCCGCCAGCAATTCGCGTAATCGAGGGAGTCGCTACTGCCAAATAACCTTGGAATAGAAGAGATCGTCGGCTAGAATCGTAATTTTGGAGTGCGAAACGAAGGTTTTTTGACCTCGAAACGACGTCTTATTGCCGTAGGGAATAAGGGGGCGTCGAGCGTCTCTGAGTGCCGATTCTGAATTGCGGTCTTATAAGCGATTCCGATAACCGAGCGAAAAGTTATGCCCGTTATTGCGAAGGGGTGTCCGTATGCGATCGCATCGGCAGACCGCGACCGCGCTCCCGGAGAGGAATTTGGGCGCCGGACCGGAAATCTACGAATGCGACTTTTACTGACCGGGTCGAAGTGTCGATTCTGAATTGGGGCCTCGCGGGCGGTTTCGACCCAGCCCGCGACCGCGCTCGGAGAGGAATTTGGGCGCCGGACTGGAAATCTCCGAATGCGACCTGTTACTGACCGGGTCGAAGTGCCGATTCTGAATTGGGGCCTCGCGGGCGGTTTCGACCCCTGGGCGAATAAATATCCGCATCCGACTAGAGGGTACGGCAGTCGGTGTGTGTAGTAAACACGCTCCGGGGGCTAATTTTGGCCCCGAAACGGAATTCTGTGAAACCAGCGCCTGTCGACCGTCTCGGAGTGCCGATTCCGAATTGTTGTAACATAAGCAATTCCGATGCCCGTGCGGAAAGTTATGCCCAATTCTTTCGCTAAGGGGTGGGAATAACCGGAGGGGGTGACTATATCGGCGATGCTCGGCACCCATATCCAGGACCTAGGGAGGAGATCTCGCGTCGAGTTGAACACGACTTCCGATCGCTGTGACTGGGCGGCTCCGCATGTGGGCTCCGCCAGCAATTCGCGTAATCGAGGGAGTCGCTACTGCCAAATAACCGTGGAATAGAAGAGATCGTCGGCTAGAATCGTAATTTTGGAGTGCGAAACGAAGGCTTTTTGACCTCGAAACGACGTCTTATCGCCTTAGGCAATAAGGGGTCGTCGAGCGTCTCTGAGTGCCGATTCTGAATTGGGGTCTTATAAGCGATTCCGATAACCGAGAGAAAAGTTATGCCCGTTATTGCGAAGGGGTGTCCGTATACGATCGCATCGGCAGCCCGCGACCGCGCTCTCGGAGAGGAATTTGGGCGCCGGACCGGAAATCTCCGAATGCGACCTTTTACTAATCGGGTCGAAGTGTCGATTCTGAATTCGGGACTCGCGGGCGGTTTCGACCCCCAGGCGAATAAATATCCGCGTCCGACCAGAGGGTACGGCAGTCGGTGTACTAGTACACACACTCCGGGGGCTAGTTTTGGCCCCAGAACGGAATTCTGTGAAACCAACGCCCTGTCGACCGTCTCGGAGTGCCGATTCCGAATTGTGGTAACAAAAGTGATTCTGATGCTCGTGCGGAAGGTTATGCCCAATTCTTTCGCTGAGGGGGTGGGAATAAACCGGAGGGGGTGACTATATCGGCGATGTTCGGGCACCCATATCCACGACCTAGGGAGGAGATCTCGAGTCGAGTTGAACATGATTTCCGATCGCTGTGACTGGGCAGCTCCGCATGTGGGCTCCGCCAGCGATTCGCATAATCGAGGGAGTCGCTATTGCCAAAAAAACCATGGAATATGGGAGATCGTCGGCTAGAATCGTAATTTTGGAGTGCAAAACGAAGGTTTTTTGACCCCGAAACGACGTCTTATCGCTCAGGCAATAAAGACGCGTCGAGCGTCTCTGAGTGCCGATTCTGAATTGGGGTCTTATAAGCGATTCCGATAACCGAGCGAAAAGTTATGCCCGTTATAGCGAAAGGGTGTCCGTATGCGATCGCATCGGCAGCCCGCGACTGCGCTCCAGGAGAGGAATTTGGGTGCCAGACCAGAAATCTCCGAATGTGACCTTTTCCTGACCGGGTCGAAGTGCCGATTCTGAATTGGGGTCTCGCTTGCGGTTTCGACCCCCGGGCGAATAAATATCCGCGTCTGACCAGTGGGTACGGCAGTCAGTGTACTAGTACACACTCTCCGGGGGCTAATTTTGGCTCCGAAACGGAATTCTGTGAAACCAGCGCCCTGTCGACCGTCTCGGAGTGCCGATTCCGAATTGTGATAACATAAGCGATTCCGATACCCGTGCGGAAAGTTATGCGTAATTCTTTCACTGAGGGGGTGGGGAAAAACCGGAGGGGGTGACTATATCGGCGATGTTCGGGCATCCATATCCACGACCTAGGGAGGAGATCTCGCGTCGAGTTGAACACGACTTCCGATCGCTGTGACTAGGTGGCTCCGCTTGTGGGCTCCCCTAGCAATTCGCGTAATCGAGGGAGTCGCTACTGCCAAAAAACCTTGGAATAGGGGAGATCGTCGGCTAGAATCGTAATTTTGGAGTGCGAAACGAAGGTTTTTTGACCCCGAAACGATGTCTTATCGCCTTTGGAAATAGGGGGGCGACGAGCTTCTCTGAGTGCCGATTCCGAATTGGGGTCTTATAAGCGAATCCGATAACCGAGCGAAAAGTTATGCCCGTTATTGTGAAGGGGTGTCCGTATGCGATCGCATCGGCAGCCCAGGACCGCGCTCCCAGAGAGGAATTTGGGCGCCGGACCGGAAATCTCCGAATGCGACCTTTTACTGACCAGGTCGAAGTGCCGATTCTGAATTGGGGTCTCGCGGGCGGTTTCGACCCCCGGGCGAATAAATATCCGCGTCCGACAAGAGGGTACGGCAGTCGGTGTACTAGTACACACGCTCCGGGGGCTAATTCTGGCCCCAGAACGGAATTCTGTGAAACCAGCGCCCTGTCGACCATCTCGGAGTGCCGATTCCGAATTGTGGTAACATAAGCGATGCCGATGCCCGTGCGGAAAGGTATGCCCAATTCTTTCGCTGAGGGGGGTTGGATAAAACCGGAGGGGGGGACTATATCGGCGATGTTCGGGCACCCATATCCACGACCTAGGGAGGAGATCTCGCGTCGAGTTGAACACGACAACCGATCGCTGTGACTGGGCGGCTCCGCATGTGGGCTCCGCCAGCGATTCGCGTAATCTAGGGAGTCGCTACTGCCAAAAAACCTTTGAATAGTGGAGATCGTCGGCTAGAATCGTAATTTTGGAGTGCGAAACGAAGGTTTTTTGACCTCGAAACGACGTCTTATCGCCTTGGGCGTTAAGGGGGCGTCGAGTGTCACAGTGTGCCGATTCTGAATTGTGGTCTTATAAGCGATCTCGATAACCGAGCGAAATGTTATGCCCGTTATAGCGAAGGGGTGTCCGTATGCGATCGCATCGGCAGCCTGCGACTGCGCTCCCGAAGAGGAATTTAGGCGCCAGACCGGAAATCTCCGAATGCGACCTTTTACTGACTGGGTCGAAGTGTCGATTCTGAATTGAGGCCTCGCGGGTGGTTTCGACCCCCGGGCGAATAAATATCTGCGTCCGACCAGAGGGTACGACAGTCGGTGTACTAGTACACACGCTACGGGGGCTAATTTTGGCCCCGGAACGGAATTCTGTGAAACCAGCGCCCTGTCGACCGTCTCGGAGTGCCGATTCCGAATTGTCGTAAAATAAGCGATTCCGATGCCCGTGCGGAAAGGTATGCCCAATTCTTTCGCTGAGGGGGTGGGAATAAACCGGAGGGGTTGACTATATCGGCGATGTTCGGGCACCCATATCCACGACCTATGGAGGAGATCTCGCGTCGAGTTGAACACGACTTCCGATCGCTGTGATTGGACGGTTCCGCATGTGGGCTCCGCCAGCGATTCGGGTAATCGAAGGAGTCGCTACTGCCAAAAAAGCCACGAATAGGGGAGATCGTCGGCTAGAATCGTAATTTTGGAGTGCAAAACAAAGGTTTTTTGACCCTGAAACGACGTCTTATCTACTTAAGCAATAAGGGGGCGTCGAGCGTCTCTGAGGGCCGATTCCAAATTGGGGTCTTATAAGCGATTCTGATAACCGAGCGAAAAGTTATGCCCGTTATAGCGAAGGGGTGTCCGTATGCGATCGCATCGGCAGCCCGCAACTGCGCTCCCGAAGAGGAATTTGGGCGCCGGACTGAAAATCTCTGAATGCGGCCTTTTACTGACCGGGTCGAAGTGCCGATTCTGAATTGGGGCCTTGCAGGCAGTTTCGACCCCCGGGCGAATAAATATCCGCGTCCGACCAGAGGGTACGGCAGTCGGTGTACTAGTACACACGCTCCGGGGGCTAATTTATTCCCCGGAACGGAATTCTATGAAACCAGCGCCCTGTCAATCGTCTCGGAGTGTCGATTCCGAATTGTGGTAACATAAGCGATTCCGATGCCCGTGCGAAAAGGTATGCCCAATTCTTTCGCTGAGGGGGTGGGAATAAATCGGAGGGAGTGACTATATAGGCGATGTTCGGGCACCCATATCCTCGACCTAGGGAGGAGATCTCACCTCGAGCTGAACACGACTTTTGATCGCTGTGACTGGGCGTCTCCGCATGTGGGCTCTGCCAGTGATTTGCGTAACCGTAGGAGTCGCTACTGCCAAAAAACCTTGAAATAGGGGAGATCGTCGGCTAGAATCGTAATTTTGGAGTGCAAAATGAGGGTTTTTTTACCCCGAAATGACGTCTTATCGCCTTGAGCGATAAAGGGGAGTCGAGAGTCTCTGAGTGCCGATTCCGAATTGGGGTCTTAAAAGCGATTCCGATAACCGAGCGAAAATTTATGCCCGTTATAGCGAAGGGGTGTCCATATGCGATCGCATCGGCAGCCCGCGACCACGCTCTCGGAGAGGAATTTGGGCGCCGGACCGGAAATCTCCGAATGTGAATTTTACTGACCGGGTCGAAGTGCTGATTCTGAATTGGGGCCTCGCGGGCGGTTTCGCCCGGGCGAATAAATATCCCGTCCGACTAGAGGGTACGGCAGTCGGTGTACTAGTACACACGCTCCGGGAGATAATTTTGGCCCCGAAACCGAATTCTGTGAAACCAGCGCCCTGTCGACCGTCTCGGAGTGCCGATTCCGAATTGTGGTAACATAAGCGATTTCGATGCCCGTGCGGAAAGGTATGCCCAATTCTTTCGCTGAGGGGGTGGGAATAAACCGGAGGGGGTGACTATACCGGCGATGTTCGGGCACCCATATCCAGGACCTAGGGAGGAGATCTCGTGTCGAGTTGAACATGACTTCCGATCACTGTGACTGGGCAGCTCCGCATGTGGGCTCCGCCAGTGATTCGCGTAATCGAGGGAGTCGCTACTGCCAAAAAACATGGAATAGGGAAGATCGTCGGCTAGAATCGTAATTTTGGAGTGCGAAACGAAGGTTTTTTGACCCCGAAACAACGTCTTATCACTGTAGGCGAAAAGGGGGCGTCGAGCGTCTCTGAGTGCCGATTCGAATTGGGCGACCGCGCTCCCGGAGAGGAATTTCGGCGCGGACGGGAAATTTCCGAATGCGACCTTTTACTGACCGGGTCGAAGTGCCGATTCTGAATTGGGGCCTCGCGGTGGTTTCGACCCCCAGGCTAATAAATATCCGCGTCCGACCAGAGGGTATGGCAGTCGGTGTACTAGTATACAAACTCCGGAGGTTAATTTTGGCCCCGGAACGGAATTCTGTAAAACCAGCCCCCTGTCGACCGTCTCGGAGTGCCGATTCCGAATTGTGGTAACATAAGCGATTCCGATGCCCGTGCGGAATGGTATGCCTAATTCTTTCGCTGAGGGGTGGGAATAAACTGGAGGGGGTGACTATATTGGCGATGTTCGGGTACCCATATCCACGACCTAGGGAGAAGATCTCGTGTCGAATTGAACACGACTTCGATCGCTGTGACTGGGCGGCTCGCATGTGGGCTCCACCAGCGATATTAATCGAGGGAGTTGCTACTGCCAAAAAACCTTGGAATAGGGGAGATCGTCGGCTAGAATCGTAATTTTGGAGTGCGAAACGAAGATTTTTTGACCCCGAAACGACGTCTTATCGCCTTGGCGATAAGGGGGCGTCGAGCGTCTCTGAGTGCCAATTCCGAATTGGGGTCTTATAAGCGATTCTGATAACCGAGCGAAATGTTATGCCCGTTCTAGCGAAGGGGTGTCCGTATGCGATCGCATCGGCAGCCCGCGATCGCGCTCCCAAAGAGGAATTTGGGCGCCAGACCGGAAATCTTCGAATGCGACCTTTTACTGACCGGGTCGAAGTTTCGATTTTGAATTGGGGCAGCGCGGGCGGTTTCGACCCCCGGGCGAATATATTTCCCCGTCCGACCAGAGGGTACGGCAGTCGGTGTACTAGTACACACGCTCCGGTGGCTAATTTATGCCCCGGAACGGAATTCTGTGAAACCAGCGCCCTGTCAACCGTCTCGGAGTGCCGATTCCGAATTGTGGTAACATAAGCGATTTCGATGCCCGTGCGGAAAGGTATGCCCAATTCTTTCGCTGAGGGGGTGGGAATAAACCGGAGGGGGTGACTATACCGGCGATGTTCGGGCACCCATATCCACGACCTAGGGAGGAGATCTCGTGTCGAGTTGAACACGACTTCCGATCACTGTGACTGGGCAGCTCCGCATGTGGGCTCCGCCAGTGATTCGCGTAATCGAGGGAGTCGCTACTGCAAAAAAACCTTGGAATAGGGAAGATCGTCGGCTAGAATCGTAATTTTGGAGTGCGAAACGAAGGTTGTTTGACCCCGAAACGACGTCTTATCACTTTAAGCGAATAGGGGGCGTCGAGCGTCTCTGGGTTCCGATTCCGAATTGGGGTCTTATAAGCGATTCCAATAACCGAGCGAAAAGTTATGCCCGTTATAGCGAAGGGGTGTCCGTTTGCGATCGCATCGGCAGCCCGCGACCGCGCTCCCGGAGAGGAATTTGGGTGCCGGACCGGAAATCTCCGAATGCGACCTTTTACTGACCGGGTCGAAGTGCAGATTCTGAATTGGGGCCTCGCGGGTGGTTTCGACCCCCAGGCTAATAAATATCCGCGTCCGACTAGAGGGTACGGCAGTCGGTGTACTAGTATACACACTCCGGGGTCTAATTTTGGCCCCGGAACGGAATTCTATAAAACCAGCGCCCTGTCGACCGTCTCAGAGTGCCGATTCCGAATTGTGGTAACATAAGCGATTCCGATGCCCGTGCGGAATGGTATGCCCAATTCTTTCACTGAGGGGGTGGGAATAAACCGGAGGGGGTGACTATATCGGCGATGTTCGGGCACCCATATCCACGACCTAGGGAGGAGATCTCGCGTCGAGTTGAACATGATTTCCGATCGCTGTGACTGGGCAGCTCCGCATGTGGGCTCCTCCAGCGATTCGCGTAATCGAGGGAGTCGCTACTGCCAAAAAACCTTGGAATATGGGAGATCGTCGGCTAGAATCGTAATTTTGGAGTGCGAAACGAAGGTTTTTTGACCCCGAAACGACGTCTTATCTACTTAGGCAATAAGCGGGCGTCGATCGTCTCTGAGTGCCGATTCCGAATTGGGGTCTTATAAGCGATTCCGATAACCGAGCGAAAAGTTATGCCCCTTATAGCGAAAGGGTGTCCGTATGCGATCGCATCGGCAGCCCGCGACTGCGCTCCCGGAGAGGAATTTGGGTGCCATACCAGAAATCTCCGAATGTGACCTTTTACTGACCGGGTCGAAGTGCCGATTCTAAATTGGGGCCTCGCGGGCGGTTTCGACCCTCGGGCGAATAAATATCCGCGTCTGACTAGAGGGTACGGCAGTCGGTTTACTAGTACACACTCTCCGGGGGCTAATTTTGGCCCCGAAACGGAATTCTGTGAAACCAGCGCCCTGTCGACCGTCTCGGAGTGCCGATTCCGAATTGTGATAACATAAGCGATTCTGATACCCGTGCGGAAAGTTATGCCCAATTCTTTCGCTGAGGGGGTGGGAAAAAACCGGAGGGGGTGACTATATCGGCGATCTTCGGGCACCCATATCCACGACCTAGGGAGGAGATCTCACGTCGAGTTGAACACGACTTCCGATCGCTGTGACTAGGTGGCTCCGCTTGTGGGCTCCCCTAGCAATTCTCGTAATCGAGGGAGTCGCTACTGCCAAAAAACCTTGGAATAAGGGAGATCGTCGGCTAGAATCATAATTTTGGAGTGCGAAATGAAGGTTTTTTGACCCGAATAACGTCTTATCGCCTTTGGAAATAAGGGGGCGACGAGCTTCTCTAAGTGCCGATTCCGAATTGGGGTCTTATAAGCGAATCCGATAACCGAGCGAAAAGTTATGCCCGTTATTGTGAAGGGGTCTCCGTATGAGATCGCATCGGCAGCCCAGGACCGCGCTCCCGGAGAGGAATTTGGGCGCCGGACCAGAAATCTCCAAATGCGACCTTTTACTGACCAGGTCGAAGTGCCGATTCTGAATTGGGGCCTCGCGGGCGGTTTCGACCCCGGGCGAATAAATATCCGCGTCCAACAAGAGGGTACGGCAGTCGGTGTACTAGTACACACGCTCCGGGGGCTAATTTTGGCCCCGGAATGGAATTCTGTGAAACCAGCGCCCTGTCGACCATCTCGGAGTGCCGATTCCGAATTGTGGTAACATAAGCGATTCCGATGCCCGTGCGGAAAGGTATGCCCAATTCTTTCGCTGAGGGGGTGGGAATAAACCGGAGGGGGGGACTATATCGGCGATGTTCGGGCAACCATATCCACGACCTAGGGAGGAGATCTCGCGTCGAGTTGAACAGGACTTCTGATCGCTGTGACTGGGCGGCTCCGCATGTGGGCTCCGCCAGCGATTCGCGTAATCGAGGGAGTCCCTACTGCAAAAAAACCTTGGAATAGGGAGATCGTCGGCTAGAATCGTAATTTTGGAGTGCGAAACGAAGGTTTTCTGACCTCAAAACGACATCTTATCGCCTTAGGCGATAAGGGCGCGTCGAGCGTCACAGTGTGCCAATTCCGAATTGGGGTCTTATAAGCGATTCCGATAACCGAGCGAAATGTTATGCCCGTTATAGCGAAGGGGTGTCCATATGCGATCGTATCGGCAGCCCGCGACCGCGCTCCCGGAGAGGAATTTGGGCGCCGGACCGGAAATCTCCGAATGCGACCTTTTACTGACCGGGTCGAAGTGTCAATTCTGAATTGGGGCCTCGCGGGCGGTTTCGACCCCCGGGAGAATAAATATCCTATTTCGACCAGAGGGTACGGCAATCGGTGTACTAGTACACACGCTCCGGGGGCTAATTTTGGCACCGGAATGGAATTCTGTGAAACCAGCGCCCTGTCGACCGTCTCGGAGTGCCGATTTCGAATTGTGGTAACATAAGCGATTCTGATGCTCGTGCGGAAAGGCATTCCCAATTCTTTCGCTGAGGGGTGGGAATAAACCGGAGGGGGTGACTATATCGGCGATGTTCGGGCACCCATATCCACGACCTAGGGAGAAGATCTCGTGTCGAATTGAACACGACTTCCGATCGCTGTGACTGGGCGGCTCCGTATGTGGGCTCCGCCAGCGATTCGCATAATCGAGGGAGTCGCTACTGCCAAAAAACCTTGGAATAGGGGAGATCGTCGGCTAGAATCGTAATTTTGGAGTGCGAAACGAAGATTTTTTGACCCCGAAATGACGTCTTATCGCCTTGGCGATAAGGGGGCGTCGAGCGTCTTTGAGTGCCAATTCCGAATTGGGGTCTTGTAAGCGATTCCGATAACCGACCAAAATGTTATGCCCGTTATAGCGTAGGGGTGTCCGTATGCGATCGCATCGGCAGCCCGCGATCGCGCTCCCGGAGAGGAATTTGGGCGCCGGACCGGAAATCTTCGAATGCGACCTTTTACTGACCGGGTCGAAGTGCCGAGTCTGAATGGGGGCTGCGCGGGCGGTTTCGACCCCCGGGCGAATAAATATCCCCGTCCGACCAGAGGGTACGGCAGTCGGTGTACTAGTACACACGCTCCGGTGGCTAATTTATGCCCCGAAACGGAATTCTGTGAAACCAGCGCCCTGTCAACCGTCTCGGAGTGCCGATTCCGAATTGTGGTAACATAAGCGATTTCGATACCCGTGCGGAAAGGTATGCCCAATTCTTTCGCTGAGGGGGTGGGATTAAACCGGAGGGGGTGACTATATCGGCGATGTTCGGGCACCCATATCCACGACCTAGGGAGGAGATCTCGCGTCGAGCTGAACACGACATCCGATCGCTGTGACTGGGCGGCTCCGCATGTGGCTCCGCCAGCGATTCGCGTAATCGAGGGAGTCGCTACTGCCAAAAAACCTTGGAATAGGGCGATCGTCGGCTAGAATCGTAATTTTGGAGTGTGAAACGAAGGTTTTTTGACCTCGAATCGACGTCTTATCGCCTTTGGCAATATGGGGGCGTCGTGCGTCTCTAAGTGCCGATTTTGAATTGGGGTCTTATAAGCGATTCCGATAACCGAGCGAAAAGTTATGCCCGTTATTGCGAAGGGGGTCCGTATGCGATCGCATCGGCAGCCCGCGACCGCGCTCTCGGAGAGGAATTTGGGCGCCAGACTGGAAATCTCCGAATGCGATCTTTTACTGGCCGGGTCGCAGTGCCGATTCTGAATTGCGGCCTCGCGGGCGGTTTCGACCCCCGGGCGAATAAATATCGGCATCCAACCAGAGGGTACGGCAGTCGGTGTACTAGTACACAAGCTCCGGGTTCTAATTTTGGCCTCGAAACGGAATTTGTGAAACTAGCGCCCTGTCGACCATCTCGGAGTGCCGATTCCAAATTGTGGTAACATAAGCGATTCTGATGCCCGTGCGGAAAGGTATGCCTAATTCTTTCGCTGAGGGGGTGGGAATAAACCGGAGGAGGTGACTATATCGGCGATGTTCGGGCAGCCATATCCACGACCTAGGGAGGAGATCTCACGTCGAGTTGAACACGACTTGCAATCGCTGTGACTAAACGGCTCCGCATGTGGGCTCCGCCAGCGATTCGCGTAATCGAGGGAGTCGCTACTTCCAAAAAACCTTGGAATAGGGGAGATCGTCGGCTAGAATCGTAATTTTGGAGTTCGAAACGAAGGTTTTTTGACCCAGAAACGACGTCGTCTTATCGCCCTAGGCGATAAGGGGGCGTCGAGCGTCTCTGAGTGCCTATTCCGAATTGGGGTCTTATATGCGATTCCGATAACCGAACGAAAAGTTATGCTCGTTATAGCGAAGGGGTGTCCGTATGCGATCGCATCGGCAGCCCACGACCGCGCTCCCAGAGAGGAATTTGGGCGCCAGACCGGAAATCTCCGAATGCGACCTTTTACTGGCCGGGTCGAAGTGCCGATTCTGAATTGCGGCCTCACGGGCGGTTTCGACCCCCGGGCGAATAAATATTGGCATCCAACCAGAGGGTACGGCAATCGGTGTACTAGTACACAAGCTCCGGGTTCTAATTTTGGCCTCGAAACGGAATTCTGTGAAACTAGCGCCCTGTCGACCATCTCGGAGTGTCGATTCCGAATTGAGGTAACATAAGCGATTCTGATGCCCGTGCGGAAAGGTATGCCTAATTCTTTCGCTGAGGGGGTGGGAATAAACCGGAGGAGGTGACTATATCGGCGATGTTCGGGCACCCATATCCACGACCTAGGGAGGAGATCTCACGTCGAGTTGAACACGACTTGCAATCGCTGTGACTAAACGGCTCCGCATGTGGGCTCCGCCAGCGATTCGCGTAATCAAGGGAGTCGCTACTTCCAAAAAACCTTGGAATAGGGGAGATCGTCGGGTAGAATCGTAATTTTGGAGTGCGAAACGAAGGTTTTTTCACCCAGAAACGTCGTCTTATCGCCCTAGGGGGCGTCGAGCGTCTCTGAGTGCCGATTCCGAATTGGGGTCTTATAAGCGATTCCGATAACCGAACGAAAAGTTATACTCGTTATAGCGAAGGGGTGTCCGTATGCGATCGCATCGGCAGCCCACGACCGCGCTCCCGCAGAGGAATTTGGGCGCCATACCGGAAATCTCCGAATGCGACCGTTTACTGACCGGGTCGAAGTGCCGATTTTGAATTGGGGCCTCGCGGGCGGTTTCGACCCCCGGGCGAATAAATATCCCCGTCCGACCAGAGGGTACGGCAGTCGGTGTACTAGTACATACGCTCCGATGGCTAATTTATGCCCCGGAACGGAATTATGTGAAACCAGCGCCCTGTCAACCGTCTCGGAGTGCCGATTACGACTTGTGATAACATAAGCGATTCCGATGCCCGTGTGGAAAGGTATGCCCAATTCTTTCGCTGAGGGGTGGGAATAAACCGGAGGGGGTGACTATATCGGCGATGTTCGGGCACCCATATCCACGACCTAGGGAGGAGATCTATCGTCTAGCTGAACACGACTTCCGATCGCTGTGACTGGGCGGCTCCGCATGTGGGCTCTGCCAGCGATTCGCGTAATCGAGGGAGTCGCTACTGCCAAAAAACCTTGGAATAGGGGCGATCGTCGGCTAGAATCGTAATTTTGGAGTGTGAAACGAAGGTTTTTTGACCTCGAATCGACGTCTTATCGCCTTTGGTAATATGGGGGCGTCGTGCGTCTCTGAGTGCCGATTCCGAATTGGGGTCTTATAAGCGATTCCGATAACCGAGCGAAATATTATGCCCGTTATAGCGAAGGGGTGTCCGTATGCGATCGCATCGGCAGCCCGCGATCTCGCTCCCGGAGTGGAATTTGGGCGCCATACGGGAAATCTTCGAATGTGACCTTTTACTGACCGGGTCGAAGTGCCGATTCTGAATTGGGGATGCGCGGGCGGTTTCGACCCCCGGACGAATAAATATCCCCGTCCACCCAGAGGGTACGACGGTCGGTGTACTAGTACACAAGCTCCGGTGGCTAATTTATGCCCCGAAACGAAATTCTGTGAAACCAGCGCCCTGTCAACCGTCTCGGAGTGCTGATTCCGAATTGTGGTAACATAAGCGATTTTGATGCCCGTGCGGAAAGGTATGCCCAATTCTTTCGCTGAGGGGGTGGGAATAAACCAGAGGGGGTGACTATATCGGCGATGTTCGGGCACCCATATCCACGACCTAGGGAGGAGATCTCGCGTCGAGCTGAACACGACTTCCGATCGCTGTGACTGGGCGGCTCTGCATGTGGGCTCCGCCAGCGATTCGCGTAATCGAGGAAGTCGCTACTGCTAAAAAACCTTGGAATAGGGGAGATCGTCGGCTAGAATCGTAATTTTGGAGTGCGAAACAAAGGTTTTTTGACCCCGAAACGACGTCTTATCGCCTTAGGCAATAAGGGGGCGTCGTGCGTCTCTGAGTGCCGATTTCAAATTGGGGTCTTATAAGCGATTCCGATAATCGAGTGAAAAGTTATGCCCGTTATTGCGAAGAGGTGTCCGTATGCGATCGCATCGGCAGCCCGCGACCGCGCTCCCAGAGAGGAATTTGGGCGCCAGATCGGAAATCTCCGAATGCGTCCTTTTACTGACCGGGTCGAAGTTTCGATTTTGAATTGAGGCCTCGCGGGCGGTTTTGACACCCGGGCAAATAAATATCTGCGTCCGACCAGAGGGTTCGGCAGTCGGTGTACTAGTACACACGCTCCGGGGGCTAATTTTGGCCCTGGAACGGAATTATGTGAAACTAGCTCCCTGTCGACCATCTCGGAGTGCCGATTCTGAATTGTGGTAACATAAGCGATTCTGATGCTCGTGCGGAAACGTATGCCCAATTCTTTCGCTGAGGGGGTGGGAATAAACCGTTGGGGGTGACTATATCGGCGATGTTCGAGCACCCATATCCACGACCTAGGGAGGAGATCTCGCGTCGAGTTGAACACGACTTCCGATCGCTGTGACTGGGCGGCTCCGCATGTGGGCTTCGCTAGCGATTCGCGTAATCGAGGGAGTCGCTACTGCCAAAAAACCTCGGAATAGGGGAGATCGTCGGCTAGAATCGTAATTTTGGAGTGCGAAACGAAGGTTTTTTGACCTCGAAATGACGTCTCGGCGATAAGGCCGCGTCGAGCGTCACTGAGTGCCGATTCCGAATTGGGGTCTTATAAGCGATTCCGATAACCGAGCGAAAAGTTATGCCCGTTATAGCGAAAGGGTGTCCGTATGCGATCGCATCGGCATCCCGCGACCGCGCTCCCAGAGAGGAATTTTGGCGCCGGACCGGAAATCTTCGAATGCGACCTTTTACTGACCGGATCGAAGTGCCGATTCTGAATTGGGGCCTCGCGGGTGGTTTCGACCCCCGGGCGAATAAATATCCGCGTCCGACCAGAGAGTACGGCAGTCGGTGTACTAGTACACACGCTCCGGTAGCTAATTTATGCCCCGGAAGGGAATTCTGTGAAACCAGCGCCCTGTCAACCGTCTCGAAGTGCCGATTCCGAATTGTGGTAACATAAGCGATTCCGATGCCCGTGCGGAAAGGTATGCCCAATTCTTTCGCTGAGGGGGTGGGAATAAACCGGAGGGGGTGACTATATCGGCGATGTTCGGGCACCCATATCCACGACCTAGGGTGGAGATCTCACGTCGAGCTGAACACGACTTTCGATCGCTGTGACCGGGCGGCTCCGCATGTGGTCTCTGCCAGTGATTTGCGTAACCGAAGGAGTCGCTACTGCCAAAAAACCTTGGAATAGGGGAGATCGTCGGCTAGAATCGTAATTTTGGAGTGCAAAATGAAGGTTTTTTGACCCCGAAATGACATCTTATCGCCTTAGGCAATAAAGGGGCGTCGAGCGTCTCTGAGTGCCGATTCCGAATTGGGGTCTTAAAAGCTATTCCGATAACCGAGCGAAAAGTTATGCCCGTTATAGCGAAGGGGTGTCCGTATGCGATCGCATCGGCAGCCCGCGACCACGCTCTCGGGGAGGAATTTGGGCGCCAGACCGGAAATCTCTGAATGTGACCTTTTACTGACCGGGTCGAAGTGCTGATTCTGAATTGGGGCCTCGCGGGCGGTTTCGACCCCCGGGAGAATAAATATCCCTGTCCGAGTAGAGGGTACGGCAGTCGGTGTACTAGTACACACGCTCCGGGAGATAATTTTGGCCCCGGAACGGAATTCTGTGAAACCAGCGCCCTGTCGACCGTCTCGGAGTGCCGATTCCGAATTGTGGTAACATAAGCGATTTCGATGCCCGTGCGGAATGGTATGCCCAATTCTTTCGCTGAGGGGGTGGGAATAAACCGGAGGGGGTGACTATATCGGCGATGTTCGGGCACACATATCCATGACCTAGGGAGGAGATCTCGTGTCGAGTTGAACATGACTTCCGATCCCTGTGACTGGGCAGCTCCGCATGTGGGCTCCGCCAGTGATTCGCGTAATCGAGGGAGTCGCTACTGCCAAAAAACCTTGGAATAGGGGAGATCGTCAGCTAGAATCGTAATTTTGGAGTGCGAAACGAAGGTTTTTTGACCCCGAAACGACGTCTTATCACCTAAGCCAAATAGGGGGCGTCGAGCGTCTCTGAGTGCCGATTCCGAATTGGGGTCTTATAAGCGATTCCGATAACCGAGCGAAAAGTTATGCCCGTTATAGCGAAGGGGTGTCCGTTTGCGATCGCATCGGCAGCCCGCGACCGCGCTCCCGGAGAGGAATTTGGGCGAGGGACCGGAAATCTCCGAATGCGACCTTTTACTGACCGGGTCAAAGTGCCGATTCTGAATTGGGGCCTCGCGGGTGGTTTCGACCCACAGGCTAATAAATATCCGCGTCCGACCAGAGGGTACGGCAGTTGGTGTACTAGTATACACACTCCGGGGGCTAATTTTGGCCCCGGAACGGAATTATGTAAAACCAGCGCCCTGTCGACCGTCTCGGAGTGCCGATTCCGAATTGTGGTAACATAAGTTATTCCGATGCCCGTGCGGAATAGTATGCCCAATTCTTTCGCTGAGGGGGTGGGAATAAACCGGAGGGGGTGACTATATCGGCGATGTTCGGGCACCCATATCCACGACCTAGGGAGGAGATCTCGCGTCGAGCTGAACACGACGTCCGATTGCTGTGACTGGGCGGCTCCGCATGTGGGCTCCGCCAGTGATTCGCGTAATCGAGGGAGTTGCTACTGCCAAAAAACCTTGGAATAGGGGAGATCGTCGGCTAGAATCGTAATTTTGGAGTGCGAAATGAAGGTTTTTTGACCCCGACACGACGTCTTATCGCCTTCGGCTATAAGGGGGCGCCGAGCGTCTCTGAGTGCCGATTCCGAATTGGGGACTTATAAGTGATTCCGATAACCGAGCGAAAAGTTATGCCCGTTATAGCGAACGGGTGTCCGTATGCGATCAGATCGGCAGCCCGCGACCGCGCTCCCGGAGAGGAATTTTGGCGCCAGACCGAAAATCTCCGAATGCGTCCTTTTACTGACCGGGTCCAAGTGCCGATTCTGAATTGGGGCCTCGCGGGCGGTTTCGACCTCGGGGCGAATAAATATCCGGGTCCGACGAGAGGGTACGACAGTCGGTGTACTAGTACACACGCTTCGGGGGCTAATTTTGGCCCCGGAACGGAATTCTGTGAAACCAGCGCCCTGTCGACCGTCTCGGTGTGCCGATTCCGAATTGTGGTAACATAAGCGATTCCGATGCCCGTGCGGAAAGGTATGCCCAATTCTTTCGCTGAGGGGGTGGGAATAAACCGGAGGGGGTGACTATATCGGCGATGTTCGGGCAGCCATATCCACGACCTAGGGAGGAGATCTCGCGTCGAATTGAACACGACTTCCGATCGCTGTGACTGGGCGGCTCCGCCAACGATTAGCATAATCGAGGGAGTCGCTACTGCCAAAAAACCTTGGAATAGGGGAGATCGTCGGCTAGAATCGTAATTTTAGAGTGCGAAACGAAGATTTTTTGACCCCGAAACGACGTCTTAACGCCTTAGGCAATAAGAGGGCGTCGAGCGTCTCTGAGTGCCGATTCCGAATTGGGGTCTTATAAGCGATTCCGATAACCGAGCGAAAAGTTATGCCCGTTATAGCGAAGGGGTGTCCGTATGCGATCGCATCGGCAGCCCGCGACCACGCTCCCGGAGAGGAATTTCAGCGCCGGACCGGAAATCTCCGAATGCGACCTTTTACTGACCGGGTCGAAGTGCTAATTCTGAATTGGGGCCTCGCGGGCGGTTTTGACCCCCGGGCGAATAAATATTCCCGTCCGACCAGAGGGTACGGCAGTCGGTGTACTAGTAAACACGCTCCGGGAGATAATTTTGGCCCCGAAACGGAATTCTGTGAAACCAGCGCCCTGTCGACCGTCTCGGAGTGCCGATTCCGAATTGTGGTAACATAAGCGATTTCGATGCCCGTGCGGAAAGTTATGCCCAATTCTTTCGCTGAGGGGGTGGGAATAAACCGGAAGGGGTGACTATATCGGCGATGTTCGGGCACCCAAATCCACGACCTAGGGAGGAGATCTCGCGTCGAGCTGAACACGACTTCCGATCACTGTGACTGGGAGGCTCCGCATGTGGGCTCCGCCAGTGATTCGCGTAATAGGGGGAGTCACTACTGCCATAAAATCTTAGAATAGGGGAGATCGTCGGCTAGAATCGTAATTTTGGAGTGCGAAATGAAGGTTTTTTGACCCCAAAATGACTTCTTATTGCCTTAGGCGATACCGGGCATCGAGCGTCTCTGAGTGCTGATTCCGAAATGGGGTCTTATAAGTGATTCCCATAACCGAGCGAAAAGTTATGCCCGTTATAGCGAAGGGGTGTCTGTATGCGATCGCATCGGCAGCCCGCGACTGCGCTCCTGGAGAGGAATTTGGGCGCCGGACCGGAAATCTCCGAATGAGACCTTTTACTGACCGGGTCGAAGTGCCGATTCTGAATTGGGGCGTCGCGGGCCGTTTCGACCCCCGGGCGAATAAATATCCCCGTCCGACCAGAAGGTACGGCAGTCGGTGTACTAGTACACACGCTCCGGGGGCTAATTTATGCCCCGGAACGGAATTCTGTGAATCCAGCGCCCTGCCGACCGTCTCGGAGTGCCGATTCCGAATTGTGGTAACATAAGCGATTCCGATGCCCGTGCGGAAAGGTATGCCCAATTCTTTCACTGAGGGGGTGGGAATAAACCGGAGGGGGTGACTATATCGGCGATGTTCGGGTACCCATATCCACGACCTAGGGAGGAGATCTCACGTCGAGTTGAACACGACTTGCGATCGCTGTGACTGGGCGGCTCCGCATGTGGGCTCCGCCAGCAATTCGCGTAATCGAGGGAGTCGCTACTGCCAAAAAACCTTGGAATTGGGGAGATCGTCAGCTAGAATCGTAATTTTGGAGTGCGAAACAAAGGTTTTTTGACCCCGAAACGACGTCTTATCGCCTTAGGGGATAAGGAGGAGTCGAGCGTCTCTGAATGTCGATTCCGAATTTGGGTCTTATAAGCGATTCCGATAACCGAGCGAAAAGTTATGCCCGTTATAGCGAAGGGGTGTCCGTATGCGATCGCATCGGCAACCCGCGACTGCGCTCCCGGAGAGGAATTTGGGCGCCGGACCGGAAATCTCCGAATGCGACCTTTTACTGACCGGGTCGAAGTGCCGATTCTGAATTGGGGCCTCGCGGGCGGTTTCGACCCCCGGGCGAATAAATATCCGCGTCCGACCAGAGGGTACGGCAGTCGGTGTACTAGTACACACGCTCAGGGGTCTAATTTTGGCCCTGGAACGGAATTCTGTGAAACCAGCGCCCTGTCGACCGTCTCAGAGTGCCGATTCCGAATTGTGGTAACATAAGCGATTCCGATGCCCGTGCGGAAAGGTATGCCCAATTCTTTCGCTGAGGGGGTGGGAATAAACCGGAGGGGTGACTATATCGGCGATGTTCGGGTACCCATATCCACGACCTAGGGAGGAGATCTCGCGTCGAGTTGAACACGGCTTGCGATCGCTGTGACTGGGCGGCTCCGCATGTGGGCTCCGCCAGTGATTCGCGTAATCGAGGGAGTCGCTACTGCCAAAAAACCTTAGAATAGGGGAGATCGTCGACTAGAATCGTAATTTTGGAGTGCGAAACGAAGGTTTTTTGACCCCAAAATGACTTCTTATTGCCTTAGGCGATACCGGGGCATCGAGCGTCTCTGAGTGCTGATTCCGAATTGGGGTCTTATAAGTGATTCCGATAACCGAGCGAAAAGTTATGCCCGTTATAACGAAGGGGTGTCTGTATGCGATCGCATCGGCAGACCGCGACCGCGCTCCCGGAGAGGAGTTTGGGCGCCGGACCGGAAATCTCTGAATGCGACCTTTTACTGACCGGGTCGAAGTGCCGATTCTGAATTGGGGCGTCGCGGGCGGTTTCGCTCCCCGGGCGAATAAATATCCCCGTCCGACCAGAGGGTACGGCAGTCGGTGTACTAGTACACACGCTCCGGGGGCTAATTTATGCCCCGGAACGGAATTCTGTGAAACCAGCGCCCTGTCGACCGTCTCGGAGTGCCGATTCCGAATTGTGGTAACATAAGCGATTCCGATGCCCGTGCGGAAATGTATGCCCAATTCTTTCGCTGAGGGGGTTGGAATAAACTGGAGGGGGTGATTATATCGGCGATGTTCGGGTGCCCATATCCACGTCGTAGGGAGGAGATCTCGCGTCGAGTTGAACACGGCTTGCGATCGCTGTGACTGGGCGGCTCCGCATGTGGGATCTGCCAGCGATTCGCGTAATCGAGGGAGTCGCTACTGCCAAAAAACCTTGGAATATGGGAGATCGTCAGCTACAATCGTAATTTTGGAGTGCGAAACGAAGATTTTTTGACCCCGAAACGACGTCTTATCGCCTTAGGCAATAAGGGGGCGTCGAGCGTCTCTGAGTGCCGATTTCGAATTGGGGTCTTATAAGCGATTCCGATAATCGAGCGAAAAGTTATGCCCATTAGAGCGAAGGGGTGTCCGTATGCAATCGCATCGGCAGCCCGCGACCGTGCTCCTGGAGAGGAATTTTGGCGCCGAACCAGAAATCTCTGAATGCGACCTTTTACTGACCGGGTCGAAGTGCCGATTCTGAATTGGGGCGTCGCGGGCGGTTTCGACCCCCGGGCGAATAAATATCCGCGTCCGACCAGAGGGTACGACAGTCGGTGTACTAGTACACACGCTCCGGGGGCTAATTTTGGCCCCGGAACGGAATTCTGTGAAACCAGCGCCCTATCGACCGTCTCGGAGTGCCGATTCCGAATTGTGGTAACATAAGCGATTCCGATGCCCGTGCGGAAATGTATGCCCAATTCTTTCGCTGAGGGGGTGGGAATAAACCGGAGGGGGTGACCATATCGGCGATGTTCGGGCACCCATATCATCGACCTAGGGAGGAGATCTCGCGTCGAGTTGAACACGACATCCGATCGTTGTGACTGGGCGGCTCCGCATATGGGCTCCGCCAGCGATTCGCGTAATCGAGGGAGTCGCTACTACCAAAAAATCTTAGAATAGGGGAGATCGTCGGCTAGAATCATAATTTTGGAGTGCGAAACTAAGGTTTTTTGACCCCGAAACGACGTCTTATCGCCTTAGGGGATAAGGGGGCGTCGAGCGTCTCTGAGTGCCAATTCCGAATTGGGGTCTTATAAGCGATTCCGATAGCCGAGCGAGAAGTTATGCCCGTTATAGCGAAGGGGTGTCCGTATGCGATCGCATCGGCAGCCCGCGACCGCGCTCCCGGAGAGGAATTTGGGTGCCGGACCGGAAATCTCCGAATGCGACCTTTTACTGACCGGGTCGAAGTGCCAATTCTGAATTGGGGTCTCGCGTGTGGTTTCGATCCCCGGGCAAATAAATATCCGCGTCCGACCAGAGGGTACGGTAATCGGTGTACTAGTACACACACTCCGGGGGCTAATTTTGGCCCCGGAACGGAATTCTGTGAAACCAGCGCCCTGTCGACCGTCTCGGAGTGCCGATTCCGAATTGTGGTAACATAAGCGATTCTGATGCCCGTGCGGAAAGGTATGCCCAATTCTTTCACTGAGGGGGTGGGAATAAACCGGAGGGGGTGACTATATCGGCGATGTTCGGGCACCCATATCCACGACCTAGGGAGGAGATCTCGCGTCGAGTTGAACACGACATTCGATCGCTGTGACTGGGCGGCTCCGCATGTGGGCTCCGCCAGCGATTCGCGTAATCGAGGGAGTCGCTACTACCAAAAAACCTTAGAATAGGGGAGATCGTCGGCTAGAATCGTAATTTTGGAGTGCGAAACGAAGGTTTTTTGACCCCGAAACGATGTCTTATCGCCTTAGGCTATAAGGTGGCGTCGAGCGTCTCTGAGTGCCAATTCCGAATTGGGGTCTTATAAGCGATTCCGATAACCGAGCGAAAAATTATGCCCGTTATCGCGAAAGGGTGTCCGTATGCGATCGCATAGGCAACCCGCGACCGCGCTCCCGGAGAGGAATTTGGGCCTCGGACCGGAAATCTCCGAATGCGACCTTTTACTGACTGGGTCGAAGTGCCGATTCTGAATTGGGGCCTCACGAGCGGTTTCGACCCTCGGGCGAATAAATATCCGCGTCTGACCAGAAGGTACGGCTGTCAGTGTACTAGTACACACGCTCCGGGGGCTAATTTTGGCCCCGGAATGGAATTCTGTGAAACTAGCGCCCTGTTGACCGTCTCGGAGTGCCGATTCCGAATTGTGGTAACATATGCGATTCCGATGCCCATGCGGAATGGTATGTCCAATTCTTTCGTTGAGGGGGTGGGAATAAACCGGAGGGGGTGACTATATCGGCGATGTTCGGACACCCATATCCACGACCTAGGGAGGAGATCTCGCGTCGAGTTGAACACGACTTCCAAAATTTTAACTATATATATATATATATATATATATATATATATATATATAAGTAAAATGACTCTGAAGGTGACTCGTCATATTCGTGCTAATGGTAAAGTGAGTATTATTCGAGTTCAACTCGAAAACCAAATCAAATCTATCTTATTTAGCATGCGGAGGTGCACGAGAAACACAAACGTAACGAGTAAACAGACGGCGTGAAAATAGCCGTTCCGACCGAAGCGAGGAAGTTCTAGATTTCTAGGGATTGGTCGTTTTTTAAGTGTTTTTTTTTTTGTTCTTTAATCCTCTGGATTTTTTTAAGACGATTTAGTCCCTATAATTTAGTTTTTCTGCTGGATTTAAGAAATTGTACTTTTCCCAAAATAAGTTCCTTTTTGGATATTAAAATCGGCTAAAAATTTATCAAAAAGGTCCATAAAAGAGATATTTTAATAAAATTGGGTTTCTTATATTTATAATTATATAGCAAATAATTAAAGTTTAAGTTTAATTGAAAAAAATGTACAAGGATGAAAGACTAAAAGGATCTTTTAAAGAAATTTCCCTTCCCACGTGGGATTATCCATTTCAACGGTCCAGTCACCTCTCTTCTCCCCTTGCCCCTCGTCTCACCGTCATGTCACAACCAAAAGCGACTCTTTGGGTAATCGCACCGTTCAATGATGTCACCTCCCGCGCCGCTCCCGTTATAACCCCCTTCGGCTTCGCGCCTTCGAGTTCGCCACCACTTCGCGGCCACCTCTTGCTAACGAAACCAGCGATCGTACGGCTCTATCAGAAGGTCTACAAATCAGACGGTCGAGATTTCGAGATCTCCGCAATCGCGCGCTTCGCTCCCGCGTGGCCCGGCCGACCCGCCCAAACTTGTTGCTCTCGTCACGCCATACCGGGCAACCGCCTCCGCCGCAGGCGGCCACCGCCTCTTCACCGCCGCCACCCTCCCCCACACCTCCGCCTTCCTTTTGATGGGCTTGCTCCCCTCCTGCGGTCTCCATGGACTCCATCCTCCGCCTCGCCCATGGTGAGCTCGCCCCCTCCCGCTCGACGTCCCCTGCCTCCTCCATCTCCGCCGTCGACGGCCGCAGGCCCGCCGCCATTGTCTTCCTCCTCCTCCTGATCCTTCTGCACTCCCTGTTATAAGGAGCCGTGCGGGGAGGGATTGGAGGCGGCGGGCATGGCCGTGCCGGTGTTCTTGTACCACGTGGTGGGGGATCTGACGCTGGGGAAGCCGGAGCTGGTGGAGTTTTATGAGACGGAGACCGTGGAGGCGGCGATGCGAGCGATAGGGGAGTGCAGCGAGGGTGCCGTGACGGTGTGGAGGAGGCGCGGGGCGGCGCAGCGCCAGCATGAGGAGCCCAGGGCGGTGAGGTTCGTGGGGATGCTCAACTCGCTGGATGTGGTCGCCTACATGGCGCTCGTTGGGGACAACGAGCGGGCGCTCCGGTCTCCGGTCTCCGAGGTGGTCACCCCAAACGCCTCCCTCCTCAAGGAGGTGGATCCCGGCACCAGGTGGTCTTTCCCTTCTACTGCTTCAATTGCGTAGAATCCATTGTCTGGAGATGTCGTTTATTCCCTCTGTTGTCTCACAAATTACGTTTTGGTCAGTTTCCATGTTGTTCGAACAGATGCTGCTGCCTTTCTGCAAATTTCTCATGCTAGCTTTGTTGATTTGTTCTCCTCCAACTCCATTTATTTGGTTTTGTTCCTGGGAGAAAGCCACATACTTGGCGGTATGGAAAACAATATGTTCCAATAGTCCTTTTTGACTGCTTGGTTTCTTCTTTGGTTCATGGGACGGATTGTTGTTTGTTCTCTTAAGTTCTTTTGATTCAGAGGAACTCAGCGTTCCTTGAGCTGTTCGTCAACGTTCTGCATCCAGTTTTAAGATTGGTTTTTTGTGAAATTATCACATTTGGATTTTGGATTTTGTGATCATTTGGGTCCTGAGATCCCCATCCCATTTTTTCTGAGATTGGCGATGTGACAACCTGTCTTTCCTCTTCTGGATGGCCAGCCAACACTCTATAATTTGTCACATCCCAAGCAACGAATTTGACATCGTTGGACACTTTGGTTGGCTAGTTCTCTTGCTCCAGTTTCAGATGAAATCATATATATATGCATGTCCTGTTTTCAACGAAGTGTTGCTTTAGGCGTCTCTTGCTCCAGCGTTGGTATCTGAACCTGGAATGGTTTTGATTGGTCTCTTTGCGATTGTTGGATCTATAGTCTTAAGTTTATCTATTTATTTCTGTTGAAATTTCTATATATGTTACCGATTTTAGTGGTTTACTCGATGCTATGTCTCTTTTCCTTCACACCCCCTGTCATGGTAGTGCTTATGTTCCAGCGGTCAAAACATACTTACCTAAATTCGTTACCTGCATAGTTTCATGGATTTATTACCCTTCAAACCTTTATCCCCACCTTGGTTTACTGGTTTGCTGTTTTGGAAAGATTTTTTGATGATGGGAGCCATCGCATTCAGTGGCTGCTAAAATTGTGTCTCTGTTTTCACTTGTTACTGGTTGTAGTTTTCTGAGAGTGTTCTAACTCATTATTGTTGTATACCTTCCTCACTAGCAACCTCCTTAGTGAATGGAGTGGAAATGCATTAAATTTCTTTGTTAATGTTTCAACTCGTCATTTGGTTTATTCATTTTGTTCCCGACTATAATATTCCTGTATGAATTTCTTCTAGCAAACTCTGCTCAGATGTGGATCATGTGCCGGAAGAAAAGAGAAATTAAAGTTCTTATACGTTAAAATCTTCCTAGATTCGAATTTTGGGCTCGAAAATAATATCCTTAATATGCTGCAATTTTTGGTTTTGTTTCGTTGCTCTGACTGTTACTTGTTCTAATTCTTCCTTCCTTGCCAGTATTCCATTTAGAGATCTGATCATCTGCTTAATTCTAGTTTTCTTTTTTGATATCTTCTTCTTCTTGTTTAAAACATCAACCATGTAATTTTATCTTTCAGAGTGTATCTATATAGTTTAATTAGCCAGCAAGTGGTGAATATAGGGTAATATTATGTCTATCCTACCTAAGTTAGAAGAGTTGGTAGTAGTCTATTTTATTATGTACTTATCATTTCCTTCATAATTTCATAGGTTTTCTTGTCTATTTATGTTGTTTATCTTTGTTGTGAAGGCTCATAGATGCGCTAGAGATGATGAGAGAAGGTGTAAGACGTCTCCTTGTCCGGAAGAGTGTTGCATGGAAAGGCATGAGTAAGCGTTTCTCTATCCTCTACCACGGGAAATGGATGAAGAACCATGATCCATCAGCTATCATGCTCACTGAAAGTAGTAGTAACCAACCTTCTTCATCCTCCTTTCATGAAAACAGCAAGTTTTGCTGTCTTTCCCGGGAAGATGTTGTCCGATTCCTCATTGGATGCCTTGGTGCACTTGCTCCTCTGCCGCTGTCCTCAATCGCAACCCTTGGGGCCATCTCTCCTCATTACACTTACATTGACGCCATTTCACCTGCACTGGAGGCTGCAAGAAAGCTCCCCCAAGATCCATGTGCTATTGCAGTGGTTGAGACAAACTTTGATGGCGCACACAAGATAATCGGAGAAATTTCAGCTTATAGGCTCTGGAAATCCGACTATCTAGCAGCTGCTTGCGCCATGGGGCACTTCTCGGCTGCTCAGTTTGTCATGGGCTTTGAGGACAACATCACAACATCAAGGTCGCTTCCCCAGTTTTCTCCTACTTCCCCTGTTGAAGATAGAATAACTGGAGTCTCCCCAAGGCCAGGAAAGTTCAGCAGCAGGAATATTGGGTTCTTGAGTAACCCCACCAGTCCGCATGCAATCAGGGGCTTCAGTATGTTCAGGGGGAGGAGCACCCCACTGATGTGCAAGCACACGAGCTCCCTCGCTGCTGTCATGGCTCAGATGCTGTCCCACAGAGCTACCCATGTCTGGGTCACAGAGGCCGACTCCGATGACATCTTAATTGGTGTTGTTAGCTACGTTGATATACTTTATGCGGTGACCAGGAACCCTGGTCCTGTTTCCTCCTCTCCTTGAGAAGTGAAACTAGAAACTTTTGTTCCCTTTCTCCCTCTCATTGGTCCTCATCTTATATGAACGGAACTCTGAGGATCTCTCTGTTTGTTGGGTATAGGTGTCTTTGGGGTAAAGAAAGAAAGAGTTGTAGATGGGTGCTTCTTGCTGGATAGGCAAGAGTTTCTATGCCCTCATTTTCTCTTTTTTGGGATGTGTATATGATATGACTTGAAATTTTTATTTTTCAGAAAATGCCGCCTCCTTATTTTGGAGTTCTTATAATGCAGGAGTCTCACATTACAGTTGGATATGGCTACAAGGCTTCTACTGCCACTGGTCAACAGCTCTGGTTAGATCCCTATCCCTAATAGCCTATCCTTTCTGGTGGAGCAACTAGCTACTTTCTTGTGGGACATGGCCATGCCTCATATTTTGCCACCTATTTACAGGCTGATTGGGGCCTTGGGGCCTGTACTGACAATAGTAGGCCTTTTAGTATGGCCTTCTCAATGGGGTGTCAGTGTGTCATATGGGGAAGAGGAAAGACCAGCCTCAGGTGTAGAGTCTCATTTTTAATCCTGTTCTTTGGTCTCCCTAGCCAGGTAGAGTTAAGTTATGACACATTGTGGCAGGATCTGTGACGGGGGTGACTTTTTCTTTCCCAATCTTCGTTTCTTGCAATTCAAATTTGAAAATTGGCATATGTGAAAAGGTAATTTATCAGCTTTGGTACTCGAACGTGAGAATAATAATAGTGGAGAATTAATAATTGCTCGCTGGCAAAGGACTGATATTATTTTTCAATCCCTGTCAGATTTCTCAGCGCTGCGTGATTCCTATTTTTTGCGAAACTTATTTTTAGGTCTCTCTCTCTACATAACTCTGTAAGTATATAACTATGTAAATTATGTAAGTATGTAAATATGTAAGTTATGTAAGTATTGAAGTATGTAACTTGTACTTCACTAACTATATACTTACATAATTTACATAATTATATAACTTACATGTTTACATAACTTACATAGTTACATATTTATATGATTATGAAGTGCTTACATAATTATGTAACTCACATAGTTAGTGAAGTACAAGTTACATACTTAAATATTTACATAATTATATAACTTGCATACTTACATAACTTACATAGTTACATATTTACATAGTTATGTAGAGAGGGACTAAAAATAAATCCTATAAAAAGTAGGGTCATACAGTGTTGGAAAATTTGACATGACCTGAAAAATAATGTCAGTCCTCTGCCACAGAGTAATTATTAATTCTCCTTAATAATAATGATTTTTTTAATCGTTTCCCCTCTATGCCATCGCTTGACTATTTAACTTTGAATTTAAGAAACTTTTAACTTTCCTTAGCAGTAGGTCTTTTCTAAGAGATTGAAAGCTAATTGTCAAAGTTACCAAAAGGTCCCTGCAAAAGACAGTAATTTTTTGGGGTTAGGGTTAAACAATCAAGTTTTGCAAATAAAACTTCATTGCAAACAATTATAAGGATTTAACCACAAAATCATTAGTATAAAAAAAGTTTGATGTAAAGTGTGGCATCTTATCAAATCTCTTTTCTAAGGTAAAACATGCTTTCACATGGATTAGGAAAACGTGATGGTGTTCCAGAGGATGAAAAGTCCCAGCCTTATCATTGTGAAACAGTGATTTCATGAGGTCATTCTTGTTGAAGGTCACTTCAGGTTGTAAGATAAGGCTTGAAAAAATGTCACTTCCGTCTTTGAATGGCTTTGCAATGAACTTCCCTTTGCAGCAAGACAACTTTTGTGCTATTATTTTGTGAACTTTTAAGAAACAAATTAGTGTTGGTGACAAAGACAGGGACCAACCAGAAAACTAGTTTCTTGTTTAGACCACTTCAGAGTGAAGAAGCCCTAGTGTGCAATTAGTTTTTTTTTTCCTTTCTAAAGAATAAAAGATTCCCTTGTACTTGATAATACCACCTATACAATAAAAAATTGGGGTGGGGGTGGGTGTGGGGACTCAAGTGCTAGTGGGTTAAAAGAATGTCATGAGTTAAGAAAATAATTTGTCTGCATTTTCTTTGAGTTTTGGTTTTGGTTTTTCGAAAGATGTGGGTTTTGAAAGTGGAAGAGTCTTGTTTTTTTTTTTCTTCAGAAGATGTGGATTTTGAAGTGTGTAAAGTAGAAATTTTAAGAGCTTGCTGGAGATCTTAAAGCCTATGTTAGAAGTGCAACCTAAGTAAGAGTTCTGCCAAACATTCCTGTCATTGGGAAATGCCCAATGAACTTGTGGAGGACAAGCAAATGAAGACCTGTACCCTAAACAAAAGAAATTCAGCACGAAATGTGCAGGCTTAAAAAAGCTGGTGAATGAGTGGCTGAGTAGGTCCATTCTTTGTGTTGTGATGGGGATCATAGTGCATAGAACCTTATGTAATTGTCAAAAAGAAAGCTAAATCATTGCTTAACTTCATGCACATTGCAAAGCCTTTTTCTTTATGCATGGCCCAAGGGCCCATGGTGTTAAACCACCAACTTGGACATGTAAGCATAACATTTGTACCTTTAGATTGGAGTGGAGAAGGAATGATTCACAAGTAAGTCTGATTCATCAACTCTTTGATAAGTATGTGATAATCTTCCATAAGTTGTTCCTGTACATGTGAAGTAGACATCCTAATAATTTGTTTGCTTCGGATTGGAGTAAGGAGGAAGTCCTTTATTATTCTTTTGTTTCTTTTAGAGGAGTCTCCCTCCTCTTCTTTGACTGTGCGCCTCCGTTTATTAATATTTGTGTTGCATTCTACTTTTGTTTCAAAGAAAAAAAAATCTTCCATATGATTGATGTATAACTAAGCACAATAAAGCAAGTATTGGCTTCATTGCGTTTGTATTTAACTTGTATATTGCATATGATCCTTCTTTTTCCTTGATGAGAATATAGTAGCTTGCCAAATGGAGCCTTTGGTCATACATACATCTAGTTTTTAGCTGCATGAGACAATGATTGAAACTTGATTCATATAAAGCAGGGTTTGGCGGATCGAATCGGATCGGCCCAATTCTCCCGAATCGGGGCGAATCATGGAAAACTCGATTCTCGATTCCATCGATTCGGTCCGATTTGCCTCATATATATAATATTATTATGTCATATTAGTAATATATATTATACATTATAAATATCATATATATGATATATTATATATATAATATATATTATACCCATGAGGATCGATCCGATTCAGATCGATTCGGGCCGATTCGGGGGGAATCGAATCGGATCAAGAAAAATCCGATTCGCCTCCCGATTCCGATCCGACAAACCTTGATATAAAGCAATCGAAGACTAGATGATTGGTTTTTATCTATGACCATCTTTGATAAAAAAGATTCATAGATTTCGTTGTAGAATGGGCAACATCTTAATGTTTTCCATCATCCAAATAAAAAAAATTGGAGATTTCTGCTTCTTACATCAAGCCCAAAAATAAAAAGGCAGAAAACCCAGAAAGATTTCAGGCTAAATAAAACATGCACCACAAAGTCATAGTTTGCAACTCAGGGTTTAGGATGTTTTGCAAACCCCTAGAGCAACAAGAACACCAAATCTTTTGAGTCAGTTGTCATCAATAATTTGAGGACAACTTCCTGTTTAAGGCTCAATGCTATATCCACATGGTGATGTCTCCACACCGGCCCTCGTTCTAAACCAGAATACCAGCACCTTTGTGAGCACTAGTTATCTGGTTGTCCTCCACATGTTCTAATTCTGAAAACTAGGATGGAAACAAAGTAGACAAAGGGTTTTGCATACAAATCAAAAGCCTAAAGTAGCAGTAGCCACATGTTATTGAACTGCTCTGACATGTTCCAGTTTCAGACAAAAGGATTTGGAGTTATATGCCCTCAAATTGAGCAGAAATTCAGGGCCTCCACTACCTCCAAAGGGAGTGTCCCCCTTTTATATGGCCCCTATACATCTCTCCACTTTTGTCTTTCCCAACCTGAAGAGTCACATACCAAGACAAGCTTCTGGAAGAATTAAGGAAACCCATGTCAACAAGACTTGTGTACATAAATTATGTTGTCTAGGTTCAGCTATTTACACCTTAATTCTTGTTGGATGGTGGGCAAGTTGAAGGGTCCCATCTCTTGTTGTGTCTGCAATCAACAGTGGCCGGGTAAGGAGACCATTCAAAGTTGAAGGTTGTTTGATTACCCTAAAACCTTTCAAATCCTTCTATTGAGACAGAGAGGGGTGTGATCTGCCCATTTCAGAGTACATGGATATGTCCCCTCTCGGAGAAGGAGATGTGATCTACCCATATTTCCCCGTACAAGAACAAGTCCCTCTGAATTGAAGGGGAGACAAGACACCTTAACGTACTCTCCTCATCTTTGCTGGAGACCCCACTCAGTTGGGAAATCATTCCCATATCATGTAGTCACATGAAGTAGAGCACTAAAGTAGTTTCTCAAGTTCCACGGGATTTCTCACTCTAGAATTTTCTAGATTGAGAAGCTCCTGGTTTTCCCTTTTCTTCTCTACCCTGTTGTTCTAGCTTCTCACCGTCGTCATTCCGTTCGGTGGTGAAGCTCCCTCCCCTCGTTTCCATTTGTCCCCTCTCGTTGGCGGGGTACAATTTGGTTTCTCCTACCTTTGTAGGAGGTTTTGGTCTCCTTCGACTAGAGTCTTCCCGACCGTGAAGTCCGTGGGTGTGCCTCTTCCCGGCCGTGTTGCTGCCGGCATCGGCCGGTGTCTACTCTCGGTGCTCTAGTGCGACGGTCGGAGTTGGGTCTTCCCAACCTGTGTATTCTGTGGGTGTTTGGGTGTTTCCATCATGTTCGGACCCAAGGTCCCTATGTTGGTTCTTGTTTAGGCTTTGTTTCATGGTCCTCTAGGTATTGTCACGCTTGTCTGTACCGGCTGGAAAGCCGTTGTTGCGTGGGGCGTTGGCATTGGTGTGCGCCGCCCACTTCGTCCCGTTGTACCTTTTTTTTTTATAACGAAGAAATCCCGCTCCGTGTGGTTTTGTGGACTCAGGGATTGGTGTTCGTAAACTCCAAGATCAGGACTTGACAGTTTCTACTTTTCGTGTACCCGTATTGTCCTTACCTCACTTGACTGGAAAAACTCTGGACCTACACACCTCGAGGATTGCATGTAGATCAGGTAAGCCCCTCCCAAGAATCGAACTCGGGACCTCCTACTTTTTAAGCAAGAGTTCTACCGATCGACCCAACCGGGGTCCTCCCGTTGTACCTCTTTGCTTGTGTGAAATGAATTAGAGTATGTTTTATTGTAAAAAAATACTATTGTATGGGTTTGTGTGAGTTGTATTCATCAATATTCACCAAGTTTGTCATGTCTCTTTACACGAGAGAGACGTATATATATTTTGTGGGGGGGGGGGGGGGGGGGGGGGGGTTAATATGAGAGGAATTTTATAAAAGAGTTATACACTAATTCAGTACAAAGAGATTATTTTTACCAAAAAAAGACCTCCATGTGTGGGCATGCACAGAGTTAACCCACCTAAATTTATAATCTTATTACTCTAAGATTAGGATGAGGAAATGAAATTAAATAGAATTAAAGTTGCCAAACGAATTTCCTTTATGCTGTTTTTTGACATCATTCTTTGTGTTATGATGCAACATGCAATCAGATAGGAAGAGCAAAATGCATGATCTTCTAATAAATGTGTATTCTTTCACGAAAATACTTGGAAAACCTGTTTGGCTAATAGAGGAGGATTTTTTTTTTGGGTTCCAAAATGAGGCACATTTACTGTCGTTACATCACTTCGAAAAGAGGGTGTAAATCGGGGTTTTTCTGGTCAAGTGGGTAAAGGACAGTGACAGGTAATACCAAAGTAGGAGCTGCCAGTGCCTCACCGTTTTCCATCAATCACCAATCCTTGAGTCCGCCAAAGCCATACGGGGCGGGATACTTCCTCGTTATCGAAAAAAAAAAAAAAGTAATCACAACCACTCACCTTATTAACATTGCTCACCATCCTCATTATTGCTTGCACTATTCACATGTAGAAAAAGAATCCTCACCTTTGCTTATTATGGCGCTCATCTCTATTGCTATTAGATATTGTAGAGAGGTAAAGCCGACTTTGCCCAATAAGATTTGCTCACCTCTCCCACCTAGACAAGGACAAAGGTTGCATCCAACCACCACCTCGATCTTCAACGACGGTCTATGCAAAAGGAGGGGTGTGTGTCCAACCAATAGGCATACAAAAAGGCCCCAAAAAAATTGCCCAGACTGATGAACCGATGCGTCTTCCACTTTTCAATCAACCGACGGGCCTCACCATGAGAGGGGATTGTGCCATGAGTTCTTCCAGCTATCTCTTTCCACACTATACAGAAAAGGAGCAACCCATAAAAATAGGATCAAAAGACTCCTCCTTCCTACATAAGATACACAAGGGTTGAATATCAGGTAGAAAGTGAAGTAGTCTATCTCTCGTGAGAAGCCTATCAAGTGAGAGTCTTCAAAGGAGAATCTTCACCTTCAGTGAACTTCTAGGCCTGCATATCTGATGCTGCAATCCATGTCGAAGCCCATCGTCAGAAATCATACTATAGGCTGATCTAACCAAATAACATCCACCCTTCTCCCAGCCCACTATCTGCTCAACCCTTGAGCCATAAGCGCCCAACTCAGAGTAGGTGGAAGTGGCTCATGAGTTCGTCATCCCTAAAATGACTCTCCACCCACCAACATTGAGCCATCAGCCTTCTGAGCCGCATTAAGGCTCTCTGCTTTGGCATCAATGGCACAACTAAGCCTACAAACAGACACACCTCTACAGTGTCAAGGTAGGGCCTTCCTTGCAGTTTGATATGCCTCTGCCCCGTCAGGAGATAACTTCGCCACCTACCAAACATGCCTTCTCTCCCTTAGAGACTAGTGGTTGTAGCATGACCCCGACCATGCCTTGCAGGCAGAGTGAGAGGGCACTCCATCCCTTGCCTGAAGCTATGCCGATTCGGCATGTGCCCACAACTACCCTTAACGACCAAATAGCATGGCGTGAGGAGGGAGAGATAGGTATGGAAGACCCTCGACATACACTTAAAAGAAGATGAATAGGGGACAAGGGAGGTAAGACATAAGTTCTAAACTTTCACACATGCACACAAGAGCACCCCAACTCTCTCCCTCCCATCACTTTTTTTTTTACCAATTCCCTAACTTGAACGTTGGAGAATTGTTTCCTAAGATCACTCTCCCCCCAACCTCTTCCCCCCCCCCTCCCTCCCTAACAATCCAACAACCATTCTTGTTGGCTACAGGTGCGAGCAAGATCCCACACATCAATAAATTTAAGAGTTGTGGAAGATCAAACAGTGGAATTCAATCTACCACTTCCCGACCTCTACATGTATAATTACTTCTTTCCCCCAAATCATCCTAATCCACCAGTGTCGCCTATGATTATGGGGCGTCAGTACTTGTCATTATTGGCTGTCATCTCTTCACATTGTCTCATATTACCACTAATTGTCGCTACCATTCACTACAACCACCTGCCTATTGCTCACTCTAGCCACTATCTTCTTAGATGATTGAAGATGGTTATGGAATTAAAGGTGCCTTAGAGGTTTGTATCTATTTAATTTGAAAATATCATCATTAGTTTATCACCATCAAGTATTATCACATCAGAATATCAATTAATGCCATATTACTACTCATGTTTACCTTTTTTGCCATCCTCATCTTGATTATTCGGTCTTCAATAATACACAATAGAGACATGAGAAGATATGAACTTGGGAATGGATGGCTCAAAAATGAAGGTGGATATCGCAATGGGGAACCCATAGCATTCTTGCAAAACTTGTAATATAAAGATTATTGGCGACTTTTCTTTACACTAAATAGATAAAACATGTTAGCTGCACTTGTCGGATAGTTTTGCTACTTGTCTAGTGCGTACTGGCTCCTGCATAGGCGTGCGGGCCCTATTTAGTAGGAGCATTTTATACTGCTTAAATACTTAAGCATTACTCTCTATAAAATTATTTATCACTCTTAATCTGTTTTGTCATCTTCAATGTTAAAGTTAAAGTGGCAAATAACAGTTAAGAGTGACAAATAACTTCACCATATAAAAGTTGTGTGTTCTCTTAGTTGATTATTTGTCACCTTAGCATTAAGAGTGACGAAAATAGCTAATTATAAGAGACAAATAACTATTGAAAAATACTTAGTGCCCTCTAAGGAGGATAATAAGGTGATGTTAATTGAGAATATGGATCTACATAAAAAAAAGAGAGAGAAAAGATGATGGAGCTTGCACGTTGCACGTGTGGTCCAATGACATCCTAAACTCTAAATCCTAACTCCTAAACCCTAAAAACACCCATCCATGTAAATATTTCTCTAAATAGATAGTACTTTCAAAAAAAGTATTGCAGAATTGTGGGAGGTTCTTTCAAATGGAGGCTCCATTGGACCTCTCTGTCCCATAAAAGCCTGCTCAATTCCCCCTGTAGAAAAAGAAAAGATGAAAAGAAGCAGAAGAAGAAGCAGTGGTGGAGGAGAAAACCCATATCACTATCAGAACAAAAGATCACCTCCCGACCAACAATATCTGGAAAAAAAAGAAGAAGCCTTTTCCTGTCCCCGGGCTGTGAACAGTGATAAAAAGACACTCCAGAAGATCTCTGCACCACCCACATTGGATTTGATACCTTACAAGAACATACAGCTCCACACGGGCAAATCCACAAACAGGTTGCCGGCGCCCAGAAAGCCCCTGCATCCTCCACTCTTTCACAGCTCATATCCACCACATGGGCGGCCACGGACTCCGGTGAGCCCATCCTTTCCAAGCTCCAACAGCACCTGGCGGCACCCCTGAACCCTCCCCCACTTCACGAATCTTCCGCCGCGAACTCACTCACCTTGGCGTGGAGATCCAGAGAACACGGGCTCCTCCTACCTCCAGCGGACCAGCTCCGCGAGAGACGGCGACCGCGACCCCGTACCGTCGGCAGCGGTGGGGGGTGTACGATCGCGACGAGGATAGGGCGGGCGTTAATGGAGGGGTCTGCGAGGAGCAGAAGGAGGTGACCGTGGCCCGGCGAGAGGGGAACAGGGGAGAGAGGAGGAAGGAGACGGTGCGGGGGGGAAGGGGTGGCAGGACACGTGCGCGGCCACATGAGCGGTCACCGCCGGTGGGGGTCCTCCCCGGCCGGCTCCGCACGCAGGCGCCCCGTATTTATTGGGCCTTTTGTCTTATTCCGCACGTGCTCGGTCCACTTGCTACTGTTAAATGACCAGAAAGCCCCTGCAGAGTTAACATGCTACCTCCGCAGTTTCCTACTTCGTTAGTAGCTGTTCTAACGGCCACCTTCATAAAATGTACCCCCGGCTCAAGCTAAGAAGAAGCGTGCCCCACTTGGCACGGTGAGAAGATTACGTCAGCAAATTTGGCGGAGGCGATGGGGGAAGGGATTCTGTGGATCCAACGGCTGCGATTGGAGATGGTTGTACGTGGTGATATCTCGTCGATGAGCGTATTTGCCGACAAGATCTTAATGCTGGCTCTTTATTGGCACGTGGTTGAAAATTTAAACAAACAATAAGGTAAATAGTGAAAAAAATGAGTCAATACAAGTTATCATAAGGAGTAATATTTAGTGGCCGATTTTAAAATTTTTATCTAGGTGAGTCACTTAGCACTCTAGATTATTAATCCATTGCAAAATATAAATCCAATGGATGCCCAAACTTTCAAATCTACTTGGGTCTAGGTTCAAGAGAAAATTAAAGGTGGACAAAAGATCTAAAATCACAAAATTTCACTAGGGTCTTCTTAGATCCGTCACTAGTAATATTAGATGTATATTAATTTGGATGTCTAGTAAATATGATGTGTACTTCTAAGATAATAAGATAGAATGTCAATATAACTTTTGTGGCTTGTGCACTTTTTGTAAAACTGTTTTCTTACTTTATCACTTCATATGAGGCAATTATATAAAAATAAAATAAATTATATCATACTTAATATATATTTAAGTATGCAACAAAATATTATTTATGGGAAATACTTGTTGCAAGATTTCTTTTGCAATAAAGATGATGTGAAGTCTCATTGGTTGAGAGGGTTTGACAAGATTCTTCTTTTTTTCTCTCTCTCTCTCTCTCTTTAATCAATAATATTATTTCTTAAATTCATCTCAATTTCATTGCAAGAGTTATCTTGCAATATATATATATATATATATATATATATTGTGGGTTTGGCCATAGTTTGAAAGGACCACCGCCTGCCCAATACGGATGGCTTTAGACGTACAAAACATGTACAATCGTGTCTGGTGGTCACTTATATATGTCCGTATATGACAATTAATGTAGCTAGGTCTTGCCTACCGACAACCATCACATTTAAGTTGGGCCATCGGAGAAGTCTTTGATATCCGATCTATTTTCTAAGAAGAAACATTTATTGCGGGGTAAAAAAAATGTCTAGACTTATATCTTTAGACATATAGGATCATGCTCGCAGAACTTATCACTGTTTATATCTATGCGCACTTTTGCTCCAATATTTTGTCCGGATAACAAGTATTTTTTTCTTTTTCTTTCGGACCGACCACCCTTAAGAGTTAAGACCAGTGTTTGAATCGGATTGTTTTGATTAACCAAGTACACCTAGCCACATCTATTTATATCTATTTTTAATAAAATAATTGATATATATATATATAGTGATGTTGGGGTACGACGGTTCGACCCTGTTAATACTTCAGTAGCTGTTGACAGTAAAAAAAATTTTTATTAACACGTGCAATGCACAGTGACTGTTCGTTGGGGTGCGACGGGGCCGCACCATTGTACCCAACATAAATCTCTCTCTCTCTCTCTAGAACCGAATTAAAACGGCTCACAGTTCAAGTCATTATTATGATCAGACAACTCTTTTCAAAGGCGATGGAAAGTGCACAAATAAATTGTGTAGAGACATATCACATTCACCGGTATTAATAGTGTCGACAAATATATATTCATCGTTGTGGACATCACATTGTTAATAAGAAGTAGAAAAGATAGTTTACGGGAGACAGATGCCCCATAGGGTTCTTGAGGTTGAGTTTCCTCAGATTCGAACTCATCTAGTCTAATCACAGGCAAGTTCTAAGATACCGAAGATGACTAATTACTTCTCAAGTTTGGCGCTTTTTTCCCTCTTCCTTTTGCTTTTTCTGAAGGGAAATTTAGACTGTTGGCTCTCGAGATGTAATGTCTTCATATATATAGATTAAGACCTATTTTGATAATCTAATAAATCTTGATAATTACTAATTATCAGATCTGTTAACTCACTCCGTGATTTGATAACAAAGATAGTTTATCAAAACTTTATCATCAATAAATGATGATAAATTTTGACAACTCTATCTCACTCTCTCGGTATGATAAAATTATCATTTTTAATAACTTTATTTGTCAAATCAAGAATCTCATAAATTAATACGTTTTATATATGGATAGTTTATTTATAGATAAACTATCAAATTATTAAAGGGGCCTAGAGTTTAGAAGACATATATCGTACAAGAGGATGCCCGAAGATGCCATCTTGGCTTGAATAAAAACGGGTATCATACATATTATTTGTAAGGCAAATCATGGAACTTATGGGTTAAACTATAGCTTAGGCTATCAAATGGGCCGGTAAAGAGAAAAATTGTAGGTCTTTCTATTCGAAGTTGTCGTATTATTAATATGGGGAATACGTTTTTAGTAGTGAAAAATCTACTCATAAAGATTAATTTCATAAGTTTATGGTTACCTTCAAACAAAATAGCCAAAATGTTCTAAAGAGGGCGGATCTTGAGTCTTCACTCCAGATCGCCTCCGAATAAGCTTTGAACGGTAGGGATGAACAAACATGCCTAGGTGAGGCCTGCACATGATGAGATCACACATAAAATGGACCTAGGGACGTGCCATGGGGATCACCCTCTAATGGTGGTGGCAAGAACAAAGGGAAAGAGAGGCGACTCAAGATCATTCTCTATTAATAAGAATAGATATTTGTCTTAGACTTTGCTCACCTTTATTGGAGAGGTCATCAAAAGTTAAATAGATGTCAACTCGGTCGTTGGTCCACATGTAGTGGGTGGGTTGCATGATCAAAATTAATGTGGTGGGAATGGCGGTGACGTGGCCCTCAAATTGGTGTCCTTTTGTGGGACCATGCCTAGCGTATAGGGGCATCGTGATGCCCTTTTGAGGAAAGTCTTCAACCCTATCCTTACTTATATATCCTGTTGTCTTTTCATAGGATGCTTGAGGATGCCGTGATCAGTTGAGAACTTACCCTAGTTGCTCCTTCATCGAACTTGGGCTCATTGAGGCTACGTCTCCTCTTCCCCCTTTGCTTGGTCAAGGGGGGGGGGGGGGGTTAAGGTTGTTAATTAGACTACGGGAGCCTTATCATGGGGTCCCCCACCTTCTGTGCTTTCTAATTATGCTTTACTTGGGAGCTGTCTATGTGTCTGAGGGGGTCTTTTTCGAAGTCCTCCTGCTAAGCTCGAGACGACTTTCTCTAGGATGGTATTATGGGGCTCGAGTACACATTTTGTATGGACTAGACTTATTGCTCAGTTTCCTAGCTCCGATGGTCTTATGATGGGCTGTCTTCTATCTAAATCATATTTATTAGGCCCGACGGATATTGAGCTTGGGATTTAAAAGACAATTTTCCCCTCTCCACATTCTCTTTACTTTTTAACATTAAATCCATTCACACCGAACATGATCGTCCTCTCCAATTCCTATCTCCCTTAATTTCTTCTCGTTAGGTAGAAAGTATAAACTACCCATGCCATCGACAAAGGGGAATGGGGTCCCCTCTCCCTTCTTCCTCACTCCATAGCAAGTGAAGAGACGTGATTTAAGTATACCTCCTAAGAGATATTGTCCTCATATTTGAGATTTTGTCCTTTAAAAATATCTTCTTGGGAGAAGAGGTGAGACTCTTACTGATAAGTACATGTACACTTGTTCTCACTATCTTTTAATGTGGAACTAAAGTATATATCTACACAGCTCTCCCAGTGAGGATAAGGGTGTGTGGGTCTCATAAAGATGAGATGCTCAGGTAGGGCGCATGATCTCTCGTTCGTTCTCACAGACGCCACCAATAAAAAGATGTGATTTAAGTGTGCCTCTCAATAAGTATTATCCCTATATTTAGAGTTTTGTCATTTAAAAAAACTCTCTTAAAAGAAGAGATGATACGATCTTACTGATAAGCACATACTTGTTCTCACAATCTTTCAACGGGAGACTAAAATATAACTTTACAGCAATGTTTAATGAATCTGAGAATGGGAGTGTACTAGTTCACTCTGTGTATGTGGGATAATACGAATGGAAATATATCATATTCATCTGCTCCAATTTAATTCAGCTCACATTTAAATTGAATAATATTAAAAAAACACTATAATATCAGATCGACCAGACTGAAGACCGTATAGAATAAATCTTAAACACAACACAAATGGAACATACTAAACCCAGGACAATCTTATAAAAAATACTTTGGTGCACACCACCTTCAGATGACGTGCACACAAACTGGGCAACCATTGGTTGCCCATCCCATCGACGTGATGGCCCAACTAATCACTGCCTTGCGCGCACACCACAGGGAGGTGGTGTGTGCGCCAAGTATTACTCCAATCCTACACCCTGCAACCGTGCTCCGAGGTTAGTAACAACACAAAGGACACCGGATCCATCTGTCCTGTCCCATCTCTCTCTCCTTGGGGAGGGGGAGGACAGGTGAGGGCTCTGCCCACAACGCCATATGAGGAGGACGGCCCTGTTCTTTACATGTCCCTAACCAGACGTCATTTAATCTTTGTCGCCCACTACCCACTGTCTGTGCAGCTTCATGCATGTAATAATAGTTCGTGAACAGTCACATGAAACTTGACCCGGCATTGAAAAGCTCAGAAGAATCCACCCATATATATATGTGAGAAATACTTCTCCAACGCCCCCGATCGACTACTCCACCCAATCTCTATGTTTTCTGTTGCCACCAGTGTGTGCACGGCACGCAGCAGCTTATAAGCACAGTACACTGCCGCCATCTCCTTCTCTTCCTCCCTAGCTCTTCCCTCCACACAGCAACCTTCCAACTCTGAAAACAACGAGCTTCTCTCTCCTCTCTCTCTAGATCTCTCTCTCTCTCTCTCTCTCTGTGAAGGCCCGATGATAACGTCCAAGGACCTGTACAGCGTGCTCACGGCGGTGGTTCCCCTCTACACAACCATGCTGCTGGCCTACGCCTCCGTGCGGTGGTGGCGGCTGTTCACCCAGGAGCAGTGCGCCGGCATCAACCGCTTTGTGGCCGTCTTCGCCGTCCCACTCCTCTCCTTCGAGTTCATCTCCCGGATCGACCCCTTCCGCCTCCACCTCCCCTTCCTCGCCGCCGACACCGCCTCCAAGCTCCTCATCCTGGTGGGGGCCCTCGCCTGGGTCGGCTTCGCCCGCGGGGGCACCCTCGACTGGGCCATCACCGCCTTCTCCCTCGCCTCCCTCCCCAACACCCTCGTCATGGGCATCCCCCTCCTCAAGGCCATGTACGGAGACGACCAGGAGGGCCTCATGGTGCAGGTGGTTGTGCTGCAGTGCGTCGTCTGGTACACCCTCCTCCTATTCCTCTTCGAGTACAGGGCGGCGGCCAGGGGGTTGACCGTGCAGGGCGGCGCCGTTAACGTCGCCGGGGAGGGTGCCAACCCGGCTACCCCGCCTCAAGCCGAGGAGGACGGGGTCGTCGTTGGCGTCGCCATGGCCAGGCGGTCGCCGGATCCCGACCAGCAGCGGGGCCCAGTCCTGATCAGCAAGGTCGTCCCTGAATCTGGGCAGCCGCCCGTGCAGGCCGAGGAAGGAGATGACGTTAGAGAACTGCGCATATTTGTTTGGAGCTGCAGCTTCTGCTGCATTCCGCAAGGCAAGCCATGCATGGAAACTCCCGCGAGCAGATTTGAGATGCTATATATGAACATGCGTACGTCCAGGAAGCCATTAGAGCTGACAGGGTTAGCACCTTTTTTTCTGTTAACAGGGCGCCGTGAACAGGCTCTGCAAACCTGCAGCAAGGAGGAGGTGGAAGAGAAGGGAAAGGAGGCGCCGCAGGGGGGGAGTGGGGCGCCGGATGCGGAGAAGTCGCCCGGGAGCTCCGGCTCCACTACCATGCCGTCGTCACAGATGGTAAAGGTGATCCTGAGGATGGTGTGGTGGAAGCTGGTCAGGAACCCTAACTCGTACGCCAGCCTCCTGGGCCTGAGCTGGGCTCTCGCCTCCTGCAGGTACGTAGCCAGCCAGCTAGCTAGCTCTCTCTCTCTCTCTCTCGTTGCGCTCTCTTGTCCTCCATTAATGGAGAGGTTCGTGTGTAACACGAACAGTACACATCTGCAAGCACCATTCATAAGCGCACTTCTTGATCTCTTCCTCGTGAGCAGGTGGAACATCAAGAAGCCTCAGATCATGGATAACTCCATCACCATCCTGTCCAACGCTGGCCTTGGAATGGCCATGTTCAGCCTAGGTGGGTAAATATGATGCTGTTTGGTATCTCGGAAATCGTTGTAAAACATGAAAAAAATCTGAAATGTTGTAAATTTAAAACCGGTGTCATATATCAGACTGCTCCTATATATACATATTTTACCCATGATTCAAATGACCAGCTCTAGTTTCTCTGGCTCCCAAGGGATCGATGCACGTAGTACTGATCCATCTTTCCGATGAGACTGATCAGCTGAAAACTACACTGTGGTTCTTCAGGATTGTTCATGGCTATGCAACCGAGGATAGTGGCCTGTGGGTACAAGCTAGCAGCATACGGGATGGTGCTGAGATTTCTCACTGGCCCTGTGATGATGGCCATAGCTTCCCTGGGGGTCGGCCTGAGGGGGAAGACCCTGCAGCTTTCCATTGTTCAGGTGAAGTTAAAATCTCCATTACATCCATGGCTTATGGCCTTTAAAGCCTGCTGGTCCCAGACCCCGTCGCCTTGCTTGCTTTCTCTGAATCTTTTCATCCCTGCAAGTTGATTAAGTACTCCGTCTACTGTGAGGAAAATTTATCAAGTTCTGATCCAACTTTATGAGCGCGTCCACTGTTCATCTACCGAGACTGGCCTACCTTTGCATGTTCTATGTTCTTTACCTTTTTTTTTTTTTTAAGATGTTGGGGGATAAGTCTGTCGGCGAACACCTGCTGCGACCCACCCTTTATTTCAGCTTCATATCTGTTATAAAAGGGACTGATGTGGTGGGTTCGAGTTAGGTCGTGCAAGTCGATCTTAATTAGGATATAGATAGAGATGTCTCGGACTTATCTGCTAACTTCGATTTGTATGTATGCCAAAAGAAATGAGATCATCAGTCTTACATTATCTCAGTTTTGGAGATAATAACTATACGGATAAGTTTTTCTTTTCTCTCCTTTGGCATATGTTTGAGCAAATGCTTTGTTGTACCAAAGAAGTGATCATGAGATGATACATGATTGATCCATATAAAAGTGAGAAGATATAATACATGATATAATAGTAGGACCCATTTATATATATATTTTAATAAATGTCTTATCATGTGTGTTGTCACCCACTTCGTCACTTAATGCACGCCCAATTATATATGTATATAACAAATATTATTCCACAAATTATATATATATATATATAACAAATATTATTCCACAAATTTTAGTTACTTTTAGATTTGAACATGAAAATGCATTGTTTAACTTATTCAATAGAATAAGTTATTTTATTCTCTCGGTGAATACAACCTCATTTAAATGACCTCCATACGGAACAACATTAGATTTAGACTATATATGGCTTATAATTAACTCATCTTCAAAATCCTAATGCCAAGTTTCTCTTCTGTGTTTTGGTATCTGAAGGCTGCCTTGCCACAAGGGATCGTGCCATTTGTGTTTGCCAGGGAGTACAACCTGCACCCAGATGTGTTGAGCACTGCGTAAGATCCCAAAACCCTGAAATTTTCAGTACCACTCAAAATTTCATCTTAGTATATATGTTATAAATTAACAATTAAGCTGCTTTCTTCCTGATCATGTGATGGGTGCATACATATCTGTGTGTTTTGTAGGGTCATATTTGGGATGATAGTCTCACTGCCCATCACAGTGCTGTACTACATCCTGTTAAGCTTCTATGGAGGTTGAAGGATCACAAGGTGAGCAACTAACTTGTCACCCATCACTGGCCACTTACCTGCAGGATCCCTTGAGCCTAAAGTTCCATTTCCACCCACCCTAGTTAATGTTCTTTTCACTGTTTCAAGATGAACACAAATTAAACACAGTGAACTAGTCCTCCATCTTCTTTCTTGCTATATATTAACTGATTTAGACTGTTCTTATAACAGGTCCCCAGCTGAGGTTGGACTTGAGAAGGGGCTTAAAACATGGCACTGATGATGTATCTAGGAAGGGGAGGAAGGCATTTGGGAGAAGTCTTTCCCACCTGACATTTAACTTCTGTGCTTATCTGGGTGTACATTCTTAAGAGTTCATCATGTAGTGGCGACTGCAGTTGGGATGTCTCAAGGAAAAAATATTAATTTTAGGAGGTTCTTTTGTTTTTTGTTTTTTTTTCCTTTCCTTTTCTTGGTGAGGTTCATGTGGCAACATATGTATGAAGGGTTTTCTGATGATACAAAAAAATTTGGACCTTGTATTGTCATGAATACCCTCGGAAATTAAGACATGCCACTCGGACATAGTTTCATAGAAGCTTCTGTTTGGAATGGGATGAAACATGTTTGACGTACGACTAATTGGCCCGCTTGCCAATCCCATCTTTTGTTAAAATGAAGGTTTTTTTTACTAGGAAAACAGACGAAGGTGGAAATTGGATTAATGGTACATATGAACCATACTTTATGCGATATGAATTTCAGTTTTTTTGCATATAAACCATCTTATATTGAAAATTTGTAAGATTATCACTCTTGCATTTGTATTTGCACACATATTATCAGAGATGTCAAAGTGTGCAAAAGGACTACAGAATGGTCATTCTACACTAACCCATGCAGCAAAAAGAATTACTGATCAAACATGTGCAAGAAGAACATTGAATGGCCTTTTCAACACACTTTTGAGATTTTCAATGACATGTGTGCAAATACAAATCCAGGAATGATAATTAAATCTGTAACTTTTCCTGTAATAGTGGTTTATATCATTATTCTCTAACAACCTCATTCTCATGAATAATTTGGGACTTGGGAGCTCCATTGAGAGACCATAAGTTGGAGTTGTGATTGCCTAAACCATCTTTTGGAGAGTTACTTCATTCTTTTGGAGGTAATTTGATTCATCTGTGCATACCATAAGCAATTCTCAGCTCTTCTCTTCTGAAGGAAAAAAGCCCCATGTGTTCCCAACCTTCTTTGATGAAGTACAACTGGGAACATCTTTACAAATCCAGCTCAAATACCCAAAAAAAATTGTGCTTCCCCCACTATAATTTGTTAAAATATTATACTTTGAATGCAGGAATGCTTCACTTGTTATATTACTCTGTTTTTCTCTAAAAAATTGGATTCCAAAGATGCTCCAGTTCTCTCATACCAAATGTAAAATCATCTCTTTCCACTCCATGTGAACAGCATAACATGGTTTTCATCATTCACAGCGCCATATGTAAATCAGCACTCTACATGATCCATAAGCGGCACATATGATTTGAATCACTTGTTCATTCTTCTTTAACTTTGACCAGTTGGGGATTATACAATGCTACACAATAACTTTGGTTTTTTTTAAAGAAAAAAAAAAGGCCATTTCTGGTGTGAGAGCCCATGGCTTGTATCAGACAATGTAATGTACATGCAGCCAAGGGCAGTAATTATTGTGAAAGAATTAATGATTTAATTACATGGATTGATGAATTATGCACAGAATAACCCCATCGTCTTCTAAGTCAATTTCTGTGGTTGGCTTGACAAACTTCTCCAACCACCAATGACCAACCTGAGAACATATGCTCCATGTGCTGATCCAGCCAGCGACCAGAGGTGGTGGTTCTATGTATGATTGTATGCACATACCTCTCTGCACTCCACTTGTCGTGCACAAGGGAACCCTGTCTTAACAAAATTTCAGTCGAATATAATACAGCCTATATCACCCTTCACTTGATCTTTTCTGAATAAGGATCTATCCAGCATCCATCTTCCTCCACAGCTTTTTTCCATCTCTCTTGAAAAATATGCAATTCAGCATATGAACGCATTCTTACCTGCAAGAACAAGCAGCAGACCTGTTAAGCGTTTGTCTTCCTCCATTGTGAATGTACAAGTCCGTAGGCCAATGTCCAGTAGCAGTTCCTACTGCTTGAAGACAATAATCTCAATGTAGAATACTACCTTCTCATGATGATAAGCTAAAGTCCAACCAACAGTAGCATTCAGAGGTCATTTTGCTTGGCATAAAACACCACAAAAACATTATAATATACTCTATTTCATGTGTCTCACATATGTGACACTGTATGGTGTTTTACAGTATTTTATGTCAGAACAAACAGCTCCTAATCTCAATGGAATTTCTATTAACAGAAATTTAGCGAAACCTGCCATTCTGATGATAACTTAGAACGATTTCTGTATTGCTAGTAATCCACGGCAAAATAAATACTTCTTGAATGCCACTTACATTTAGTCTATCATCTTTCTGGGAAGACGATGCAGATGACACCTACAAGTTGAAAGATGACAGTCAGTCAGGCCAATTATAAATTGGAAAAAAACCTTAACTGGAATAGGAAAAGATGATCTTGCAGTTTAAATAAAATACGATTATATAGCAGCAAGCATAACCTGTCAGCAATTCTAACTTCCTCATCAGAAAGATCTCAACTGAAACACCAAAAGAAGCCAACCTCCAGATCCTGTTATGATTCAGAAGATGTAGCCACCCATTCAGCATGAACAGCAAAGGCTCATATGGAAGACCATCTAGATACATAGAAGGCCTTCTCTCTTCATTTATTCTCTCATCATCATCAGAGCATTATCCTATTATCTTCATTTATTCTCTATAATCCCTAACATGTGGTTCCCTGTACAGGCTATCTTTTCCTTTCTTCTTTCATCTCTGTTGGAGGACTCATCTTAACAGAGAACTCTGACATGGTCAGGTCAAGAGAAAATGCTGAAATTAGGAGAAAGTGTTGGGGTACCTTTGGGACGTGTTATCATCTAGTTCAGAGTAGGGGAGAATATAAAAAAAACTTGAGAATTTTAATAATGGTACATGGCATATGATTCAGGTGTATGTCATCTATCTCACTGCATTAAAATCCTCAGTTTGGAAACGACCAACAGTGAAATACAATACCACTGATCATGCACTACATGTTTTAAAAAATTCAAAAGCTGACAAAATAAACATCTCATAGTGATAGGAGACAATTACTGAACCATTGAGCACAGAACATCAACTACAAGCATAAGCACATCATGTTATCATGCATTAGTGAGTCAAAAACTTTTTAATATTACTCAGTTCATTTTCTCCTTTATTGTACAAAGAATCATTTAACATTCCATTAGGTTCAAAGGCATAAAAATGGGTTCATAGATAATAGACAAATATACAACTACAAATCTTATACCCAGGTATTTAACCTCATACCTTGGGAAGATCCAAACCACCAAGTGAAGGGATAGCCATATGATCAATATATTCAGCATCCACAACTCCAACCTTTTTAGTCCGCTCACCCTGTAAAAAGGTTATTTAGATATTTTGTGTTCATAAATTGAAAGTAAACTATGGTTGAAGAATTACCTGAGCACAGTAGCCAAGTTTGAAGTCGAGACCCCATGCATAGATCAGATCATTCTGAATAGGAGAAAAAGATTCTTCTAAGGATTCTGGACTTTGTTCTCTAGCATAACCATGATGAACAAAGAAATGCAAAAAATTGCAACATCAGGACATAGCAACTACCCGTGTACGGTGTACCTGAATCATATACCATGCACAGCGCCAAGCAGCTCTTGAGAACACCGGAGCCATCATTTCTACAAACCTGCAAAAATAATCTGGGTAAAACTATCCTGAATGCCCATTAGAAGAGTTTAGTACAAACATGATTTAGTTGTCAACCCAAGTGGTAAAGAAACTAAGATTATAAAAGGATAGCAACTGTTGATATAAATTGTCCATTAAAATTATAAAAGGATTGTACAACATACTACATGCCCTGATCCTGATTTCTCTAGATCAACTTACCATTAGTTTTTACAATGAGAAACCACCAAAAACTCTGGCAAAAAAAAATACTAGACTGGCTTATGTTGAGAAAGAAGCTGTCTTACCCTGTGCAGGGAGGACCAGTACTGTTCCCATAACATCTCCCACCACCAGTTAATTTGTAAAATCTCCTGTCAAGATAAACAGTCTCATGATGTCAAAAATTCATGCCAACAGTCTTCTGATGTTAAGAACTTACGCCAAGGTTCAACACTGGCACAAATTTAGATTTAAATGTTTAGCAATAAAACCTGTGCACTTTATTTCTCCTTTGACGTACGGTAATTTGATGATGAACTTTTGATCTGTCTGTAGAATCCAAGGCTGGCTGTGATATCTCTAACCCTTCCTCTTCGATGATTTTTACATACCTGATGATAAGATTAGCATTGCATATGACATGGCCGGTCCTCATAAAAAGGTACAAAAAGAAGTTATTGCATTCAGACACACCGTTTAGGATCAAAATGTTCAAGCCCAAGATCCTCATCCCAAAGAAAAATGTAACTATATTCAGCAACTATATCTGGATGCAGAAAACGTTTGGCAAACCACCTGTCATGATAAATAATGATTACTTAGACCACTGGATATAGAAACTATATTAGGCTCTTGATCAATATGTTTCACCAAACAAAATTATATACCATTTTGTCTGGTTGATTGCAGAGACATGCAGTACACTATCACACCATTGAAAGTGTGCCCACTCAGCCACAATGCCATCATAATGGAATAGCATGACAATGAAATCACTGGAAATGAACTGCCATATGATCAAAGTAAGTCATTATTTGACTCAATAAAGGCCAGAATAAATTTAAGACAATGAAAACAAATGGTGGAGTTATGCATTGACTTGAACCTTTCTGACAATTTGATCAACAATTTCCTTTTGCTTTATTCCAACTGCCATGGCCAATAAGTTCTTGGAAGTATCTGCACTTCTCTGATTTCAGAAACAACATTTTAATAAGATCATAAAGAATGGAAAATAAGAGGGGCTTTAATATTCATTATGATGCAAGTGATGTGTGATGTAGACTAGACTGGAGCTTGAAATTAGATGTGCATGACATCATTAAAATGGACGATGACAGTCATTAGCACAAACCTCATTTTCATCCCTTGACAGGAAATGAGCGACATCATATGATTATAGTCCTATATAAACCTGCCTCTTTTTTGTATTCACTGACTCTTCTTCATCAAACAGATTATAGATAATGCTAGATTTTTAATGTTAGTTCTCCACACCAACATAGAAAGATCCATCTAAAAGCCCACAACCATGCACTGAAAGAGAGAAGGCATTCCCAATGTATTCTTTTGTTTGGACCAAAAAAATCCTAGAGTTATTTCAAGAGTGACCATCACATATCTTCATCAGTTTGTCATTCTTGGGAATTTGGGAAGATAGTAGGACTTAGAAAAAGGTTCTTGGAAAAATCAGCAATGAATCTTAATCCACTTGGACATGCATTGAAACCCAAGAGAACTAGACAGATGATTCTCATTTGTATTTTACACTAAAAATCTTTTCACAAGGAATGAACCACTTAAGGAGCCCCTAAAGGTCGACGACTTGTGTGCCAGCCTAGTGATGATGATCAAAACTGAGTTAGGCCACAAGTTTACTTCTTCCAATAGGTACTGGTACTACAAGCAAGCAGTAAAGAAGCCAGTTACACAAAAGTGTCATGGCACAAGAGGTAATTTTAGTATATGTAAGATTTCAGCAACAATGCATACACAAAAGATGATCGTAACAATAAGTCCATTAGTTTAGGAGGTATAACTTAGCTACAGTTTCTTTAATGACATAACTTGTTTTACATACCTTATTTTCTTGAAACCCAAATAATGACTGCATTTCCAGGTTAGATGTCTGACTAACAATGCCCCTTGGCAACGACTTGCTTCCCAAAGGTTTACCTTGATCCTAAAAAATAGAAGACAATGAAACATATGAACATATGCAAAGTCCTTCAATGAGCCATAAAAGTTCTAAATGGCAAGAAATCATAGATCCTGGGGAAAAATCCTTGCAAAATAAACAAACCTTGCATTTAGTAGATGCAGTTGTTTGTATAGAACTAATTGTTTCCCGTCTTGGTATTTTCTGCACAATAGACAAGATCATTGCATGATAATATATCAATTCCATATAAATAAGTGAATAGAAAAACATAATTGAATAGCTTAAAAGTCATTGTTCCCGAGCACCAATGAGATCAATCAATTACATTATGAAAGAACTGACTAACAATTCATGTAGATACTCTCTTCAAAAGGACTGGACCGCAAAAATCAAAGATGCAAACCAGATGTTACATCAGTTGGATTGGGGGAAGGGTTTGGAAAAGAAGCAATGAGAGACATGAAGCATTTCTGATTACAACAAGTCCAGAAAGATGTTACAATACATGAAGCATTTCTGGTTTGGGAAAGAACCAGAACCAGATGGTACATCCTAGGACATTTTGCATCAGAAAACACTCCAGAAAAGATGACCATCACAGCCTCCACACTCATCTGCAGTAGTCGAAGGGGCAAAGTCCAACTTACCCAAATAAACACTCTTTACAGTAAACCAAAACACAGAGACTGTATTGCGCACAGTGCACAATCATTGGAAATTGATTGATGAAACCTACCACTTTATAGTCAGTAGCAACAAAGGCACATCCAATGAAGAAAAGCATGCAGGTTATCGCCACCGCAGAATAAATGCTGAGACAATATCTCCTTCTGTCGGCAGTATGCTCTGGTTGTTTGACCGCCTGTAAGCATGGAAGAGACATGGTGTTCAGGTTTTGTTGCAAAATATAGCTCTTAGGACAAAGATATAAATCAAAAAGTAAAGAGGCACCAGAGCTGCCACATTCAGAAAAAAATCAAACGCACTTCATATACAGGGGGGTTTTCTTCCCTGAAAAATACAATTTTCGAATGGTGGGCTTGCAACTAGTTTCACGAATCACAAAGCAAAGAAATTTCAAGCAAAGTATATCTATGAAGTACCTTTGCAGGAAAAAAAAAAAGCTGAAAGGAGAAAGAAGAGTAAAAAAAAAAAATCCAAACCAAACGGGACTCGAAAAGTGAGCCAGTATCTCCTGGCGAAGCCTGTTTAAGCAGTTGGTGGATCGAATTCTCTAGGGTAAAGTGCGATGACATGGAAAAAGTTCAAGGAGGAAGTTCTCTGCTTCGCCTGATATGAGTAAACACGAATTATGGTTTCTGTTCTCGGGTGGTTCTTCCGAGCGGTTCATGTGGACAACCAGAAGTAGGCACAATGGCCTTGCATGATCTGTAAAGGGTGGAATATGGATACGGCAAATTGATACACACAAAACATACCGACAAGAACACAGAGAAGACGGGTGGATGTGAACAGAAAAGAAAAAAAGGCTATCAAAAATCAAACTCCCATCTAACTGTATCAGAGGAAGGAAACTTATCAAAAGTTACTGCAGGGCACCAGAGCAGTACCAACGACGGATACGAAATTCGATTCGAAAACCCCATTAGACAGACGAGCAGAAGAGAAAACCACAGCGGCAAGGAAGTGGGCAGGAGCAACTTACGCCATTGGAGAGCTTAAACTTCGTACTCCACCTAAACCATGTCGAGGCCTGCCAAACCACCATGAACAACAAACCTTCAGAGAAAAAAGAAAAAACAGAACTTTTTTTTTCTCTGTAATCTGGGCTGAACCCACCATCACTAAACTTGCAACTATTGCATAGCCTCCCAAGGATCAAACACGGGCAGAGTTCTCCCCACCAGAGCCACACAGACACGCAGAGATAGAGAGAGAGAGAGAGGGGTGGTGGCGTGGATCCCTGCTCTTCGCAGAAGTTCTTTTCTTCCTTTAGCTTTCCTCTGCCCTTGTTGCAAGAAGTCACAGACGTCTGAACAACGACGCAGAGAGAGAGAGAGAGAACGGAGGACTAGGGAGAAGAAAAAAGACCGATCTTTTCGTCTATGAGAGGCTTAACAAACAGCTGGCTTCGTTCAGGAACCAGGGGAGGACCACCCGAGGGGCACCTCCCTTACATAGGTACCCAACGTCCGCGGCGTGGCGGCGGCGCTGGGGTGGCCCCACCAGGCGAACACCGCCCCGCCACCAAACCCACCCCACGAGGCCGCAGGCGACGCGCCCATGCCCAGGAGCGTGCAAGGTGGCCGCTGTTTCGGCTCCGCGGCCACTGGATAACCCAGCCTCCCAGGACCTCGACTCCGCCATCAAAACTGCCTGCAATTAAGCTTCCAGTCCGCGTCAGGAAAGCTTCCATCACGACGACGACGATGGGGTCCCAAAAAAATGGAGTCAAAACAAATTAAATTTAAATTTTTGATAATTTATTTCCGTCCATCTGACCTTTTCTCCGGCTTGGATTATGATATTATATTGATATGATGACGAAATTTCCCAAAAAAATATTGTGTTATTTTTAACTATCTAAAATTAATATTAATAACATAAAATTGGGTTTATGATAAGCCTACACGGCTACACCTCATTATGGTATGCATTTAAATAAGTCCTAATTTTTAGTTTAATTTTATACTATTTTTTTTATAACGAGAAAATCCCACCCCGTTGGCAGCCAATAAACTTCCGATTATATTATTTAATTAATATATTAGAAATTAATCAGGCCCCTTCCTTTTATACAAGAAGTTATTTTTTTTTCAAAAAAAGGGAATTACCCATTTTGCCCCTTCGGACATTCTTGTCCGAATCGTATGGCGTCTCCTCTCCAACGTCCAACTCAGCCGGCTCGGGTTGGCTCCTCCGCTTCCAACTCGGGTTGGGGGCGGACCGGACTCGGTCCGACCATCCGCTTTAAGTTTTCAACCCTTAACTTTTTTGTATCTATAAGAAATATCATCTGAAATTTTATTTTCAATATATATGTATAGATATTACAAGTTTGGATATAGATAGCCATAAGAGCGAAGAATAATACCCATATTTTGTAAAAGGTGCATGAATACAAATTGGATAGTTCATATATATTTAAGAGGAAAATAACATTAAAAAAATATGAAACCCATTCATGTGTTTGATCCTCTCAAGAACAAGAGGCATGTTTAGGGTTGAACATAATTCAGTCCAAATTGAAAAATTAAATCGAACCAAACTGAATTAGTCGATTCGGTTTGGTTTGGACGGAAGTTGGAATTCAATTTGGTTTCACAAAGTGTGAAATCGAATCGAACAGTATAAATCAAATAAATTAATTTTTAATATAATTATAGTAATATTTGTATATTATGAGGATTAAAAAGTAGTTATATGACTAAATTTACATATATATTAATTTTAATTTTATTTTATTATATAAATACTAATAAATTTAATCATAATAAATTAACCAAATCAAACTGAAATAAATTCATTTCAATTTAGTTTGGGTTGGCACTCCAATTCGGTTCGATTCAGGTTGACCAAAAATGGGTCAATTCGGACCGAATCGGATCAATGACCACCCCTAGACATGTTAACCCCTTGATATCTTTCTCACGAGCAAAGTTCGCCATAATGTAAATACCACTCATATCGTATTCTTCGTGGCATGATATGTTATCGAGAGTATCATATCATATTGGTATGGTTCGGCCCAAAAAAGATTTAAATTTTAATTATAAAAAATAAAGAAAGAAAAATGAACAGTGGATGTGTCGTCTATATTAATTTGTGAATCAAACTTTCTCAAACACAGTACAATACAGATATATTGTACACCTTGTACAGTAGAGTACGTCCAGCAATGCTCATGAGAGTCCCACAAGAAAAATCTCCCTCAAATATGGAGTTGATTGCAGGGACATATGTGCAAAAAAAAACCATATTATATAGTTAACTCATGAGATGATACTGCCTTAGACATCTGATTAACAAAATCTCTAATTATCTAGATGAACTCCAAATCAAAGAACAAGTAAGGTGAGAAGCATGAACATGCATGAGAGTGAAGGGATGATGGTTGATGGAGATGGGATTGGATTAGAGATCATGAAAGGGAGTTGAGGTTTTCTATGGGGTGGATGCCTATCCATTCCATGTAGTGGTGCCAGACCCATTTCATAGAAATTAAAGAGAAGGCATGTGATCATATAGATGTTGTTCATGATGCACCCCTCCACCTGTAGATGACCCCCTCCAAGTTGCTTAGAAAAGTATTGGGGTCCCCCAACTTTTTGTTCTTCACTGTTGGGAACCCATGATGCTCTTGCTTGTTGTGAAAGGGACCCCAGATGAGCATATATAGTCTCTGGTCCACTACACCCTCAAAGGTCACCACCCCCTTCAAGAAGTTGGACTTTTTCTACTAGTAGGGCTGTGTATTATAATTCAATTCAAGTTAAAAAATTAAATTCGATCGAACCATTCGATCCGATTTGATTCGATTTGGAGCTCCATTATTCAATTCGAATTAAAAAGTCAAACTGAGTCGATTCGATCTAGTTCGATTCAATTTGGAGCTCCATTTGATTCAATTCGATTTTATAATTTGTAAAATTCGATCAAATGGAATAAATTGAATAAATCAATTTTATTATAATTATTAATATTATATATTATATATAAATATTTAAACATAACTCTATTCATACATTTAACTACATGTACATATATAATTTTATCATCATTTTAAATATATAAATATTAATAAAATCATTCATATTTAAATTAATAAAAAAATTTAGATCGAACCGAATTGAATCCAAATAATTTTGGTCCGAAGAGAGTTCAGTTCGACTCGATTTACCTAAAAATTAGGTTAATTAAACCGGGCCAAACCTACTCGGGCAAAGCCCTGCCTACCAGCATGGTATTGTAGGATTTGAGAACTTCTGGCCCTCTCTATTACCGGTTAGGATAGGCTCGGATAAATAGTGTCAGATCAGTAGAAAAGCTCAAAGTTAATTTTTTGCTTCCCTTCTTAGATAGCTTCAAATATGACAAGTTAGCATAGTTAGACACTCGTACATACGATATGATTTATTTTAGATAAGATAGTTATTTGTAAAGTTTTCTGTCGAAATTAATTTTACATTTATCCGGGTGGATAGGTCCTTATCTTAGGCATCTATCGGATTATCAAACCGGATAGTGGCTCATGCATGATGCAATAAAAGGTAAAAAAAAAAAAAAATCTCATTTTTGTCACTTGCATTCATATCCTAAGATTAGTTTCACATTTAAGTAATCAAACTTGGGATTTGTTAATGATGGGTCATGGTGTTCGATCCGGATCCGATGGTCTACTAAGGATTTGTACACAGAATGACTAGCTTGTTAAGCATCGTCGACTTATGTACAAAGAAAAGTCCAAGTCGAGTCCAACTTGGGTTGGGATTTGCACAAGTTTCTAGAATCTGATTACAATTAGAATGTCAAGTCTATTGAGCTGCATTATGACTTTTCCTCTCTGTCGATCGACTAACCACGATACAAAGTCTAGCATCCCAAAATTCCAAGGTCCAACTGACTCATACCTCTGCACCTAGAAAGACACACCATCGCCAAGGCTCTTTGGTAACGTGATAAGAGGGTTTATCCCCCTTTTATCACCGATTTTATGTCCACACGTAATTTGGTAACCGAGATAAGATAAATAAAGATGATAAAACTTAAACATGATAAATGGGTGATAACTTATCTCTCTCATTGAGGGGGAATAAAAGTTATCTTTAGAGATAACTCATTAATTATTATTATTATATTTTTGAAAATTGTGTGTGTACATTGATGGAAATATAGTGTGTAACATGGTCGACACATGGCAACAATCGGATTTAAACATGCAAACGCAATCCCACAGAAAGCAAGCATATGGGAACAATTCAGATAACAACAACCAAAATATATTATACATGAGATGGACAAAGTGCATCGATAGATACAGAAATAAATTAAAGTGCGCAGTAGAAGCGCCAAAAAGAGACTCCTCTTAAAGAAGATATCGCCCCCACAAGAACAGTGCGTCGGGTATGGCGGTCTTCTTCCAGGATACGACTACCACAACGAGATTAACATTCGCACTTATGCTATATCGTAAAAAATTATGCAATCGTAAACCTAATCCTCTTTATACGGAACAGAAGGGAAAGAGAGCGTGCACCGAACACCGGCGAGACACAGCGAGAACGGTCGGACACAGGCACAGCGAAGGCGAGGCCAAACGTCCGAAGGTGTGCTACCGGCCGGGGAGAGCGATGCAGACGGGAGACCGAGAGTTGGAGCGAGCAGATAGCGAGCGGTTCCTCAGAGAGTCAAACAGGCATCTTCTCCGAGAAGAAAGAGCGTAACCGTGATTAGAAATCTCTAATCGCGCCCCTTAAACGCCACACGCACGTGCAAGGCAAAACAATGGACCCGGTTTGGAGAACCGGCCCAAACAGCTCCAAATTCTCCAAGAAAGGGCAAAAACACAATTAGAAAAAGTAAAAAGATGCTAAGGCAAGCCGGCTGGACTGCATCACCACACGCACGCACGCGCCCAGCCCGGCTCGGCGGCGCGCGTGTGTGTTATGGTCAATCATAGCTTCATCTTTGTCTATAAGACATAGTCTCCTACACCTTTGGGGGTATAAAGCCCTTATACTCTTTTTGAGTTTTCAATATGGGACTAAAGACCTCACACATAAGGAGACCAAGCTAGCACACCCTTTACTTCATCAATCTTGGTTTTCCTTTCTATTATAGATTGCTCCCTTAACACCCTTTACATCCAACATACATTTATGCACAGGTAAATGATGTCAAATTAGAGATAAATAGGTGATAACTATACATACTGTGTCACATCATATCACATCACATTAAAAGTTATCTCCTACATAATTATCCCTTATTTAAACCATTCTCAAACCAAAAAAATCCCTAAACGCGAATAATTTGTACCTGATTTATTTATATTAGTCCCCTTATCTCGTTATCAAAGTTCGAGATTTTAATCTACACCAAGGATCTGGGTTCAACTTCGGCACCTATTTTTCTCTCTCAACTTTTTTAATTATATATATATATATATATTACTTTTCTTACTCTTCTTCTCGAGTTGGCATTGACTTAAACCTAGGAAGGATAACTCCAAAACCTCCTCCCCGCGTTGGCTTTATAGATCAGGTGATGTCGACACCGACATTAGCAATATAGATAGTAGCAACAACTTCGCTTCCCCCTCCATGAACTGATCCAAGTAGTCCTCTCAAATCCACTTGAGGTTGATTCGCAAAATCCTTTTCAGATTGGGGATGGACCTTATCAATTAACCTTGAGAAAGAAGGATGTGATCACGAATTAGTCGTATGTTGGGTTTCAACTCATATCTCAACCTGTGCATAGACCCAAATACTACTAGGTCAAAATGAGATCCAAATATTTTATATATATTGGCTATAATGATGCTGACAACTAGAACCCTATTAAGTCCGTTATCTCTAAACGTTCCAACACCCTAAAAACTTGATTTTTTTTTAAGGCCAAGAAAGGTCAAAATTTTATTAATAAGAGTAAATTGTAACAATCATAGGAAATCGAAGTACAGAAAACTAACAAAATGAAGCAAACTTAAAACTCCATAGAAGATCTATCTCATAAATGAGTGCGCTTAAGAATTACCCGAGACCTTGATATTCGTTCTTGAGATCTTCTGTAATTTCTCAAGGTGTTTGATAACCAAATAAGTTCTAATAATGAGATGGGTTTAGCATTAAAAGTAAATACTTTTCCACTTTAAAATTAATCTTGTTAACTTACTTGCGAGTTATCAGGACTTATCCCAAGTAACTCCGAATACTAATTAAAGTTAATAGAGTAATGGTTCTCAGTCTAGGCGCTATCTTATCATGACGTCAAAGTTTAAAAAAAAAAAATGTTAACCTTTGTTAATTGATCTGTGGTTACTATCTGGTTGTTAGAATAGACCCAAAACTACAGTTATGGAACTCAGACCAGGTTCAAAATTTTAAAATTCCGAGTCCACAGGCGCAACCCGGACAAGAAACCCGGGACCTTAACGTAATATTGCGCAAAGAGGGGCCATTTTGGTCCATCAGTTGTAAACTTATGATGGTCAGAGATTACGGCTCCCCCACTTAAGCACAGGCACGTTTTTGGTTAACATGCATGGTCCAAGGACTAGGGTTAATCCATAATTAACCTTCTTAATTACTTAACACAATGCAGCAATTATAGAGGGCCGGAAGCCTTTGAGGAGCCAATGGTAACGCCTCCTATTTTTGACTCCCCTTTTATTCCTCAAAAATAGTTAATAAAAAATGTCCCTACCACAACAAGTGCTACACTTCTTCAAAGAGAAATGATATGTATTTATTATGAGATAGATAAGCAGAGACGGATCTAATATATGTTCAGTGAGATCTTATAATTTTATTGGATAAAAAAATCATATTATGAAGATATTTTTTCATCATAAATGACCTATTAAATTTATATGAGTGTATTATTAAAGTTTTATTAAAATAAAATTCTAAATCTACTACTGTAGACAAGCACTCGTCCCTATGTTTTTAAGACGGGTACAAAGTAGGAATCGATCTTCAAATATGTGAATCTAAAGTAAACTTGGGTTTGAATGAGATATTTGAATAGAGCCTTATAAAAAAATCATATTAGGAAGATATTCGAATAGACGGGTACAGAGACGGATCTAACATATGTTCAGTGAGATCTTATGATTTTATTGGATAAAAAAAATCATATTAGGAAGATATTTTTTCATCATAAATGACCTATTAAATTTATATGAGTGTCTTATTAAAGTTTTATTAAAATAAGATTCTAAATCTACTATTGTAGATAAGCACTCGTCCCTATGTTTTTAAGACGGGTACAAGGACTCGATCATCAAATATGTGAATCTAAAGTGAAACTTGGGTCTGGATGAGATATTCGAATAGAGCCTTATAAATATTTGAGAATAGTGTTTAATTAGTCTCTTTTGGTAAGAGATAAGTTAATCCTAGTTAAATCTTGATAAGCTCTTGTAGTATATATGTGAGCATAGAGCTCAAATTACTTCTCCGCGCACGGAGGAGGGTGTGTGATCGATTGCCCTTCCAAGTTAATCTGTTTTCTTTATCAAAGTAGAAAATATGATATAATGGTTGTACCCTAGAACAGACTATATATACATATATGATCAAACTAGGAAAAGGGAGAAAAAAATCGGTGTTTAATTGTCTACCCAAGAATAAAGTATCTGAAGTTTGGTATATCATTATATAAAGATACAATGGTACATGGCGTCCGAAGTTTAATCTCATATATATATATATATATATATATATATATGATTAAATTATTGATGAAATGATAAGTTAGACATTAGGTAGCAGCTATATGGTGTCAGCTAGATATTGGGTACAGAAGTTGACATTTAAGTAATAAATTCGTCAAATTTTCCAGGTCTTACTCAAGGGAGAAAGACTTGAACACAGAGGTAGTGATTCTATTAAATAATGACACATAGCTATTCTAATTAATTATTAATATGAGAGTAGTCTTTTCATATGGTACTTTATAATTATTTTACATACTTCAGATATATATTAACTACTGTTTAGAAGGTCTTATTGGAGTCCATTGATGACCAGCCTTATTGAAACGGATGTGTTCACGGCCTTTAAGACTGTCTCTGTCGACTTCTTCCAAATTAAGGTGATGTGGACCGAGGAACTCCACTTTAGAAAGCACAAAAGATGGTGAAACGTTTACGCAACTCTTTCTTCCCCATTTGCCTAACAAGACTTTTTTTTTTTAAATAATAATTTAGGAGTCAAAGTTACATGCAAGCATACCCTCACTTGAGTTCGAATATGAGATCCCTCCTTCCCCGCTCCACCAGTGTCCAACCCACCTACCGGCAAAGGATAAAGAGAAAGACTTGGGTCTGTTTGTTTGGACGGAAAATTCAGATGAGGAAGTAGTTTTCAAGAAAACTTAACTTTTTATATCATTTGATACCATTGAAAATTAAAATTTAGAAAATTAAATCACAAAAAACCTAAATTTTGGCATCCGCGGGAAACCGCAGATGCTATTTTCCTAACCGCCATCGCTGCAGTTTTTACAAGTGTTTCTACGGGAACAAGTTTAGCACTATTCATATAAGTTACATTTTTATTTGTTTTCCACTCATTTAAGTAGTTTTTGTCAAATTTAATTATTTTTATTAGTTAATTTAATTTTATTTTTTATTAAAATATCTACAGAATACTATTGATTCAATTGTGTTTTTATTTTATTTCTCCTATTTTAAATTATCTTTGTCAAAGTTATATGCTTTTCATTAGTTATCTAATTTTTTAATTTTTAAAAATATTAAAAATAAAAAATAAAATAAAATAAAAAATTGATGAATAGTGTTAGTACACATGAAGTATATGACTCTCCCTTATTTGTGTGGATCATAAGATCTCATACCCTTCCATACAACTTTATATTAAACCTGACAACCAAATAGATAATTACGTTTTTATTTTCACGTAAAAGTTATTCCGTGAAAAATTATTTCCCTATTAAACTATTTTACATACAACCAAATGGACCCTTATTGTATTTACATATTGTACTTTAAGTGTGTGGAGGCCTTTTCCTTATTGGGCCGGAGCGGATCAGGCCTACACTTGAGTAGGGATGATGACAGTCGTCGGAGGCGAACGAGGGTCCTGCAATCACCAGAAAGGATCAGGGGGGCCCGGTGAAGACCAGGGAAAACCCTCCGATGCTAAAGTCAGTGAGAGACTTGAGAAGCAGGGGGTCTTCGTGTGTGAGGGTGTGTTCGCGTGAGTGAGAGCGTACCTCTGCATGGCCCTGTACCTGTGTATTTTATAGGCATGGAGGTTACCTGAGCCTGTTTATAGACGAGGGTCTTGAGAGATGGGGACGGAACGTCCCTTCATGGCGCCGAAAAGGACGCGCCAGTTGGCGCCCTTAGCGAGGAGTTATGTGTTGAGGTGCCCGTTGAGGGGCTCTGCAGTTATTGCTCCCTTGAATGTGGGGAAGCAGCGCGGTGCCCAGTGCTCAGGTACTTTGGTGATTGCGGGCTCGAGCAGGAGCCGTCTGATCTGTTCGGTAAGGATAAATCCTGTTCGAGAAGCCAGTGCGGTGTTCGAAAACTGCCGCTGGGACCCTTGGGCGCTTAGGAGCTGAAGCGTGTTCGGCAACCAGTTGGCTGAAGCCGAGGACACGTGGCGCGAGAGCCATAGGCGTTTTACCTTGCTGGGTCTTGATGGGTCTATGGGCCTAGGAGACTAGAAATAGCCTCTACAAAGTGTAATATAACTACACAATAATTTATGTGATACTTCTCACATGAAGAGTGATAAAGTGACAATCTAATTGTTAAATACCACATAGTCTTATAAAACAAGACTTTGGATTTCTATCTAGCATCAGGGACATGTGTTGATCTCCAAATCCCTTGTGAGCTCATGTAATGGGACATTTCGTCAGGTGGATGGGAGGTGGTCGGGGTTCGAATCCTAACACTTTGGGTTTCTAATTAAGACGCTCCTAGTGATCTTTGAACCACTAAGCTACCCAACAAAAAAAAAGTGCTGATCTCTAAATGAAGCTAGTCCCCTAAAGACCATCTCTATCGATTTAAAAGAACTTGTGTCTAATGTGGAAAAGAATGACTTGGAGATCTGACAAGTACTTGTTTGATGTCCATCTTCACATGTAGATATATAGATCTTATAACTAGCATTAAGTAGGTTACTTCTACTCACATGTGAAGACGAATATTTGCCCTCCATTGGTATTAATAATCATTTCTCAATATCTAATTATCCATTTATTCTTAATATGTAACTCAATGTAAAGCATCGAAAGTTGGTAACCTAGCTAGGCATATATATGAATATACTAATACTCAATCACAAAACATTAAAGAAAAGTATATATATGTGATGAAGTTGGTCTTACGAACGCATGCATGGATTGTTGAAGATCGACTTCAAGGAGTTCAAGATGATAAACTCACATATGTTGATGGATGAACAAATGACACTGCTAACATCATGGATGTCAATGCCGATGTTGCTCGATGTATATATAAGAAGTCAAGTTTAAAAAAGATTCACACGGTCGATCTTTCGATGCTCAAGTCAAATGTCAAGTCGAGAAGGGGACCAAAGGAAGAAAAAATATGCAATGGGGATAGAGAGAGAGAGAGAGAGAGTGAGAGTGAGAGTGAGTGAGTAGATACACATGTTAGATCGAGATCTCTAATTGAGATATGAAACCTCCTAACCTTACTTACGGCAAGGATAAATTGCTTTTATATATAAATGAGGAAACGAAAGTTGAATGGGATTCCGTGTCCTCGTTAAATTGGGAGATTCCTTAGAATGTTGGCATCTCAACTAAGATTCCTAGCAGGATCGGAGGGCAATTTCCCTACTAGGTCTTCTTCCCATGCGTTTGCGTCTGAATCGAACTCTTCTTGAGCTGCTCCTTAATTTTTCTACGTTGACGCCGCCTAGTGGGCCTAGGTCGAGCTGGGCCGAGACCCCAATTGGGTTGGTCAAGCAGGTCAATGCAATAAAACTTTTGCAACTTTTATTTTTCCCCAACACGCCTTAATTGCAAAGATTATAAGCAGGTGAAGAACACGTCAAGTCAGGGAAAGAACCAGCTTGGATCGTCGTCTTCTGGTTTACACTTTGGAACCGATCTCATCAACCGGCGGGTTCGTCGCCAGTGGGCTCTTCTTCAGACTTCTTCAAGAGTTGACTTGTTCTGATTGGCATGCACGAGAAGACGTGTTCTTCACACCGCGTACACATGCACGTACGACCATTAATCCAAAGAATAGTACTGCTTCCTTCGTCTTGACCTCTCAAGTTTCTTAATTTGATTTTTTTTTATATATTCACGGCCGATGGGAACTTACCCACAGGATTCATGCCACAATTGTTTTCCTTTTTCCTTGTTGGTCTCCATTAATTTTGTTGTCTCATCTCTGGAACATTAATATATTCCAGGCTTTTTAGCAGAACTCAAACAAAGGGACATGGTGGGCACTGCTCATATATGTGAATAAGGCTTGCATGGTATGTTCACATTTGAGAAATAACATCTTATTAATGCAAGTTCCATCTACCTAATGATCTAGGTAGGCATCTTAAAAAATTCTTTTATGGGGGTTCCGAATTAGCAGTGGTAACAACCAGTGGAGGTGTATATATATATATATATATATGGGTGGTGGTAGGAATTTGGATCTAGTACTGGATGGGACACAACCCTGTGGGAATTTAGTTAAAGAGATGGGTTATGCATGAGATAGCAAATGGTATTTGTTTAATGGTGGTTCACACAGAGACGGCGTCTGGGATGTGGAATGTTTGGTCGACGGTGTCTGGGATGTGGAATGTTTGGTCATCAGATAGTATAATTGTGTGATTTCACGTTTCAAGAAGGTGACTCCGAGGGATAGTTTAAAAGATAGGGATCGCTTGACATTCAAAGTGTTGTTTAGGTTCCAGATCTAGGCAGCGTTTGGAATGACGACGGCGGAAGCCGAAATCGACAAAAGTCGATTTCAGGGGTTTGGTATACGTTTCACTTTGTCGCCCGTGTCGTGCCCTGCCATTGCGGCTGGGCTGTTAAAAAAAAAAAAAAAACACAGACGTCGCTCACCTTCGCGCCACGTCCACACCAGCGGAGTTTTCGCAGGGGATTCCGCAAAAGCAGCACCCGAGCCGCTTCCGCAAAAAGCAACTGTCGTGTTTCCTTCTGTCTATCTCTCTCTTCTCTCAAAATCACCCCATACACAAAAGCCGAGGACACCTTATAACATTTGGTACCGATTGTGGAGTTGTCAGAGATTTTGTACCTCAAAATCTCCCCAACTCCGTTTCCAAACACTGCCTAGCTAAACATGCTCACCCCCTTCTCCTTTACTTTGAACACACTCATCTCCTTTGTTCCTCTTCTTAGATCGATATCTTACTTAAGTGTTGGAGGGTTAATTCCAAAAATCTCTTCCTAGACTTGACTTCTATAGATGTAAATTTTATGACTATCCTCCCAGAACTTATCTTATAATCCATTAGGCCCATGTAGCTTTTGGTCAATCTTTGGTTCACGCACACTTCAGCTCCGAAGTAGGGCTGCCAATGGATATCCAATTTCTGACTTTTCGATCCGTTTCCGACCTTTCCGTATCCGTTTTTCCGTTTTCGATTATTTTCCGATTTTCTGTTTCCGTTTCCGATAAGATATATTTTGTATTTTATTTACAAAATATATACTCTTAAAATCTTATTTCTTAATATTAAAAAACTTTAGACTAAGTTTTTAGCTTCTCTTTAATTTGTAAATAGAATATAATTAACTTATCTCTCTGGTAGTATGTATTATGCATATTATTATCAAAGTCATCTCTTTTACCATTACTTTTAATACTATATACATCTACTATTTGATCGTACAAAATGTTTCCGATTGGTTTCTGTTTCCGACCCGTTTCCGATTTTCTTATAGGAAATGGATGCGGAAAGTACAATTTTCGATTCCGACTCTGACCCGTTGGCAGCCCTACTCCAAAGTCTCTTAATGGCAAGAACGATTGTCGCCCATGTTTCTTGGCGACGGGCTTTGTTGTCATCAGTTCATTTCTACCGGCATTTCATTTTGCCGCTCAAATGCTCTTGATCTAATATAATTCTGATAGAGTAATACTTCATGCACATCATGCACATTTAATTAATGTGAAGTGAAATTATTATAGCTTAGTCACCTCCTATGTGATCAATCCATATGAAAATATAAAAAGATATGGAACGAGAGGCATCCTCACACAACAAGACATTACTATGCACTCTAACATTACCCACTTTAATATACATCTCCTAATGATGGGCATGATCTAAACCAAAGTTCATAGACAACTAATAACCCAACCTTCTTACATATATGGGTGACCTTGATGCACAAATCCCCTCCCTCTTCCCTAAAGGCAGAACCTTCCCAAGGATGAACCCCAAAAGGAAGAAGACAGACCATGTTGCAAAGGGAGCTTTTTCTCTCTTGTCTCATTACAAGAAAACAAGAAAAAGAAACCAGAGATGAGGTATGAGTCCAAGGGAAAGGACAAGGTGTAAGGAATCAAGTCTCACCAAGCAGGGTCTTGGACCAGAACCACTAATGTTATCTCCTGGTATCTTTAGGGCACAGTTTCCTCTTTCCATGCAGATTCTTCTTGGACTCACAAGCTGGGAAATCCTTTTCAGAGTTCAGAAGAAAATGACAAGGAAGAAGTGGGGAAAGTAGGACCCAAGCTGTGGACCATGAGAAGCCCCCCACCACCACACTGATCATGGATGGCCATAGAGTATATATATATATATATATATATATATATATAGAGAGAGAGAGAGAGAGAGAGAGATGACTTATTGTCCATCCGGAGTAGGTACTCATTCGGTATCCATCATGTGAGAATGAGTACCAAATGGGTATCCATCTTGGGAAAATTTTAAATATTTCTCAAATATTGATGTTTGCTAGTTGGTACTTGAAAATTTGTGATTCCAAAACTCTTCTTGTTCTCTCTTTCCTTGATGAACAATCTTCTTGTAGAATTGTCAAAACTTTAATTAGACTATCTAAATTTTAGGATCAAAGTGAACTTGGATCGAAAACTTTAATGAACTTGGACCATTTTTCTTGCCTCGTATCCATCTCAAGATTCTCAACCGTATCCCATTCTTGACTCTATCTAACTTGACAAATCTTATAACTTTTAGGCGTGTTTTAAGGGATTCTATGACTGCCTTGGTCTGTGGTCATCCCTCAATGGGCCAAAATCCTCTTTACACCAACCCCTAAGTAGAGACTCTATGATGGGCCAAATGTTACTCGGCCCATTAACGCTGGGCCTCATAAGATTTGTTTTTCCCTCTAACTCAACAGCCCCATAAGGTAATGGGCCAAAGAGAGAACATCGATGCAGCCCAATCAGGTGTGGAAAACATCTCACAATTAGGGGTGTACAACGGTTCGGTTTCCATTGAACCGAACCAAACCGGTTCGGTTTGGTTCAAACCGAATTCAGCTCCTTGGCGTTTTCTGGGCGAAATATAGGCATTTTTTGGGAAAAAGATAGGTAAAAACTTGGTTTTTGCGGCGCCTGCGAGTTTCGAACTCGCGCCAGCGCGCCCGCGGTGCCATAGAAAGCGCTTCTGTCACTACGCCACCGGCGCTTTTTTGTTTAAATATATTATTTATATAAATATATATAAATATTCAGTTCATTTCGATTTCTCAGCCTCAAACCGAACTGAACCGTGAGGTCCATGATATTTTGCACAGCCCTACCCACAATGGATGTAGTGTTCTCCTCAGGTTCAGCGGCCCAACTTTCATAAAGGAAGTCGACCCAAATTATGTATTTTTCTAGGTCTTATTGCACACATATATATAACCATTATGAGAGGTTAGTGTGGATCAACTTCCCACCTTGTATGCCTATTGCAGGGGTATTAGTCTAATATGGGCTGCCTTGTTAATTGGATGAGGAGAGCTCTCTCGTTTATCACTTTTGATCACTAAAAAGGTGATTTAAAAATGCAGATAGGCTATCCAAAGTTACCTGAGAGTAAACTCAAATAAAAGATGATATCTCTATCCTATACCCTTTCACTGTAGATAAAAGGTGATAAAAATACATACATACTCTAAACATATATAGATAGAATTTGATAGAGGTCACATCAATATAAATTTCATCTATATATATTTGAGGTGGATGGTATCTATTTGCACCTAATATGTTAGAGAGTCATTTTCATCTTCTTATAGACTTGACAACAAAACTTAAACACTGACTACCTAATCCTAACATGAATGGACTTTGGATCAAAAGTTTTTTATTTCCCATGCTTATAGGATGCTATGCTCTCGTACTTCTTAGGCTTGTGGGTTAGTTAGAAAATGGCTCTGCATTGCCTAGAGCAAAAGTATATCTACCAGTACAAAGTCCAATCCATTCATCATCATTAGAGAACGACTTGATGCAATTACCTAAGTATAGTAAATCAACTCCGGTAGCAAACTTAAAATTCACCATTTTAGAATCTACTAATCACTATTTATGAGTCCAAGTACCATTTTGAAGTCTAAAATCACTGTTTACGTAGTGTTAAAACTATAAGGGTAGTATTTATTAGCCTAAGGATAGTATCTATGAGTCCAAGGGTAGTATTTCTAAATCTGCGGGTCAGTTTGATAAGGTACCCCTGGTTAAAGTTGGTTTTTTACTTTGGGGTGAGTGGGTAGACTAACCAGGGGTACCCCTGGTTACCCCTCTTTTTTGTGGGTAACTCTACCCCACCTCAAAAGGTGGGGTAGAGGGTGGTTAACTTTTTTTTTTTTTCAATTTTTTTTTAAAAATTATCATTAAATTGTAAATAATATTTTATTATATATCTCTTAAAATTATAATTTTTTACATTCCCTTAATAAAGATAAATAGAGTCAAAGTATATAGTTGACTGAAAAAAAGAAAAAATAACCATGGATAATCTAACCAACCATCCAAAGTAATTTTCTAGGAAAAGGTGGGTTAACCCACCCATGGGTAATTTACCCATGGGTAAATTAACCTCCTCTCAAACTGGCCTGCACTTGCAACAAGTGACTTTTTCTCGTCATTAACATGTTTTAAATTGGATACCAAAAACGAGCATAGTCTAAGCGGGTGTTTCACTTAACAAACTTTGATGAGGCCCAAAACGATTAATGGGCCAAGCATAGAATTGGTTCGCACATACGGGACCTGACGCAACCCAATAAGTCATGGGGCCCAACTTTCACAACGGTGGTAAACTCAATTACAAATTTTTTCCTTATTACATATGAATATATAAATTCCTAATTCCTAATCAATAACATAAAAAACATGTGTTTCAGTAATTTATACCTAGCTTTTTTTTTACTCATTTATACCATTACACAATTAATTTATGCAAATAAAATCGCCATGTGCCATAATATGTGGTCCATTAAAATTTAATAGTGGTGGTATAATTAAGGACAAATTAATTAAAAGTCTCTATCAGATATTTGACTTATTTTTTAATTTCTGATAGAGGTGTAACTATCTCCTGTTACAATATATGTTAAGTCTTATTACTGTAAGAACCATCTCGTCATTGACTCTTAATTAATTTACCCTATAATTAATCACAATGTGAGCAGATTTCATAAGAAAACTCAGACGTCTCATCTTACTTGAAATCTAATTACCCTAAAAAATCTTTAATTTTTTTCACTAAAGATAAATTTTTTGTATAACATTAATCTTATTAGAAAATTGAGGTTAAACATTAATTTATTTAGCAATATTTATATGTTTGTTTTCCTTTCCAATCCCTATGTTCTTCCCTCTTCACACGCACGATCTGTAGATCCTCCCAGAGCACTCGATAGGGGGGTGTCACCAGGTGAACCATGGCGAGAAGAAGACAGAGCTTGAAAACATGCCACATCAACCACTGGAGAAGCTTGCAAGAGCATGGGAAGGACGGTCGCCGACTAGAAGCTGCAGCTTGAGCTCCAATCGGCCGGTGAGATGTCATCGGCGAACCAGAGAAAAGATCCTCCGATGAAGAGGGGAAACCCTAGACAAAGGAGACAAAAAAAAAAAAAACTCCCACAACGACGGAGGCTGGGGGGAGGGGGTTCGTCGCGCCGAACAAAACGAGGACGACGAGTTTTGAGACCACATGGTGGACTGGAGGCGAAACCCAAAAATCTCCAGAGCTTCTCACTCTAGAAAAATCTAGAGCGAGAAGCTCCGACAGTGAGCTTGTCAATCTCCTCTATCCACATGCATCTCCTCAGTGCTCACCGCACATCCTCTGCGTTGTCGTCATATGTTGCATATATGCTCTTGGATCCTCATATGAACGCACATCTCTTACTTCAACATAGCCATAGAAAGATCCACGATTTCTGATGGCCACATGAACTGCCGACGTCTAACACGAACACATGAATCTCGGGTCTCTCTAAATCAGGAGTACCAAGATTCAAAATTTTTGGTTAAAGAAAGTTTCAAAAAAGAGAAACTTATCAAATAAAATGGAAAATTTGTAAGAACAAATATAATAAGATAATAATAGTTGGGCACATGGTTTGACGTGCTGGATCAAACCGGTCCGATTCGGCCGAATCGGATCGAATCAAGAGAAACCTGATTCGCCCGATTCCCATCGAATCGGACCGATTCCCATGCGAATCGACCCAATTCAAGTAAATCGGGGCGGATCAGGAAAAATCCAATTCGCTCCGATTCCCCGATGCGTTGAACCCTGGTTGGGCACTTCTAAGAAAAACAAACCAAAAAAGTCAATTGCCTAACAAAGCTTTGACAATCATTTTTCCACACGTATTAATAGCGAAGAACACACGCATGCAGGTGAAGAACAAGTCAAAGTCAAAGGAAAGACCACACCATCAGTGGGGGGGTCGTTCAGACATTTTGCAAATTTTAGATCTTTCGTTGGATATATAATGCAGCACTGTATCAGACAAATGTAATGTTCATACAGCCAAGGGCAGCAATTATAGTGGACGAAGTAATGATTTGATTACAATATGGATTCATGTGCACAACCCCCAACTTCTTCTGAGTGTAAATATTTCTGTGGTTGGCTTCACAAACTTCTCCATCTACCAACCTAAGAAACATATGTTCCATGTACTATTTCCTTCCAGCAGCCAGTGGTGGTTGTTCCATGTATGATTGTAATGTGCATATCTCATTGCACTAGACCTGTCTTGCACCAGGTGGTTCTCTATCAACAAAATTGTTGTTTTGAGTAATGGAGACCCTATATCACCCTTCACTTGATCTTTTCTGCATAAGGATCTACCCAGCATTCATCTTCCTGTGTAGCACTTCTCCATCTTTTTTCAAACATCCTCCATTCAGTAAAGGAGCGGTTTAAAACCTGCAAGAACAGGCAGCAGACGTTTAGCAAAAAAAAACACAATGGCTAGCATTGCACTGTGCTCATATGAGGCTAATGTCCTATAGCAGTTCCTACTGCTTGAAGATAAGAATCTCCATGTAGTATGTTACCTTCTCCTGACAATGACACCCTAAAGGTCCCTCCAACAGTACAATTTAGGAGTCGTTTGGTTTGGCATGAAGCACCACAAAATATCATAATATACTCTTCATGTGTCACACATGTATGATACTTTTATGGTGTTTTACAGTGTTTTATGTCAAAACAAACAGCTCCTAATCTGAGTGGATTCTTTAATAGAAAGTTCCCAAAACACACCATTCCAAAGATAACCTGAAATAACTTCTGTATTACTAGTAGTCCATGCCAAAAACAAATCCTTCTCACATGCCACTTACATTTTCTCTATCACTATTGCGGGGGGACGATGCAGATGATGCCTACAAGTTGAAAGATGTAGTGTCAGTTTGGCCATTGAACTAAACATCTCATAGTGACAGAAGATAATTACTGAACTATTGAGCGCAGAAACATCAACCACAAGCATAAGCATATTGTGCTCTCATACATGGATGAGTTTAAAAACCTCTTGAGTAGACCAAACTCTACACCCAAATAACTCAGAGCATGTTATCTCCCTTTTTGCGGCAAAGAATCATATATTCATATTATGTTTCATTAGGTTTAATGGCATAAAATGATGCCTACAGATAATGGAAAATATCAACTTCAAATATGACAAGCAAGTACTTAGTTAACCTCATACCTTCTGGAGATTCGAACCACCAAGTGAAGGGACAGCCTTATGCTCGATATACTCAGCATCCACAATCCCAATCTTTTTAGTCCGTTCACCCTGTAAATTGGTATTTAGATAATTCATGTTCACAAATTTAAAGTAAGCTACGGTTGACGTTCACCCTGTAAAATGGTATTTCGATAATTCATGTTCACAAATTAAAAGTAAGCTACGGTTGAAGAATTACCTGAGCACAATAGCCAAATTTAAAGTCCAATCCCCATCCCGAAATCAGATCATTCTGAATGTGAGAAAGAGATTCTTATAAGGATCCTGAATTTTGGTTTCTCAGAGAACCATGACGGCCAGAAAAAAAAAATGAAAAAAATTGCGACATCACGACATCGCAAACACTTGTATACCTGAATCATATACCATGTGCAACGCCAAGCAGCTCTTGAGAACACGGGCGCCATCATTTCTACATACCTGCGAAAACTAATCTGGGTAAAACTATCCTGAGTGTAATTCAGAAGTGTTTAGGACAAGCATGAAACTTGATTTAGTTGACAACCCAAGTGGTAAAGAAACTAAGATAACAAACGGACAGAAACTGTTGACGTAAATTGTGATTATGAGACTGAATTGACTTCTGACATACTATACACACTTCTGTAAACCACACACTCACAGTCAAGGGAATGTCATCCAGGTCAACTATTTGCGGGATACACACCAGGTACCAGGCAAGAAAAACATGTTTCCAGGATGCAATTCTGGTGATGCTTTTTTGTAAAATTGCAAAATTTGATCCATCAAAAAGATGAAGCCCAAACATCCTAGTCCTTTTTCCCCGATAGTCACTGTAGTGTTCATTGATTTGCTTGAACTTGACTTCTCACTCTCTTAATTATGAAAATGTTGGCTACTAAAATGGCAATGACACTTTTTCATTAGTTTTTAGAATGAGAAACCACCAAAAACTCTGTCAACAAAATACTAGAATGGTTTACATTAGGGAAGAAGCTGTCTCACCCTGCACAGGGAGGACCAGTAATGTTCTCGTGACATCTATTAACACCAGTTGGATTTGTAACTCTCCTGTCAAGACAAAGTATGAAGAGTCTCACGATGTCAAAAATCCACGCTTGGATTATTCTGATGTTAAGAACTTAAGCCTATGCTCAAAATCAGCAGGAATTTAGATTTAACTGTGTAGAAATTGGAACCTGTGCACTTTACTTCCCTCCTGACGCGCGGTAAAATCATAGTGAACACTTCTTCTGTTCGCGGTGTTTAAGGCTGGCTGTGATATCTCTAGCTCCTCCTCTTGGATAATTTGTAAATACCTGATGATAAGATTTGTATGGCATATGTCATGGCTAATCCTCATAAAATGGTGCAAAAAGGTAGTACTACTACTACTGCATTCAGACGCACCGTCTAGGATCAAAATTTTCGACCCCAAGATCCTCATCCCAGATAAAAATGTAACTATATTCAGCAACTATATCTGGATGAAGAAAACGTCTGGAAAACCACCTGTTGAGATAAAAACAGATGACTTCGACCATTGGATAGGAAAAAACTAAATAAGGCTCTTGAACAAGATGTTTCACCAAACAAATTGTGTACCATTTTGTCTGATTGATTGCAGAGACATGCAAAGCACTATCACACCATTGGAAGTGTTTCCACTCATCCATAATGCCATCATAATGGAATAGCATGACAGTGAAATCACTGGAAATGAACTGCCATATAATCAAAGTAAGTGTTTTTTTCATACTCAATAAAGACAGAATAAACTTAAGATAATCAAAACAAATGGTGGGGTGATGCTTTGACTTGAACCTTTCTGACAATTTGGTCAACAATTTCCTTTTGCCTTATTCCGACTGCCATGGCTAATAAATTCTTGGAAGTATTTGTATTTCCCTAATTTCAAAAACAACAAATAACAACACATTTAGTGCAAAATGAGAAGGGCTTTTAAGATGTTTTTTTTAAGGGTGCAAATGATGTGTAACATAGATTAGAATGGAGCTTGAAATCAAATGTGCATGGCATCCTTAAAAGGAAATGGGCAACATCATATGATTGCCCTGTATCAACCTGCCTCATACTTGTATTAGAATACCCTTCTTCATCTGGCAGAATATAGCTATACTACAAGCAACCAGTAAAGAAACTAATTACGGAAAAGTACCATGCCATAGCAGGTAATTTGATTTTTTTTTAATTAAAGGCCAAAGAAGGCCGAATTTTTATTAATAAAAAGAGATTCTAACAACCAGAGGCAAAGCCAAATACAGAACACCAACAAAATAAAAGCTATCTAAAACTCCATGGATGATTTATCCCATGAATGAGTTCGCCGAAGAACAGCCCGAGGGCGCAAGCCTGGTCGTCGAGAACAACGCTCCATATAAGGTAATTTGATTAAATGTTCATGAATTAGCAACAATGTATAGATAAAAGATAAACATAATAACAAAAAGTCCATTAGTTTAGAGGATATGACTTAGCTACAGCTTTCATTAATGTAAAAGAACTTCCTTTACATACCTTAGTTTCTATAATAGGCCCAAACAATGGCTGCATTTCCAGGTTAGATGTCTGGCTGACAATGTCCTTTGGCAGTGGTTCACTTCCTACAGGTTTACATTGATCCTGAAATATAGAAGAAGACAATGAGACATATGCGCTAATGCAAGGTGCCTCAATGTGTCATCATACAGTCCTGGAGGAAAACCCATGAAGAGTAAGCAAACCTTGCATTTACTAAATGCAGTTCTTCTTATGGTAGAACTAATTGTCTCCAATCCTGGTATTGTCTGCATAATAGCCCCAAGATCATTTCAAGAACAACTCTATATAATAAGCGAATAACGAAAACTACAAAATTGGCTAGTTTAAAAGTCATTTTATGCGACATCCAATGAGATCAATCAATTACAATATAAGAGAACTGATTGACCATTCAGGTAGATCGCCTCTCGAAAAAGACTGAACCACAACAATCAAAGATGCATCAATAGTTTAATAGCTACATTCCCTTATATGTTGATATAAAGGATGGCGCACAATCTACCAATTACTTTGTCTTATTTCGTTCCTTTCTCGCAGCTGCACATTTTAAGTGGTCATTTCTAAGTAGGCAAAGCAGAAGCAGATGTTAGATCTATTTGGATTGGCGGAAGGGTTTGTAAAAGAAGCAAGAGGGAACAGGAACCTTGTCTTTAAAGAAGCCCTGTTTTGGTTTTATAGAATCATATTTGCTGCCTAATCTCGACTGGGAAGGGTGACAAGATGAATTTTTCAACCTCATCCCCCATTAGTCCACTTCATGGTTACGTGGGCAGTGTCGTGGCAGCTGGACCGTAGATGTGGATCACCTCCAGCTGCCACTGCGCTATTAAGCTGCCATGTCACTGTTGATGTGGTAGTGACATGGACCAATGATGAGAGAGAGCCATCAACACCTCACACTCTTACTTGCCAATGACAGACAGCAAGTACTACTGTGTTTCCTATCAGTAGCTTTAGAGGCATGGCCCCAAGAATCGTTCCGAGCCTTCATGAGAAGTACTGATGGGGAGCTGTGAGGTGGGAGTTGAACATTCCCCATAGAGCTCAAAGATGGATTTACCAAGATGACAGAGTTCTCAAATTAAAGCAGGAATCATTCAGTGCTAGCTTAAAAAAGCCAACAAACTTCTGATGCATAAATCGTTTCTGTGCCTTCTCTATTAGATGGTCTTCCGGTACTTTTTTGCATCAAAACAGTCACCACAACCTCCACTCTCAGCTGCAGTAGTCAAATGGAAAAGTCGAGCTAACCCAAATAAACATACATTATATAATAAAAAAAAACAGAAAATGCATTGTGCACAGTGCTTCTGTAACAAATTTAAATAGATTTCACAATAATTGGAGATAGATTGACGAAACCCACCACTTTATAGTCGGTAGTAACAAGGACACATCCAATGAGAAAAAGTACATAGGCTGTTCCCACAGTTACTGTAGAATAAATATGGAAACAACATCGTCTCCTGTTCGTAGTATGATCTGCATATTTGACAGCCTGTAAGCATGAAAGAGGCTTATTACTATGCAGGTTTCGACGTCGCAACATATATATACAGCTCTTAGAAGAAAGATCAAATGCAAACCACATTCGACACGAGATCAAATGTCGCAACTTTTCATAATACAAGTTCTGGATGGCGGGCATGCAACTTGCGGCAATAACATGAAGCACAAAGCAAAGAAATTTGAAGCAGAAGAACATGAATCGCACAAAGGGAACTTTTAAGAAGCAATTTCAGGGCACGGGAGCAGTAGCAACGACGGACACGAAGTTTCGACTCTAGAACCTCATAAGACCGACGAGGAGAAGAGAATCACGGCAGGCAAGAGATGGGGAGGAGCAACCTCCGCCATTGGAGAGCTTAAACTTCTTATTCCAAGGAAAACCCCGTCGAGGTGTGCCAGACCACCATGAACAACACAGTTTCAGAAAAAAGAGAAAAGGAAGAATTTTTTCTCCTGGAAAACATGGATTGTGACATGGGCAGCAGCAGGAGGAGGCATGGGAGAGAGCCGAACTCACCATCACTACGCTTGCAGCTCATGCAATAACTTCCCGAATAGCAACAGGGGCAGAGTTCGTAGTTCTTCAGACCAGTAAGAGAGAGGGAGGGGGGAGGGGGTAAGGAGGTAACGTGACCCTTCCTCTTCGCAGAAGTTCTTTCTTTCTGTAAGTTTCCCCTGTTCTAGTTGCAGAACCTCACAGGAACTTGAACGAGAGAGAGAGAGAGAGAGAGAGAGAGAGAGAGAAGAACAGAGGAGGAGGAGGAGGGGTCGAAGTGGAAGGGAGGAAGAAGAGATCAGCCTCTCGTCCGTCTATGGAAGCCTTAAGACAGTATATAGGAACCAGAGGATGAGAGGAGCAGTACCCGAGGCCGAGGGGACTCCCCACCTCAGTTAGGCACGCCCTGGCGGCTACTACTCTTGTTTGCTTTCCCATTTGCCGAACACGCTTCTGAAATCCTGCCCAACGTCAGAAAGCATGTGCTCTGATCTGGGTTAAGTCAATTTGCCGAACTTTACCTCTTGATTTGAAAGAAACCCACTTCCATACAAGCCAAAATTGACTCTGCGACTGTAGAGAGAGAGAGGAGGTGCGTCGTGCATAGACTTCTGCTGATCAATAGTTTTCTCAACGAGCGATAGCTTCATACTTGGTTAAATGATAATTTTCTTTGGTAACAGCATAATTAACTCTATAATATAAACTGAGTTAACATATTTTTAAATTTGTATTTTGGTAGAAAAAGAGGGTCACAGAACACTTTTTCAAAAGAAAATATTTCTATTTAAAAAATTATATTGTGTCGATTTTTATTTAAATTTTAAAATTGACAAAAATTGAAATTATTTGATTGACAAAAGTGTCATAGTTTTTAAATTTTATGTAGATTTATTGATAGATATTTATTATTATTATTATTATTAAAATTATTAAAATAACGAGAATAGTTCGAAAAAAACTTCTTATAAGATAATTTTTCTGTCAAATTATCATTATTTATTAATTACACATTTTACTTTATAGGATAAATTAATTAGGAGTCTCTAAAAGATATTGACTTATTTTTTAGTCTTAATAAAACTGTACCTCATTACAGTAAATGTTATCTCCTGTTACAGTATACATTAAATTATGTTACAGTAAAGACATCTCTATTACAGTCAGAAAATTTTAATTAATTTTTCATATTTTATAACAACAATTTATTATTACAATGATATTGTTAAAAATTATTTTTATGAATAAAAAAGATGAATAAAGGTGAGAGAGAGAACAACCGTGAAGAAGAGATTGAGAATGAAGTGGAAAGAGAGGAAGATGACAAGGGAAGGAGATGGGAGAGTGTGATGATCGGAGAGAATAAAGAGAGAGAGAGAGAGAGAGAGAGAGAGAGGCGCCACTCTCTTAAATTTTTTAAAAATTGAAACTTATTTTTTGAAGAAAGAGTTTTTTGTAGAATAAAATTCTTCCCTAAAACTTAAGAAAAAAAAGGAAGTTACATCTTCAAACTTTTAAATTGAGAGGAAAAAAAGAGAGAGAAAGAAAGAGCAACCAAACATCTTATTGAACTTCACCCATCTTTATAATACTTAAAGAAAAATATTTAGTGGTGTACATAAAATAGACACATTCAATAAAAATATGTCACTTCAATTTTTTAAAGTTGAAAAAGTTGAGATAATATATATATTAAATACACCATCCCTAAGGTGGCGCATCTTCATTGAGTGTGTCAAAAAGTTGTGTATTAAATCCTTCTCTTAAAATATCTTTACCTTATATTCTCCATCTCCTTTCTTTAATATTTTCTAGTATAACAAATGTTACATCTCCCATTAACTTGTATTATTAAAATTACCCTTAACTCACTGTGATCAATAAGAAATATGTATGTTAGATTAACCCGTCGGGCTATTACATAATAAGGCGTAAGAATATTTAATTATATCTGTGGTGGTATAATCCTGTTTGGGCCTGAGCCAAACGGGCCTCCACTAGAAAGATGGGGAAGACGATCGCTGGTGTGGACGAGAGCCTGCAAGACCAGAAATGGATCAGGGGGCCCGGTGAAGACCGGGGAAACCCTCCGATGCCTAAGTCAGTGGAGAGCTTGCGAAGCAGAGGGTTTTGGAGTATGGAAGCGTGTTCGCGTGAGAGAGAACGTACCGTTGCATGGTACTGTATCTGTGCTTTTATAGGCGTTGGCGCCAAGGCCAACATGCGTAACATTGGTAGATCGTGTCTGAAAAGGCGCCTTGATGGGTGCGCATAATGGGAGGAGTTATGCGCTCAGATGCCCGTTGGGATGCCAGGCAGTTCGTGCCTCTTGAAGATGGAGCACGTGGCCTGGGGCGGTTATAACTGCGGCATAAGCCAGAGAGCCTGCTCGGCACCCTTTGGACACACTTTCCGAGCAGGTGACCCGCATGGGGGCTCGCACGTGCTTTTCGGTGATGTCCAGGGTTGAACCGCGCATCAGGATTGATGCTCCTGTTCGGAGGCCGCCCGCTGATGAGCTCGGTAACGCTTCGCTTGGAATGACTGGCGCGCGGGCCCCCCTTGCACCCGATCCGCACGGAAACGTGGGACCGTACGGGGAGGTCGCGTCACAGAGAGAAGGCACTGATGGGCCTTGACGCATTGGGCTTAGGTGGCAGGAAACAGCCACCACACTTGCCCCCCACGCCCTCAAGTGGCTCAGAAGCCGGGGCGCTTGAGGGCGGCGCCCTGCTCTGGTGTCATCTCCGCCATAAATGCGGTATCGTCCTCGGAGATCCGAACAGACTTGTAGTGATGCTTTTGCAGAGGGGTTCGCCTCGAAGACGAGACTTTCATGATGACCACGTGGGTCGTGTCAAACCCGAAACGTCACACGCCAGGCCCGAACGGTCACCCGCGGGTCATTCGAGAGGAGACTTGGAGTGGAGGGAAACGCCGTTTCCAGCCCCGCTTCGAATTTCGCGCCTCACCTTCCTTATAAGGAAGGGGAGGGGGTGAGAGCGGGGTCTTCGTCTTCGAAAGGTTTTCCAGAGTCCACTGCTTCCCGAGCCGCTCGCCATCTTCTCCTTCGAGCTTTCCTCCGCTCCTGTTCTTCTTCTTCTTCTTCGTGTGTTGTGCTCTCCGCCTTCCGGTGATGGCCCAGAAGGGAAAGGAGATCGTTGAAGCCAGCGGGATGCCGCCGATGGCAGCAAAAGCGGCGAAGTATCGGAGCTTCGAGGGTCTCCGAGAGCGCTTCCGGATAGGTGAGGAGTACAAGATCGTCCTGATGCGCGAGGACAAGTCGCACCTAACCCTGAAGCCGGGGTGCTTCGTGCTTTCGTTGGACCTGCTAGAGGCTGGTCTCCGACTACCGATGCCGGAGATTGCAAAGGAGCTGCTCCGGAGTTGGAAGGTGGCGCCTATTCAGCTGACGCCCAACTCGTGGAGGACCATATTCGTCTTCTGCATCATATGCAGGAAGAGGAAGATCGAAGCGACTGCGAAGATCTTCCGAAATCACTTTAGTTTGGCGTGCTCTCCGCAGTCCGGGATGGGGATCGTGTACGTGAAACACCGTACGAACCGGATGCGGATCAACTTCTCGCCTCGACTGTCCAATAACAAGGGGTGGACAGGGCGCCTTTTCTCCGTGGGGAGACGAAAGGGAGCGAACATCCCCGAGTGGGACTTCCCCGTGAGGGTGGTGGAGCCCCTGAGAAAGGCGGACATGCCCCCTTTCTTGATTAAGGAGGCAGCCGCGGCCTCCCAGTCGCTGAACACGGTCGAGGTGAACCACGCCGAGGGGTACCTGACCGAGTACAAGCTTGTGAAATGCAAGCTTGGCCGCGCCTAGGGTAGGTCTTCTGCTGCTCTGCTCGTTTTCTTTTCCAACATACATGGGTTCTAACCTTCTTCTGCTTCTTCTAGACGATAAAGAAATAGCTGCTGGTCGGGACCAGAAGGAGATGGCGAACTACGCCGAGATGATCCCTGTTAGCCTTTGCTCAATAAGGCTGGACGAGGGAGGCTCCGCGAAGGGGCCCGCGTAGAAAGCGAAGGCCGTAGCGAGAGGAGGTGCCGCGAAGGAGGCGCTTGAGACGGCGACGACCGCAGGGGCGACTTCTCTCCCTCAAACGAAGAGGAAGGAGAAGCGCAAGGCGGCCGTGGTGGAGTCGCAGGCCGAGGGCCGCACCTCCGAAGAGGAGGTGTCCTACGAGCCCCGGGCTCGCAAGAAGAAGAAGGCGGTGAAGCCGATGCCGCGCGTTGCAGAGAGCGCCGCGGCAGTAGAGGAAGAAGAAGAGGATCTTGAGCCTCTGCTGGCTCGAAGCTCTCGCCAGCGTACTGGGACGTCCGAGGAGAGGGTGTCCGCAACTCCAATTGTGGACCGTTCGGAGGTGGTCGTAAGGATGTCCGCCGAGCTGGGCCTTATTATGGTCAGCGATGAATCGGACCGCTCTGGAGGGCGGGCGAAGTCGCCGGTGCGCGAGACCCAAGAGATCCTGCCCGGTGAAGGGAGCGCCGAGCAGGGTGGTGCGCCAGACGAGAACACGCAGCTCGGTGCCGAGGACGGGGCAGTCGCCTCGGACTTCACTCCTGCGCCAGCGGCTGTTTGCGGTTCTGGCGAGGCAGTTCTTCCGAGGGGGGATATTCCGCAAGGAAGTGGAGACATCCTGCCCCCCATGACCCCCACCTTGTGATCACCGAAGGCCGTGTAGTCAGCGAGGATGCAGCCGAGGTGATTGCTGAGGATCTTGTAGTCGGCGAGAGTGCAGCCGTCCTCGGGGAGAAGAGCGCTCAAACTCCTGAAGATGCCGAGGAGGGCCTTGCAGCCTCCGCTACTGAGGACGGTGGGGAGGTGCGGTCGGCGACAAGGCAGGAGGCCGTCGGGGCGGGTCGAGCTTCGGCTTCGACGAGCATTGTTGCCATGACCTCCGGGTCTTGCCGGCCGGAAGACCTTGTGATTGACGACGCCCCGATCTCGTCTGCCGCTGTTGCGGCTGGGGACGAGAGCTCCGGCGATGATGGTAGGCCTTAAGGGAGGTGCTGCGCCGAAGACTCCCCGAGGTGCCCTCGGTGGCGGCGCTGGAGGCGACGCTCCGTCGCGTCGAAGTGTCGCCAAAGAAGCTGCCTCCTAGCCCGACTGCCTCTTACCTTGATCACCTAGCAAGGTGCCAGGACCTTCCCGCCGAGAGGACTCCGGAAGATGCAAACGGAAGAGTACCATCCCGAGAACCCGGATGATGACGTGGCAAGCGACGTCGATCGGGAGGCTCTTGTGGAGGAGATATCCACATCGCTAGGCGTTCTGAAGGCTATGGCTGCTCAGTCCCGGAAGCAAAAATACCTATACGAAGCACAGTCGGCTTTCTGCAAGGACCTCACGGCGAGGCACAAGGCTCGCGAGGCGGCTTTGGAGGAGGAGGTGAAGAACCTCAAGATTGCCCTTCAAGCCTCGGAGCTGAATGTCGTCGTGGCCCGGGCCAAGAAGGAAGCTCTGGCCAAGGTGGTCTCAGATGCCGGGGTCCGTGCCGTGGCGGACTACAAAACCGGATCTGATTATAAGGAGGAATTGGAGCAGTATGGGGCCCGCTGCTACAGAGTAGGTCTCAACGCTGGGAGGGAGTTCGGAGAGAGCTTATCCTGGGTTGAGCGCGCCCGAGAAGCTTTTGAGGCCGCAGTTCGGGAGTGCAAGCGCCGGACCAATGATGCCCGCCTGGATGATGTGCGCTTCGCGCAATTCCAATCTGGGCGAATGCCTTCTTCAGATGAAGGTGCCGGCCCCTCCGAACAGGCTCCTTAGCTTTTCCCTGTTCCATGTCCTTCCTATACTCTCTTTTTGTAACCGCGGCCAAGAAGGGCCCGTATGTAAGCAAAAAACTTTTTGTGAATGAAATCTTCTGCTCATGAGATTGTCTTATAGCTTCACTTTCTCTATCTTCTCCCTTTTTGTTGGATGTTACTGCTCGGATCGGAGTCCGTTAGCTTCATAAGCGTTGCATGTAAGACGCAGATCGTTGGGAACCGTAAGAAGATTCCGATCAGGTGTATATGCCAAATGCTTATGAAATAACAGAAATAGGGAGGAGAGAGGTAGGATGCTGGAAGAAGGCTTTTATAAATAATAAGCCTTAAGATTAGAGACATGCCAAGTCCTTGGTATGGCTTCGCCACTAGGGGTAGTTAGCTTATATGAGCCTTTTCCGAGGACATGGGTGACCTGATAAGGTCCTTCCCATTTGATGGCAAGCTTGCCGACTACTCTTCGGGGATCCGAAGCCGAACAGCGGCGCAAAACCAAATCTCCCACGTTGAACCGCCTTTGCCAAACTCGCGCATTATAGTACTGTGCGAGTCGTTGCTGATAAGAAACGAGGCGAATGCTGGCGTCGCTTTGTCGTTCACCCAGCATGTCCAAGTTTTCTCGAAGAGCACGGTTATTGGCGGCTTCATCGAAGTGGGTTGTTCGGATGGTTGGAAGGGCTACTTCCAGAGGTACAATTGCTTCCGAGCCGTAAGCCAAGTGGAAAGGTGTTTCCCCTGTAGCTACCCGAGCAGTCGTTCGGTGACACCAAAGGATGTTTGGGAGCTCGTCAACCCATGATCCACCTGCAGCCTCAACTCTTGTGCGGATCCCGTGCAGCAGTGTTCGGTTAGCGTTTTCAACCAAACCGTTAGCCTGGGGATGAGCCACGGAGGTGAAGTGGTTGTAGATCCCGAGCTCAGCGCATTTCTGCTTGAAGAATGTGCTGTCGAACTGCTTCCCGTTGTCAGAGGTGATCACCCTTGGGACGCCAAACTTGCAGAGAAGGTTCTTCCAGACGAACTTCCATGCGGCTTGTTCGGTGATTGTGGCAACGGGTTCGGCCTCGATCCATTTGGTGAAGTAATCGATGGCCACGAACATAAACTTCTTGCGCCTCTGGGCCTCTGGGAAGGGACCCAGGATATCAATGCCCCATCTGGCGAAAGGGCGCGGCTCGAACAGGTTGTGAAGCTGTTCGGCAGGCTGCTTGATAAGTTCTCCGAACTTTTGGCATTCTGGACATTTCCTGACAAAGGACATGCAATCCTTCTGAAGAGAAGGCCACCAGAATCTTGCTCGGATGATGCTGCGTGCTAGCGTTCTGCCCCCCAGGTGGCTTCCGCACAGCCCCTCGTGAACTTCTTCTGTGGCCGCAAGGGCCTCCTCAGGATTGAGGCAACGTAGAAGAGGTCTTGAAAGGGACCGTCGGTATAGCTTGCCTTCTACGAGGGTGAAATGTTGAGAACGCATTCTGACTTTCCGAGCTTCGCCCTGTTCGGGCGGAAGCTCACCCCGGAGTAAGTACGCCAAGAGAGGGTCCACCCAACTTGAAGTTGGTGGGCCCGTTCCTATGGCTGCTACATCTACTTCCGTGCTCGGTAAGGCGAGCTCTTCAATAAACACGGAGCGGGAAGGGGCGATGTCACCTGAAGATGCTAGTTTGGCCAGTGCATCAGCTCGCGCATTCTGCTCCCGTGGAACATGTATAACTTCGAAGTATACGAGGCCCTCTGTCTGGCTCTTGACCTGTTGGAGGTATTGAGCCATGCGGGGTTCCCTCGCTCCGAACTGTCCGCTCACCTGGCTGGCAACCAGTTGAGAGTCACTAAAGACTCTAAGCCGAATGGCTCCAAGGTGCCTAGCCATGCAGATACCGGACAGCAAGGCTTCGTACTCGGCTGCAACCTTCCGCCAAGGAAGTTGTCCCGGAAGGACTTCTTCAGATGGCGGAAGGAGGTGATGGAGCCCGCCGGGAGGGTTTCAAACCAGGCCCTGGCAGTCTCCTTGAGAGTTGCAGGGAAGGCCCTGCACTTGGCCGCGTCTGATGCTCCATGGAACACCATGTGTGACTCGAAGCCGTGGATGTGGTCGGCCGGGTCGGTTGTGCTGTCGTAGGATGCGATGGTGGGCAGAGGGAGCTTGGAGGAGACCTGAGCTTCCAGGATCTCCCTGCTGAAAGGGGAGCGGAAGTCCAAGTCATCCTCCGCCGGAGCTTTCCCCTCGCGCGCTGAACCATCGCGTCCATGCGGCGCTCGAGGTCAACCACACGCCTTAAGCGCCTGGCGAGCTCCTGCTCGGAGTTGGCGGGGCCCCCACGTCCGGACGTGTGGGAGTTGCCTCCCACGATCGATCGTGGCGGACGGGGGGAGGCGACAGAGCGACGGGGCGAACGCCCGCGGCGCTCCGGAGCCCGTTCTTCCGACGGAGCTTGGTGAGCGCGCGGCGAATCAGCCTGCTGCTCTTGAGGCGCAGGGGGGGCGCGAGAGCGTCGATGCGACGATTCCGCCTGCCGCTCGCGCTGCAGGGAAACCGCCGGGGCCGCCGCTCCTGCCAGCTGAACCTGCAGGGCGAGGCAAACGTCCGTCAACTGCTGCATCTGCCCCCGAAGTTCTGCTACTTCAAGGGCAGTTGCAGGTGCGGCGGCCGCTGGTGCAGGGACGTCGTGATTAGCGCCGGCAGGGGTGATAGCGACGTCAACAGGGGGGATCGTCGGCGAGAGTCCCCTCGCGACTGACGGGACCTCGTCGCCCGGCTCCCTACATTCTGGTATGAGGATCGTCCGCGAGCCATGACTGCGTCGTTTTTCACAGACGGCGCCAAATGTGGGTAAAATGTCTTTTGCGCTTTGGGGAGGAGGGGCTACCCTGGGTAACTCATGTTACCCCTAGTCCCCACCTCAGGAGGTGGGGCAGAGTTACTTGGGTGGATAATTTTATTATCTTTGAAGATTATCTCACTTTTTAATTGCTAAAAAAAGATAAATTGAGTTAAAATTTTAGTTGACTAAAAAAAATAAAAAATAGGTAAATCTACCATTGTTTGTGGTGGTTGGTAGAGTAAGATGTCAAAATAGGGTGGGTAACTTTTGAATTAAGGAACCCCCGATTAAATTGTCCCAAAGTGGCGTGTGCAACCCGACATCCCCCCCTACCCACCCCCGTCATCTCTCCACCCCCTATCTCTCTCTTCAAATGGCTAGAAAACTAGCCCATCCTGCCATCTGATCCCCTCTCTCTCTCTCTCTCTCTAGCTCTAGATATAACTAGCCTCCCCCAATCCCTCTTCGGTGCCCTCCGTTTGCACCCCATGTCTTCTCGTACGACACTAGCACTAGTGTCCCCAGTGGCCTCAGCCATGCATGCATGCCAAACTCTCTCTCCGGTGCCCTCTCTATCACTCTGTCTCTTAACACATACACTCTCTCTCACACACTTTGTTTGCTCTCTCTCTCTCACTCTGCTACCCTCTCTCTCTCTTGCCCTTTCTCTCTCAATCCGTAGCTCTTTCTCTCACTCTGTTGCTCTCTCTCACTATGTCGTTCTTTCCCTCCGCCGCCTCTCTCTCTCTCTTTATTCTCTCATTTCTATCTCTAACTCTCTCTCCCCCTTTCTCTTCTTTAATTAAAAGAAATATTTTAGTAAATTGACCCATTGTTTAACAATTCTTTAAGTGATTGCGGAATATTCCTTGAATTCTGTCTGACAGCTAACTACAGAACATAATTGATGATTTTGTTTTATCTTTCAGAATTATGGAATATAATATGAAGATTTTAGTAGTATAATTTTGAATACGATGTATTTTAAGGATATAATATATATATATAAATATATATTCCTTCTTAAAGCAATATAAATATTAATATAACCATAAAAAAAAGATACTCACAAGTGATCTTTCTTTACAAGAAGATAATTGCATTGTCACAAGAATGAGGCTCATAGACGGCTTTCCCTTGATAAGCACAGTGCAAGTCTATTCATGTGTTACACTATACTGGATGAATAACAATGAAAGCTCACATATATACAGCCTTCGACTAATAAGTGAAAGCACAAGTATATGTCTTTTTTTTAAAGAAAAAAATATTAAAAGTGATATATTCACAGCAGGTTAATGTGTGGAGAAGGAAAAGAACATGTTATAAGCTCAACTCAAGTGCACATGTCAGCTCAATTCAAGTGCCATATATATATATATATATATAGTGTTCTCTAAACATGCGTACATTAATCCAAATTAAACATAAAGTGAAAAAAAGTATGAATATGCAATATAATAGGGACATACCCATGCATGGAAAGATCCACGTATGTCCACGTGAACTGCCGACGTCGTTAACACGATCACATGCATGAAACTTAATTGGGTCTCCCTATCTATACTATATATATATAACGCAGTCCTAAAAAGCTAACGTGGCAGCAGCAGAGCAACCCACGCACAAAACTCGCAAAAGGATTAACCTACTTCGAAACAACAGCTTCGTCCATTGCTCTGCAAAAAAAAAAAAGTACTCATCTCTCAAAACTAAAAAACTACCACATGCACGTTTCCCACGTCCGGTTTTAAAACCCACATCTTGCGATCTCTTAGGCCCCGATCAACTCAAACTGTAACCGTCGTGGCATTCCAAATTTAAAAAGTCTCGCCAAGGCAGATCTTTCTTCTGCCTGTTCACTGCGCTCTCCACATCGGCTCAGCGTCGCCGTGACAGATATATCCGCTCAGGTACAGTTCTATGATGCAGTAAATATCTTTGGATGAAACATCAGAAATTTCTTCTCACGTTGAAATACTAAAACTTCCTCTCGCGTACATACCTCTACAGATCTCTCAACAAACTCTCTGCTCACGACGCTTTCTCCGTTCGCGTGATCATCACCTCCTACCGAGACTTCTGTCTTTGTTCGATCTCTCCGGAGATGGTAAGTATATTGTTTACTTATAAATGCTTGCAAAAATTAACAGATTGACGTCAAAATAATTTAATTGGAATGCTTACCTTTCATATATACAGGTTGCCGGAAACACTGTCAATCCTCACTTACCCATCCGCCAGTGGCGGATCCTTAGTGAAGTCAGTGGGGTCACGTGACCCCACTGACTTAGAAAGGAGTCTTAAAAGGTTCTTTTTTTTTATTTATATAGGTCAAATTTTTATGTAAGTCTATATAAAGTGACCCCACTAAATTTAAGAGTGACCCCTTTATAGTCAAGTGATCCCACTGAACTACTTTTCAAGATCCGCCACTGCCATCCGCAGCAACTACGACCAGCCGTTTGCAGTGCCTGCTTCATCACCCTCAACTACGACCAACCCTGCGTCTGCGTCTGCGTGAACATTGTCTTAACAGCGGTCTGCGTGATCGGGTACACATCTTACATATTTTATGTATAGAAATTACAGCAGCAAAACTTTAAACATGTTGGAAAGCTTACCTTAGATATAGATGTTGTAGATATCACTGCAACTGCACAGTCCCGCGGTTTGACAAATGTTCTATTTTTAAAACCTGCCCAAATATCAAGGTCTATGAGTCTATCTTACATATAAATCGAAAATTAAAGAGTTCTTTCTCTTTCAATTTGAAAATAATGAAGACAATAATATTAAATGTGTATTGCGGTTAATCGCTGGAGTGAGGATGGTCTCATATTAAATTAATGAGAACAATAATAATATTAAAATAATGAAGACAACTGCACCGCCACGCCGAAGGTGCAGCAGTTCGGCACGGGGCGGCAGATGCCCCCCTCCGCGGTGGCGTGGCGGTGCAGTTGAGCGGGGAGAGAAGCAGCCGTTGGGTGTGGGTAGAAGATAATGTGGCTCTCCGTTGAGAAAAAAAATTTATGGACTTTAGTACTGTAGCGCAACAGTAATCACTGTTGCGCAACAGTAGAAAACGATTTACTTTTTTATTCTTATAAGTTTTAAAATAAGATTTGTAATATGACATTTTTTAATTTATATTTTTTTGAAAATAAAAAAAAAATTATGCATACTAATGTGTGTTGGATCCGAGGCTCGACCAGTGACCTGCTATCGCCGAACACAACACAACATTGCACCACTGATCATTGTAAAGAGATGTGATATAGATGTGATGTAAATGTGAATCCTCACACCGACTTGCATGCTGATGGTCACCGCACACAACATTACAATCCTCTGTATTCTAGCACGCAACATCTCCATATATTTCTCTATATTTGTTGTTTATTTAAGAATACAATATTTCATTTTAGCAAACAGAAATATTGAATTTTGAATAACATTTTGTACAATTAAATTATAGATTCTATTAAAATTTTAAGAGTTAGGATATGTGATAGAAGCAAATTAATGGTTAATCGGGTTGTGCAGACTGTTTGCGTTTGTTTGGTTAACGACGTACTGAGCCCTTCTACATATGAAGAATTTCAACACTAAAATACTACTTTCAGATTTTATTGTATAGATTTTAAATTATTTTTCTTCATTTTGTTCTTATAAGTTTTTTCATTGGCAATGTTTCATTTATTGAGCTTATATTAATTAAAATGAATATTGATATCATATTAAGTAGAATTGAAATTGAATTAAAATAAATAGGGACAATAATTTCTGTTATTTAAATAGAGTGCATATCTAATGTTTTTCACCGATAAGCCATGCAGACATTTGGAGTTTTTTAAAAACATTTCTTTCTACTCTCTAACATATTATTCAGGATGTTCATGAATTTTTCTTTCTACACCTATCAAAATGAGGCTATCATATTTTTACATATGTTGTACTTCCTTTAATAGTTATAATCATGATGATAAGACAAATATAAAAAATTATTATGATATATAAAAATCAAATTTATAATTTTTCGGTGATCAATATGTGATGTAAATTTATTATGTGTTGAATTTACTTTTTTTATTTTTTATTACTGATATTATGATATTATTTTAAATATATTTCTACCTAAAATATTCCCGTACATCGCACGGGTATAGAACTAGTATATATATATATATATGTGTGTGACAGGAGTAGTCAAAATTGTTGGTTAAAAAAGTTTCAAAATTTAAGGAGAAACTTATCAAAGAAAATGGAAATTTAATTGTAAGGATAAATATAGTAAGATAATAATAGTTAGGCACTTTCAAGAAAAACAAAAATAGTCGATGCACCTAACAAATTAACTTTTGACAACTTTTTTTTCCACACGTATATATTAATTAATTGCGAAGAGCACACGCAAGTCGCAAGTGAAGAGCAAGTCCAAGTCAAAGAAGAGATGCCGATTCGCCTTCATAAATATATTTTAGAAACATAATAAAGAAACTACGTAACGTATACGTACGGATGTGTGCTCGCTCAGAGATGTGTTTCACACCGCATCGATCGATCTAAGGTAAGGATGACAAATATTTATTGTATATTTTAATGCACTTCTAATTAATGTACAGTTTGGGTCTTCCTCATTAACTAATGTGTTATCTTTTTTTAGCAGAAAAATATTGTATATTGTACTCATCTAATGAAAAAGTCAAAAATGTATTTATTTAGAATTGTGAAAATGTCAAAAGTGTATTTATTGAGAAGTTATGTAATTAGTATTTCTCTCCAAATTTGCTTCCTTCGTCTTAACCCCCTCGAGCTTTTCAATTAGTTTAGAATATATATTGCAAGAGCACAAGAGAGCAATCTCATTGGTGAAAGCCCATGACAAATATCTTATTTCTATTTTATTTTATTTTGACAAATTAGAGTACTTATGAGTTAATAAGATTATATATGCTCTCTTATAATCTACCACATAATATTTATATAGCAAGATGTGCAACCAATTTTTGTGTTTCAATTAAACTTTAGTGCCAATGGATTTTTGTGCTAAACAAATGGTACTAATTTGGTGGTGGCCGTTGCACCAACCTCTACATTGCGATACGAGGAATGTTCAAATATGTATTTCTGAAATCAGATGACAGTGAATAGACATATTGAACGTGAATTACTCGTTTATTTTATTATGGTCGGCCCGATTTCACTCTCATGTCTTAGTGAAGAAGATTATAGTAGACTCAAGTCCAAACCTTAGGTGGTGGAGACAAAGAGAGAAAACACATATCTAGTTACTCTCAGTTGTTTCTTTGATTTGGAAGACAATCGATTCCAGGGATGAAGATTCTGGAGACGATTCTTTGACGATCAAATCAATAAAAAGAAGAAGTTGATTAATTAGAGAGAGCTAGGATGAGAGAGAGTTTACTTAGAAAAACTATGCCTGGTCAGCCCCTTGTTCCCCACTTTGCATAGGGCCATTGATGTCCTTCAATTTGAAGGTGGCCTGACAGAAGAGATGTATAAGTTTCAATATAGGATTTAATTCTCCTTTAAACATCTCTTACTAAATGGGTTTATCCGGATTGGGTCCAATAAAATTATTTTGCATCAATCCAGCGGCCCTATCACACCATCCAATTAATCATGTGGCATGGTAAAGTGGAGATAAATGGCAGCCCAAAAAATGGTGAGGACAGAGAATAGCTATATCAAGTGCGGTGATTCCCAACAAAAATGATAAAGATTAAAGAATGGTGATATGAAAATTCACTTGACTAGTTTACGGTGAAGACTTTTTCCGCACTAGACTTGTCTTGCACCCAGTGGTTCTCTATTGTGTTGAGTAATAAATTAACCCTACATCACCTTCACTTGATCTTTTCTGCATAAGGATCTATCCAGCATTCATCTGTCTGTGTGGCACCTTTCCATCTATTTTCAAACATCCTCCATTCAGTAAAGGAGCGTTTTTTTACCTGCAAGAACGAGCAGCAGACGTTTAGCAAGAAACATAATGGCCAGCATTGCATTGTGCTCATATGAGGCTAATGTCCTATAGCAGTTCCCACTGCTTGAAGATAAGAATCTCCATGTAGAATGTTGCCTTCTCCTGACAATGACACACTAAAGGTACCTCCAACAGTACAATTTAGGGGTCATTTGGTTTGACATGAAGCACCACAAGATATTATAATATACTCTATATTCATGTGTCACACATATATGATACTTTATGGTGTTTACAGTATTTTATGTCAAAATAAACAGCTCCTAATCTGAGTGGATTCTTTAATAGAAAGTTCCCAAAACCCACCATTCCGAAGATAACCTGGAATAACTTTTGTATTACTAATAGTCCATGCCAAAAATAAATCCTTCTCACATGCCACTTACATTTTCTCTATCACCATTGTGTGAAGACGATGCAGATGATGCCTACAAGTTGAAACATGTGCTGTCAGTTTGGCCATTGAACTAAACATCTCTTAGTGACAGGATATAATTACTGAACTATTGAGCATAGAACATAACCACAGGCATAAGCATATTGTGCCTTCATACATGGATGAGTATAAAAACCTCTTGAGTAGACCAATCTCTAGACCCAAATAACTCAGAGCATGTTTTCTCCCTTTTTGCGGCAAAGAATCATATTGTGTTTGATTAGGTTTAAAGGTATAAAATGATGTCCATAGATAATGGAAAATATCAATTTCAAATCTGACAAACAAGTATTTACTTAACCTCATACCTTCTGGATATTCGAACGACCAAATGAAGGGACAGCCTTATGCTCAATATACTCAGCATCCACAATCCCAATCTTTTTAGTCCGTTCACCCTGCAAAATGGTTCTTAGATAATTCATGTTCATAAATTAAAAGTAAGCTATGGTCAAAGAATTACCTGAGCACAATAGCCAAATTTAAAGTCCATTCCCCATCCCGAAATCAGATCATCCTGAATGTGAGAAAGAGATTCTCATAAGGATCCTGAATTTTGCTTTCTCAGATAACCATGACGGCCAGAAAAAATGAAAAAAATTTACGACATCAGGACATAGCCCACACTTGTATACCTGAATCATATACCATGTGCAACGCCAAGCAGCTCTTGAGAACACAGGCGCCATCATTTCTACATACCTGCGAAAACTAATCTGGGTAAAACTATCCTGAATGTACATCAGAAGAGTTTAGGACAAACACAAAACTTGATTTAGTTGGCAACCCAAGTGGTAAAGAAACTAAGATCACAAACGGATGGCAACTGTTGGTGTAAATTTTGATTATGAGACTGAATGATAATTCATTTGATTTCTGACATATCTAGGCACCCTGCTCTAAACCACACAGTCGCACTCAAAGGCATGTCATCCGGATCAACAGTTTGTGCGATACACACTAGGTCCCAGGCAAGAAAAACATATTTCCAGGATGAAACTCTGGTGATGCCTTTTGTAAAATTGCAAAATTTGATTCAACGCAAAGTTGAAGCCTGAACATCTTAGTCCTTTTCCCCCTATAGTCACGTAGTGTTCATAACATTCTCCAGGGAAGTGGTGAACTTGACTTCTCACTCTCTTAATTATAAAAAATTCGGCTACTAAAACAGCAATGGCACATTTCCATTAGTTTTTTACAATGAGAAACCACCAAAAACTCTGTCAACAAAATACTAGAGTGGTTTACATTAGGGAAGAAGCTGTCTCACCCTGCACAGGGAGGACCAGTAATGTTCTCGTGACATCTATTAACACCAGTTGGATTTGTAACTCTCCTGTCAAGACAAAGTATGAAGAGTCTCATGATGTCAAAAATCCATGCTTGGATTATTCGGATGTTAAGAACTTATGCCTATGCTCAAAATCAGCAGGAATTTAGATTTAACTGTGTAGAAATTGGAACCTGTGCACTTTACTTCCCTCCTGACGTGCGGTAAAATCATAGTGAACACTTATTCTGTTCGCGGTGTTCAAGGCTGGCTGTGATATCTCTAGCTCCTCCTCTTGGATAATTTGTAAATACCTGATGATAAGATTTGTATGGCATATGTTATGGCTAATCCTCATAAAATGGTGCAAAAAGGTGGTACTACTGCATTCAGACGCACCGTCTAGGATCAAAATTTTCGACCCCAAGATCCTCATCCCAGAGAAAAATGTAACTATATTCAGCAACTATATCTGGATGAAGAAAACGTCTGGAAAACCACCTGTTGAGATAAACACAGATGACTTCGACCACTGGGTAATGAAAAAACTAAAAAAGGCTCTTGAGCAAGATGTTTCACCAAACAAATTGTGTACCATTTTGCCTGATTGATTGCAGAGACATGCAAAGCACTATCACACCATTGAAAGTGTTTCCACTCATCCATAATGCCGTCATAATGGAATAGCATGACAGTAAAATCACTGGAAATGAACTGCCATATGATCAAAGTAAGTCTCTTTTTTATACTCAATAATGGCCAGAAAAAAGCTAATGAAAACAAATGGTGGGATGATGCTTTGACTTGAACCTTTCTGACAATTTGGTCAACAATTTCCTTTTGCTTTATTCCGACTGCCATGGCTAATAAATTCTTGGAAGTATTTGTAGTTCCCTGATTTCAAAAACAACAAATAAGAACACATTTAGTGCAAAATGAGAAGGGCTTTTAAGATTTTTTTTTAAGGGTGCAGATAATGTGTAACATAGATTAGAATGGAGCTTGAAATCAAATGTGCATGGCATCCTTAAAAGGAAATGGGCAACATCATATGATTGCACTGTATCAACCTGCCTAATACTTGTATTAGAATACCCTTCTTTATCTGGCAGAATATAGCTACACTACAAGCAACCAGAAAAGAAACTAATTACGGAAAAGTGTCATGCCATAGCAGGTAATTTGATTAAATGTTCATGAAACAATGAATAGATAAAAGATGAACATATATAATAACCATTACTTTAGAGGATATAACTTAATGATTAAATGTTCCTGAAACAATGAATAGATAAAAGATGAACATATATAATAACCATTACTTTAGAGGATATGACTTAATGATTAAATGTTCATGAAACAATGAATAGATAAAAGATGAACATATATAATAACCATTACTTTAGAGGATATGACTTAGCTACAGTTTTCCTTAATGTAAAAGAACTTTACATACCTTCTTTTCTATAATAGGCCCAAACAATGGCTGCATTTCCAGGTTAGATGTCTGACTGACAATGTCCTTTGGCAGTGGCTCACTTCCTGGAGGTTTACCTTGATCCTAAAAGATAGAAGAAGACAATGGGACATACGCATTAATGCAAGGTGCCTTAATGTACCATATAAAATGCCAAGAAATCATATAGTCCTGGAGAAAAAAACCATGCAGAATAAACAAACCTTGCATTTATCAGATGTAGTTCTTTGTATGGTAGAACTAATTGTCGCCCATCCTGGTATTGTCTGCATAATATCCCAAAGATCATTTCATGAACAACTTTAAGTGAATAAAGAAAACACAAATGACTAGTTTATATGTCATTATTTGTGAGACCCAATGAGATCAATCAATTACAATGTCAGAGAACTGACTGACAATTCATGGAAAAGACTGGACAACAAAAAAAAAAGCATCATTAGTTTAATAGCTACATTCACTTATATGTCAATATCAAGGATGGCATCCAAATCTACCAATTATACTTTGTCTTCTGTTTTTTCCTATCTCGCAGCTGCACATTTTAGGTGGTCATTACTAAGTTGGCAAAAGAGAAGCAGATGTTAGATCAGTTTGGATTGGCCGAAGGGTTTGTAAAGGAAGCAATAAGGGGACAGGAACCATATATTTAAAGAAGCCTGCTTTTGGTTTCTAGAGAATATGTGCTACCTAATCTTGACGGGTAGGGTGACAAGGTGAATTTTTCAACCTCATCCCCCATTACTCCACTTCATGGTTATGTGCACAGTGTCGTGGCAGGTGGACCGTAGATGTGGATCGCCTTCAGCTGCCACTACAGTATTATTAAGCTGCCTTGTCACTGTCTATGTGGTAGTGACATGGACCAATGATGAGAGAGGTCCATCAACACTTCACGCTCTTACTCGCCAATGACGGACAGCAAGTATTACACTGTTTCTTATCAGTAGCTTTGGAGGCATAGCGCCAAGAATCGTTCCGACCGTCCATGAGAAGCACTGATGGGGAGCTGTGAGGTGGGAGTTGAACATTCCCCATAGAGCTCAAAGATGGATTACTAAGATGGCAGGGTCCTCAAATTAAAGCAGGAATCATTCACTGTTAGCTTAAAGAAGCCATCAAACTTCTGATGCATAAATGGTTTCTGTGCCTTGTCTATTAGATGATCTTCCAGGACTCTTTTGCATCAAAACAGTCCAGAAATTAAGATGACCACCATAACTCTTTTGCATCAAAACAGTCCAGAAATTAAGATGACCACCACAACCTCCACCCTCAGCTGCAGTAGTCAAATGGGCAAAGCCCAGCTAACTCAAATAAACATACCTTATACAGAAACAGAAAATGCATTCTGCACAGTGCTTTTGCAAGAAATTCAAATAGATTTCACAATAATTGGAGATTGATTGATGAAACCCACCACTTTATAGTCGGCAGCAACAAGGACACATCCAATGAGGAAAAGTACATAGGCTGTTCCCACAGTTACTGTAGAACAAATATGGAAAGAACATCGTCTTCTGTCTGTAGTATGATCTGCATATTTGACAGCCTGTGGGCATGAAAGAGACTTACTACTCAGGTTTCGACGTCGCAACATATACAGCTCTTAGAAGAAAGATCAAATGCAAACCACATTCAACACAAGATCGCGACTTTGCATAATACAAGTTCTGGATGGCGTGCATGCAACTTGCGGCAATAGCATGAAACACAAAGCAAAGAAATTTGAAGCAAGAATCACAAAGAGAACTTTTTAAGAGCAACTGCTGGGCACGAGAGCAGTAGCAACGACAGATACGAAGGTTCGATTCTAGAACCTGCAGGTAAGACCGACAAGCAGAAAAGAAACAGGGGCGGCAAGAGATGGGCAGGAGCAAACTGTGCCATTGGAGAGCTTAAACTTCTTGTTCCACGGGAACCCCGTCGCGGTGTGCCAAAACACCATGGAGTCTTGAACAGCACAGTTTCAGGGGAAAAAAAAGAAAAAGAGAAAAGCGAAGACTTTTTTCTCCTGGCAAACATGAATTGGGAGGGAGTCGAACAGCGAACTCACCATCACCACCCTTGCAGCTACTGCATAACCTTCCCAATAACAACACGGACAGAGTTCTAAAGATTCTCTTCTCGGAAGCGCCCCTTTGGCTTTCCTCTGTTCTAGTTGCAAAGAATCACAAACGTCCGAACAACGAGAGAGAGAGAGAGAGAGAGAGAGAGAGAGAGAGAGAGAGAGGAGGAGGAGGAGGAAGAGAAAGACTGTTCTTTTCGTCTCTTGGATCCTTAACGAACAGCTAGCTTTGTATAGGAACCAGAAGAGTCCGAGGGGGGACCGCCACTGAGGTGGGGAAACAGCGGCCGCGGCGGCGGCGGCGGCGGTATGTTAAGATCACGCCGCCCCTCCCCACTGCCGCGGGAGGGGCCGCAGGCGGCGCGTCCGCGCATGGCAAGGGCGGCCGGGGTGGCCGCGGCCTCGTTTTCTTGCCCGGGAAAAGAGAGAGAGAGAGAGTGTGTGAAAATTTTGACTTTTATATTAAAAAAAAACAAAAAAGGTGCCTCTCTAATTAATTTCCGGTTCGCATTACCGTAATGATGGGTCCAAAAGGAATCCACGAATTAATTTTCAAAATTTTAACAATTTTTTTTCAACCTTTTGACGTGACTCTCCCCTATGAGTCAAAGTGTTAATGGTTAACATCGTGAAATTGAAAAGAAAAGGTTTAATAATATGAACTTTAAATATATTTTGAAAGGTTCATTGATCCACCTTGTAAAGTTCATTTTGTCACATTAATGTGTCACCTTTTTTTTTAATTTGAAGTTCAGCTTTTTATTTTGACGCCAAAACTTTTATTTTGGCTCTCAATAATACTTAATTCGATTCATTACATCAAAAGAGAAAAATTTAGATACTAAAGTAAAAATTTAGACACCAAAATAAATAGTTAGACTTTAAAATAAAAATTTAAACTCTAAAATTTAAAAAACTTGCAATGAACTTAATGAGGTGGATTAATGAGCTTCTCAAAATGTATTTGAAGTTGACCTTACGGCGGCACTAAGCTCGATGCAGTAAAATTTTCTCAATTACAAATGAGTTATATATATATATATAAAATATATAATATGGGGTGCTTTTTGAGATCCACATGCAGCAACTATAATTTTGTCTAATTTTTTTACATGGCAGACATTGATAACCATCTTCTTGGCATCTAAAAGAAGGAATAAATTAAGGTGGCAGTACTGGAGACGTAGAATTAATCGTGTGTTATCTTCCATATTATCATATCATATACTATCTTGGCTTGCCCATTTCCTAGTATTAATGATTTGGATTGCCGGCGGTCAACATCCAAATTCCCCTGCGTTCTTCCAAATTTAGAGTTTGGACCGTGGAATCCATTTAAAGATACAAGAGGTGGTGGAACGTTTACGCAAGTTACTCTTTGCTTCCTGATTTGCCAAACGAAGCTTTTGGAAAGCCACACCAGTAGCATGCATGCATGTGCAGATCTACCGTACCTGTGTACTATATCGATGGGTTCACTTTGAGAACTGTGTGTGATCTATTGATCTGAGAGGAATCCAACTTAAAGAAACCAGATTAATCATGGAGCAATACTTGACGTGGTGGCGCGCGTATCTATCACGTCATCTTGATGACGTTAGCTAATTATTAAGGTGAGGTTTGTAGTTTGTACGCACAACTTTTTAAAAGATTCGCATCAAGTATTGTTTTTTCTCAAGTAATTCGTTAAAGTACTCAATGGCCCAAGAGTGTCTGTGTGTGGGGGGGCGTGGATTCCAAGCAGACTTTCGCAGATAATTAAGTTCTTCCAAAAGTCTACACTTTGAACATGTCCAACAAGTTCTGATCTCTCTAGGTCCCTCCGCATGCATCGCCTCGGTGCTCACTATATATATTTAGAGAAAGATTTATTATGTTTTTATATTACATTTTAAGTATAATATAATTAGATAAAAATTTATATGACACCCTTTATATGAGAAGTGATAAAGTGACAATTTATTTGTTAAATGCCACATAGACTTGTTACTTAATTGTATTGCGCTTGAAGTGTAATATGAAAATGCAGTAAACATTTCTCATATATCTATACATGTTGACACGAATCTGTATTATATGTGTGTGTGTGTGTGTGTTGCATGATCTGGATCCAGAGGTTGTTAATTAATTAGCTGCATATGCGAGATTTATAGACAGACTCTGATCCACCCATAATCACAAAAGATCCACACTATGTTGAGACAACTAGGTATATATGTATAGAGAAAGGTTTATTGTACTTGTACATCGCACTTTAAGTACAATTAGATCTCTACCCGTGCGATGCACGGTATTTTTTTAAGATTTTAAATTAAGATAAATATAATTATAAATTTTAGATAAATTTTAAAATAATATAAACTTTTTAAATAATATTTTTTCTTAAAAAAACTCACGACACATCACAAAAAAAATGCTAAAATTAATAATATAATAACAACACAACAAAATTCTATCTGGACCGCGTGCAAGTGTTGTGCCTATTACGAAAGTAAATTGGGACTTCCAACGCATGAAACATAAAAATTGCAATGAGATAAATTGCATATGGGTGTGCTGTTGAGGAGGATAACTACTTACAGATGCAACAAAAAAAATCTATGCGAAAGAATGTTTAATAATTTACTTGTAAGCAATATATATATATATCCAATATCCAAACAAATTTGCTTAAAGGAAAGAAAAAAACAAACATAAGAGAACTTTATGTACGGAAAAGAGATGGAGTCCAAGTCTGGGTGGAGGGGGGAGGCCATGGGTTAATCCTCCATGATTCTAAAGCACATGCAACTGTCCTCCACCCTGAAGCTTCCTCTCATGAAACCCAGATGAGCAAGAGAACAAAATTTGGACTAAAATAAGCAAACTAAAACATCAAACCCTTTTTAATCGAGACCTTCATCCAACACGCATCACCGTCACCCCTGTTGGGCTGCTGTACTACGACGGCTGCCTCTTTGATTGGTTAGGTGTTCCTGTACGTGGAGGTGGATCAGGAGGACTGAATACGGGCATCGTGAGTAAGGAGACGGTGCAGGAGACTGAACATGGCAATTCTCTAACGCATGCATGCATGGCAGAAGAACTGTGGGGATGAGGATCTTGTCGAGGAGGGTGACATGTGAGGTGAAGATCTGCCGGTCATGTTGTTCAGAACTGTGTCAAAAACTGTTGTAAGCGGTGGCGGCACTACTACCACGGTTGCCTCATGGATGGTATTCATCAATCATCAATAGAGTTGGAGCAGGAGCACTGAATACGGGCATCGCGAGCGAAGAGACGGAGCAGGGGACTGAACACGTCAGTTCTCTCATGCATGCATGCATGGCAGAAGAACTGTGGGGATGAGGATGTTGTCGAGGAGGGTGACATGCGAGGTGAAGATCTAACCGGTCTTGGTTTGTGTCTGTCACCTTGCAGCGGCGGTGGCAACCGATACCCAGTTCTGTGGCAAAAAATATCTAGATACCCATCACTGCCAAGGAGGAGAAGCGGCAACCGATATCTAGTTCTATGGCAAAAAATGCCACTTTGCGTGTACGTCCATGCAAGATGAGTCACATTTCTAACTTGCAGACAGTGTTATGATACATATGCAAAGCACTTCTTAATGTTACAACATTCGTATCAATAAGCATTCCAATTTATAAATTCTGTTTATAAACATGGATAAAACACATTACGTATGTGAGGTGGCCATGTTTCTGTGCTGCCCGGCGAGGTTAATTTGAGGTAACGGGGAAGGAGGGGAGGGTGATGGATGATCTAGGATCGCCAGCTTGCTGGCACGGCGGGTCTCACCGTTGTCGGGTAACTGTACTTAACAATTTCCAATTGTTTTTTTTTCCCTGGCTGGATGCTCTCTCTCTTTAACTGTGCAATACTTGCAAGTGATTAGAACAATTAAGTGATACTGACAATTTAAGAATCCAAGTATTGAACAAGCAAGCTGATCAATTAACAAGTCCTGCATTAGTTATCAAACTATTCGGGCGAAACTTGAGATGCATCACGCTCTAATTAATGGGATAGAAACATCCCACAACCATGCATCAAGTGCTTAATTAGTCGAACACCATTTTGGTACCCGGCAATCCTATCTACAAATCCAGAAGTAGCAAATGGAGACAAAATTACCAGGCAAGACAAGACTTTTATTTTAATGTTTCACCTGAATGATGTAAAAGCACCACTTTTTGCAGGAGCAGGAAAATTCAAACAATACCTACCAAGAATTATAGGCAAATAGCCGCAAAAGAGTTCCCAATGGTGACAGAATAAAGGAAACTTCTATAGAACAGAACAAACCTACACTCTCACCAGAAAAACACACCTTCTCGGACTCCTAACAGGCTGGGCTCGCCACGGAGAGAGCCCATGATTCAAAAACCCTAATCTAAATTGAATTATAAATGGGTATCTGAAATTATATGTTCAACAAAGAAGGCAGTCATTGGTTGCATGCTACATACATTAAAAGGAAAATCGGGCGAGGCAACCTACAGTTGGTGGATTAAGATATGGGGCAGGCGAGGGTAAATCGGTGGAGGCCACCTGCAGTTTGTGCATGTCAACCCACGACGTCCTCTTCTCCGGCGCCGTTGTTGACACGCTCAACGGGAGGGCCGTCGACCACCAGGCGAAACAGCAATTCGAATTCAGCAGACAACTGGATGCGCCGACGCAGTTGAAGGCGACCAGGGAGAAGCCCTTCACGACGCAGGCGAGTAGGGCTGTACAGTATTCGGTTCAAACCGTTGAACCGAACCGAACCGAACCGAAAAATTCGGTTCGGTTCAGTTTCACAACAGAATAAATCGGGTCAACGGACCGAACCGAACCGAAGACCAAATTTCGGTTCGATTCGGGTTATGAAAAAAAAAATCGAAATGAACCATTTGACACGATCTAATTTGCACTTTACTTTTGCCCTAATTCCTAAAGACTTGGGACTTGAGTTGGGAGGTGGCCCTGGGACTCTGGGAGGCTGGGAAGCTGGTAGCTGCGGCACTGCTTCGTCTGCGTGCTGCTGGCCGCTGGGGGCCGGGGCTTCGAGCGGGAGGCTGCGGCAGAAGGGTGGAGTGTGGAGTCGTCTGCGACTGCCAGCAAGGGGCAAACGCCAAACGGCGCGGCGGTCATGGCCCCGTGGGAGGCTGGGATTCTGGGAAGCTGGTTTGCTGCGGCGCTACAGCCGGTGCTTCGTCTGCGTGCTGCTGGCCGCTGGGGGCCGTGGCTTCGAGCGGGAGGCTGCGGCAGCCGGCAGGAGGGTGGAGTCGTCTGCGAGCAAGGGGCAAACGCCAAACGGCGCGGTGGGAGGTGCCTTCTGGCTCTTCTCCGGGCTTCGAGCGGAAGGTCGGCCGCAGCCAGCGGGTCTGCGAGGAAGGGGCAAACGGCGCAGTGGGAGCCGGGAGGTGTCGTCTCCGGGCTTCGAGCGGGAGACTGGCGGGAGGTTTCTTCTCCGGGCTTTGAGCGGTCAGTGAGCTGTGGCGAGACCCTCTCTCACATCTCGATCTCTCTTTGTTCTATCTCTCTCAAATCTCTCATACCCTCTCTCCCATGGCCATGGCAGGCGGCGACGACCGGCGAGCAGATCGAGGTTTGACGGCGGCAGATCTGTCTAGAGGGGGTCGGGTTCTCTGTCTCTATCTCTCTTGGTTCTGTCTCTCTCATACACTCTCTATCTAACGATTCTACTCTTTCTCAGATCCTCTCTCCCACGGCCACGACAGGCGGCGGCGAGGAAGCAGGGGTTCTGCCTCAGATCCTCTCTGTCTCAGACCCTCTATCTCTACTCTGTCTGATAGGCGGCGATGAGGAAGCAGGGGTGCATCAAGGGTCAATCTTTCTCTTTCTCGTAAATGTTTACAGAACATTGGCATAATCTGAGTTGGTGATGCATATTATTGGTGATGCACAATCTGAGTTGGTGATGCATATTATGGGTGTCTAATCCGCTTGTTCATGGGTTTAGTATCTTTTGAAGCGGCCCAGAGATAGCCCCAGTAGTGGTAGCATGTCTTCTAGCCAAATTTTTTATTTTAAAAAATTGCACAGTGCTGACTGCTCAGACAAGCCCAACCCAAAGCCCATAAAGCTCAAACCGAACTGAACAAACCGAACCGAACTAATTCGGTTCGGTTCAAAACGGTTCATACATCTCCTTCGGTTCGGTCCGGTTCGGTTCGAAGTCTAATTCGATTTGGTTCGGTTTTGAAAAAAAAATGTGTAAACCGGACCAAACCGGACTGTGAACAGTCCTACAGGTGAGGCTGTCTTTGCTACCGCAAACGGCGCCGTAGGCCGCCAACGCGAGCACGGTTGCGGCCTTCGCGATGGCATCCGCCAGCACGATCTGGGAGTTCATGGCAAAGTGGTCGGTGAGCAGCATGAACTCGAGGTTGAAGAAGGGGAGGGAAAAGTAGGAGACGAATTTGTAACAAAGTGCAAGAGGTGAGGGAGGAGAGAGAGAGAGAGTTTTTTTTTTAGTCGGTAGAGAGAGAGAGAGAGATGAATTTGAAACAGAATGAATAGGAAACTAAATTTTGATGGTTATTTTTTGGGAAAATTAATTAGAAGTCCTTATTAGAGGGTTAGATTTAATTTGTAATCCCTGTCAAAAGATCAGAAGTCTTACTTTTTGTGTTAATTTAATTTTAGTCCCTGTTTTTTGTTTCTAATATCTGCTTTTTTGTTTCTCAGAATCTCAGTATTTATGAGTCTTGGAAGACGAGTCGTCTTTTTAACATCATTTTTTTCCTATTTTGCCCTTTTTCTGCTCTTTCCCTAGTTACATTCGTTACAGTTGTCTTTGTATCAGTTACAGTAAGCTTTTATATCTGTTACAGTAAGTCTTTATATCTGTTACAGCAAGCCTTCTTTCCCTATGCACACTTACATTCGTTACAGTAAGACTTTATATATGTTACAGCTTGCCTTTGTATCAGTTGCAGTAAGCCTTTATATCTGTTACAGTAAGCCTTCTTTCCCTATGCACACTTACATTCGTTACAGTAAGTCTTTATATCTGTTACAAGTTGCCTTTGTATCAGTTACAGTAAGCCTTTATATCTGTTACAGACTACAGCTATAAGCTCTTACAAAAGAAAAAAAAAATTTATTTGTTTGCTAGTGCTAAGATTCAAACCCAGGTCTTCACAAACACAACATGAGATGCTCTTACCACTAAGCTACAACTACACTTGTGTTACAATATAATATACAATATATTTAATTAAGTATTGTAGTAAACATAATTCTCTATTACAACTTATGTTAAGTCTTGTTACAGTCAATATCATTCTCTGTTACAATATACATTAAGTTCTGTTATAGTAAATATTATAGATGCTATTATAGTAAATATTAAGCTCTATTACAATGTACATTAAGCTTTGTTACAATATACATTAAGCTTAATATATATTGTAACAAAGGTTAATGTATATTGTAACAAATGTTAATGTATATTGTAACAAAGCTTAATGTTTATTGTAATAGAGCTTAATGTTTACTGTAACAAGACTTAACATAAGTTGTAACAAAGCTTAATATATATTGTAACAAAGATTAATGTATATTGTAACAAAGCTTAATGTATATTGTAATAGAGTTTAATGTATAGTTGTAATAGAGCTTAATGTATACTGTAACAAGACTTAACATATATTGTAACAAATGTTAATGTATATTGTAACAAAGCTTAATATTTATTGTAATATAGCTTAATGTTTACTGTAACAAGACTTAACATATATTGTAACAAATGTTAATGTATATTGTAACAAAGCTTAATGTTTATTGTAATAGAGCTTAATGTTTACTGTAACAAAACTTAATATAAGCTGTAACAAAACTTAATATATATTGTAACAAATGTTAATGTATACTGTAACAGAGCTGAATGTATATTGTAATAGAGTTTAATGTATAGTTGTAATAGAGCTTAATGTATACTGTAACAAGACTTAATATAAGTTGTAATAGAGCTTAATATATATTGTAACAAAGGTTAATGTATACTGTAACAGAGTTTAATGTATATTGTAATAGAGCTTAATGTATAGTTGTAATAGAGCTTAATGTATACTGTAATAAGACTTAACATAAGTTGTAATATAGCTTAATATATATTGTAACAAATGTTAATGTATATTATAACAAAAGTTAATGTATATTGTAACAAAGCTTAATGTATAATGTAATAGAGCTTAATGTTTACTATAATAGCATCTGTAATGTTTACTGTAACAGAACTTAATATTTATTATAACAGGGAATGATATTGACTGTAACAAGACTTAACATAAGTTGTAATAGAGAATTATGTTTACTAAAATACTTAATTAAATATATTATATGTTATATTGTAACACAAGTGTAGTTGTAGCTTAGTGGTAAGGGCATATCATGTTGTGTTTGTGAAGACCTGAGTTCGAATCCTAACAACTTGCAAACAAATAAAGTTGTTTTTCTTTTGTAAGAGCTTATAGCTGTAGTCTGTAACAGATATAAAGGCTTATTGTAACTAATACAAAGGCTACTGTAATTGATACAAAGACAACATGTAACAGATATAAAGACTTACTGTAACGAATGTAAGTGTGCATAGAGAAAGAATGCTTACTGTAACAGATATAAAGACTTACTGTAAGTGATATAAAGACAAGCTGTAACAGATATAAAGTCTTACTGTAACGAATGTAAGTGTGCATAGGAAAAGAAGACTTGCTGTAACAGATATAAAGACTTACTGTAATTGATACAAATGCAACTTATAACAGATATAAAGGCTTACTGTAACGAATGTAAGTGTGTATAGGGAAAGAAGGCTCATAGGGAAAGAGCAGAAGAATGAATGGCAAAATAGGAAAAAAGTTGATGTTAAAAGGACGACTCGCCTTCCAAGACTTATTAAATGCTGAGAAACAAAAAGTAGGGACTAGAAATTAAACTAACACAAAAAGTAAGGATTATATGACTTCTGATTTTCTGATAGTGACTATAAATTAAGTCAACACTCTGACATGGACCTCTAATTAATTCTCCCTTATTTTTTTGAAAAGAAGTCGGTTGCGGATAAACGTGGTGAGTTGAGATCGTGACGGAGAAAGGGAGGGGTTAGGAGAGTTATGCAATTGCGCTTTAATGGGTTCCTAAGATGGCAAGGTCGGGATTCTGTTTGCAGCAACGTGAGAGTAGCATAAACAGTTTTGTTTAAAGAGGCAGTTAGTTGTAGGATTAAAACTGTTTTAATAATATAGTGAGAGAAAATCAGGAGTGGGTTAGTGGGAGAGAGAGAAAGAGTATGCCACGTGGTGCTCTATATGAGTAGGGTTAGGTTTGAGTTTTAGTAATATATATAGATAGATGTGACTAGACAAGAGCCCATGTGGCACCCCTCACTTGAGGAGTGATAAAGTGGCCATCCAATTATTGGATGCCACATAAGCTTGTTGCCTAGTCACATTGCACTTAAAGTGCAATGTGAAAGTGCAATAAGTCTTTCTCATATGTATATAAATAACCACTCGACTGCAGATAAGACGGTCAAACGTACAAGTCAGCACTTCAAAGGTTTTGCCAGCTTTTTCCACACGTGTGTCTAAACATGGGGAGAAAATATTTAGGGGTTTTTATTTTTTATTCATTTTTAATCCCTCAAACGTAACTATTATCTTTTTAATCCTTAACATCTTCGCCATTGTCCTTATTAATTCCCGTCGTTCTATTATGTAATTAGAGTGTACTTTTGTCTTGATTAAACTAACCCGGCAATGGTAAAATACTATACTACCCTTGGTGAGTTACATTGGAGTCCCAACTTACGCTCTTTCCCCTCTTCGTCCTCCTTCACGATGATGGTACCACACTCCGCCGTCAAAGACATCCTCATCGGTAAGGACTATCTAGACTCAACACTCGACTTTGCCACTAGCGTTGTCGTCCCTATCTTCCCCTCCAGAGTCTCCACCACAACGAGCCGCACCTTGGCGGGACCTATCCGCCACACTTTGGTGCGGGAGGATCACCTGATGCCCTTGCCGACGATGGAGCTGAGGAGAAAGCCGATAGGGAGGGCGAGGTGGTCGGGGTCGGAAATTAAGAGAGGGCGAGCCATTGCCACTAGTGACCATGCGGGAGACTACGGTCTAAAGGGAGTTAGAGGAGTATATACTTGACCATTCTACTTACATGATATCTTGATTTGATTGAACATCTCTTGATCGTCCTCCTAGACATATTTTTTTATTAGATTTTTTATTACATATCTTGTTCATGATATATAGTTTGAAAATGTTAATTATTTATATTTGCCTATGAGATGTAAATTCTACTAGACGAGTGCATTCATATTGACTTTCTCTAACATTTTCAAGTAGTAAAGATGGAGAATAAAACTAAATAATGAGACTTGTGCACCAAACGTGGAGTATACTTAGAGAGTCATTCATATTTCTAATTAATATATGAGATAGTGGTCATGATTGTAATTTTCCTTTCTTTTAAGAGATAAATAGATTAGTGAGTAGAGATTATCTTATTTTGACATTGAAGATTGTAATAATTTGTTTACGATGAATAAAGAAAGAGATATTGATTATTACACTATGGGCCCTACTTGTATTAATTATTTGGCGATGGCTTCTAAATATTTGATTGTTCGTCGCATCTCTCGATTTATTCCGCTGCTAAAATCGAGGGTGCGACACTCAGCCAGTAGACCTCTCTCTCAATTAGAGTAGAGACTCTATTGGTGGGCCGAATTCTTTCCTGGCCTATCAACAATGGGCCTCAACAGACTTATTTCCTGGGCTCAAAGGAGATTGTAATGATTTTTACTCACTTGATTTAGAAAGTGTTCTCCTAAACATAAAAAAGGTACGTCATAACTTACATGCTCATGCATACATACATACATACATATAGTTGTGTGTTTTCTCTTAATATAGTCTGACCAAGCCCAAAAACATTTAATGGGCCAAGTAGAGAATTAGTTCACTGAGAGAATCCATGAACGGAAGGTCAGAGATGGGGTACAGCCCACTTGCTAGAGCTCGGACTGATCAGCCCAATAAGCCATGGGGACCCAAGTGCTAAAGATTTCGTATCTTGGGCCCACTTGGTGTGTCTGTCCACTTGCACGTACTTTGCAGGAAGTATTGTGGGCCGAGCCTTGGGGAATTGGGCTTTTCCTCTCAATTGGCCCAACTTTCTTAAAGGAGGTCAATCTTGGACTTGCCCATCTAATTACAACCTTCCCCCTATTATATATATATATATATATATATATATATATATATGCTTATAACTAGCTCTCCTTTTTTAAATATCTAAATTGAATATATCAGATTCTCATAACAATCTTCTTAGAAAAAGCGGGAGTGGCTCATCTTATGGTTTGGAAAAGTTGAAATAACAAAAGGAGAAAGTTATCCCACATTGCTATGAGATTGGAACTCTATTTTTTTTATATAATTATAAGAAGGCCCCGAGAGAAAATTATAGAGATATCTCCTACATTACTCATAACATATGGAAGTATCTATGTAATTTTATAAAGTCATCTGATCTAAATGTTACATGAAGAACATAAATCAGATGATGAAACAGTGTGACATAAGATGTGGAAGATCATAATATGAGTTATTCGAGATTTCGGCACTAACTTACATGTATAGGGGATTGTTCATTTACAAATGATGCATCCGTAAAATATCAAGAATACCATCTTTACATACCCAATTATTATGTATGCCATCTTCAAATTAAAAGTGTATACATATTTTGTCAAAAATGTCTCATTAACCAAATCAAAGGTAGTAAAAACTTAACTCATCCAAAGAAAGATGTCACTACTCATCGATAAAGATTTCATTTGGGTGTACATTTCCATCATCCGATTCTCCCCCACTATTTATTCATCTCTTTTTTTACAATCATAACATATTTAAATAAGAGTAGATAACAATTAATTCTTATAAAGATTTGATTTAGTTCCAAGTCGAAAATAAATAAAAATAAATATATGTTTGTAAGTAAAATACGTTTTCCTTCTCTCACGATAAGTCTTTTTTTTAAAAAGAGATAAAATATCTAATATGAGACAATATTTCTTGAGAGGAGAGATACACTTAAAAAGAGCCGTGATGGCGTCATGTCATCATGACGTAGGACTGAACAGTGAATCGTTGCTCGATGTGTGTGCACACATCTTCCACGGGATATGCGTTAAGATTTTCTCTACACTAAAATTTCACCCATTTTCAATTCTACTGGTTATTCAAATGGGAGTAGACAACAACTAACTACAGTGTTAATTTCAAAATTGACATTAATAAAATACAATAAATGGTACACTTCTGATATTTTACACTTAATGGGATAGAATACATAGACTTCTCAGACAAATTAATACCATTGTAAAATTATTTTATATTCAAATAAAGTCATCATTTGCCATAGTATTTGGTACTTTTTTTTAATAGTGCAAAATTATCATAAGGTCAGCAGATTTTAGAAGGAAATTCTGACAGCAGAGATTTTGTCTTACATGAAATTTGAATTTACCGTAAGAACATCTATAATATTTGTTTAAGGATTTTTTTTAAATTCTATTTTAAAATATATTTACATAAATATACCTAATTTTAATATATTTACAAATCTATACCTCTCATTTATACATAACTTCTACACTTTTTCTATAATTTACACTCTTTCTCGATAATTTACACTAATTTAATATAACTAACATATTTTTTATATGTGTAAGTTAGACTGAATCAGTGTAAGTTATATTGAAATTGTGTAAATTATAGAGAAAATATGTAAACTTTAGAAAAAACATGTAAATTATATTGAATGTAAGTGAGAGATATAGATTTGTAAATATATTAAAATTAGATATTTATGTAAATATTTTTCAAAATAAGATTATTTTAAAAATCTCTATTTGTTTTATAAAGATCCGGGCCAGCTTCCAAATTTCACTATTTATATATGTTTGTTTCCGGCCGCCGTGGTCCTTTCTTCCCTTCTCTCCCAACATCGTCTGTGGATCTTCTCAGAGGAGTACTCGGTATTGGGGACGGAGACCCCGGCGCAGCCCCGAGAGGTGGGGAGGAGGTTTTACCGAATTGGGGCGGTTATCGGAGAACTACCCACGACGCGCAGGCGATCGATAGGGTTCCCCAAGCCCTAGTTCCACCGCCGATCGTGCGCAGGTGAGGCGGTGGTTCGTTCCCCGATCCTTTTTCCCCTTGGCGGCTGTTCCCGCTCGGACGTCTCACTTCCCCGCACCAGAGACTTGGTCAGTTGCCGTTCTAGGTCTTTCTTCCTTTGGTGGGGGTGGGGGAGTGAAGAGGGGTTTGAGACGCAAGATCCCCCCCCTCTGGACCGTCTTATCTTTTGAATCTTTGATGCGTGTGGTTGATCTTTGATACTGCATCGGCTTGTGCTGATTCCCCGACGAGATTATTGATACCAGTTGTGTTTCTTGATCGAGCTTGAAAAGGGGATTTTTTTTTTGTTACCGGGCTTTGTTTTCTCATGGCATTTCTCGTTGTGCAGTAAGAGCGGCGGCGATGGCTTAAAGATTAGAACTTTTTGCCATTTCTGTTGATTTATGTCGTCTTTTGCGGTGCTTTCCTTGATGGCGATTTTGTTCGTGTTCAGGGTTTTAGGCCGTGTTAGAATGAACACGCGGGTGTCATCTAGGCGGCCTTCCAAGAGGCGCACTTCGGAAGCTAACAGCAGCAACGGGAAGAGAGTGTTGAATGTGGATACATATGTGGAGAGGGGTGCGCCTCATGTCCGCATCCGTATGCAGGATGCCCCAGTGATGACTTCTTCAGCGGTTCCCGCGACCGATCAACCCTTTGGGCAACAGGCAACTAGGTCGAATTTGCTTATTGATGTGGAAGCAATTGAAGATGATGTGCAAATGTTGTCACCCTCAGGAGGCTTTTCTCAGGTTTGTTTAGTGTGCCATATTTCCTTTAGTCATGTCCCTAAATTTTATAGCTGTACCATTGTGAATAACTAGGTCTAATAGCACGGTTGGGACAAGCTTTCAGACCGTTTTCTCTTGTGATGCATCATGTAAATCTTATTCTCTTGTTTTTTATTTCTTTCCAGCTCCAGTTTGGACATCATTCTATCTTCTGGTTTTGACTCCATTTGTTTTGCCGTGTTTCCCATTGTTCGCTTCCAGTTTTATTCAATGCGAAAAGTCATGTTTCTTTAAAATTGAAGAACACCTCATTGTGGGTTACTTTGTTAGTACATTTGATTACTTAAACTATCGAGTCATTATTTTCTCAACTTCCAGGGTCAAAATCAATCCAGGAGGAATCTTCCTGTAACAATAGTGTTAGATGAAGATTCAGATGTCCAAGCAGCTTCATCAGGTTAGTTTCCATTATCAGTAAATTGATGCAGCACCATGTCATGTCTATGTTTTGGTCAATACTTACTATGTATACAAGCTGCCAGTCTAAGTCTTTGTTTAGCTTCAAGCATTTGCTACTCTCTCCTTTTTTTAAATCTTTGATGCCAAGTTATGTGAAGCATATGGTAGATATTCGGGCAAAAGTTTAGCCTTTGGAAAACTCATTTGACTGTTTATGTTTGTTGGTGATTTTCCTTCTTTAGCGTTTTACTCATTTTTGAAGGCAAATATGTTTTCCATTATCAATATTTAGAAAGGCATTCACTGTTCCTATGATTACTGATCTGGCTTTCAAAATGACTTACTCAATCTTTTGCCTCGATATCTTATATTTTTATCATCTTCAGTTCTGAGTTTTTGTAACCATTAATGTCTTTCCTATTGTTTCTACTCCTTCCAGTTCCTTCTTTTTTTTTTCTGTACTCTGGTGCTGTTCACATGTGAATATTCCACCCATTCATTTCACCTGGGCATGCAAAAGATCTTGAATGCATTTGAGTTACTTGCAATTGAGTTACTAAGTAATTTATTTTAGTTCTCTTCTATTAATATACCTGTGGTACTATCCACTTTTCAAAAAAAAAAGTAATTTATTTTAGTTCTATTGGTTTTAAAGTTTGCATTGGAAGCATTTCGTTTCTGGTTTCCATGCCATCAAGTTTCTCCAATTAATTGCACCTGGGTACTTTCTCTTTCACTCTGATCTAGATCTTACTTTGTAAATCTTAAATGATTGCCTACATATTACATGCACTCTTTGTGTGTGTAATCAGTGTTCTCTTGCATGCATGTGTGTTCTAATGTCCCCATTATGTTCATTTGTCAAGGCACCAATTGATGTTTTGCTTTCTCTTCACTTTGAAGGGGTCACTATGGAGGACTTAGCAGTTACGGTGACTGCTAACAACCGCAACAGACAGAAACTTCCACCCAAGAGAACAATAATAAATTGTGAAACCTATGAAAATGTGGATTTTGGTCACAAGACCAAGGTATGTGTCATTTTCTGATTTATGCATGTGACCAAAAGTACTCGTCGTCAGTTTCTGATTTATGCTTAATCTATAGAGTATTACTCCATGTAAACATTTAGTTTTCTTCCTACATAACTGTTTGAACATTTGATGAGACATGATAATATATTCTAGAGTTTGGCTGTACTTCACTGCTTAACCTGTTTCGCCTTTTCAATGTTCTAATTCTTTTGCAATCAGAAAAAACATAAATTTATTGTTTTTTGCTACTTTTCTTTATTGGACTTTTAGTTCTCATCCCTTATAAATTATCCTATTTGGGGTGAAGCTCTCCAATCTGCATATTTATTTATGACTCTTCACGATAACAATATACTTTTGAAATCCCAGAAGATTAAGAACAAGTGCTTAAAGTTTTTAGGAAGACAACCCTGAGTTGGTGTTGGTGTGGTTTGGTTTAGGAGGGAGCCTAGGGTTCGGATCTCGTTGTTTACATTTCTGCGGGCAGTGCCCTGCCACTATGGCGGGGACCTCAGAAAAAAAGAGGAAAGCTCTGAAGGGGTATTTGTTCAATGAATGCGTAATTGTTGGTAGTTGTACATAAATATCAGGATGAGATGGACTACTACGTAACTATGAGTATATTACAGATTATAGGGTTTGAACACTAAGACTCTTGACAACAATGAGAGATTCATTGTTACTAGGACAAAGGGCGTCATCATTACCTAATTAAGTCAAGGTCTTGTGTTCCCTGACAGGGGTGTTGGGGCATCTGTATCTCTCTGCATCTTTGCAAAAGAGTTTCATGATAAAAAATATTTGTCACCTATTAGAACTAAGATGTGTATGACAAAGCTTCCCGTGGAAGCTCATATATTGAAAATAGAAGTATAGGTCTGGTTCGTGGATATGCCCTCTGTTTGAGGAAAAGATGAATGGAGCATGGGAATGAATATTGTCTCGGAGGTTTCTGTTGGAAGGAATTACAAATCAGGGTACTGTCCGAGGGGTTACCAGAGGTCCAGACCTCGAGGTAACTATTCCCAGTGTATCTTCCTGCCAGTGCCAGACCCTTATAAAGACTTAGTGAAGTCTCATAAGAAGGTGACTTGAACTTGTGCCTCTATCGTTGAACTAGTCAAAGAAACACGCTACGCGTGTGTAATATATTTGTGAATGTAGTATAATTATTAAATTATTTTAAAATAAATTTTTTTTATATTTGTAAAAATAAATAAGAAAAGATACATTTTGTCTTTACTTTTTGTCCAAATTTTTTGGCTTTATAATTAATATGTTTAATAATTCATATATATATATATATAATTATATATACATACATTATTATTAACTTCCTATGTCATTTATATATGATTCTTACAATAATAGATGCGTGAGATTAAAGTTGTGCGTGCTTTTCTTTTTGTGGGATTTGAATTGTTTCAGAGAGCCCACCAGATGTGAGGACGAGTCTAATGGGGGTGACGGTGGGCGTGGATGTGTCTGCGACAGATAAGGTGTGGAGGACGTTTCAGTCTCTTGGAGACATTGCTTTCGCTTACCCCTATACTCCACTATCCTCATCGAGATCCTAGTAATCACCGTGTGGATTCATCCTCTGTGTTGAGCCCTCCATTTGTTTTGTTATAAGTTGGATCTCGATAAAAGGATGCAACGCAGGGGTAGACACTTGAGTAAATTTGATAATGGAATAGGGAGTAAGATGTGGAAGAATATTCAAATTGTGTTTTACTAACATGTGTGCAGGGTTAAGATCTGGAGAATGTAGTCCACACAAATTAAAAAAAATTGAAAAATATCAGTTCAAGCCCATATAACATGATCAATATGACATAAACATGAAAGTAATTTTTAGTTCATGTTAGATAAGAACATATATTTTCACCTCCTGCACTCCAGGTGAGAATTGGTAATGCTATCATATAAGATATATCATAGAACATAAGTGTTGCTAAATATTGGAAATCCAATGTTTAGGGACTGGGCGTGTGCTCATGAAAAATAGATTATCACAAGTTAGACTAATTAAGCATCCCAACCCTACTAATTCCTCTAGCTTGTCTGTGCTCATCTCTTGCTAAATGGTAATTCTACAATTAATTGTGAATCTTGTTTTTTTTTTCTCAATGTATACACACGTTTTTGACTTGCCTCGAGATACACATTCAAAGCCATAGCATTTAATGTCTTATCTGTCCTGCCCATTTCCGGGGTAAGTTTGGAACTTGCTCAAACCTACTTCTTTTTAGAATCTTCTACCTTATATAATTAAAAGCTGCCGGAGTGAGACATTGTATTATATTTGTAAAAAAAAAATTGAGACATTTTAAGTACTTCTAAACTAATGTCATCATTTAGATTACTTTGCAGAAGTAGTTGAACCTGGTCACTGCTAATCGATTAGAGACATTTTAAGTCTCTAATCAATCAACCTATTGATCAAATATTTTACTAATCAATCTCTATACCAGATTGAGGTTGAGTAGGCTAATTCTTACTCGTGTCAGCAAAATCCTATCCCCATCCTGATCAGGATTGCATGGCAGATGGGAACATTGTCCACGCAACAAGCTAGCTTTTGAGGGGGACTCCGAGTTGACAAATTGGGGGAGTTCAGGAGTGAAAATTACTCGTAGATGCCTATCTTGTGATTCCATTCAAGAAACCGTAAATTATCTTGTCATGCCATGTGGTATAACTGTTGTGTTAATGCTCAGAGATCCCAGTAGTCGAACTTGGTCAGATGAGGCTGAGTAGGTTCATCTCTGCCCACACCTTCATATAGTTCCTCGCGTCATCCGGCTGCTGTCGCTCTTGATGAGGACAGTCTTCATCTTCTTGGGGTCGTTGTTGAGGAACGTGTTAATAGAAACCAGCAGGCCAGTAATAGCCACCGCTTGGACAGCTTACTATCCAACAACACTCAAGAAACCAATGATTGAAACAAAACAGAGCAAGATGACTCAAAACAGGGGATCGTAAATCATGGCAAATCACCACCGTCATTACGGTAAATCACCACCATGATTACGGTAAATCACCACCATGACTTGTCTATCCAGCAAACCGTACTGCAGGCTGTAAGTTCCTGTAAATATTGACCATTCTATTTGTTGTACATGTACCTCGTTATAAACAAGGTACAGTAGGCTGGACGAACACAATAGTGTGTTCTGGTTCTTTCTTCTATTTCTCGTGTTCCTGCTTCCGTTCTCTTCTCCTCCTCTCCTTTTTTGTTCTTCACAGTCATCGGTCATGGCGTCGATGATGCTGGCGTCCCTGTCGACCTCCAGCAACAGCTTCTCCTTCAAGGTGCAATTGACAACCTGCTCGGAGATGCGTTCAAAGGGTGAATCCTTAGAGGTGAAGACCATGGACAGCCCCATTCTCCACGGCCCTCTGCTCAGAGAATGCCCAGACAAAGCGGCAAAGCGCGGGGGGAAAAACCAAGTTACAAAAGAGACAAACATATCGCTAACTACGTACGTATACTATCATCACTACTGTAGGAAGCACGCAGCTACCCCACACACAGAGAACCTTGTAAGTGGCGTCGACGTCGGCGTAGGTGAATTAAGCAAACCTCCAGAGGGGCCCTCTCCCTGTCGCTACCAGTGTGTCGGACCACTCCCGTGAGCGCGTCAGTCTCGTGCTGGTGCGCCGGTGCGATCGTCGTCTGCCCCGTCTCCAACTTTCCCCAACTTCATGTGTAAAAACATATGAATATGGTTGCCAGCCGATGTGGGGGTGCAGCCATGGATTACGACAGAGAAGTAGAAAGACTTCGACTATAGATAAGGAAAGACGAAGATGAGGAGGACCTGTGGGAGTTGTTAAGGCGACGAATGTTAGCCGAAGGCATTCGTGTAGAACTTCCCGGACTTGGCGGCGTCTTCGACGTACACCATGATGTACGTGAAATCTCCCCGCAGTTTTAGTTCCCAACTCCCCCCTCCTCCCTCGTTCTTCTTCCTCTACTTCTTTGTGAGAATTGCAGGGACCTCTTTATTTCTGTCGGAGGAGGGGAGGGTCGCATTAACGTGGCCGGTGTCCGTTACGTGATGAAGACAAAACGATTGTGGTTGTGGGCATATATTCTACCGTTTGAAATTGGACAATTAAGAAAAGAATAAAACGGACAGGATTCTACGTTTTTCCTTCTGCTGTTTAAAAGGGTATTTAAGATGAACCGGACAGAAATAGTGAGAACCGGACTAATTAAGATGATAGTGAGAACCGGGCTTAACATGAACCGGACGAAAGTTCAAAGTGTCACTTCTAATATATAGTATAGATATGGTGTAAACATCTGCACGATAGGGTGCTTTGAAAAAAATGGATTTACTCGAAAGTAAAATAAAGTTTATTCATGTACTACAAACTTTCCCAAGATGTCTATTAGTCCGGGAAAATTATAAAAATCTTCCCCGCTTGGGTGATGTATTCAATTGATGTTGCATGTGAGCCACCGTTATGGTGTGGCCTAGAATGGAATTCATTATTATGTTTTCAAATATCATGTAGTCTTAATTTTCTTCTCATGTAATATTCTGGCCTTCGGAGTTTCTGGTACTTGGCTGTGGTAATGAGCTGGAGTCCAGTGTACAGGTTGTGTGCCCCGAGCAGAATCCCAACTTTGGGCTAATATTGGAGGCTTTGATCTTCCATGTGGCATGCTGGTTGCTTAATGTTTGTCGTCAGGAGCTGGAGTCCAAGATACTGATGCTGGATTTCCCATAAAATCTTGGGAGTTTATAAGATATGGACATAGTAAAAAGAAGTATAATAAAAGAATTTGCTTATGAATTTCCTTATTGAGCTTCACTTATAGTTACATATAAATGTAAATCGTATTATCGTTTGCATGTTGCCCTTTATATCGACTGTTTTCCCTCTTCGTGGTTGTGGCATAATTTTGATGTTTAGTGCCAAACCATCAAACCTGGAGCCCAAAGAGATGATCCAGTGGAGCTTGGAGACTGTACAAGAATCTCCTGCTTAGATAAGCCATGAGTTTCTCATGATTTATTTCTCATTTCTCATTAGAAACATGTTATTAATACTAAACAACTGCGGATAAGACACAAATTTCCTGCGTAGATAAGCCGTAAGTTTCTCATGGTTTGTTTCTCATTTCTCATTGAAGTTATATACATGGCAGAAAAAATGTGTTATGAATGCTACGGAACCTCCAAAGGCGGCCCCAAAGGAACCTGTTTTCACCTGTGCAATTTGCTGGGGAAAAATGGTCGATGAGACATCAACCATTTGTGGTCACATTTTTTGCCAAGGCTGCATCAAGGCTGCTATACAAGCACAGAAGAAATGCCCTACCTGTAGGAGGTCTCTCACCATGAAGAACATTCATAGGGTTTTTCTCCCCAGTTCGAATTAAAATGAGCAGGGCTGTTGGTCGACCATTCTATGCCTCTCGCCTATGCAAGCTTTTTGGTATCTTGCAACATTGAGGAAATATCATATGTATGGATTTGTGTCAGGCCACTGCCACCAAGTGATCAGCAAGCCATGTTATTTTCTCGCTTATCATTTTTTTACCTGGAAAAATCAAAAAGCTGTCACCAGATTGTTATTTCTTGACTTGGAAGAGAGGGGTTTATCTGTTTGGTATTTATTAATTCTGAGGTTACTCAGTCATTGGCATACCAGAGTAAATTGAACATGGCTATACCTGCTATGAGATATCCATTTGCTTCATGTTTAATCAAAGAGATTATGTGAAATGCACCTAGGAAAAAGTAATGGGCAGTATGCTCATAGTACCAAATAGCTCTTCTCTGCTGTTTTGTTGATCTTCATAGCTCTTACTCTTGGTGCCATGACATGCTGCGAGCAGGGATGCATACATGGGCTGCTTGAGAAATGTTGATTCGAGGGGAATCTTCCTCTTTTTTTACTTTTAAGGGAAATCTAGATAAACCAGATGGATAGTTTCACTCTCCGATGTGGATGTTGTAATCAGAGAAACACCCCCATCTGAAGCATGGCAGATGAATGGTGATGCTTCTGCTCAACCATGTAGGTAAACCTGTTATTGGTCCGACCAGAACCCGTCTGGTATTCCTGCGCCTCCAAGATGTTCCTCTTCTTTGAAGTGTGCCTCATTGGCCCAATCTTCCTCTGCCTGCCTTGGTTCTGGGGACACACAGACATAAACCAGTCAAATTGGAAACCCTGTTTGTGAAACATCTGCCCTGCTTCCTCAGGCTCTTCCATTGGTGCAGCCAAATCGGAAGCCGAGAAAGCAGCACCACCCAAATCCAACCCACCGGTGAGGGGGGAGTTCCCGAGCCGTATTATGTTGTTCAAGTTTTGTTTGTTAAATTTTAATTGAATTTGTATTGAATTCAATTTTTATTGAGTGTTAAAAATAATTATTTAAATTTAATTTATTTAAATGTTTAGTTTTTAACAAATATTTTAATAAGCCCAAATTGAATTTGTGAGTTCATATCTATATATACATATATAGAGTGATGTTGGGGTACAGTGATGCGGCCCCGCAATAACCTAGTTAGTATTGTTGGATAATGATCCAATGACAAAAAAAAAAAAGTTGCGTGCGTCACACGCGTGCTCAATGCACTGTGGTTGTTGGATGGCCATCCAACGGCCGCCCGTCGCATCCCAACATTCATCATCTATATATACACTAAGTTTAATTTAACTACAAGTAAAAAAAATAATTATTCATAAGATTTAAATTTATCTTATTTCTAACTCATATTTTAAGAGTTTTGACAAGTTATTTAATTTAAATATTTTAATATAATATTAAAAAATATTTATAATTTATATAATTAAAGAATTAAAATAAATTTATTCGTGAGCTTAAACCAGTGGATTTTTGCTTACATTTGTCTCACTTATGAAAGGAGCTTAAAATTTTATTTAAACTTGATTCGTTTATCTTGTTAAATGAGTTTAGTTCGAATAATGTTCAAACTAAATTTGGGTTATTTGTCTAGTATATTGATTTGTTTAGGATGGTGCCACATAGCACTCACAGTTCATCTTCCCTCTGTGCCGTACGATGGGCCCCACATGTTTTTTTTTTTCCTTTCCTCAAAGTTCAGTTTCTTTTGATAGGTAAGTGTGGAGGTGAGGATTTAAACTTAGATCTTAAGATATATGCTGGAGGGTGCAGCACTTTAACATAGTGGTGAAGGCTTTGGTTATTGGTAGGGCATTTGATTGACTCGTTTTCAAATTTCGTAGGCCCATAAATTTTTTTCACCAATTCAGCTAAAGACGCCAATAAAACTGAGGGCTTTTACATCCGAGGCTGGAAATGCAAATCCAGATAATTTTGGGACTCGTAATTTTCTTTTATATTCTTAATGGTGTTATATGTGTCCATAATGAGCCAATATTTCAATCGCACGTGCTACTTACATCTATACCCACAAAAATCTTATATGGTAAATTTTATGTCCGTATATTATTCATTACCATATATGCCTCACATTGAATCATGATACTTCCTCCTATGCTATACGCCCCTAACATCACCTTTGTTACGAGAAACATTTATTGCACTTGTTAATTACACTTTTAAGTGCAATTTTGTCATTCCATTGACCATTATATTGAGGGCACAATGTGCCCACTCAATAGAATGTAAGAAGTGCATTAGAAAATTTATCGAGTGCAATAAGTATTTCTCATCCATCTATTATACTTTGAAGGGGATTAAGCCAGGAAAGAGACAATCTAACTTTATTTATTTTGCCCACAGATCTAATACAGTGAGATACTTTCTTTTATAAAATCTTTCATATTTTCCTATACACTCTTCTGTAACTTTATGCTTTATATTTTCAATAAGAAATCGCATTAACTTTGAGAATGTTCAAAGTTCAATCAAACCCCTCGGGAGGATAACTCCAACTGTGATATCCAATACAGGGCTGTGTATGACAATACAAAGAATAATAGGTGTACATGTAATTATCCTTGAGCTTTATTATGTGTAATTTGAAGCATGGCTCGGTAAAAAAAAAAAAGAGTTGAAAAGTTCAGTTCGATCTCAGATGGAGAAGGAAAAGAACTGAGCAACGCTTATAATGTCACACATGGCTAGAAAACATTACATTAGGACTGTCCAACGAGCAAAGGCACGGGCATCAGGGAAAAAGTTAAAAAAATAAAAATAAAAACATATGCGTGGAAGAATCTTTAGCATCTATTCTTTCTGGACGAACGATCGGGAACATCTGCCAAGGTTTGCCAAGATCTGGCGACTGTCATGGTTTCGTTGCAGATGTCAGCTCAACATCCGTTGATCGACTGGTATTTTTAAGCTACCGTCGCCCTAAACGAACTGCTTCAAGAACTCTGTGGCAACAAGTCGCCCTCTCGTGTTCACGGACAATTTTAGCTCACTGATCTCCTTGTCGATGTCCTGCAAGTTACGAGTTGAAGGCAATTAGTGCAACCGATGGCGTCTGCACACAAGAACAGTTCTCTGCACGTAAAAATAACTCAAGAAGGTACGCAATGCAGTGGGCATGGAGAAGTGGCTCAGTTGGATTTCTGTACAAGGAAAGTAATTACATAATTAATGAGCACTACATGCACCTACCCACAGCTCATAACTGTCAATAAAAAGTATACAACACTTGTATCCTTCCAGACAATGACATGACATCAGAAATAGAAACACAAAAGAAGATGACATCACAAGTAGGATTTTTAGAAAGTTGCAGATGAACAATCATTCAAGTGAATGGAAGGGAAAAGGATGAAGGAAAGGAAAGGATTGCTTGCCTCCATAAACTGCACAATAAAATCAATAAGCTTATGCTTCTGCATGTCCTCGCAATGATAGTTTGTGATAAGAAAGCTAATGTCGTAACCCTGAAACATAGACAAGACAACCGACGCCCTGAATTTGGCATACATTATGAGTATCATAGAGCAACTTGGAACACTAAAATGGAAATCCTAGTAAGTTTCAGGAATCAAGAGGAAAAATGTAATTCAGGATGGATGTTCTAATACAACATGGCCTCATCAGGACGGGGGTTCAGACGAGAGTCGAAGAAGATTCATCTGGGTGACGCACATGAAGCATGCTGAGAACTAAATCTGAGGGTGAGATGCCCCTTAGCATACAGACATTAGAAAAGAAAGCCCAGAGGGTAGAAAAAGAAAAAGGAAAAAAAGGGGGAATAACAATAATTGAAAGGTCTTTTTTCCAACAGATAGGGGGGACAACCTTCTAAATTAAGCTACGTGCACCCTCACCCACCAGCAGGTGACCCCCAATTCCACCAACACGTGATGTTTCCATAATTGGGGTAAGATCATGGATCAACCCAGGTCAATAACCAACCTCAACTATAATACAAGACAAGGAAGATGACTTTCCAATCAGTCATATGTAAAGTAAGGAAGCAGAATAGAAAAAAATAATAGGTCAAGGACAGTAACATGCAAGGAAAATGAAAGCAAAAGAAAAAGAAAAAAATTGAGAGAAAGGAGGGCAGTGACATACAACAAAGAAAATGAAAGGAAGAACAAGCAGAAAATTAAAAAGAAGCACAGGCAATGCCGGAAGAATGTTTTAAAAGCTTTCCATGCCTCAGGAATTGCTACTGACAATTGAAAAGATGAATTGGGTTTGCATTTGTTATGACACTCATGATTTCTACAGAGGAACTCAAAGATGGAATAACTTGAAACAACATACCTGAACTGGCTTTCTTCTTAAAACTTGGAATGCCTCAGCTCTCATCGATAAAAACCTAAGAAACTTTTTGGTTAGTATGTTTTCAAGCTCATCAGCCTGCTTTACCTATACAGAAATAGGAGAAGAGGTGAGAATATGTGCTGTAAAAAGAAGGTTCCTACACTAAGTTCTCAGCATCACTTCAGGAGTAGATAACAAAATGCTGAAGAGAAATAGGAATTTTCACAAAGTTGGCCTATTCCACCCAAATTGGAAGAAAAAGGTCTAATCCAGAGCGCAGCACTCAACATCCATCCCACAGGGTTACAAAAGTGCAATAGATTTTTTTTATGAATTGGCGATCTGACCGAGTGTGTCTTCCCTTCTGTGTCCCTTGCAGGATTCTTCTTACATCAGAGATACCATCCAGAGTAATATGCATCGGGAATCACCTTTGTACATCCCTTCATTCTAATTTAATTCATTATCACATACCCAAAAAAATGGAATTTTCTATTCACTTAACTCCAAAAACAAAGAATGAGGATACCCTACTCATAGATATCAACTCTATGATTGAGCATTGATTTTACAGCAATGAAACTGAAAAACATACATCATAATAGAATCTAGCAGCTCGACCCTGTTTCTGGTTATCGACTAAACTGGCTGGTTCAGACATGAAAAAAAATCAGTTTTTCTTGTTCTGGCAAGTATATCCCATCCAATTCCATATAAGCAGAAGGTTTGGCCATGAATGAGTTTCAGCCAATAAAATCTACGGTCAAATCTAAAGTGAATTAGGATGACATCACAGAAAGGAAATCTCAATATTGAGATACTGAAAGTACGTGAAACTTGCATCTTACCTTAATACTCACTCGGAGAGAATTGATTGATGTCTCTATCAAGCACTTTTCTGCCTCGTTTCGGCATATTAGAACCTTTCAATCAAGAAAATTGAGAATGCATATACATAAACAATAGTTAGTATGCCGTGAAGCAATAGACTCCACATTTTCTGATAGCATAATTTTTAAAAAAGGCCACAGTGAGGTAAACAAATACAGATGAATATGGAACTATCAACATGTGTAACAAAACTAGTATGGTGGGATTAGATTATATTACCAAAATTAGGGAAATTTATAGCTACCAGGAAAGAATAGTAAACAGATCATTTTTCTATACTAATTTAGCAAAATAGGTGCATTTTCTGCTATATTTCATCCAAGATTCCTCTTAACAGTGGCATAATGAGTATATTTTGTATCAGACTAACGTAGAAATTTAAAGGCACAAATTTTCAGTAGATGATACATTAGCAAAATTTTAAATTTATAACTTCAAGAATGATGTTCTTTTTAGAAAAAAACTTATTAGAAAAGTTTTGTTAGACAAACATGTGAACGAACTAAAGCTCCAGTAAAGGGAAATTGTTCACCATCATAGATTGATCATCTTAAAGCATAACTGTTACATTTCTTCCCTTTTCTGATGGCAGCATGACAAGTACATTAAAAGGAAAGGGAACATATAAGTGCAGCGCTAGTAAACTCACCAAAATTCCTCTATACAAAATCCACATGAAGATGGTGTAAACAGAACTAGTTTCCCCAGAAATAACCTAAAAGAATGGCAGACCACATCTACACTACATCCATCAAAGCCTAGGCCATTCTGCCCACTAAGCAAACATTGGATATTTCTTGGTTTAACATTTTCATCCATACCAGGGCTTCATTTCATAGTTTAAAGGAAAATTGCAGTAAAAATACCCACATGGAAAATAAGAATAAGAAACATTCGACAGCAGGATTGCCATCACTTTACAATCAGCATCTCAAATAGAGAGATATCAATGGATTTCAACAGTAGATGATAGAAATGAAGAGAGAACACTATTTGGAATATGGTTCCTTACCGGGTTCAGCAGAAGTTCTGGGCTTGTCCTGAAAAAAGAGAAGGAATGGTGCCAGATAATCAGAACTTGTAAACAATTATGACGAACAGAGGAAAACTACTACATAATACATCCTATATCAATATTACTGTAAAAAGTCATAGTATGACAAGGGAAAGCTTAGATTTAGTACATCACGGTATACAAATTTTGCCTAGCCCATTGAACGTTTTTGGCTGGAAGCTACAAAGCTACACTGCACTATAACCTATTAAACGATCCTTATAATACTTATTTAAACTCCTTATAATCCTAATGGAATTTGAACCTTAGGCCTCATAACTTGGCGTACATGGAGGGCCTGAACCAACTGAGCCGCTCCTTGAGTACCTTATACCCATTGAATTATTCATATTTTGTTTGTAGAAACGACTGGATAGGAAGTGTTGCACAAAAGGGTGAATAATCACCATCCTAAGAACTATTCATGGAGGAACTTACTTCAGCTCAACCTCTGGCTTATTATGTCGCTCCACTTCCTGGCAGGGGAAATTCTGCAAAGTTAACCGATGACCAAAAGAATGAGCTATGCACACTGCACTACTTATGAAAAAAATTCGTCGAGGAACAGACCACTAGAGGTCGTCACCCTTAAGCGTAATAACCACAAATGACAGCAATAACGAGAACGACCATGCATATACATCCCACCGAAGTGATCTCTAAGCACACCGAAGTTACAGCAGAGGTCCCCCTAAACGCTCTTACCTGCAGACACAACGCCGCCTCCAGAGTGTTCCGTATGCATGTCAGGTACAACCTCAGGGTGTTCGCCTGGCCCCACAAAAACAAAAAAACCCAGAAATTAGTAGAAAGGATCAAGCATCGCGTTGCTGATCTACATGCAATTCAGGACGCAAACGTCAACGATCTTGATGGCAATGTCGGCCATGATCTTGAAGAATGGGCGCTGTAACAATACCGATCGCCCAGCGATCTGAATCCAACTGCGGAAATAAACGCGATCTAAAGGTGGAAAGACGTGGACAGGCTGCATGGTGGGCGGGGAGGTGGGGGCAGGGAGCCCGGCGATGCTGTAGAGAGGAGAAGGAGGCCTACCATTCGAGCGAGCGGCGGCCGCAGACGCCTGCAAGGCGGGTGCGGGGAGGGATCCGGCGCCGGAGGGCTCTGCAGCGGCTTGGAGAGGCGGAGACTGTGGTGGCCTTTCTTTCTCTTCTCGGGCAGCAGTGACCTGTCCGTAGGATTTTCTTACAAATACTGCTCTGAAATATCATATTTAAAAAGATACTTTTTTCTTTAGATTTTAACTTACGAGAGGCAAAGTATACATATAAATATATGTGGTTGTCTTTTATCGTTAAATAAGAACAGTTTAGGGGGTACTCAGAAAATATTCAGTATCAAACCGGGAACGGTTCGAGCCGGGCTCTAAAGAATCGGGTCACTCGCCCTAACCCGGAACCGCCTCGACTCCGCTAATTCCTTCTCCACGCCCATTCCCGTTTGCCCCAGAAAAAGGTAAAAATCCCAACTTTGATCCCCTCGCACCCTCTCCTTCCCCGCCGCCGGCTCGCCTCCGCCATCCCCATCCCGCCACCTGAACCCTAGGCCAGGGTTTTCGGGGCCTGCGAGCTCGAACGGGGCGGTCCCCGCGCGTGATTCCCTCCTTCCGGGTGCCCGTCGGTGTTGCCGCGGGGGTGTGGTTGAGGTGGGAAGGGGGTTGATAGAGGCGGGGGCGCGATGTACGCGGATCAGGTCGCGGCCGGGAGTAAGCGATCGGTCAAGGAGCGCCTCAATGGCGACGTGGAGGGGTTCTCCGGGCGCAGCAGGGCGACGGCGGGCGTTAAGAGGTTTGATCCATTTTTTCTTTCTTTTTTCTCCCCCTTTTTGCAGTATTTGCGGCCTGATGGTTTGTTTGTTTCCTCTTTTTCGTGCTTCTTTGGCTCGCGTCAGTGCATTTGCCGCCGCTGCTTGTGCGTTTCACTTGTTTTGTTCCGTGAGGCGCTGTTATGATTCCTGTTGGGTTTCTCGACGATGCAAGTTGAGCCCGCGTTTGGGCTTTCACAATAACCAGATTGCAATTGCAATTAGAGGACTCAAAGAAGGGGAGGAGGTGGGAATTTTAGGGGTATCTGTGAGTTTTTTGTTCCTGGTCTAAATGCCTGAATACAGCTTCTTAAGGGAATGAAAAGGGTTTCTGAAAAATCATTGCCAAGCAGAAATACGCCACATTAATGGCAATCAAAGCATAGAGAGGAAGAGAGTGGGAGAAAGGCAGGGTGTGGCAGGGTACGCGCAGATTAGGCAAGAGGGAAGAGGTACTGAGGGGGCCGTTGGTAGAGAAGAGAGAGTTGTAGATGGACAGACTGCAGAGGGGGAAGTTGGTAGAGAAGAGAGAGTTGTAGATGGACTGACTACAGAGGGGGCAGCATAGAAACACAGAGAAATTGAGATGGTGGAGGGAGGGAGACTATGGCTGGCAAGCACAGAGGAAATGATAAAGCATTAGAAGGAATAACAAGAAAACATAGAGAGGAGGATAAAGGGTCGATGGTGGGAAACTTGAGGTGGTTGTGAGACTGATCCTGCAAAGAGATAGGAGTCATAGTGAGTAAAAACAGAGAAAAATAGGACAGACCCTCAATATAGAATGATATGTACACAACCATTTCCCTCGCCAAAGGAAACTATACACAATAGACCATATGTCTCTTCTCTTAAGAGTTAAGAGATCATTAATGATATTGCACTTATTGTCAGCTTTATGTTTCCTTCTGAATATATTACATATATATTCCCCTGGTTTGATGTCACCAGGAGCTCCATAAATGGATATTATTTGCCCTTGGGCATCTTTGCTGTTTCTTCAGTTTGCTGTGTACAAAATGGTAGCATGATAGGTCCTTTGGTCAGTTGGTGTTTTCTTCGAAGTCTGCCCTTTCTATTTTAGCTCTCTACATAATCAATAATCCTTCTCTCAAATTCAGCCACAAATCCTTGGTTGGCTCTGAAAGCCGTCAATGTGAACCATGATGATGAGATGAGGGAAGTCATTGAAAGAGAGGACATGAGGAAGATGATGAAGATCTAACACAGAAAGAGGAGAAGGAAAGAAGGTATGGAGGTAGAAAGAATGATTATTGAAGGAAGGTAAATATCTGTGTCAGACTGCAGATTTCTTTGGTCCAGGGTGGGATTCAAGATAGAAACAAGGCCGAAAGAGAAACTTTTCCCGAGAGGAGAGCAGTTTAGATGACAAGATATGGCGGATCAGATGTTTCTAGTTCTACAGATATAGAATCCTCCATTGCTGAACTGAATTTGCCGCTGATTCTGCTCTAAGAAGAGGTTTTCTGTTGCTTTAAATCAGTGTGCTGTTGAGCCCATAGTTTTGATATGTGTTTATGGAAAGCTCTTGCTCTGCACCATTATTAGGCATGGTTCATAGACATTGTTTTTAGAGCTTCTCTTTCTGAGAAGTTTAGAGATGAAAATGTTTAGAGATGAAAATGGTCAGTGGCAATCTCTCGAAGGACTTGACTTTTAAGGTGAGTGCTAATGAAGAGTTGGCGGAGATCTCCCAGAACTAGGAAATCATGTCTTACTTTCAGTAAAATCAAATAACCACTTTGAGGAAAATATTTTTTGGTAAAGGCTCCATCAAGGAGGTGAGTAGTGTCCTGGAAAAGGAAGAAGCTGTGGACACATCAACCTTTGGGAAGAAAACTGCTAAGAGTTCCATCTTGAGATTCATACCTGATGAAGATAAATTTCATGAAGAATGATGCCTGGGTTACATTGCATTTATTTTAATTCAATAGTAATGTGTTACCATCCAATTCCCAACACCCCCAAAGATTTTAAAAAAGAAAATATAGCCAAGTAATTGAAGGTAGGACTTAGGTTGAGGATGCATGGTTTTTCTGCAATTAATGATGCTCTGCTGAATATAGTTTATGCTTTTCATCAAGTGATCAAGTGTGGTCGTTTAATCTATTTTCTTCAATGCTGTGCCAAAAGCTTAAAAAGGAGGTGACTTGTCCTGTAAATCCTTTGGTTGGATGGTCCATGTGCAGACCTGTGTATAGAATCTGGGATACAGCAGTTGCCATGTTGAAAAACTGGGGTATGGCCCAGCAAAAAACTCTTCATAGAAGAACACTGCATTGAGTATTGTGCCTAATAAGACAACAAAATTTGATTGTTTCACTGCATGAAAGTCGGGTGTTATTTTGCTGTAGAATGGATGCATGGCATCATGTCATGGAAGAGCCTATTATAGATCCCATCCTGTATATTTATGTAGTATATACTGCATTTCCATCTGTATATGCTGCATTTATGTATATTTTTTGAATTATCTTGTGCAGGCAACGCCAAGATGATGACAGATGGAAACATGATCTCTACGATGACAATGAAGAACCTCAAGCTTCAAGTATACATCTTGTTGAAATATTATTAGATGCAACCTGATAAAAGCTTCTTGTTTCTTGCTTTTCGTAGCTCATTGATGTTGACTATGTGCTGGTGGCATATTAAGAACCTAAAGTTGGTGACAAAGACCTTCGACTGAAGCTCCAGAAGAAGAGTTCTCAACAATTTGTTCAAGGTGGGAAAAGCTCAGGTGTCCGAGATTTACGTGAGAAGCTACTTGGTAATATGCACTCACAGCCAGTGAATACTGACCCTCCAAAGCCTAAGGCAACATCAGAGGTTGCTAGAACTGCTAAGAAAAGTACTGCACCTGTTGAAGCAACAACTGCCTCAGAGAAAAAGTCAACAAACTCAGCTGCCTCTAAGAAAAAATCGCAATCAAAGGTGATGCTTTTTTGTAAATTCTTGGCATACTGGCGTAGTTATTTCCTTTTGCTGCAATGCTATATGTCTACAAGTGCAGTCTACTTTTCAGTGCTTGCCAAGGTAAAGTGCTTTAATCTTTGTCCATATCTGACCTTCAACTAGCTTGGAAGTTATTTCATCACCTATTGGGTAGACCTTGGATTCACAGAGAACAAATATATGGGTTTAGAAGTAGGAAAAGAAGGGAGAATTCTCAGTAAGTTTAGCATTTGTTTACATTGCTGTTTGAGGGATCTGACTTCCATGTTTCCTGGGGTTTGGCTGGCAAAGAGTCTTTTGAAGTTGAATATGCTGATTTGGGTGATTTCATATGCAAACTTTGAAGTGTTTGGTATGTTAAGATACCAACGGTCCAGATGACCAACGAAGAATCGGGGGGGGGGGGGTGAATTGATTCCCACCATATAAAAACTACACTCACACAATTTTTAGTTTTTCCAAACTAATTAGAAATTTTACTACTAGAAATTAGTTCACACATCAGAACACCTAGTCAAGACTCTCATAGAGCAGGTGGTAGAAGAAAAGGATCAAACCACTCAGAACACATTAGATTTTTTAGGTAGTCCGGCAACACAATGTGTGCATCTACGTCCACCCTTACGCATGTGAGGCCTAACACTAGGGAAAATCCTTGCCACATACACATGGTCACATGACCAGTCCACACACAGACGGTGCAAACAATGCACCACACACACATGCGCGCACGTATGTACTGACAAACTGACACACAACCTCACACTATAATGTTCATGTTCTAATGAAAGAACAAAAAACTAGACAAAGGGAAACGATAATTCAACACTATGAAGAGATTTTCCCCCGTCGTGTATCAGCTTCTAAAATCCGACGCTCGATGTAGAACGTCCACTGATGTCTCTTAGTAGCATGGCTGATGTAGAACCACTCCAGACAAAACCCACGATCTGGAGCTTCTTTCATGTCTTCTTCTGCATTAGGATGCCAAAAAAAATCCTCTCGAATGATCACAATGAGAGCTCTAGTTTCAGAACGTCCAGGGCTTCAACAAGACAATCTAGGGCTCAAACGTTAGTTTCAGATTTCTAGGGTTAAAGCAAACCTTGTGGTGGTGTTTACAGTCTTGCAAAATGACGAGTACAAGTTGTATTTATAGCCCCATGAAGATTTCTGTTGATTTAGAAACCATCTTGATTCAGACTGGAAAATCAAAGTCTGACACGGATATGACTGTAATCGGTTGACTGGAATTCAATCCCTATAATAGCCAATGTTTCTGCGGAAATCGATCGTCCGGTCTGAGGCCATTGGTCGACCGAAACATCTCTTGTTTTAGTCATAAAGTTTCTGGATAAATCGGTCGACCGGTTCTCTGGGATCGGTCGACCGATCTACTGAAGTTGGGCCTTTTGGACTTTAGTTTGATCAGTCTTCTTGACCTTTGGTTTCTAGTTTTTGTGCCATTTAAGCAGACACTTTAGGACCTGTAAAAATATGTCTTTTACACACTTAAACAAGAAACATTAGACCATCAAAGTACTTGACAAAATCAAGCCCGTAAGGTTATAAACACAAACTACTCCTCATAAAAAAATACAAGTAACTCTTCACTTTTAGTACAATGTTTTGTGATCATCAAAATCTGCAGAGTACAACAATCTCACTCTTTTTGATGATGACAGAACACTTGTATATTTTTCAATTAAAACACAATCATTTATTTCAAGATGAGTTTTTCATCAAGTCACAATCCACAATTAAATGTCCAAGTCATTCACATCAACATCCAAAGAACATGAGTCATTACACAAAGATGAACATTCACTCTCTTTTTGGATTTTTGAATATACATCTTTTTTGTGGTTTTTGGCTATACATCTTTTATGTGGTTTTTGGATAATGACACACACACATATATTCAGTCCTCAAAACATGTAATAAAAATATACTGCTACGTAACTTCTCCCCCTTTGACATCATTGAAAAGGCGGGAGTGGGACAAGAAAGTGCAAAAGACTCAAATAAATAGAAAGACACTAATAATACTATCACTGAGGCGGAGGAGGGGCCTGAAGGTAGCATAGTAGTGAGCCATAAAATCCTGAAAAGGAGCTGTTCAGTGTATCCAATTGGGCTCTATGGGTTTGTTGGTTCACCCTCAAATCAGCTATGTCTCGAGTGAGTCTTTCCACAACATCACCCATTTGGCCAACTACTCCTCGCATAGACTCCATCTGCACATTGACCTGGCAAAAACCCGCTTGGATCATATCAACCAACTCATGGTGGCCAGGAGGTGCTTGTGGTGCTGGAGCCATTGCTATTTCTTGACGAGTCTCTTTATGTTCTTGAGTTTGCTCTTGTGCTTCCTTTGCATTTTCATTTTCCTCACTATCTTCATCATTGTTTTCACTCTCAAACTTAGTTAAATCAGAACTATCAAGTTCCATGTCTTCTAACTTCATTTCCACCAAGGTAAAACCCATAAACCTTTCAATATTTGTTCTATTATAGACATGAACTAGTTGAATGTTTTCAAATGGTACATTGGTCAAATTGATACCATAATCTTAAAAAATAGCAGTAAGAGCTGCTCTATAAGTTAAAGAATGAACTGATTGTCTTCCATAATTACCAATTAGGCTTACTGTAAGGTCGGTTAAATTCACTTGGATACCATTAAAAAGACAATAGAACAGAAAATTGTGCATTGTTGTCACTTCATCTCGACTGTCTTCTTTTAGATAATCATGGTAGTGGTCATATGATGTATTACTCTTTGAAATGGTGGAAATTTGCTTGCATTGAGAGTAATACGGTGATCTTGGAAACAAGACTCATCCAAATCAGTCATGATCGCACAGACTTCATTATCACTAAAACATCCAAATGGATAATAAGCTTGGCCTTGATTGGGAATCTGAAGTGCTCTAGCAAATATACCTTCATTTATAGGAAAATGAACACCCCCGCACATTCGTGCTCCACACAGTGCCATCTGCATTCTTTTGCAGATTCTCATAAAACACTTGTACCAACGAAGGATAAACTCTCTATATGCCCCGACATAAATTGAATCCAACTTTGGAAGATAAAGATGTAATGTAGCATCGTGAACGTCTTATGAAGATCATCAAAAAGTGTGCGTGTTTTATATATATATATATATATATATATATATATATATGTGTTGTGTGTGTGTGTGTGGTGTGTGTTTGTCATCATCAATATCATCAGAGTCTTATCTCATTATTTGTGGTCGGCTACATGATCCTATTTTGCCAAAGATTTCTATCAAATGACACTATATATATATATAAATTTGTGTGGTATAATTGGCCAGATCAGCCTGGAATTGGCCAATCCAGGCCGATCTGGACCAATTCTGTCCAATTCGGCTGGAATTTCACAAATCCAAAGGATTTCCCCCTTGGAATCAGATCGACCAATTCTGTCTGATCCGATGCTGAATTGACTGATCCCGATCCAGATTAGCCGATTCTACATTCCATGGAAGGGAGAGGTGGGAGTATTCATCATTTGACAACCATAGTTGTCAAAGCGGATGCCAAGGCGCCGTCTAGGCGACGCCCAGGCGCAAAGGTGTTGTAGAAACCGCTCAAAAGGAGGCCGCTTTTTAAATGGCCCCAAAAGCGCTCCATGGCGCCTCTGAGGCGGCCCAGGCGCACACCTAGGCTCGCTTGGGTGCTTAGGCTCGCTACTAGATCTGAGACCCACCAGATCCAAAATCGGATCCCGTTTTAAAAAGGCCTCGCCCCCGATCAACATCCCCTGTGGGAAGGATCTTCGAAGCCCTGCTAGGGTTCCTGTTCGCGCTACTCTGGCCGCCGCATGCTTCTGCTGCTCCTCCGGCCATTGCCTGCTCCGGCTGGAGCAGGCGCCGCTGCCACCTACACCGCCTTCGACCGTCACCGCCGCTGCCTCCACCCGTTGCAGAAGCTGCTTTTCTAGGTACGGTATCTCTCCCTCTCAGTCCCCTCCTCCTGCCACCCCCCTCCCTTGACCCCCGCTCCCCCCACCCACAACCAAGCCAGGCCCTCCCTCTTCTCCTCCTGCCCCTCCTCCCCTCTCTCGCACTGTGGCACAGTGTGCACAGAGCCTCAGATGTCTCCTTCTCCTCTGCCACCTGTCTACCCTACAGTTCCCCCTCTGGCCCTCTTTCTTATATCAATTGTGCTTTGTGCTGTATTTAGTATTATTTGCAGATTTTAGAAGAACAACTTTGTAAATTATGAGGCCAGGTTAGTAAAATTACATTTGATGCTTCACTTACACATAATTGTTTCAATATTTCTCTTATAAAATTTTCTGATATGTTATTGCCATGATGTCTGTCATATTATGATCTTTTTTATTGAATTTTTTTTATCATTATATCTTTTTAGAGACATAAATACCATATGAGGAGGACACTTGGAAAACAATCCATATTTAGTCCATGTTTATTTATATAAGATGCCACTCTTGAAATAGCCCAGATTAGACATTATCTGTAGCGCCTAAGTGCCATTTAGATGGGTGCCTAAGTGCTTAGGCACACAAGGAGCCCAAACGCTTTGTCGCCTTGACACCTTAACAACTATGTTGACAACCCATGAGTATTTTTCATGGAATAGGATTTCTGTTCATGAGAATACTTCAGTATTCTGACATTCTTGAATGAAAATGAACTATAGTGGCATGCCTGAATGTCTTTTTGCAGAATTAATGTGTATAATCAATCATTTTTCTTATAATGAGGATTCTGAAGTTTTAGCCCTGGAGATTTATTCACATGTATTCGTTAAAATTAAAACAGTTTCTTGTATTTGACAAGGTTGCATATGAAATTAACCCTTCTGTAAAAGTCACTACGGAACCTCTTGCAAATTTTGTTTCTTTACCTATGTAGTGTCATCATTAATATTGGAAAGGAATTGGCTAGGAATCTATGACCAGGTCAGCAAATGTTTTGAATATTTTAACATAGTTTTTTCAATTTTTCTATGTGCCCTTTCTTGTCTTGGCAATTATGATTTATGATTTCAAGATGGTTGATTTCTGTTGCAGTTCCTTTGTTCTTATCAATTTCGTGCAGATCTGTGCTTGCTTAACATGCATCATGGTTGGCAGTATTGGCTGAAACCGGTATGTTTTGGCTGAAATGTATCAGTTTCGGACTTAGCCAATACCGAAACCATGGTCTGAAACTGGCCGAAACCAGACGAACTCTCCTCTTAAGGGATGTTCAAGTCCACCTGATATGCCCGAAACCCGGCCAAAACCGAAATCAAAACCGACACTGCCATCCTTGACAGGCGTAGGTGATGGGGTCCAGTAGTACACATTTATAACCCAATTTGAGAAATTTAATTTGGCATGTAATATGATGTCCTTGAATGCCAATGCAAATAGATTAGCGGTTATTAATTGGTAAGCAGACAAATGGATCCAGTGCTTCTAGAATAGCATTCCTCGTTCAATGTCAGGAAAGGAGGCATCCACTATCTCCTGTCAAGTCTTGTTGTTGGCTTAGTTTTTTACATAGGTAGCATTGGAGCTGGAAACCTTTCTACTGATAAGGGGAAAGGGCACGGTAGTAAATGCTATGTTATCAGAGGACAGGCGACTTGCTCAGGCCCATTTTGCTTACACAATCCCAGGCCTCAGTCACCACCTTCTTTACACTTGTCTGGCTCACAAAGAGGCCCATTTAAGCTAGTAATGTTCTCTTTCTATTATCATTTAGTGTGTTTATATGTGTGAGTTTGAATTTATTTACATATACTACGTACCCCCTACACCCCCCCTCCCCTTGGATGGCAGAGTCGGGTCGGGTGGCTGGGTCGGACCCAGCCGACCTCGAGTCGGGGCAGATCCTATGATCTGCCCGACTCCAATGGAGTCTGGCCGATCCAGGATCGGCCATTAAAAAAATGTAAAAAAAATTAAAAAATGAGGGAAAATCAGAAAAAAATCTGAAAAATCAGTAAAATTGCAGAAAATTATGAAGACGCATACACCATTCATTGAACACAAACACAATGAAATTCAAATCTTATCATGTTCATGTATCATAAAGAACAATAACAATGATTAAAGACATAATGATTATGTTCATACATTGAAAAAATAGATATATGTACAAGTTGATAACATGAAATAAATAAAAATACATTCTCAATTTGACATTTCTGAACCCTCATCCTCTACCTCATGAGACTGAATAGGTGGCACATACTCATGTCCTCCATACTGGGTATATCCAAAGCCAAACAAAGAATTGGCAATGTCTTGGAATCCCCTTTGGATGCCTTGAGGTGTTGTTACTTGTTGGCTTGAACTTTCTCCTGATTGTCCTGGAGTAAAGAAACTACCATATCCAGTAGTTTGAATATTGCCCAAGTAACTTGTTCCACTACTAGAGCTGATATCTGAACATGACAATTTTGGAGGACTAAAAAAGGGTGGATAAGAAGGCCCATATCCCCAATCATTCCCTGCTTGCCTTTGTTGGTCTTCATATCCCCCATGTTGTTCTTGTGCTTCCCGTTGGCTTCCTTGTTGTTGATGGGGTGGTGCTGAAAAATCTTCATATGTCATATCCTGAAAGGATACCCCCAAGCCCATAACCTCCTGTGGCTCCAGTACCTGCAGCAGTGCCATCATCATCATCACCATCATCATCATCAGGTGATTGAGTGGAGTCATCACTCCCAACTATTTTTCCTTTCTTAATCATCTTTTTTCGACGTTGATAATATTTTTTCTCTGCCTCATATAATCTAACCAAGTGAGCTGGTAGGGATGGAGCCTTAGAAAATAGCTCCCTAATATGTGTCTCTGCCTCAGGAGAGTCCTCTGCACCTTCTTGTGATTTTCTTCTTGGTTCTTCTGTTTCTTCTTTCTTTGTTGGACTTTGCTTTTTTCTTGTCTTTGTCTTTCTTTTTTAGGCTCCAATTGAGAGGTAGATTTTCTGAATTCTGGCTGAGATGAAGAAATTCTAGTATCCTGTACAGTGGCAGATCTTCTTAATTCGGGCCTTTGACCTCTCTCAAGTACATGTTCTTCTAATAAAACATCTTCACATGCCTGAACCCGACGATCATCATGATGAAAGTCAGGTATCTCTCCCTCAGCTCTCGTCTCCACCCAAGTATGTAAAAGGTGTTCTTCATTTAGCAATTCATCCACATCTATCTCAGGAACTACCTCCTCAAATGGTCTGCCAGTTAGCTGCATGAATCTCTGCCTTTCTATCTTTTGCCTTTCTTCTTTTTGCTTCACCCTTAAACGCATATTATAGTAGCGATAAACCAACTTCTCTAGCCTATCCACACCCAGTCTATTGCAGATTTTTGCGTGAATGAGGCTGAATGTACTCCAATTTCTTTCACATGGGCTAGAAGAAGTGGTTTGACTTAACACACTCATTGCAACATATGTTAAAGGATTTGTGCCAGCTTGTTGATAATTGACTTGAATCCACCATTCAGCTGTTGTAATAAAAGGAGTGAACATTAATCATTTTATAATGGTGAATTCCTAAATTTACGATTTTTGGCAAACACCAAGTATGTAAAATAACTTGGAGTGCGTCTTTGAGCTGCACATCTCATGTCATATCCTCCATATATCTCAAGTTTCATCCTATATCTCTTCACCTACAAAATGGAAGATATAACATATGTCAAATGAAACATGCATACATATGCAAAAGAAAACATTCTATCCTACCTTTGCCATTGCATCTAATCTCTCATTCATTGTCCTTGCAAGGCTAGTGATGACATTCATGGTGCCTCTCATCACTTCTCCATCATTATGCACATTATCTTTGTATTGAATTCTAGGGTTGAAAAAATACCCACCATATGATAAACATTTTCAGCATAGTATGATAAAAAATTCAACAATTAATTAGATTAAATAAATTACCTGCAGCATGAAGATCATGGTGGAGAGTCATCTCCCATTTCTTGTCTATGATGACCCACCATTTTCTGTATGCTTTGGGATTCCTTTCCCTCAAATTTTCCTTTGCTTTTTCCATTGCCTCGTACAAATACCCCATATCATTTTTATCATCACCATCAACCATTTTAAGGATAAGGGGTGTAAACGATCCGAGTCGAGCCGAGTAGTATGTTGTTCAAACTCTGTTCGTTAATTTTTAATCGAGTTCGAGCCGAGCTCGAGTATTGAAAATGCATGTTCAAACTCTGCTCGTTTAAATATTCTCGAGCTCGAGCCCTTAACGAGTATCTTAACGAGCTTAATTGAATTTACGATTTTGTATATGTCCGTAAGTCTAATCCAATCTATAAGTGAAAAATTGATCGTTCATAAGACCTAAATTTATCTTATTTCAAGCTCATATCTCAATAGTTTTGATAAGTTATTTAATTTAAATATTTTAATATAATATTTGAAATATATTTATAATTTGTCATAAGTAATATGAGATTAATAGATAGACACTGCAAGGGAGGGGGTTGGTGTGCGACAAGGTAGGGGCGGTGCTGCAACTCCCCTTCGCACACCGCCCAGAGCCCCCTTTCTGCATTGTCGGTGACGATACTGCGATCGTCCAGAGCACCATCTACCAGTGACGGATAGTCCACAATGGTCGCCAGAGATACTAGTGACTGACAACATTCCCCTTGGCCCTACCAGGGGGCTCACTTATTGTGCAGGTCGATCTAGGGAGGAAGAAGATGTTTGATATGCTGGGGGATCTTGTAACACTAAATTTTATATTCATGCCCCAATTTATATGTTTTGTGTATATATCCTCATTTACATAATTTATGTATATACACTGTGAATTTAGTCTATGACATTAAATACCTCATAAATATTTTATATTGTAATAATAATTGTAAATATAAATAAATATTTTTATATCAATATATACTTATTATATTTAAGAAAATACTTAAACAAAGTGCTGGCAAGTACTTAGACAAACTCTTAACGAGTATCTAATCGAGCTCTTAAACGAGCTGTTCACGAGTATAATCGAGTCGAGCTCACATGTGTTCAGACTCGGCTCGTTTATGAATCGAGTTTTTTTTTTGTTCAAGCTCGGCTCGTTAATTAAATAAACGAGTCAGACCGAGCTTTTATCGAGTCGAATTTCGAACTACTCGTCGAACGTATCAACTCGTTTACACCCCTAAGGATAAGTACTAGAGGCTCTATTACTTTGAGGTAGTAGGAAATCCTCTCCCAAAATCGTGCATTGCTAATCATATCTTGAACTTGGAGAGCAACATCTTTACTATCAGGCCGTAGAGTGTTTACATGTTGCAAAAATTCATCAGAATTAATCAATTGGCCCTATTGATGCCTATATTTTATGAGGCTCACCAAAGAAATAAAATTTGATGCAAATCGAGTGGGACCAGCATGAAGAAGATCTCGACCATCTGTGTATTGCCTCATCATATTCAAAATCCTGTTGTGACTATAAATAAATGAAGTTATCATCTGAGCATCATCAATGAGGCCATGAATATGTGCATCTTTGCCTATGTCCTCCATCATCAAATCAATACAATGTGTTGCACAAAGAATCCAATAGAGATGTTCTCTCTTTTCCATCAACAATCTACCAGCAGCCTTGTAGCTTGCTTCATTGTTAGTCACAATCTGTACAACGTTTTCTTCACCCACTTCCTCCACAACTTCATCCATTAGGCTAAACAAATAATCTGCATTCTTGATGTTGCTAGAGGCATCAACAGATTTAAGAAAAATAGTACCCTCACAGCAATACACTAGAAAATTAATCATGGATTTCCTTGTGGTCCGTGTCCAACCATCACACATAATGGTACAACCACGTTTTTTCCAAACATTTTTGTAGCCATTCACCCATCCTTTCAACTCATCATACTCCTCATCAAGTCCAACATCATAAATGTACTTTCGTGTAGGAGCCTTAAGACCAGGCCTAGCTTCTGCAATTGCTCCTTTTGCTGCCTTTGCAGTGGCTTTCACTTCTTTCAATGCCTGCTTGATTCCTGGTTGCTTTACAGACCTTGATTTATACAAATATGTATCCATAGGACCTTGTGTAGGAGCATGAACATCTGAAAGTCTGCCTCCGCACCTTAATGCACTGGCAGCCCTACGAACTGATGTGCTCCTAGGAAGAGATCTCATAGAGTCATCTCTAGACAAATGTGACTCCGATGTCCCCAAGCCCCTTCGTCTGTCATCTTCCTCCGCATAAGAACGACGATTAGCACATGCAGCTGCAGTGAACCCAAGATCAAGATCATCATCATCATCTTCATCATCATCCACATTGATTGGTAAAGTATAATCTCTACGAATCTGTCGCCTAGAAATCTCATCTTGAAGTTGTTGCTGCTGAGTTGTTAATAATTTTTCTGTTTTCTTCCCCTTCATATATGCTTTCATTTCATTCCTAACTTCAAGTGGACAAGATGGGCATTTTGCTACATTACCAGAAATCCCAGCAATATGTCGTTTAAGGCGATGTATGCCTCCAAACATCTCTTTTGAACATCAATTACATTTCACTTTTTTCTGTCGTGCATCAAGGAGAGTACTATGAGCCTAACTAGGATCAATGGCCTGCTCCACCTCTTGCTCTTCATGTTCTTGATGTGCCATATTCCTGTGTAAGAATGTAACTGAATTGCACGTTAATTACACAAAATCCCTAATTTTTAAACTCTAATTAGGGTTCAATTTGAGAATTTTGAGAAAAATGGGTCATGCAATGTAATTGAATCTACAAAAAAACTCTAATAAAGTCAAACGACTACGTTAGACACTCAATTGCACATTAATTATATTAATGACCTAATATCCTTAATTTTTAAACCTTAATTAGTGTCATTTGGGGATTTTGGGGAAAATAGACCATGTAATGCAATTGAGTCTATCAACAAACTTTAATCAACTAAAATAATTCTATTAGACACTCAATTGCACATTAGTTGCATTCATGGACACAAAATCCCTAATTTTTAAACCCTAATTAGGGTTCAATTTGGGGATTTTGGAGAATGAGGGTCATAAACATGTTATCAATGCTATTTATCTATAGATCTATAGCATATTTAACATGTCCTATTTTTTTTTCAGATTTTTTAAAACCTTTTAAAAAACTCACCTGAAGGAAGAGAGAGAAGAGAATAGAAAGAGAGAGGAAGAAGCAAGCAGCGGCGGCGTGCAGCGGCAACCCTCCTCGGAGCTCTGGCGGCGGCGGCGGCGGCGAGGAGAGGACCTCCGGGGGGGGGGGGGGGGCTCGGGACTGTGCAGACAGGGTCTGTTTGCGCAGTCTCGTGATTGCCGATCCCTCTTTAAGGAGGGATCCACGGCGGATCCGGCCCGACTAGGACCGACTCGACTCGAAATGGCTCCGCTTCCCGTGGAAGCGGCCAGGAGCGAGTGGAGTTGGGTCGATTCAACCCCAATTCTACCTAGTGCCATGGGTGGGTGGGTGCCCCCCCCCCCCCCCCCCCCATCAAGTCGGGTCGCCAGGGGCCGATTCCGTTCCGAGTCGGCCGATTTTGCCATCCATACCCCCCCCCCCCCCCCCCCCAAAAAAAAAAAGGGGAAAACGTTACATACAGGAATGAATGGATTTAGTGAGTTATACAGTGATTTGGCGCATAGGAATGAACAGTTATATGAAAATATTTGTTTTATGCATCCATTTAGGTGATACATATATTCATGTTTCTGAACTATATATATTATTTAAAAATATGTCACCGCAATTACCTCAGCCATTGCCTGGGCCATTGAGGCTGAGTTGACCCCTTAATCACCTTGGCTGCCTCGCGCCTTGTAACTACATAAAGTATACATTACTTTCATTGTCCAGCTTAGGAGATGAAGGGGCTTCGATATCTTGTCTCTCCCAGATTCCCTAAGTCACTATGTTAGGCACCTCTTACTCGAGTTTTTTGTGGGTTGCTTGGAGGGGACATTGGTGATGTTTCATGGATGAAGATCAAGGTGGTTTTGCATGTCGAGAGAATTATTTATATCTTTTGTACCCTTACATCATGGTCTCAAATGCAATTTTAAGAGTTTGCAAGATGGAGGGACATCAAAGATTCATGTTTCATCAGCTAATGATAAAATTGTGCAGCAATCAAGGAATAGCAATGTATGTTATTGCTGCTATCAATAAATCTGTGTGAGAATTATTCTGAAGCAATTCCTTCAAGATTCTGTCTAAAATACATATGCAAGTTGGCATGCTTGAAGGACTAGTTGTTCCCCCTCTATGCTCTTTCTGGGGATAACGTTTCCAAAAGTTGTGGTTGCTTTTCTAAATGGAAGCCACGTCAAATTTGACTTCTTTTCCCAAGGGAGACAATTTTTCTGAGAGCCCCACAATAAAAGAAGGAACTTTGACTAGTAGTTGGAAGCCAATTATGACTTCACTTTCAACAAGAAAAATGTGAATTGGAGGTGGCTTTTAATTGTCCTTGGGTGTTAAGAAACACTCTGATGACACCCTTTCCACACCCTATCTAGGAAGCTGTAGCTTGGAAGAGTTCTTGGTTGGAAGCCAAAGATTAGCCTGACTGTATAATTGTCTTCCTATCGTGCTCCCCTAAAAATAACTAGGCCAAACTTTATTGAAACCCAATCTTAAAAAAAAAAAAAAAAAAAACTAGGCCAAACTTTATTGAAGCCCAACCCAAGAGCACTTCAGATTGGAAACTCTGCCAAGTCAATAATTTGGGTCGTAGTTTTTTGAATTCCTTACTAAAGTGGCCCTGATACGGCTTTCTCTCTTGAGATCCTAATGTTTTGCTTGCCAAGGACAACACATAGTAGAAAGGAATGTCTTTACAAATAGTTAGTGCCTCTGTTGCAAGCCAATCTTACCGATGCTCATTCTTGAAGCCTTCTTATGCACTTCAGGAACCTTTTATATTTGAAGCAAACATATTTTAGTTTTTTTTTTTTTTGACAATTCTTAACTCATTTTACAACCTTGCAGACTGAGTCATCAATTGATGGTTTGTTGCGCTCATTGGGTCTTGAGAAGTATTTAATAACATTCCAGGCAGAGGAAGTATGTAGCTTATTAACTGTCCGTTCTTACATTGTCGCCTCATTGTTAGTCCTTAAAAGGTTCAACATCTATACCATGCAGGTTGACATGACAGCCCTAATGCACATGACAGATGAGGATCTCAAAGCCCTTGGAATACCTATGGTACATTCTGCCTGCCCTTCTAATTGAGTATCTGCAAATTTGGCCTCGTTATTTTCTTGTCGATAAAATGGTGCATAAACTGATTATTCCAGCGACTCTAAGCAAACTTCTGGTTTTCTTCTGTTTGGTTTTTTTTTTTTTTTTTTGGGGGGGGGGGGGGTTCTTCAGTGCAGTGGCAGAAGCCCACTGCGCCTGCAGTGCTTACCCTTGCGTGCCCAGGGATTGAACCCTGGGCTCGCCCCACCAGCCCCTGCGCAGTGTCCACCATGCTACTGCATGGGGACCGGT